>JBBMOL010000141.1:1300894-1951341 GCA_037954665.1 Laguncularia racemosa | reverse complement strand
ACGGCAGATTTTATGAGAAAGCTACATGCACAAGTAAAGATTAGGATTGTAAAACAAAATTCTAGGGTCGCTTCAAGGGTGAACAAGGACAGGAGACCCAAGATTTTTCATCCTGGAGATTGGGTTTGGGTGCATTTTCGCAAGGAGAGTTTTCCATTGCAGAGGAGATCCAAGTTGAACCCTAGGGGAGACGGTCCACTTCCGATGCTTGAGAAAATCAATGATAATGCCTACAAGAAAGATTTACCAGGTGAGTATCAAGTAAGTGTCACATTTAATGTTATTAATCTGAGTCCTTTTTTATGTAGGTGACGATTTGAGGACAAATCCTTTTCAAGAGGAGGGGAATGATGAGATCCATGATGAGAGTCAAGCCAGAAGAAGGAATGTGGATCCTCTTGAAGTGCCGCCTGGACCGATCACAAGAAGTCGAGCGAAACAACTCAAGGAAGCACTTAACGGGTTAATAAAGGATGTCCATGAAGCCGGAAAGGATTGGAGCAATCATGAAGTTGGAATGGGTTGGAACAACCATAGGAAGACCCTTGCTCTTATACAAGTTACACCGGATACGGGTTGAAGAGAGCGTGTACTTTCAAGGCACAGCCGTGTAGGAATTCCAAGATTGCACAGAATCATACACGGCTAAAAGGTACGGCCGTGTATGGAGTCAAGAAAATCCATATAAAGATACACGTCTTGAAGTACACGGCCGTGTATCTCTTCAAGGCTGGCTCAAGGCCGCCGGCCTTCAATCCAACGCCGCCGACCTTCATGGCTACACCGCCGGCCTTTATTATTCTGTCTTGTGTTTTTTACGCAACTTATCTAAGCTATGTTGTTTTGGGCTTGTATTTTCACAAATTGTAACCCTAGTATAAAAGCTCCTAGGGTTTAGAATAGACATAACATAGAATTTACATCTTTGAACATTAAACACTTTTGAGAGGCACCTCTCTTGGTTCTTTAAGAACTAACTAGAACTTATCGGATTAATTTCCGTGGCATTCATCCCGACTTATCAATCAGTCTTTCATCCCGACTTATCAATCAGTCTTTCATCCCGATTGTGGCGTCTTCACATTATACCAAGGTTCTTGTCTCGCTTATAGACAATGGGTTGCGGTTTCCACTTTAGGTTTTTGGGTGTCTTAGGCAACGAATTCCGAACGTATTGGTATTGGGTTTCGTCACGGGTTGGTGTGGTTCGTATCAGAATCAAGAACTTAAGTCAACATCCAATGAAATCCTAACCACTGACACATACAAATAAACCGTGAACTCCTCCTCAACATAATGGAATTCCACGCAAAATAATATAAGACAAATTGAAGGCAATATAATGATATAAAACCAATCAATTTGATAACATAATATGAATGGATTTTAAGATCACAAGTGATGCCAAAATCAGAACAATAAGAACCAACCTAATCAACCCTAGATATTACACACTAGTGATGAAAAGGAAATCAACTTAGGGAATTGGTATAACTTACAATTCACTAGGTTGCAAACTCGCCACAATTCCAATAGGATTGAAATTAATAAAAGTCCTATGAAATCTTAAGAAACCCTAATCTCTCACGAAAATGTTTATTGCAATTTTCAAGTGTGTTCTCCTCTCTAAAACCCTACTTAAGTAAGTATTTATACTTGCTCTCTTTAGTGTCAAAATGACTAAAAAATTACAACTATGCCACTATAGGGTAGCCGGTCCTAAAAACACAAATTACAAGAAAATAAAAATGTCCAAAAACTTACAAAATAAATGGTTCCAAGAAAATAACAAACAAATAAAAATAGCCTTCAACATGTTAGCTCTTTAATCAGATTCATTGATCCAAGTCATTATCGGTTTAGGTCGATCAATGGATAACCCACAAGCTGAGTTTTAGTGAGTTTGTCCATCACCCTGTAAAGCCTGATAAGTGTGCCTGTTGGAATACACAATACAAGAGTAATAGAAAAGTGGTTAGTATATAAATAATTCTGGGGTTGATTTGCTCAAAAAGGACCCTCATCGCCAAGATTTGAAATCCTTTGGCTCTTGCCCTAATTATAGGTCTTATAGGATTTTGATTCCTATCATCTCCTCAAGCCTCAAAAAGATTTGTCCTCAAATCTGACAGATCAAATGCAGTAGAGACTTTGTATCCTCCTAGCAAGCCATCTGAAGAAGTATCACTGTAGAATCCCAATATCTGAAATACCACAAGGGATGATTACATTCTCTCCCCCATTTCTAGGATGTATCTCATCTACAACACAAATAATGTTCCATTCTCCACTAAGGTTTCCCTTGTCTCAACCCATTCCGCTAATATTGTTGCTTCCTTTTCTAACTTATTTGTATGTCGCTGACCTTTATGGCCCTCTAATGGTTGGCTCAACTGCTCATGGCCTTCTGAAACCTTTGAAGATGGACACAACTGTCATTGAACAATCTGGCCCTTTAGTGACGGTCTCATCTAACTTTAACCCTCAGGATCCTCTAATGGTTTGCTCAACTACACATGAGCCTCTAGAACCTTTAAAGGTGAACACAATTGTGATAAGAATCAAAATCCGTCAAGACCTATCATTAGTGATGTGCCTAAAAGGGGATTAAGCACATGCAAATTAAACCAAATAACAATCCCTAAAAGATTAGCATAATTCGGTTTAAGGTGAAGCAATTATGGCATGACCCTAATTGCAATATATGGATTGAATGATGAATTACATGAAATAAATCAACACAATAGTATAATCCTCAATGGTAATCACAAATTATACTCCAAAACCCACGTGATTACTACTAATATTCCATAGGAAAATAACCGTGATCCCCCTTTTCACAACCAATACTCTTACGGCTCAAGAAGCATACAAAATGGATGAACCAAATTCAAGTGTAAAAGTAACTCAATTAAGCACAAAATTCAAATGATTATGAAGCAAATCTGACCAAGAACTATCTCAATTCAACCCTAGATATATACACTAGAGAAGAAAAGAAATCACAACAAAATGAAATTGATATTACTCACAATTTCAAGTGTTGCATTCGCCACAATTTCAACTCTTGGGATTGAAATTGATAAGAGTCTAATGACAATTAGGAAGAACCCTAATTCTCACAAAAAGTGTATGTTCAAATATGAAAAATGGCCTCCTCAAACCCTACTTTAAGCAAGTTTTTATACTTGCTCCCTTTAGGATTAGAATATGCACAAAATTACAACTATGCCACTTTTAAGGCGGCCAGTCTTAAAATTACAATCAAAATGAAAGTATTCCAAAAGAAAATACAACATAAAATAGCCTATGCAAATGAAAAATATATAAAAGAAATTGGTCTTCAAGATGCCGGTCTTCAAGGTACTTTCAAATTGAACCCCGATGAGAATCCTAACTCGCTTAAGAGTATAGATGATTTGGTACCCTATAGGACTGATAAGTGAGCCTGCTGGAATGCACTACAATTATAATGTAGGAATGAAGAAAATAAATTAGCTTCCTCAAGATTAGGTTTCTCATGTAAGATTCTCAAAACTAAGTTATGTAGATCCTTAGCTTGGACCCTAGTGATAGGTCCTATAGGACTCTGATTCCTATCATCTCCTCAAGCTTCTAGAAGATTTGCCCTCAAATCTGATAGGTCTTCATGCATGTCGTCTGATAAGTATGGTGATAGATCTGAAACATTAAAGGTTGTTGATACTCCATACTTTCCTAGTAACTCTATCAGATAGGCTTTGTTGTTAATGCGCTTTAAAACCCTGAATGGTCTGTTTGATCTGGGAGACAACTTTTGTGACTTCTTGTGTGGAAACCTGTCCCTGTTAAGATTAATCTAGACTAAGTCACCTGGATTATAAAGATGAATTTTCCTATGTCTGTTTCCCTGGATTCTCTGCTGTTCCTAGGTCTTCTAAAGGTGTTTAGTTGTTCTATCATGAATGTGCTGAATTTGTCTGGCTCGGTCAACTCCACTAAGACTATCTTCCTTTGTCGCTGGTCCTACTATAAAAACTAATGGAATAGAAGGATTATAGCCATAAACAACTTCAAAGGGAGATTTACTGGTTAAACTATGAGTAGACCTATTGTAAGTAAACTCAACAATAGGAAGACACAAGTCCTAATCAGTAAGATTCTTGCCAACTATTGTTTTGAGTAGATTCCCAAGTGTGCGGTTGACAACTTCTGTTTATCCGTCTATCTGTGGATGGCAAGAGGTACTTTACATAAGCTTAGTACCTAGTCTTTTCCATAATGTCTTCTAAAAGAAATTAAGAAACTTAGTGTCTTTATTTGATACTATGCCGTGTGGGACTCCATGTAATTTGACAATTTCCTGCACAAAAATGTTAGCAATAAAAAGGGCATCATCTGTTTTGTGACAAGGCACAAAATGTGACATTTTACTGAATTTGTCAGCAACCACCATAATAAAGTCTTTTCCCCTTTGTGTCCTAGGTAATCCCAACACAAAATCCATACTAATATCAGTCCAGGGTTTATCCGGTATAAGCAAAGGCATGTACTCACCCTATACACCTTTCTTCCCTTTAGCTCTCTTACAAATGCTAGACCTTTCTAATACCCTATGGACATCCTTTATCATACCCCTCCAATAGAAATTCTCCCTCAATATGGCTAGGGTTCTCTTCTCACCAAAATTTCCAGACAATCCACCTACATGTGCTTCCTTGTGCTTCCTTCACCAATAACTCCCTCATTGATCCAGAAGGAATACATAGTTTTCTTGATTTATATAGAAACCCCTCAATCACGCAATAACCATCATACATCTTGCCCCCATAACACCTCTCCATAACATTCTTGAATTCCTCATCACATATATATTGTTCTTTCAATAATTCAAAACCCAGTAGTTTTGATTGAAGAGAAGTGATAAGTACATACCGTCGTGATAAAGCGTCAGCAACAATATTCTGGTTACCCTTCTTGTACTTTATCACATAAGAAAAACCCTCCAAAAACTCCACCTACTTAGCTTGGCGCTTAGACAAATTCTATTGTCCCCTAAAATGTTTCAAAGATTCATGATCTGTATAAATAATAAACTATCTCGGGAGGAGATAATGCTGCTACGTCATGAGAGCCCTCACTAAGGAATAAAATTCCTTATCATATATAGAATAGTTTAAAGTTTCACCACTTAACTTCTCACAAAATATGCTATGGGTCTCTTTTCCTGCATTAGTGCAGCACTAATATCCCTAAAGCATCACATTCCGACTTAAAAACTTTGTGAAAATTAAGTAAAGCTAATAATGGAGCGTAAGCGAGTTTTTCTTTTACCTCTTCAAAACTCCTCTGAGCCCTTTCACTCCAAATAAAAGGTACATTCTTTTTAGTTAGTTTTGTGAGAAGACTGACAATACCACTAAAATTATGGACAAAGTGTCTATAAAAGGATGCAAGTCCATGAAAACTTCTTACCTCAGTAATTGAGGTAGGTTTTGGCCATTCCTTGATTGCCCTCACTTTCTCCTCATCCACCATAACACCTAAACCAGATACAACAAAACCCAAAATTTTATCTCAGTTTGGTAAAAAGAACACTTCTGGATATTTGCAAATAGCTATTGTATCCTCAATACTAAGAATACTGCCCGAAGATGCTCCACATGTTCTAGGTTTTTGCTGTAAATCGGAATATCATCAAAATAAACAACAACAAATTTTCCAAGAAATTCTTTTAGTACATGATTCATCAACCTCATAAATGTACTAGGAGCATTATTTAACCCAAAGGGCATAACCAATCACTCATACAGCCCATGACATGTTTTAAAAGCGGTTTTCCATTCGTCCCCCTCTCTCATCCTAATTTGGTGATATCCGCTTTTAAGATCTACTTTGGAGAAGACTTGTAAACCATGCAGCTCATCTAACATATCATCAAGTCTAGGAATAGGATACTTGTATTTGATGGTGATTTTGTTGATGGTTCTACTATCGATACATATTCTCCAAGTACCATCTTTCTTAGGAACAAGTAGGGCGAGAACAGCATATGGGCTAAGACTCTCTCTAACAAACCCCTGTTCAACCAACTCATCTACCTAGCACTTCTATTCCCTAGCCTCCTTGGGATTCATGTGATATGCAAGTTGGTTTGGTAATACTGAACTGGGCATAAGATCGATAGCATGCTCTATCCCTCTCAAAGGTGGTAACCCTGCTGGTAAATCATCAGGAAAAATGTCAGTGTACTCATGCAATACCTGAGAAACTGCTGAAGGTAGAGACTGTGGTTCTTGCACCCCTAGTACACATATCAACTGAAGCAAGTATACAGGAGTCTCTTCTATAATTGTCCTCTCCATTTTATCCTATCCCATCAATAATACCTTCTTTTCCTCAGAATCATTACACTATATTGAAGCCCTTTTAACCTCTGATGGCCTACTGATCTGTTGCTAAACCTTTTGGACCTTTAAAGGTAACATCAGATTCCGAATAACATGTTTGCTGATAAGATCACATTATACTTATATTTTCTTTTAGACTTATATTAAATTTATTTCAATATTATAAGAAAATATAAAGAAATGATACTTAATGGTGTTTTTTGTGAAAATACAGGTTTTGAGGACCCAAAAGTAAATTACAAGTTAATTGGAGGAGTTTTTCACAAAGGCCGCCGGCCTTGGGCCGGCCTACATTCAAAGCCGCCGGCCTTGAGCCGGCCTATATTAAACTGGCCTCAAAAAGAAGTAAAGCCGTCGGCCTTCATTACTCCCCGGATATCCATTGCGAGAATCTCTCCAAAATCATATCTTAATTAATTTGCTGACTCACATCCTCATCAGATCCACCTCATCCCCCTCCTCTTTGGATCTATAAATAGACCCCTTGTGTGAACCTTGGGAGCATCCCTTTTTGTTTTTGAGAATCCATCCTTTCTTTTGTTTAGAATCCTTTTTCTTCTTCTTTGTTTTAGCATCATTAGAATTTCCTTAGGTACTTTAGATTTTTCCAAAGTTTAGTTTGAAGAAAGAAAGTCGTTTTGTTGAAGTTTGCTTTCAATTGAAGAATTCAAGGAGTCATTTTGGAAGATTGAAGCTCTTGAAGATTATAGCAATTGTTCCATTTACTTTATTTTCTTTTATGCCATTTATTAGTTTAATCTTGTTGTTTAATATGAATTCCATTGCACCTATTTATTTCAATTGTTTTTATGCAATTCATATTATAATGTTCTAAATCATCCTTGTGGGAAATTGGATGAAACCCTAGAATGTTAAAAGGATAATTGTAGCCATGTTATATGATTAGGAATTATTAGGATTATTCATGATTGCAATTCCTTTGATTTCAATTATAATTGGTCTTTCATTATAATTGTTAGAAATCCTTTTGATACGGGAGTTGATGAGGATTTGTTAGGAATTCTTAATTAGATTGATTGTCAATACGGGAGTTGCGATAATTGGTTTAATTAGAGTCTATGGAGGGCGCAATGCAATGTTTCTTGTTAATTAATCACTAATGGATTAGGGTTAATTGATTTAGGGAATTAGTTGTTTGTAGCATCGGGAGGTGTATGAACATAATTTTGATTCCTTGGTTAATTGGAGACGCGGAAGCCGACTAATTAATTTGAGGTCAACATCCCTAAAAAGGATTTTCTAAACTCACTTGAATAAACTTATAACCACAAGTTGATATAACATGGTAGCAATTTGATTAACATATCTAGGGTGAATTCTAATTTCCCTTGTTCATAATTGATAGATTCTTCATAAAATTTTCCTTGTTGCTTTAAGTTAAATTTTTAGATTAGACATTTCAAAACCCCTTTTTAATCACCTAGATATTGGTAAGAATTGCAATAGATCTAGTACTCTATTGGTTCCTCGAGGGATCGACAACCTTACTTTTCACCACTTTATTACTTGATACGACCAGTGCACTTGCTGCAATTTACGCTCCCAATTTATATATACGTTCTGAGCGTATCAAGTTTTTGGCGCCGTTGCCGGGGAACTAATAGATATTAGATTTCGTAATTCTGTTGGTAATTTAGGCACAATTATTTTGTTATTTAATTTTTCTTATCTTTGTGTGATCGTTTTCCATTCTCTTTAAGGTTCTTTTTATGCGCAGGAGTAGAAGTGCTGAACTTCTACCAATTAATCGTGAGATAGAACGCACCTTGCGACAACTTAGAAGAGAGCAGAGAAGAAAGGAAGAAGAGAACATGGCAGATGAGAACAACAATCAGATTCAAGGTGTTGGTAGAGCACTTCGGGAATACACGATACCTGTTGTTTCAGGTCCTGCAATTAGAAGACTAACAATTCAGGCTAATAATTTCGAGTTAAAACCAGCACTCGTTCAAATGGTTCAATCAAATCAATTTGGAGGATATCCAAATGAGAGTCCTGATGAGCATATTGCAGTATTTCTTCAATATTGTAATACAGTGAAAATGAATAATGTATCTGATGATGTAATTAGGCTACAACTTTTTCCGTTTTCACTTAGAGAAAAAGCTAGGGCTTGGTACAATTCATTGCCACAAGACTCTGTAACCACTTGGGTAGATCTCTCATCTAAATTTTTAAGGAGATTTTTTCCACCAGCTAGAACTGCTAGGTTAAGAAATGACATCACAAACTTCAGTAAGTTTAGTGGTGAATCACTTTATGTAGCATGGGAAAGATTCAAGGAGGCAATTAGAAAATG
Organism: Laguncularia racemosa; assembly: GCA_037954665.1. Lineage (NCBI taxonomy): Eukaryota > Viridiplantae > Streptophyta > Magnoliopsida > Myrtales > Combretaceae > Laguncularia > Laguncularia racemosa. The sequence continues at coordinate 1,942,632 of JBBMOL010000141.1, read as the reverse complement.
CCCCCATCATGGATTACCAGATAATCTCCTTATTGAGATATTCTATCTCAGTTTAGATGATACATTGAGATCTCTAGTAGATGCTGCTTCTGGTGGTGCACTAATGAGTAAGACATATGATGAGGCTAGTGCTTTGATAGATGAAATGGCCTCTAGTGCACATAATTGGCAACATGAAGAGGTAAGTCTAGAGTGGCATCTGTCAATGACATGGACACCTTAACAGCTCAGATTTCTGCTCTTACCGCCCAGGTAAGTAAACTCACCTCTACACCTTCTTTCAATGTTAATCAAATTTCTTGTTGTGAGTTATGCTCAGGACCACACTCAACTCTTGAGTGCCCATCTGGAAACTTTTCCTCCTCATCCCATGGAGAGCAAGTAAATTCTGTCAACAATTTCTAAAGAGGTAATCAAGGACCTTATTCAAACACCTACAATCCAGGGTGGCGTAATCATCCAAATTTCTCATGGAGAAATGATAACAATGTACTTAAACCCCTGGATTTCAAAAGCAAGGTCCTAATCATAATACTCCCCATCAACAATATCCTAATCATAATACCTCTTCCAGCAAGGTCAGTCTAAAATGGAAGAACTCATGATAAGTTATATGCAAAAAACTGACACAATGTTGCAAAATCAACAAGCCACCATTAGGAATCTTGAAAATCAGCTTAGTCAAATGTCTCAACAGTTGAGTAATAGACCATATGGGTCTTTACCTAGCAATACTGAGCAAAATCCTAAGGGTGTAAATGCTATTATGTTAAGAAGTGGTAAGGAATTGGTTGATAAGAAACTTGAGGAAGAGGAGGTTAACCTGGAAAAAGATAAAGGGAAACAAAAGGAAGAGGAATCAAAGAAAAATTCACCAAAAGTGAAAGCATATGTTCCTCCTATTCCTTTCCCAGGAAGGCTGAAGCAACAACAATTGGATTCACAATTTGCTAAATTTTTAGAAGTCTTTAAAAAATTGCAAATTAACATTCCTTTTGCAGAAGCACTTCAGCAGATGCCATCATATGCTAGGTTCATGAAGGATTTACTCACAAAGAAGAGGAAGATTGAAGGGAATGAACCGGTGATGCTTACAGGGGAATGTTCAATGATCTTACAGAATGATGTACCTAGTTTGCCAAGAAAACAAAGAGATCAGGGGAGTTTTACTGTTCCTTGCACCATAGGCAATTTTCATTTTGATAAAGTTCTTATTGACTCTGGTGCAAGTATAAATTTAATGCCTCTATCTATTTTTAGGAAATTGGGACTTGGAGAATGCAAGGGAACTCATGTTACCTTGCAACTTGCTGATAGGAGCATCAAATACCCAAGAGGGATTGTGGAAAATGTCCTAGTGAAAGTAGATAAATTCATCTTTCCAGTTGACTTTATAGTCTTGGAGATGGAAGAGGATAAAGAGGTACCCATGATCCTTGGCAGACCATTCCTTGCAACAGGTAAAGCCTTAATTAATGTGGAACAAGGTAAGCTTACTTTAAGAGTTATGGATGAACAAGTCACGTTTAATGTGTATGAGGCTACAAAGAAATTTGATGACTGTAAATCCTGTTACACTATTGATACTGTTGATGAGCTTTCCTCTGAGTTCATGGAAGAGAATGTAGGTGTGGACACAATGGAGTCAGTTCTTAGGGATTTAGATGATTGGAGTGATAATGAGGATGAACCCCAAGAAGAACGTGTTGAACAAGTTTGTGAATTCAAGACTCGACACTATGAGGAGCTGGGGACCACTGAGAAGAAACCGATGCCATCATTAACACAATCCCCGGTGCTTGAACTTAAACCTTTGCCTGGTCATTTAAAGTATGCTTATCTTGGAACAAATGATACTTTGCCAATTATCATTTCTTCTTCTTTGACAGGTGATCAAGAGCAACAACTTTTGGATGTTCTTAAAGAACATAAGGAAGCTATCGGGTGGACCATTGCGGATATTAAGGGAATTAGCCCTTTAATTTGTACTCATAGGATATTTCTTGAAGCTGAGTGTAAACCTACAGTACAACCACAAAGAAGACTTAACCCAACTCTTAAGGAAGTTGTAAAAAAGGAAGTGCTTAAATTGTTAGATGCAGGCATTATTTTTCCAATTTCTGATAGTAAATGGGTTAGTCCTGTCCAAGTTGTACCAAAGAAAGGTGGCATGACTGTGGTAAAGAATGATGCCAACGAATTAATCCCAACCCATACTGTGACAGGGTGGCGAGTTTGCATAGATTATAGAAAATTGAATGCTGCCACCCGTAAAGACCACTTTCCCTTACCTTTCATTGATCAGATGTTAGAAAAACTCGCAGGGCATGATTATTACTGTTTCCTTGATGGTTATTCTGGGTATAATCAAATTCATATAGCGTCCGAGGATCAGGAGAAAACCACATTTACTTGTCCCTATGGTACTTTTGCATTTAGGAGAATGCCCTTTGGTCTCTGTAATGCACCTGCTACTTTTCAGAGGTGTATGATGTCTATATTTTCTGACATGTTAGAGAATTTTATTGAAATATTTATGGATGACTTCTCTGTTTTTGGGAAGTCATTTGAATCATGTCTGAAAAATTTAGGTTGTGTGCTCAAAAGATGTAAGGAAACTAACCTACTTCTGAATTGGGAGAAATGCCATTTTATGGTACGAGAGGGAATAGTGTTAGGTCACAAGGTGTCAGAAAAAGGGATTGAAGTTGACAAGGCAAAAGTGGAAGTAATAGAGAAGTTGCCACCACCCACTTCAGTAAAAGGAGTCAGGAGCTTCTTGGGACATGCTGGCTTCTACAGGAGATTTATCAGGGACTTCTCTAAAATCTCTAGACCTCTATGTAATTTACTTGAAAAAGATTCTACTTTTGTGTTTGATGAAAATTGTTTGCAGGCATTCAATATATTGAAGGAGAAGCTTAGCTCTGCACCAGTGATTGTTGCACCAAATTGGGAGATTCCATTTGAACTGATGTGTGATGCTAGTGACTATGCCGTGGGGGCAGTACTAGGGCAAAGAAGAGGTAAGATCTTTCATGCTATATACTATGCAAGTAGAACCTTGAACGAGGCCCAGAAAAACTATGCCACAACAGAAAAAGAGCTATTAGCAGTGATATTTGCATGTGACAAGTTTAGGTCTTACTTGATAGGTTCTAAAGTAATAGTATACACAGATCATGCTGCTCTTAAGTATTTATTTGCTAAAGCTGATGCTAAACCCAGGTTAATTCGTTGGATTCTATTGCTGCAAGAATTTGACTTAGAAATTAAGGATAAAAAGGGAAGTGAAAATGTGGTTGCTGATCATTTATCACGTTTGGAATATGATTGTTTAGAACCACCCATCAATGAAAAATTTCCTGATGAGCATTTGCATGCAATAGACATCCATGAATTACCTTGGTATGCCGACATAGTTAATTACTTGGTTAGAAAAATCATACCATATGGTTTGTCATTCCAACAGAAAAAGAAATTTTTGCATGACGTGAAGAATTACTTTTGGGATGAGCCGTATTTGTTTAAAGCCTGTGCTGACCAAGTAATTAGACGATGTGTGCCTAAAATTGAACAGCTTAGCATAATACAGCACTGTCACTCCAAAGAAACAGGAGGTCACTTTAGGGTAGAAAGAACAGCAGCAAAAATTTTATCTTGCGGATTTTATTGGCCCAGTTTGTTTCATGATTGCAGGAACTTCATTATGACTTGTGCTCAATGCCAAAGGACTGGCAATATTTCAAGAAGACATGAATTACCACAAAATAATATACTTGTAATTGAACTTTTTGACGTTTGGGGAATCGACTTTATGGGTCCTTTTCCCTCATCTTTTTCAAACAAATATATTCTTTTAGCTGTTGATTATGTTTCGAAATGGGTAGAGGCAGTTGCTCTACAAATTAATGACAGTAGGGTTGTCATTAAATTTTTGAAAAAGAATATATTTTCAAGATTTGGAGTACCTAGAGCTATAATAAGTGATGGGGGAACACATTTTTGTAACAGGCAATTTGAGAAATTATTATTAAAATATGGAGTTACTCACAAAATTGCCACCCCTTATCAGCCACAAACATGTGGACAGGTTGAGGTATCCAATAGGGAAATTAAGCGAATCTTAGAGAAAACTGTCAATGCATCCCGAAAGGATTGGTCTTTAAAACTTGATGATGCATTGTGGGCTTATAGAACAGCTTTTAAAACACCTATTGGAATGTCCCCCTACAAGATTGTTTATGGTAAATCATGTCACCTACCCGTGGAGCTTGAGCACAAGGCATACTGGGCCATAAAATATCTTAACTTTGAGTTGCAAGCTGCAGGTGAAAAGAGGTTGCTCCAATTGAATCAAATGGCTGAGATGAGAGAGGAAGCATATGAAAATGCGAGAATTTACAAGGAGAGAGCAAAGCGATGGCATGATAAGAACATCTTACAGCGGGAGTTCTTGCCTGGTCAAAGAGTCTTATTGTACAACTCTCGATTGAAGCTATTCCCAGGTAAGTTGAAATCACGATGGTCTGGACCATTTGAAATTGTTAATGTGTTTCCTTATGGTGCAGTTGAGTTGAAGGCAGAAGACAACCGTACTTTCAAAGTAAACGGTTATCTTCTCAAACATTACTATGAAGGGGAACATGTTGATAGAAACGCCACAACTATGGATTTAGGAGATTCAAGAACTTGAATTGGAAAAGTCGGGCTAGCGACTATAAACTAAGCGCTTCATGGGAGGCAGCCCATGCTCAAAAAGTATATACACTAGTGTTGTTTGAAAAAAAAAAAAAAAAAAAAAACTAATTCAAGGCTGGATAAGAGCCGCCGGTGCAATCAAGACACTCCAAGGATGACAGACATTTTAGGAGGAATTTTCTTCCTAATGAACAATTTTACACCAGGAAAGTACCAGTATTTCAATTTCTGCATTGACATTCGTTCCCTTAATTTTGTGATATATTAGGAACAATGAGGACATTGAGAACAATGGGGAAGGGATTATAAATGTAGAATTATAATGATTGCACACATCATGAGCTTACAAATCCCATGCTTTATTTATGTCCTTAAGTGTTTACCATCAATGGAATCTTGAAATTGACTTAGATTGGTGCCCCACTCGCCAACTGTTTTGATTAGTTTACATAGTTAAAATTTAATAGTAAAATCTCTAGAGAATGGGTTTACCCTATGTTTAGCCTTTGAACTTGAGATTGAGTCCTTAAGTTGAAAAAACAAGCAAGTTTACTTCAAGGAAAAATTGGTTGGGATAAATCTCTCTTGAAATTTCTTTGAGAATACCTTAACACCTAGTGAAAGAGGTAAAGGAAATATTTTACTTAGTGATCCCTTAAAAAAAAAAAAAAAAAAAAAAAAAGCCTTTACTCCAATAACTCAGGAAAGTGAGTTAAGAGTATCCAATCTTAAATGTTAGTGTGAGGAAGAGTTCGTAGGGGTCCCTTTAAAACCTGGTCACTTAGGCGATGAGCCCAGGATGTGCCGACTCAATGAACTCACAATAACGAAAAGGGCGGAAAGGCAAAAATATTAGTACCTTAATGCAAGTCAGGTTGACATGGGCGAGCTTTGGTCCCTCAGAAGAGTGAAGTCTCACTCCGCTGCCAATCAAGGCAAATAAAACATATATAAAAAAAAAAGGGGAGAAATTCTAGGAAAAAATGGATACCATATGCTTTCACTCCTTGTTATCTTGTTTAGAGAAGTAAAATTGAGGGAGATGATACTTGCTAATAACCAATGAAGTTTAAATGAATGTTTTTCCTTATGGACTAAGTATTGTTTTCTATTGTTAAACACTGGGATAAAAAATCTGTTGTATTTAGATTAACTACTAAATTTCAACTAGATATACTAGTTACAAATTTCAGTATGGTCAGAACAATGGGCACCAAAAGTTCAATGATGGATTTCTCTTGTTTAAATCAATTATTTTGCTTGAGGACAAGCAAAAGTTCAAGTGTGGGGATGTTGATAAGATCACATTATACTTATATTTTCTTTTAGACTTATATTAAATTTATTTCAATATTATAAGAAAATATAAAGAAATGATACTTAATGGTGTTTTTTTGTGAAAATACAGGTTTTGAGGACCCAAAAGTAAATTACAAGTTAATTGGAGGAGTTTTTCACAAAGGCCGCCGGCCTTGGGCCGGCCTACATTCAAAGCCGCCGGCCTTGAGCCGGCCTATATTAAATTGGCCTCAAAAAGAAGTAAAGCCGTCGGCCTTCATTACTCCCCGGATATCCATTGCGAGAATCTCTCCAAAATCATATCTTAATTAATTTGCTGACTCACATCCTCATCAGATCCACCTCATCCCCCTCCTCTTTGGATCTATAAATAGACCCCTTGTGTGAACCTTGGGAGCATCCCTTTTTGTTTTTGAGAATCCATCCTTTCTTTTGTTTAGAATCCTTTTTCTTCTTCTTTGTTTTAGCATCATTAGAATTTCCTTAGGTACTTTAGATTTTTCCAAAGTTTAGTTTGAAGAAAGAAAGTCGTTTTGTTGAAGTTTGCTTTCAATTGAAGAATTCAAGGAGTCATTTTGGAAGATTGAAGCTCTTGAAGATTATAGCAATTGTTCCATTTACTTTATTTTCTTTTATGCCATTTATTAGTTTAATCTTGTTGTTTAATATGAATTCCATTGCACCTATTTATTTCAATTGTTTTTATGCAATTCATATTATAATGTTCTAAATCATCCTTGTGGGAAATTGGATGAAACCCTAGAATGTTAAAAGGATAATTGTAGCCATGTTATATGATTAGGAATTATTAGGATTATTCATGATTGCAATTCCTTTGATTTCAATTATAATTGGTCTTTCATTATAATTGTTAGAAATCCTTTTGATACGGGAGTTGATGAGGATTTGTTAGGAATTCTTAATTAGATTGATTGTCAATACGGGAGTTGCGATAATTGGTTTAATTAGAGTCTATGGAGGGCGCAATGCAATGTTTCTTGTTAATTAATCACTAATGGATTAGGGTTAATTGATTTAGGGCATTAGTTGTTTGTAGCATCGGGAGGTGTATGAACATAATTTTGATTCCTTGGTTAATTGGAGACGCGGAAGCCGACTAATTAATTTGAGGTCAACATCCCTAAAAAGGATTTTCTAAACTCACTTGAATAAACTTATAACCACAAGTTGATATAACATGGTAGCAATTTGATTAACATATCTAGGGTGAATTCTAATTTCCCTTGTTCATAATTGATAGATTCTTCATAAAATTTTCCTTGTTGCTTTAAGTTAAATTTTTAGATTAGACATTTCAAAACCCCTTTTTAATCACCTAGATATTGGTAAGAATTGCAATAGATCTAGTACTCTATTGGTTCCTCGAGGGATCGACAACCTTACTTTTCACCACTTTATTACTTGATACGACCAGTGCACTTGCTGCAATTTACGCTCCCAATTTATATATACGTTCTGAGCGTATCATTTGCCTTCCTTTTAGAATGCATAAGTATTCCTAAAGCCATCATGCAAGACCCTCCTGTCATATAACCAAGGCTTGCCAAGCAATATATGGGATGCACACATAGGCAAGATATCACACTCAATCTCATCATGATATTTATCCCCTACACTGAATGGCACCTTAGCTCTTTGGGTCACATGCAAACTTCCCTGATCACTAAGCCAATGCAATTTATATGGTTTAGGATGTGGAATAGTAGTAAGTCTTAGCTTCAATACTAATGATGCGGCTATTACATTGGTACAACTACCACCATCAACTATAAGGACACATAAATTTCCTTGTATCCTATAAGAAGTATGGAACAAATCTTCACTTTGTTCTTCATCCTTATTAGCAAATGTAGTCAATGTTTGGCGCAACACATTAGCATATTGAAACATCTCACTAGACATTGTTGTATTTAAATTCAACACCACAATAATAATCATCACACCTCTTAAGTCACGGTGCAGCAACCTCCCCAAATACAACACAATTTCACACAACTTTACAACACCTCAAGTACAACACACTCACACCGCTACTTACACAATACACACACGATGTACTAAATTCTAACAATAACAACAACACTCATGGTGCAACACCTTCTTCTCACCACATGCAACACAACTTCATCAATTCACTACTCTTCCTCATGGAAAGTTCAAGGACAACACATTGCAAATTCTTCACTTCAAACACAATTTCAAATCGCAACTTATACAAAAGGTAGCAATTTAAATTTGAAAATCAAACCACTTCACTAATTGCAACCCTTCCACATTTGGTAAGAAGTAATTTTCAAATTCAAACAAACATACATTAACTCCTTCAATCTTAATGTTTGTTTTGAAAATCAAATAACTTCCATTCTTCCACACTACTCAAATATGGAAATTGCAAATTGTTCTCCCTAATTCCGAATTCACAAAGGTTACACTTCTCTTTTCACCACAAAATATTGTATTTCCAATTCCACAATCAAACACTAGGACATAAAATTCTTACTCTCCTTCCCTTCATGGAAAATTTAATAAGAAAGAAGCTACAATAAGATATCCACTTTGCCACACACAACACTACAACACACGGCAAGGCTTTCAAAACAATACTCTTCTAGGCTTCAAATTTCACTTCTCTCAAATGATGACAATGATGATTTCCCTTAAACCAATCACAGTTAACTTAAGGAGACAAATAATATGGTAAGTACTCCATGTCCACAACAATTAATAACAAGGAAATCACTTCAACACAATTGAAATAATTCAATTCTTCAATATATAATTTTGGATCAAGGTAATAAGAACCCTAAATTTTCAAATTCCAAATTGCAAATCCCTACTCTTAAACCTCAAGCTCTGATACCAAAAGATGATGTGCCTAAAAGGGGATTAAGCACATGCAAATTAAACCAAATAACAATCTCTAAAAGATTAGCACAATTTGGTTCAAGGTGAAGTAATTGTGGCATGACCCTAATTGCAATATATGGATCGAATGATGAATTACATGAAATAAATCAACACAATAGTATAATCCTCAATGGTAATCACAAATTATACTCCAAAACCCACGTGATTACTACTAATATTCCATAGGAAAATAACTGTAATCCCCTTTTTCATAACCAATACTCTCACGGCTCAAGAAGCATACGAAATGGATGAACCAAATTCAAGTGTAAAAGTAACTCAATTAAGCACAAAATTTGAATAATTATGAAGAAAATTTGACCAAGAACTATCTCAATTCAACCCTAGATATTACACACTAGAGAAGAAAAGAAATCACAACAAAATGAAATTAATATTACTCATAATTTCAAGTGTTGCACTCACCATAATTTCAACTCTTGGGATTGAAATTGATAAGAGTCTAATGACAATTAGGAAGAACCCTAATCCTCACGAAAAGTGTATGTTCAAATATGAAAAACGGCCTCCTTAAACCCTGCTTTAAGCAAGTTTTTATACTTGCTCCCTTTAGGGTTAGAAAATGCACAAAATTACAACTATGCCACTTTTAGGGTGGCCGGTCCTAAATGAAAATTACAATCAAAATGAAAGTGTCCTAAAAGAAAATACAACATAAAATAGCCTACGCAAATGACAAATATATAAAAGAAATTGGTCTTCAAGATGCCGGTCTTCAAGGTACTTTCGAATTGAACCCCGATGAGAATCCCAACTCGCTTAGGAGTATAAGTGATTTGGTACCTTGTAGGACTGATAAGTGAGCCTACTAGAATGCACTACAATTATAATGTAGGAATGAAGAAAATAAATTAGCTTCCTCAAGATTAGGTTTTTCATGTAAGATTCTCAAAACTAAGTTATGTAGACCCTTAGCTAGGGCCCTAGTGATAGGTCTTGTAGGAGTCTGATTCCTATCAATTAGGGTAAGAGCCAAAGGATTCCAAATCTTGGCAATGATGGCCCATTTTGAGCAAATCGACCCTGGAATTATTTGTTTAGTAACCGCTTTTCTCTTATTCATGTATTGTATATTCCAATAGGCACACTTATCATGCTTCATAGGGCGAAGGACAAACTCACTAAGACTCAGCTTATGGGTTATCCATGGACCGATCTAAACCGACAATGAGCTGAGTCGATGAATCCTATGGAAGAGCTAGCATGATGAAGACTATTTTTATTTGTAATTATTTCTTTGTACTATTCATGTGTAAGTTTTTGGGACACTTTTTATTTGGTTGTAATTGAGTTTTAGGACCGGCCACCCTAAAAGTGGCATAGTTATAATTTTGTGAACTTTTTAACCCTAAAGGGAGCAAGTATAAAGACTTGCTTAAGTAGGGTTTCGAGGGACTTTTGCTAAATTTTCAAAAATAGATCAAACACTTCACGTGTTGAGGTTTAGGGTTTCCTAATTTTGCAATTGCTCTTGTTAATTTCAAATCCCAAAATTTGAGATTGTGGCGAATGGCTTCAAGGTGAATTTATGAGTAGTATCAAGTTTCCCTTATTATAATTTCCTTTTCATTCACTAGTGAGTTATATCTAGGATTAAATTGGATGTTCTCTTGGTCAAATTAGATTACATTTGTAATCATTTTTATGTTGTTATAATTGATTGGTTTTAGCCTTTAGTTTTAACTATCAATTTTACTACCTATTGAACTGTGGATTGACTTTATTGGGAAAGTAGATCTCGGATTGGTTCTTACTGTTTTTGTGTGTTAATCACATGGAATTGCAATTGGGATTATTGTTTTTTTTTAGGTTTTTATCATTGTGGATTGTTTCTTTGAAAGTTATAGCATTCGGATTTCATTTTACTTCAATAGGGTTCAAGCAATTCTTGGAATTTTGAGCCGAGATTAGACTAGTCCATTGAGGATTATAATTTGTTCCAATTACATGTGCTTAACCCCTATTTTAGGCACATCATCTTTTGGTATCAAAGCAATCACATTTGGATATTCAATATTGATCACGTCACATTTGAAAAATTGGTTCATAAACATTGAGGATGAGCACAATTATTGAACTAGTTGGTTGACATAGTGTAATTGTCTTTCAATCTTAGTTTTTGTATGCTTAGACTTAGTTTTAGGCACATCATAATTTGGTATCAGAGCTATATCATACTTAGATTTAAGATTGATCACGCCATTATTTGAATAATTGGTTACAAGTAGTTAAGGTTTGGCACCATTGTTCATGTGATTGAAGCTAGTTTGATTGACATTGTTTGTTTATCTTTCAAATTGGTTTTACATGTGCTTAATCTTGGTTTTAGGCACATCAAGCTGCCTCTAAACAGTTTGGTCCTCTAGTGGTTGGCTTATCTAACTCTACCCTTAGGATCCTCTAAAGGTTGGCACATTTGTGTCTAACAAGTTTTGTCCTCTATAGGTTGGCTCGTGTAATTAAGAACCTTAGGAACCTCTGAAGGTTGACATATTTGCTCCTGTACAATTTGGTCCTCTAAAGGTTTGATCATGTGGCTATGGTCCTCAGGAATCTTTGTCTTATCTTTCTTTGCATCTTCTGGACCTCTAATAGCGACATAGGGTTTAATACTATACATTTACCATCCTGTTGGAACATATAAGTATTTCTATACCCATAATGTAATACCATTTTGTCATACAACCATGGCCTGCCAAGCAATATATGGATGTACACATAGGTGGAATATCACATTGAATTTCATCACAGTACTTATCCCCTATACTAAAGGGTACCCTAGCCCTTTGGGTCACATAAAGACTCTGCTGATCATTTAACCAATGTAAGGTATAAAGCTTAGGATGCGGGGTAGTTTCAAGTTTCAACTTCGATACTAATGATGCAGCTACAACATTAGTACAACTACCACCATCAATAATAATTACGCATAAGTTTCCTTATACCCTACAAGAAGTATGGAATAAATTTTCTCTTTGTCCATCATCAATGGTTGGAGAAGAAGTCAATACTTGATGTACCAAAGTAGTAGAAGTATACACATCATTTGACATGGTTGCTAACTAACTTCAACAAGTTAACAACACACTTCACTATACGCACCACAACAACACACCCACGGTGCACACATAACCAATACAAGAAATACTTACTGTCACTTCAAGTAAAGTCAAGTAAAATAATTGAAGCATAAAGAAATACTTCTAAGTAGTTAAAGAATTAAATTCAACCACAAGTGTTTAAGTAATGAGTTCAATTACTTTCACACTTTAATTACTTGTTTGAATTCAAATTGTACTACTTAACTTTCCTTTTCTTGCCTTAGTTTCACACTACTTAAATTCACAATATGCAACACCTCAACACAAACACAAATGCACAACTTCCCTTGCTCACGGTAAAAAAATTTCCACCACCACTCACTCCACTAACCATACTTCTCTAAACAACACTCACAATACCATGCCAAATACACACGCACCCTTCACTAAATTTACAAAACACAATAGCACACATATACACCTTCAACTCACGGTGCACTTCTCCACTTCTACACAATTTATCAAACTGCAACTTACAATAAAAAGGCAACTCAAATTCAAATTCAAAATGAGTTCACTAATTGCAATATTCCACACATGGTAAGGAGCCACTTTCAAATTCAAATGAACACACAATTACTCTATCACTGAAGGTGTGTTTTAAAATTCAAATAGCTTCCTTAAACCCACACACTCAATTCTAAAAATTACAAGTCTGAAAATCACAAATGCTACTCCTTAATTTTCGAAAACAATACACAACAATTCACTCTTTTTTCTAATGATCACAAGGATCACCACTCCTTACTCCACATGGCCAACTCAAGGACATTACTCACTCATGGCCAATCTCAAGGAAGTAAAGAATATTACAAGTACTCCAAGTATACAACAAGTAACAATAATTATATCACCTCAACAACACAATCAAATAACTCAACTTCACTTCAACAATTTGGATCAAGGTGCTAAACTCAAGAACCCTAATTTTCGAATTCAAAAATCAAATAACCCTTTCTCACAACCTCAAGCTCTAATACTAAAAGATGATGTGCTTAAAAACCAAGTCTAAGCACACAAAGCCAATATTAAAAGACAATTATGTAATGTCAATCAAATTAGCTTTCAATTTATGTAAACCTTTTGTCTTATAAGCCAATTTCCATAACAAGGACATAATCAAGATTGAATCCAAGTATGGTAAAGCTCTAATACCAAAAGATAATGTGCTTAGAAGGGAATCAAAGCATATACCAGTAAGCCAATGGAACAACTCCTAATCAACATCCAAAAACCGGTTCAAATTGGAACAAATAGGCGTGAACCCTAAAATTTGAAGGTGATCTGATTTATGAAAATCAATGAAGATTAAAACCACAATGATGATATTTCTTAAATGAATCAAGAACTTAACTCAATATCTGATGAAATCCCAACCAATAACACATACAAATAAACCGTGAACTCCTCCTTAACATAATGGAATTCCATGCAAAACAATATAAGACAAATTGAAGGCAATATAATGATATAAAACCAATCAATTTGATAACATAATATGAATGGATTTTGGGATCACAAGTGATGCCAAAATCAGAACAATAAGAACCAACCTAATTAACCCTAGATATTACACACGAGTGATGAAAAGGAAATCAACTTAGGGAATTGATATAACTCACAATTCACTAGGTTGCAAACTCGCCACAATTCCAATTGGATTGGAATTGATAAGAGTCCTATGAAATCTTAGGAGACCCTAATCTCTCACGAAAATGTTTTCTGCAATTTTCAAGTGTGTTCTCCTCTCCAAAACCCTACTTAAGCAAGTATTTATACTTGCTCCCTTTAGGGTGAAAATGACTAGAAAATTATAACTATGCTACTATAGGGTGGCCAATCTTAAAAACACAAATTAAAACCAAATAAAAATATCCCAAAAATTTAAAAAATAAATGGTTCCAAGAAAATAATAAACAAATAAAAATAGCCTTCAACATGTTAGCTCTTCAATAGGATTCGTCGGTTCAACTCATCGCCGGTTTATGTCGGTCCATGGATAACCTACAAGCTGAGTCTTAGTGAGTTTGTCTATTGCCCTATAAAGCCTGATAAGTGTGCTTTTGGAATACACAATACAAGAGTAATAGAAAAGAGGTTAGTATATAAATAATTCCAATGTCAATTTGCTCAAAAAGGACCCTCATCTCTAAGATTTGAAATCCTTTGGCTCTTGCCCTAATGATAGGTCTTGTATCATGCCCTAATGATAGGTCTTGTAGGATTTTGATTCCTATCAGTTATACTAGGTGTTTAAGGTTAACGGATTTGAATACCAAGAAAAGAAATCAAATAAAGAGGTTTCTCAAGGTATACGGGCATACATTAGGCTGTGTACTATGGCCATGTACCTTTTTATACACTTTCATAATTTGACATATCCAAGTACACGGGCATGTATTGTGGCCATGCGTCTTTCTGTATACTTTCATAATTTGATACATCTAAGTACACAGGCGTATACTGTGGCTGTATACCTTTCTATATACTTTCATACATGGTCATGTACTTAGTTATGTACTCTACTGTTCCATCATGAATCCTTTTCCCAATTCACTAAATTCTAATTCCACCAAACCCTAAATGAAATCCCTCACTTCTAAGCCTACTTATACATTGTTTCTAGCATTAGAACACTAATTTGGTTTAATCGAAAAACTTATTACTTTGGATTATTTCAATGATCAAAGTCCTATCCTAAACCTTTTCTCGCACCGATCGTTCTATTGTGAAATCAAATTAATTTAACACTTATTTGTATCATACACATGTGAATGGCGATAAAGAGTTATTATTCGATTCACTTACCGCAAGTACTTTGTTGAACTGTAGGGTGTAGTAGTCACCTTTCTCTCCTAAGGTTTGTCCTTACACTATAGGTGTTGTAGTGTAAAATGTGGGAAAAGGATCAAAATATCATGTGGTAGCTTATTTATACCTCCCTTATCAAATGAGCAATTTACTCTCAGTACTAAAGTGTTTTTACTTCCATTTATCCCAACTTATTATTTTTAATTTTTATTTATTCTTTCTTGAGTTATATAATGTCTTTATTGTAAGAGCCCTATTGACTAAAGCCTACCAAATGTATGCTAGAGGTTGGCATAGGAAGAATGAGAAGAAAAAGAGAGAAGAGAAAGATTAGAGTATGCGAGATCATTTTCTTTATGGACTTAGTGCTATTATGTTTTATTTATCTTTTTTTTTCTCAGTAGATACTTAGACTACTTAGCAGTTGTTATTTGTCGATCGTTGATATTACCTAGTGGATATTTTGGTAGGACATTATACCCTTGTTATTATTATTATTATATTTAGAATGAACCTTTAATTTATATTGCTTTTAAATTACATGTATACAACAAGTTCTACTTAGTGTAACTAGATGTAAGTACGCCATATATACCATATGGTAAATCCTTGACCAAGAAGCCGGTTATTCTTAGGTTTCCTTACAATGTACAGTGGGATATTACATTTAAGGTACCCGTTAGGATGTGATAAATTTCGAATCTATACTTGAAGATATATATGTTGTGTAACTCCCTAAAATTTTAATCAATGAAATTTTATTAAATAGACCTTAAATAAGAAGATACTTTTAAGATATAATTCTAAATGAAGTCAAGATTAATCTAGTCAATCGATTCTACTCAATTACTAACTTAAGTCCTCCATTCAACACCCTTGGGAAGACTTGAGTAGACTTAAAGTATTAGAGCTAACACTTGATATAACTTAGGATAAACTTAGAACATAAGACATCATAGATTTATATGATGCCTTTTTCCTATGAAATTGATAGATTTAACTTAGCAAAATTTCAGTTAGAAACCATTAATTGCATTAAGCACCATTGAACTCTTTATTTAAGGATTCAATCTTCATCTTAAGATTTTATCTAGTAAGCTAAACTCAAATTTGATCAAATATTATCTATATTAACAGTAATCAACCCTAAGTATTTCTAGATTATTGGATTTAAAAACTTAAACATGATTACTTAAAGTCCACTTTAATTTAACCAAAGTCAACTTTTAATGGATAATTACATGATTCAAGAAAACAAGTGTTGAATTGAATCAAATCCTTTCTAAATTCGTTCAATCTTATCCTAATGATAAGGATTAATATCCTAATACTTAGATTAGTAAGAATAAACCCAAATTAATAACAAATCTACTTACAAAACAAACTTGAAATCGAAAGTCCTTAAACTTTGACCTAAAGTCTTTTAAGTGGTTAAGTTTGAAACCACCCCCAAATCCTAATCTACTTTAACTATTTTTTTTTATAATTCATTATTACATCTTTATTTACCTAATAACACATAAAAAAATAGAAAAATTTCTCAAAACCAGCCGATTACAACTCATTCAAAGACACCACTTTCAAGAGGATTTTTCCATGTAAAGCATAGACTTTTTTAAACCTAATCACATCTTATCCTCATCCTATTATATCATCATCAGATATCATCCTATCTTATCTAAAATCCTCATAATAAATTCAAGAAAATGACATTGAAAGGGACTTAGGGTGGCTGGTCCAAACAAGGGATAATGGACATGTGATTTTTTTCAATTTTACAATGATTTCTCTTACCCTATCCTACCTTATCTTATCCTTATCAAAACTTACCCTATCGTACCTTAATTACACCTTTTCTACTTTGGAAAAAGACATGAAAAAAAAAATAAAATGAACAAACCAAAACCAGTTGCAACTCCCCTCTATCACGTGGACTTTCCCCTTGCAATTTCACTTACTATGTCTTTATCTAATTTACCCTATCTTATCTTAACTTAATCCAATCTAAACTACCCAAAATTAACTTGATTAAACTAGGATAAATTCTTATAAATATGATGGAAAAATTGAAGTTTCAAAGCCAGTTAAGCAAGAAGAAAATTCCATGTAAATCTCATATCCAAAACACATTGTTACCTTACCTTACTTCGCCCCATCTTAAGACCATCTTACCTAATCTTAATATATCCTAAATTAACTTAAAATTACCATGCTTAAGCTAAGAAGATAACCTACAGTTAACTTAAAACTCCGCTTAGTCCAACTGGTTAGCCACTCCCTTGAAAATGGATAAATGACATGTGATCTTATCCTACATGCCATCATTTACCTTATCTTATCTTAAGTTATAATTACCCTAACTTATCCTATGATATCCTAGGCTATTAATGACTTCAAAATTTGCTAAATATTTTCCCCTAGGTGTGGAAAAATAGACCATTAATAAATCACAAACCAACAAAATTTAACCATTATAAGAGGAGGGTAAAAAGGCTTAAATTACCGAAGTAAAACCATCCCTTTCCCTACGCCACTTTGAGACCTTTTTTCTTTTTTCCTCACCCAACTTTTCACTAAACTCACCTAATATTCCACCACAATAACATAAAAGTTTCACCCATAATTAGCCCCACATCTAACTTTGAAATCGAAAAAGGTTTCAAGGCTACCTATTCCATGCACTATGGTAAGAGACCTCTAAGAAATTCGAGTGATTTCTATCTCTCTTAAGGACGTTACTAATCTTACCTATTTTCTATATTTTAGAAACTTTATTTTAGGTTTTCAAGGAATTTCCGTCCAATCAAGGTAATCCCGAATAACTCTTGTTATTTTCATAGTATACTCTCCATATGCATATACTGACATCTCCTAATTGTAAAAGTTGTAGGTTCTACCAATAACTCCACTTTAGGAAACTCTACCTTCATAAGACTATTCTATTTGTCTTTCATTTAGAAATTTTTTTGGGTGTTTAGATATATTTTCAAACCTTTGATAATTACAAAAGTTAAATGTTAAGATTATTTCTTGAACCTTGAGGGCTTATGACTATCTATGACCATTTTGACCTATTGAACTTCATTGGACATATTCTCGAACTTATATTTGCCTTATTATGACATGAATTGAGAATAGAAGTTGCCTTGACAATAGATCGATCCCTAAATGAAGGACCTAATACTAAAACACTCTATAAGACTTTAATAAGATATGGGGTTAGTGACAGGATGTTAGAATAATTTATCTTAATAATAGTTATCCTTATATGTATTTATGTATGTTTAAATGGGTTTTTCAAAAGATCCCTAGCTTTTACCTAAGGATTATTATGATCCTTGGAAAGAATGGTAAGGTGAGTACCAACAATGATTGCCACTTGATTTGTGCTTGCAACTTTAGTAGTACTTAAAGTTGAATACTAATGAACCCATGTGTGTATTTGATTTGGTTGATTTGTCTAATTAATGAGACATAAAGGAAAAGAAAGAAAAATTGCTTGTATTAATGACTATTCTTTTAGTTAATTGAGTGTCTACAAATTGTTGGTTACCTTTCAATATATGCTAAGTATATCAAAATACTTAACTTGAGATGGATCATGCATAGAAATTTTTTCACATTCTTATTATATTCCGTCACAGTTAGACAAGAAATGTGATAGGAGTAAAAATTCGACAAGACCTATCATTAGGGCAAGAACTAAAGGAATTCGAATTTTGGCGATGAGGGCCCATTTTGAGCAGATCGACCCCAGAATTATTTATAAATTAACCTCTTTTCTATTATTCTTGTATTGTGTTTTCCAACAGGCACACTTATCATTTTTTATAGGGTAATGGACAATCTCCCTCAAACTCAGCTTGTGGGTTATCCATGGACCAACCTGAATTGGCGATGAGTTGGGCCGATGGATCCTATAGAAGATCGGCATCTTGAAGACCATTTCTTTTATATATTTCTTCTTTTATGAACTATTTTGGTTGTATTTGGTATTAGGACACTTTTATTTCCTTGTAATTTTCATTTAAGACTAGCCACCTTAAAAGTGGCAAACTTGTAATTTTAACCACTTTCTAACCCTAAGAGTAGCAAGTATAAATACTTGCTTAAGAGAGGGTTTGAGAAGGCCAATTTTTACATATTTTAGAGAGGCACATTTCACGTGTGAATTAGGGTTCTTTCCTTAGTTCCAAACTCTTATCAATTTCAACCCAAGAATTGGAATTGTGGGAGTGCGACGAAGGCGAATTGTAAGTCATATCAATTCAATTTTGTTATATGTTCATTTCTTCTCTAGTGAGTCACATCTAGGGTAGGTTTGGACCTTTCTTGGACATATTTGTGGTTCTTTTTTTTTTTCATGAACATCAATCTTGTAAGATTGATTGTTTCCTTGAGCACTTGAATTACATACTTCATTGTTATTATTGGCGTGAATTTGTGATTGAAAGGGAAAGTGGATTTCATTAGTTTATTGCTTTCTTTGATCTGATTTCCACGTGATATTTCAATCCTTATTGTGGTTATTTGGTTAATGTTACCAATAGGGATTACAATTAAATCATTTGAACAACATTTTCCATCAAAATCTTCAAAAGTGTCACGAGACTTGCTTACTAGGTCGGCCGGTTTTGTATTAGATTTGAGATTGATTTCTTGAGTCTTTTGATTGTGCTTCTAAGTGGATTTAGGCACATCATCTTTTTGGTATCAGAGCTTGAGGTTTAAGAGGAAGGATTTACAATTTGGAATTCTAAATTTAAGGATTATTGAATTATTACATTAATCTGAATTGTGAAGTGGAGTTGTGTTTTATTCATGTGTTGTTGAAGTGCTATCTTGTTGTTTAGTTGTTGTACACTTGGAGACTTGTAACATTCTTGGATTCCTTGAGATTTGACCATGAATGTGAAGTGTCTTTGAAGTGAAACGTGAAGAGAAAAGAGTATTGGTCCTTTGTGATCAAGTGGAGAAGTGAAAATTTTCTTGTGTCATTTCGGATTTGAGGAGTGGCAATTGAGATTTCAGATTTGAAATTTTCAGAATTAATGTATGAGTTAAGAAGTCAATTTGAAATTTCAAAACACACATTAAGTCATAGTTAATTGTGTGTCATTTGAATTTAAAATGGCTTCTTACCATTTGTGGAATCTTGCACTTATTGAACTTCTTTTTGAATTTGAAAGTTGAGTTGCCTTTTGTTGTAAGTTGTGGCTTGAAACTTGAATAGAAGTGGAGAAGTTTAAGTGTGGAAGAGTGTGATCTTGAATTGTTGCAAGAGGATTTTGGAAATTGAGTAATGTATTTGCAATTTTCAGATTGCATTGGGTAAAAAAAAAAAAAAAGGAAATCATTTGAATTCAAACACCTTCTTTAAGTTAGAGGAAATTCATTGAGTAGCATTGAATAAGTTTATTTGAATTTGAATTTTTCTTACCATTTGTGGAGGAGGTTGCGTTTAGTAAAGTGATTTGAATTTGAATTTGAATTTATTGCTTCCTTTGAGTGTGAGTTGCAGTGTAAATTGTGTTGTGTAGTGGTAAGAGATTGTATACTTGGAAGTGTATGTGTGTTGCACCGTGGTGTAAAGGGGGTGTGTGTGTGTGGCGTAATGAGTATGTGAATGAAGGTGTTGCAACGTGGTGAATTGGTGTTGTGGTGAAGTGAGTGCACCGTGATTATGTGTATGTGTGGTGGTGTAAGAGTGTTTTTTTTTTTAAAAAAAAATACAACGTGTAGTAGTGTTGTAGTGAATTGGTTGCACCGTGTGGGAGTGAGGTGTGTGTGGTGGTGTAAATTTGTGGAGTTGTGTGTAGTGTAAGGTGCTGCACATTAAGACTCATTGTGGGTGTAAAACTTTAGCAAGAAAGGAAAGTTGAGTGGTGAAGTTTGAATTCAAAAACAAGCATTAAAGTGTGAAAGTAATTGAAACTCATTACTTAAACACTTGCTAGTTGAATTTAATTCTTAACTACATAGAAACAATTGTGTGTACTGCACTTATTTAACTTTACTCAAGGTACCAAGAATTATTTCATTGTGCTTCAATTATTTCACTTGACTTTACTTGAAGTAACAATAAGCATTTTTTGTATTGGTTGATTGTGAGCACCGTGGGTGTGTAGGGGCGTGTAAGGGTGTGTTGCCATAGTGTGGTGAAGTGTATTGAGGTTATTGAAATCAGTAAGCAACAATGTTAAGTGAGTTGTATTTGTCTACTAACATATTGCATCGAGACTTGACTTCCTTTCCAACCATTGATGAGGGACAAAGAGAAAACTTGTTCCATACTTCTTGTAAGGTACAAGGAAACTTGTGCGCAATTATTATTGATGGTGGTAGTTGTACTAATGTTGTAGCTGCATCATTAGAATCGAAGTTGAAACTTGAAACTATCCCACATCCCAAACCCTATACATTACATTGGTTGAATGATCAGGATGGTCTTTGTGTAACCCAAAGGGCTAGGGTACCCTTTAGTATAGGGGACAAGTACTATGATGGGCTTGAATGTGATATCCTTCCTCTTTGTGCATCCCATATATTACTTGGTAGACCATGGTTGTATGACAGGATGGTATTACATGATGGGTATAGAAATACTTTTATGTTCAAAAAAGATTGTAAACGTATATTATTGAACCCTATGTCGCCATCAGAGGTCCAGGAGATGCAAAGACAGATAAAACAACCATCACAGAATCTTGAGGATCATAGCCACATGATCAAACCTTCAGAGCACCAAACTGTGCAGATGCAGGTATGCCAACCTTCAAAGGTTCTTGAGGGCTTTAGTGACACGAGCCAACCCTTAGAGCATAAAATTTGTCAGACACAGATGTGCCAACCTTTAGAGGATCCTGATGATCATAGTCGGATGAGCAGACTACCAGAGGACCAAACTATTCGGGATCAGTTATGTTCTCCTTCAGAGATATTAGTGGTTTACGTGCAGTTGAGTAAACCATTGGAGTATTCTGAGGATCAGAGTCAGATAAGTCTATCATTAGAGGGCCAGAATGTTCAGAGACAATTGTGTTCACCTTCAGAGGTCTTAGAGGGCAATGAGCAGTTGGGCCAACCATTAGAAGACCATGAGGATCAGCGACATATAGATGAGTTAGAAAAGGAGGAAACAATATCAGTGAAATGGGTTGAGATAGGGGACACCTCAGTGGATAACGGATCATTATTTTTGTTGTAGAAGAGATACATCCTGGAAATGGAGGAAAGAAAACAATCATCACCTGTAGTATTTCAGATATTGGGATTCTGCAGAGATACTTCTTCAGATGGATTGCTAAGAGAAAACAAAGTCTCTATTGCATTTGAACTGCCAGATTTGAGGACAAATCTTTTTGAGGCCCGAGGAGATGATAGGAATAAAAATCCGACAAGACCTATCATTAGGGCAAAAACTGAAGGAATTCGAATTTTGGCGATGAGGGCCCATTTTGAGCAGATCGACCCCGAAATTATTTATAAATTAGCCTTTTTTCTATTATTCTTGTATTGTGTTTTTCAACAGGCACTCTTATCATATTTTATAGGGCAATGGACAAACTCCCTCAGACTCAGCTTGTGGGTTATCCATGGACCGACCTAAATCGGCGATGAGTTGGACCAATGGATCCTATAGAAGACCGGCATCTTGAAGACCATTTGTTTTATATATTTCTTCTTTTATGAACTATTTTGGTTGTATTTGGTATTGGGACACTTTTATTTCCTTGTAATTTTTATTTAAGACTAGCCACCTTGAAAGTGGCAAACTTGTAATTTTAACCACTTTCTAACCCTAGGAGTAGCAAGTATAAATACTTGCTTAAGAGAGGGTTTGAGAAGGCCAATTTTTACAGATTTGAGAGACACATTTCACGTGTGAATTAGGGTTCTTTCCTTAGTTCCAAAATCTTATCAATTTCAACCCAAGAATTATAATTGTGGCGAGTGCGACGAAGGCGAATTGTGAGTCATGTCAATTCAATTTTGTTGTATGTTCATTTCTTCTCTAGTGAGTCACATCTAGGGTAGGTTTGGACCTTTCTTGGACATATTTGTGGTTCTTCTTTTTTCGTGAACATCAATCTTGTAAGATTGATTGTTTCCTTGAGCACTTGAATTACATACTTCATTGTTATTGTTGGCATGAATTTGTTATTGAAAGGGAAAGTGGATTTCATTGGTTTATTGCTTTCTTTGATCTGATTTCCATGTGATATTTCAATCCTTATTGTGGTTATTTGGTTAATGTTACCAATAGGGATTACAATTAAATCATTTGAATAACATTTTCCATCAAAATCTTCAAAAGTGTCACGAGACTTGCTTACTGGGTGGACTGGTTTTGTGTTAGATTTGAGATTGATTTCTTGAGTCTTTTGATTGTGCTTCCAAGTGGATTTAGGCACGTCAAAATGGAAGGATGACCTGAAGGAGTATCCTATTTTAACAATACAAAAATGACTTGAGGATCATTGTGTTTTTGTATGAATCTGTGTTCATTATTCTATTTTGGGCACATGCATCTAGAGGTGTGCAAGTAGGAAAAACATTATTTTCTTTTGGTTTGTCTTTGGTCCTTAGAAGATCATTCTTTTAGCATAATTATTTATATATAAAGCGTGGCTCTAAGTTTTGTGTAGCTAAGGATGTGTGCTAGTGTAAAAAAATTTGTAGCCCAAACTCTAATGGAATTTTAAAAAGATCCTCAACCTAAGGTCAAAGGAGGGATATATTGGTAGACATGGCTTAAGGAAACCTTTGGAAAACCTACATCAAATTTTACCAAGGTCTTTTCTAATAAGGCTAAAGTGGGATTGTGACTAAACAGGGGAGGTACAAAATATCCAAAATAATCATAAGTCATTTCAAGTTAGGTATAAGGAGTGGTTTCTATGAGTGTAGAAAAAGTAAAGTTCATTCTTCCCTCCCACGAGGTAGTGTAAGAAGAGTCAATATTATGAGTAGGAAATTTTGAAGGCTCTAATGGTGACTCAGTTTTGATAGGGGCAAGGGGCATCAGGTACAATTCTTAGGTAAGGTTTGGATATGCCCAAACAAGAGGTAAGGGTTTAGTTTCAATAGGGATGAGGGGTTAGGGATTTTCTTGTTCCTGTATAAACATACCTAGATCAAAAGAGGCAAAGGTCGAGGGTGCTAGTGGTAGCTCAACAAATTAACCAAAGTTGGATTCTAATTGAAGCATTCCTAACTCATATGTTGGTGGTGTCACAGAAGAGCTAGGTCCACTATTAAGATCGTAGGGGCAATGTAGTGGAGGTCCAACTAACTAGCATCTTCTTTAGCAAATTTCAGCCTAACTTGGTTAGTTAACAAGTTTAAGTAACTCCATTGCTTATCATGGGAAAAAGTAAGAGTAGGAGTAAGTGGAATCTAAATCTTGAAATTAGGATAAGTGGGTCACTCAGATGGCCTTACTATAGACATAACATCCTATACAACCATGGTTTGCCTACATTGTTGTTGGGCATAATTTTCATGTCGGTAGATGTACTTAATAGGAGATGGAGTGACTGTGAGACTACTATTTAGCTCATTCAAGACTTGTACCCAAGCATGTCTTAACCCCTTCTTCCATGTAGCTAAGATCTTTAAAAGGCTCTTAAGATGCCTATGTAGCTTAAAATCCTCACATAAGACTCAGAGTCAATTCCTACACTCGAAAAGTGTCTTTATTTAAGCTATCTAGAATGTGTCCCATTGGATTTAACTTGTTGGAAGTTAATTCCCGAGGTAGTCTGAAATCCCTGTTTGGGTAAGGGTTATTCCCAAAATTATCATCTCTTTCCTCTCTAAGAGCATGATAATCTCCCTCCATTCTTCTGCCCATATTACCTCAAACTGCTCCTTCCCTATGAACATTCTGAGGAACTACCCTAGGTGGTGGTGCTTGAAGATTTGCCATTGGTTGTTGTGGCATCGTCATCCAATCTATCCTTGTTGTTAATGTAGCAACAATGGTGGTGAGGTCTTGTAATTGTTCCTCCAATGTTTCTCCACTTGCAGTTCGATGGCCTTGACCGCCAACGACTTAGTTATTGGCCTTATTGCTAATTCCCCCATTCACACTATCATTCGACATGGTTTTGAAATTTTCCTTTCCTTTTTTTTTTTCACTCACAATCACCACTTTACAACAACTACACACTTTCATGTTAACAATAACTTATCACAACACTACACCACGGTATACTTACACACTTCCTCGCCTCAATTCACAACTAATATAACCACGGTGCAAGCTTCAATCACTTCGCCAAACACACACAACTCAACCAAAGTGCAAGCTTTAATCACAATACACTCATTACGCCACACACACACACACACTCACCCCACCCATGGTGTAATACACACACTTCACCTACAGTACAACATACACACTTCCACTCGTAATTCACGGCAACACAACAATGGAACAATTAATGAATGATTCTCTACATGGTAAGAAAATAATTCAAAAATAGTCAAAGTGTATTAAGATTAACAACACACAATAACTCTTAAACTTAATGTTTGTTTTTTAATTCAAATTGTTTCTAAATCCTCTACATCAAGGATAGCAATTTTGAAAAATATGTACTCCAATTTCCAAATTCTTGCAAGGAAATAATGATGCAACAATCAACATTACTCAAATGATGGAATTCAAATTCAAGACTTCCCCTTCTTCCACTCACAACCTAATCACGGCAAAGATGCAAGCTGATTTGCAACAATTCATAATACTTCAATTAAAGATCAAGCAAGCAATTCAAAGAACAATTCAACATAAGACTTCAAATTTCTCTTTACACAATCCAATTTTGGTCTTGAAGGATCAAGAATCCTAAATCCCAATTGTGATTCATGAAATTCCCTTCTCTAATCCTTACTCTAATACCAAAAAGATGATGTGCCTAGTATCCAATTACAATCATACAAATGCTAATTGGATAATCCACTAAGCAAAAATCATAAAAAAGGGCATGATTCCACTTCCATGTGAACCCTAATTATAAGAACCAATTGATTAAATACGCAATTTACAATGAACTCAATTGGAATTTTGATACGATTCTAAGAGCGAAAATACGAGCACCAAATAAAGGAGGACATAGGCGTCGGGAGGACCTAAGACGAAGTCCGGCTAGCCTTAAGCCGACCTAAATTGAAGGCTGCTGGCTTTTAATGCCGGCCTAAGAGAAGGTCGCCGGCTTTTGGTGCCGGCCTAAGTGAAGGCCACCGGCCTTGAATGTTTTCGCACCAATTTTTTTAGGATGTTATAAATAGGGTCCTTAGGGTTTTTCGTGGAGATGATCATTTTGGTTAAAAATACAGAGACACTTGAGTGTTGTGAATCCTCTTTGGATATCTTTGAATATTGGGGATTGAATTTTTTTTTCTTTTTTTTTGTTGTTCTTATCAAATTCTTGGTTCTATAGAATTTGTGGCGAGCATCGTTATTGAATTCGTGGAATTCTTTAACTATAGTGATTGATTTGTAGAATGTGGGCTCTATCGTTCTATATTTTGATTGCGAAATAGTTTAATTTTATCAATCTTGGCATCTATAGATTGATAATTTTATCCATATCTTGATTTTATTCGATAGTTCTAAAATCCAGAAAAACCTAAAAATTTGTGTTGTTTGATTGTTGTTGACGATTTAGTTGTGTGTGAAGGAATTAGAATCTGAATCCGCATCATTTGGTATCAGAGCATACCGATTCCTCATCATTTGGTATCAGAGCATACCGATTCCTAATCATTTGGTATCAGAGCGAAGGTTGGATTCGTAAGGGTTCAGAGCAAAGGATTCGATCAGATCGTGGGATAAATTGGTAAGGTTGTTGATTCTCAATTCAATTGTAGTTTTAATTCAATTCTGTTGTTGGTTGGGAAATTTGGAAATTTGTTTTGTGAATTGTATTGCTGAGAATTGGTGATTGGTCTGTTGTTGAGAATTGGGAGGTTTGTGAATATTTTTGCTGAATTTAGTTGTTGAGTGTTGAATTTCCGTGAATTGTTGTTTGGGGCTGTTGTTGAGAGTTGGGTTGTTGGTGAATTTCTATTGCTTACTATTGAAGGGTAGAGATGTCGTCGCAAGGAAGTGTTCAAAACAACAACAATAGGAATGATGCAGATAATGGGGGTGAGGTTGTGACTAGGGCTGAGTTCAATCAAATCCAAGAAAATCTTAGATTGATTATGGATAGATTGGAGGTTAGGGATAGAAGAAGCCATAGTGGTGCAGGAAATAGGAGGAGACACTCTAGTAGTGAATCTGATGCTAGTAGTGGAAGGAATAAGAGAGGAAACAATGTTGACAGGCGTAAGGGGATTGAAAACATCAAGTTGAAAATTCCACCTTTCACTGGTAGTAGTAAACCAGAGGAATTTCTAGATTGGGTGCCACGGGTTGAGAAGGTGTTTGATTGTTATGAGTGGGATGAGCGCATGAAGGTGAAGATGGCGTCTTTAGCATTTTCTGAATATGCTAGTTTATGGTGGGATAAATTACAAGCTGAGAGACATAGGGCTGATGAGGAGAAAGTGCGTTCATGGGCCTTGATGAAAAGTTGATGAGACATAGATTTGTGCCAGACTACTATAAACAGGAGATGCTGATGGAGTTGCAATCCTTGAGGCAGGTTAAGAAGAGCATAGAAGAGTATATGAAGGAGTTTGAGACATTAGTGGCAAGATGTGATATCAGGGAAACATCAGATGAATCCATAGCTCGATTCATCAATGGGTTGAAGATTGATATTGCTAGTGTAGTGGAACTCCAACATTATCAGACTCTTGAGGATGTGATTAAATTAGCTAGTCGGGTAGAGCGGCATCAGCGCAGGTGGGATCAGAGATGGTGAGATCAGAAATCATATCAACACCATAAATCAGATGATGGTGAGAGGGAGAAGGAAAGGAAGGAAAAGGGAAAAGCAGTCGTTAGTGAGGTTGTTGACTAAACACAACAAAAGAGGAGCAGAGATATCAAATGTTTCAAGTGTTTAAGACTTGGCCATATTGGTTCTCAATGTCCTAATAAAAGGGTTATGGTCATCAAAGGGGTCAAAGTTGAGAGTGAGGAAGAAGAATAGAAGAGTACTGAGGTAGAAGAGGAAGATGAAGACATTATAGCGAGTCCAGTATAGGGAGATATGCTAATGGTTTAGCAGGATGAAACAGTTTCTAATCAGAGGGCCAATTTATTCCATATCCAAGGCATGGTGCAGGGAAATACTTGTTTGATTGTGGTAGACACAGGCAGTTGCACTAATGTTGCTTTAGCAAATTGGGTTACTAAGTTGGGTTTGCAGGTGGAGCAGCATCCAAAACCTTATGCACTTCATTGGTTGAGTCCATAGGGAGCTGTTCATGTACACAAACAGGTTCGTGTTCCATTGCTTATTGGTGATTATACTAACGAAATTGTTTGTGATGTAGCTCCCATGGAAGCTACACATTTGATCCTTGGAAGACCTTGGTAGTATGACCTCAGAGCCAAGCATGATGGATACACCAATGAGTATACCATTCAGTAACAGGACAATACATACTAGCTTCTTCTTATGAGTCCAACTAAAGTACAACACACAAGACTGATTTGCCTTAAGAAGCCCAAAGGAAAGAGGAGTCTTTTTATGTGGCCTAACAGAATGGACGATATAGATTCGAGGTCGAATCATTTTCAACATGGAGGGAATGATGCAATTCGAAGAGCGAAAATATGAGCACCAAATAAAGGAGGACATAGGCGTCAGGAGGACCTAAGGCGAAGTCCAGCCAGCCTTAAGTCGGCCTTGAATAAAGGCCAGCCGAGTTCACTTTAAGGCCGCCGGCCTTGGAGCTGGCCTAAATTTAAGGCCGTTGGCTTTTAGTGCCGGCCTAAGAGAAGGCTGCTGGCTTTTGGTGCCGGCCTAAGTGAAGGCCGCCGGCCTTGAATGTTTTCGCACCAATTTTCTTAGGATGTTATAAATAGGGTCCTTAGGGTTTTTCGTAGAGATGATCATTTTGGTTTAAAATACAAAGACACTTAAGTGTTGTGAATCCTCTTTGGATATCTTTGAATATTGGGGATTGAATTTTTTTCTCTTTATTCTTGTTGTTCTTATCAAATTCTTGGTTCTATAGAATTTGTGGCGAGCATCGTTATTGAATTCGTGGAATTCTTTAACTATAGTGATTGATTTGTAGAACGTGGGCTCTATCGTTCTATATTTTGATTACGAAACAGTTTAATTTTATCAATCTTGGCATCTATAGATTGATAATTTTATCCATATCTTGATTTTATTCGATAGTTCTAAAATCCAAAAAAACATAAAAAATTGTGTTATTTGATTGTTGTTGACGATTTAGTTGTGTGTGAAGGAATTAGAATCCGAATCCGCATCATTTGGTATCAGAGCATACCGATTCCTCATCAAATTCCAAAACCAATTAAATAAACAACACTATTTGAATCCAATTTCCAAATAAAAAATGGCGTGAATTAAACTTGAAGAATAAACCCTAATTGAGATGAACTAATAAAAACATGAAGTAACTAATTCCTTACCAGATATTATGCACTACTTGTGATGTTCTTAAAACCAAAGTCTAAGCTCACACAAACCAAGTTTGAAAGACAATTAAATAATGTCAATCAACTAGTTAATTAAATGGCGTAAATTCTTAATGCTCGTAACCAATTCTTCAAATGTTGATGTGATCAATGATGAATATCCAATTGTGATTAACTCTGATACCAAAAGATGATGTGCCTAAAACCAAGGTCTAAGCACATGGAAATGAACTAAAGGAACAATTTCAATTCACAAGATCAAAATTGGTTCAGAGGGCACAAAAATTACGTGAACCCTAAATGAAGTAGGTGAACTGATTGCTATATTTCATGAAATGAATATCACAATGATGTATTCCTCAATGAAGATCATAAACTATACTTGATAATCATGTGAATAATACACAAGATCAACAAGAACAATTACGAGATCCTCTTTTCCAACAAGACCCAATTCACGCCATAAGATGAAGCAAAAATTTATGGTAATAACAAATGCTAAGAACCAATCAATTAAGTAGTAATAATTTGATTACAAATGCAATCAAATCTAATCAAGAAACTTCCAATTCAACCCTAGATATTACACACTAGAGAAGAAAAGAAATCACAACAAAATGAAATTGGTATGACTCACAATTTCAAATGTTGCACTCGCCACAATCTCAACTCTTAGGATTGAAATTGATAAGAGGAAATTTGAACTAGGAAACCCTAATTCTCTAACGTTAAAGTGAAGTGTATATTCTGAAAAATGGCCTCCTAAAACCCTACTTTAAGCAAGTATTTATACTTGCTTTCTTTAGGGTTAAAAGTACACAAAATTACAATTATGCCACTTTTAGGGTGGCCAGTCCAAAATGGGAATTACAAATAAAATGAAAGTGTCCAAAAAGAAATTACAACATAAAATAGTCCACACAAATGATAAATATAGAAAAGAAATTAGTCTTTAAGATGCCAATCTTTAGGGTGCTTTCGAATTGAGCCCTGATGAGGATCCCGACTCACTTAAAAGTATAGGTGATTTGGCACCTTATAGGACTGATAAGTGAACCTGCTAGAATGCATAACAATTATAAGGTAGGAATGAAGAAAATAAATTAGCTTCCTCAAGATTGAGTTTCTCATGTAAGATTCTCAAAACTAAGTTATGTAGACCTTTAGCTCGGGCCCTAGTGATAGGTCCTGTAGGAGTTTGATTCCTATCAACTTAGAATTAGGATCAACTTGTAATTTGTTGATACTACTCACAACAAATCTAAGTCCACTTGCCACAATCATATAGAAGAATTGATAAGAGTATTTTGTGAAAAGAAAAAAGAACCCTCTTTCACATAAATAGGCAGCCGAAATATATGAGTTCAAAAGTTCCCTCTAAAACCTACTTAGCAAGTATTTATACTTGCTCCAATTAAGGTAAAAATAACAAAACCAAATTATAAACTAAACTAACAAATGGCCAGTTCTTAAATAACAAAATATAATTACAAATAAGCCCTTAAAATGACCAGTTCTTCACTTCAATGGAACATGTGTGGACCGGTTGATGTAAGTCCATAAATGACCCACATTTGATCCTTATTGAATTTTATTCGCCATCCTATAAAAACCAATAAATTTACCTACTACAATGCAAAGATAAATTATTGTTAGATAAATAAGACAACATGTGGATATCTGGGCTCATGTATCTAATTTGGTCTCCCTACTGTTAGAACCGTAGGTTTGATTCCCATCACGAACTTGTGTATCACATGAATCCTAAAGAGGCTAAGGAATTGAAGTGTCAGGTGGATGAGCTAGTAGAATGGGGTTTTGTTAGGAAGAGTATTAGTCCTTGTGCTGTTCCAACCCTTCTTGTCCCTAAGAAGGATGGCACTTGGAGGATGTGCATTGATGGCCGAGCCATCAACAAATTACCATCAAATACAGGTATCCTATTCCTAGACTTGATGACATGTTAGATGAGCTATATGGTGCATAAGTATTCTCCAAGGTAGACCTTAAAAGCAGATATCATTAAATTCGAATGAGAGAAGGAGACGAGTGGCAGACCTCTTTTAAACACGCCATAAAATATATGAATAGATGGTTATGCCTTTTGGTTTGAGTAATGCTCCTAGTACTTTTACGAGATTAATGAATTATGTAATGAAGGAGTTTCTAGGAAAATTTGTTGTTGTTTATTTTGATGACATTTTGATATACAGTAAAAACCTAGAAAATCATGTAGAGCATCAACAAGCGGTATTTTTAGTCTGGAAGATGCAACAGTTGTTTGTAAATCTCTAGAAGTGTTCTTTCTACTAAAATAAGGTAACATTTTTAGGATTTATTATATTTGGTTCTAGTGTCAGGGTTGATGAGGAGAAAGTGAGGGTTGTTGGAGAATGGCCAACACCAAAATCAGTTGATGAAGTAAGAAGTTTTCATGGACTAACTTCATTTTATAGACGCTTTGTCCATAACTTCAGTAGTATTGTTAATCATTTAGTAGAACTGACCAAGAAAAATGTTCCTTTTATTTAGGGTGAGAAGGCCCAAAAGAGTTTTGAGGAGATAAAGGTAAAACTTACTAGTTCTCCAATATTGGCTTTACCTGATTTTGATAAGGTTTTTGAATTAGAGTGTGATGCCTTTAGAATAGGGATTGGTGCTGTGTTGATGCAGGATAAGAGGCCTATTGCATATTTTAGTGAAAAAATGAGTGGTGCGACTTTAAACTACTCAATATATGATAAGGAATTCTATTCCTTAGTGAGGGCATTGATGACATGGCAGCATTATCTCCTTCTAAAAGAATTCACTATCAATACAAATTATGAATCACTAAAACATTTCAAGGGTTAGTAAAATTTATCAAAATGCCAATCCAAATGGGTAGAGTTTCTAGAGAGTTTTTCCTATGTGATTAAGTACAAGAAAGGTAACATGAATATGGTAGTTGGCGCTTTGTTATGCAGGTATGTACTTATCACTTCTTTAGAATCGAAATTGCTTGGATTTGAATTACTGGAGGAACAATATATGCATGATGAATATTTGAAAGTAGTTGTTGAGAAATGTTCCAAGGGGAAGGTATTTGAGGGGTATTACATGATTGATGAATTTTTGTGTAAAGCTGGAAAGTTGTGTATACCTTATGGTTCTGTGAGAAAATTTTTAGTGAAGGAAGCACATGCAAGAGGATTGTTTGGTCACTTTGGTGAAAAAAGAACCCTGACTTTGTTAAAAGAAAATTTCTATCGGAGGGGCATGATAAAGGATGTTTATAAGGTGCTGGAAAGGTGTGGAGTGTGTAAAAGAGCAAAAGGAAAGAAAGGGGTTCAGGGTGAATATGTGCCTTTGCCTATACCTACTAAACCTTGGACTAATATCAGCATGGATTTTATTTTGGATCTGCCCAGGACACAAAGGGGAAAGGATTCTATTATGGTTGTTATTGATAGATTTAACAAAATGTCTCATTTTGTGCCTTGTCACAAAATGGATGATGCACTTTTTATAGTTAACCTTTTTATGTAGGAAATTGTAAAATTACATGTTGTTCCACATAGTATAATGTCTGACAGAGACACTAAGTTTCTTAGCTTCATCTGGAAGACACTATAGAGAAGACTTGGTCCTAAACTTATGTATAGTACCTCTTGCCACCCACAGACTGACGGCCAAACTGAAGTTGTTAATCGTACTCTTAACACCTTACTAAGAGCAACGGTTGGTAAGAATCTTACTAATTGGGACTTGTGTCTCCCTATTGTTGAGTTCGCTTACAATAGGTCTACTCATAGTTCAACCAGTAAGTCTCCCTTTGAAGTCGTGTATGGCTATAATCCTACTCTTCCATTGGATCTCATAGTTAGTCCAACAACAAAGGAAGAAAGCCTAAGTGGATTTGAGAGAGTTAAGGAGATTCAGAAACTTCAACAAAAGATAGCTAAACATCTTTAGAAAACACAGGAACAACTGAAACTTCAGGGAAATAAGAACAAGAAAACTAGAATTTATAATCCAGGTGATCAAGTCTGGATTAATCTCAACAAATACAGGCTTCCTCACAAGAAGTCACAAAAGCTATCACTAAGAGCAGATGGACCAATCAGAGTTGTCAGACACATCAACAACAACGCATACAAGATATAATTGCCAAGAGGGTACGACGTCTTTACTACATTTAATGTTGCAGATCTATCACCCTAATTACTAGATGATGTTTATGAAGACCTATCAAATTTGAGGGCAAATCTCCCTGAGGCCTAAAGAGATGATAGGAATCATATACCTATAGGACCAATCACCAGGACAAGAGCTAAAGGATTACAAAATTTGGCAATGAGGATCATCTTTGAACAATTAGACCTCGAGGATACTTGTTTAGTATCTTCTTTTCCATTATATAATTGTTGTGCATTCCAATAGGTACATTTATCAGTTTTACAAGATGATAGGTAAATTTCATTAAGGATCAATTATGGGTTACTCATGGACTTAAATCAATAAAAAAGAACCGATCCAACAATTGTTCTATGGAAGTGAAAAACCCGGCCACTTATGATAGGTTTACTTGTAATTTTCTTTTAGTGCTAAAACCAGTCACTTGTTGTGATGTGCCTAATTCCACTTACAAGCACAATTAAAAGACTCAAGAAAAAGCAAACTCAAGTCAAGGTGAAACCGGATCCACAAAGGGGCAAATTCACGTGAACCTTAATGAAGATACAAGGAAAATCCAAATGCTCAATGATGCAATTGTGAAACCTCAATGATAATAGCTTCTAGCAACACCCTAATCTAATATAATCCACGAAAATAATTCACAAATTAAAAAGAAAACCTCAATTCCAAGAACTCCTTTCCAATAGTGAAGAACACGTTTCCAAGGGAATTCTTCAATGAAGATTCAAATTCAATTGCAAAGTACCTCAAATAAACACAATAATTCATCAACAATAAGAAGTATTTCTGACCAAGAACTATCTCAATTCAACCCTAGATATGACACACTAGAGAAGAAAAGAAATCACAACAAATTGAAATTGATACAACTCACAATTTCAAGGTGTTGCACTCGCCACAATTTCAACTCTTAGGATTGAAATTGATAAGAGTCTAAATGACAATTAGGAACCCTAATTCTCACATGTAGAAGAAGTGTTTGATCTACAAAATAATCCTCTCAAACCCTCTCTTAAGCAAGTAATTATACTTGCTACTCCTACGGTTAAAAAGTGCTCAAAATTACAAGTTTGCCACTTTTAAGGTGGCTAACCTTAAATGAAAATTACAAAGAAATAAAAGTGTCCCAAAACCAAAATACAACCAAAATAGTTCAATAAACAATTACAAGATACAAAATAACAAAAGTCTTCATGATCTAATGCCTCGGAATAAAGAACAATCGCAGCGGGTCTTTGATTGTTATCTTGAAAAATGTTCTATGTCATAATAAGATCACATTATACTTATATTTTCTTTTGGACTTATATTAAATTTATTTCAATATTATAAATAAAATATAAATAAATGATATTTAATGGTGTTTGTTGTGAAAATTCAGGTTTTGAGGACCCAAAAGTAAATTACAAGTTAATTGGAGGAGTTTTTCACAAAATTGAAGAAGTGAGCAAAGGATTGCACGGAAGGCCGCCAGCCTTAGGCCGGCCTTGAGCCGGCCTATATTAAACCGGCCTCAAAAAAACATTAAAGCCGCCGGCTTTAAGGCCAGCCTTGAGCCGGCCTTCATTACTCCCCGGATATCCATTGCGAAAATCTCTCCAAAATCGTATCTTAATTAATTTCCTGACTCAACTCCTCATCAGATCAAGCTTATCCTCCTCCTCTTTGGATCTATAAATAGGCCCCTTGTGTGAACCTTGGAGGCATCCCCTTTTGTTTTAGAATCCTTTTTTTTTTATTATTTGTTTAGCATCCTTTGTCTTTCTTTGAAATCATTAGAATTCCCTTAGGAACTTTAGGATTTTATATTTTCTTTAATTCCTTTACATTTTATGTTATTCCAAATTTTAGTTTGAAGAAAGAAAGTTATTTTGCTGAAGTTTTCTTTCAATTGAAGAATTCGAGGAATCATTTTGGAAGATTGAAGTTCTTGAAGGTTATAGCTATTGTTTCATTTACTTTATTTTCTTTTATGCCATTTATTAGTTTATTCTTGTTGTTCAATATGAATTCCATTACACCTATTTATTTCAATTGTTTTTATGCAATTCATACTATAATGTTCTAAATCATCATTGTGGGAAACATGATGAAGCCATAATTCAAACTAAAATGATCATTGTATTCATGTTATAGGACATATAGATATGCGGAATTTTCATATAAGAAGTCCTGCTATGAATTATATTTTGTAATTGAAATCAATGCATAGAAATGTAAATGACTCGAAAGAGAAATTTAGGTTTTATCAGGAATTCCTAAGTAAGATTTAATAATTCATGTGGAAGCATTGTTATTGAATCTTATTAGAAATTGACCTAAGTGTTTCATGCAATATTTTTATTAAATTTTTCACTAAGGGATTAGGAGAAATTATTTTAAAGATATTAGGCAATCATATAATTGGGAAATTTATGATTGTGAATTAGAATCCTCGTTTGATTTTAATTAGCGGGAGCTATTAAATTAAATTGGGGTAACATTACTTAAAAACTTGATAAAGGATTAAGGTTTTGTTAATTTCTTGTGAAAATCCATATAGCTATGAGTTATTATAACATGAAGGCAATATGATTAGTAGAATTAGGGTGGATTCTATTTCTCACCATCAATTTATCATTTTTCAAACATAATCCTGTTTTTGAGCATTTAGCATAATTCATTCAATTCTCATCAAACATCATTGCCTAAATAATAGTAGAAATTGATAAAGGTCTATTACTTAATCAATCTTCGTGGTTCGACACTCTTCTCTCACTATATTACTTTATCCGATCCGGCACACTTGCCGATATTTATTCACGCTCATTTTATATCTCTTTTTGCGTGGATCAAGTTTTTGGCGCCGTTGCCGGGGATTTATTAATATTAGACCATCTTCAGATTTTATTGTTAATTTAGGCGCAATTATTTTGTTATTTAATTTGTTATCATTGTGTGATCGTTTCCTGTTCTCTTTGAATTTCTTTTTATGCGCAAGAGTAGAAGTGCTGAACTTCTACCAATTAATCTTGAGATAGAACGCACCTTGCGACAACTTAGAAGAGAGCAGAGAAGAAAGGAAGAAGAGAACATGGCAGATGAGAACAACAATCGGATTCAGGGTGTTGGTAGAGCACTTCGGGAATACACGATGCCTGTTGTTTCAGGTCCTGCAATAAGAAGACCAACAATTCAGGCTAACAATTTTGAGTTAAAACCAGCACTCGTTCAAATGGTTCAATCAAATCAATTCGGAGGATATCCAAATGAGAGTCCTGATGAGCATATTGCAGTATTTCTTCAATATTGTAATACAGTGAAAATGAATAATGTATCTAATGATGTAATTAGGTTACAACTTTTTCCGTTTTCACTTAAAGAAAAAGTTAGGGCTTGGTACAATTCATTGCCACAAGACTCTGTAACCACTTGGGTTGATCTCTCATCTAAATTTTTAAGGAGATTTTTTCCACCAGCTAGAACTGCTAGGTTAAGAAATGACATCACAAACTTCACTAAGTTTAGTGGTGAATCACTTTATGAAGCATGGGAAAGATTCAAGGAGGCAATTAGAAAATTCCCCCATCATGGATTACCAGATAATCTCCTTATTGAGATATTTTATCTCAGTTTAGATGACACATTGAGATCTCTGGTAGATGCTGCTTCTGGTGGTGCACTAATGAGTAAGACATATGAAAAGGCTAGTGCTTTGATAGATGAAATGGCCTCTAGTGCACATAATTGGCAACATGAAAGAGGTAAGTCTAGAGTAGCATCTGTCAATGACATGGACACCTTAACAGCTCAGATTTCTGCTCTTACCGCTCAGGTAAGTAAACTCACCTCTGCACCATCTTTTAATGTTAATCAAATTGCTTGTTGTGAGTCATGCTCAGGACCACACTCAACTCTTGAGTGCCCGTCTGGAAACTGCTCCTCCTCATCCCATGGAAAATAGGTAAACTTTGTAGGCAACCTCCAGAGAGGTACTCAAGGACCATATTCGAATACATACAATCCCGGGTGGCGCAATCATCCAAACTTCTCATGGAGGAATGAGAATCAAGCACTTAACTCGCCCCCTGGATTTCCCAGACAAACCTTTGCTCAGAATGCCTATTCTCAACAGCAACCCACTCAGATGGAAGAGCTCATCAGGAGCTACATGCAAAAGACTGACACCCTCCTGCAAAACCAACAAGCTTCTATCAAAAACTTGGAGGGTTAGCTCGGTCAAATTGCACAACAGCTAAATACTAGACCCTCAGGGTTTTTGCCTAGCAAAACTGAGGAGAACACCTATCATGTCAATGCCATCATGCTAAGGAGTGGTAAGGAAGTGAAGAAAGCTGAAAGGCAGGTAAAAATTTAAGAGAAAGATCTAGAGAAAGGTAAGCAGAAGGAGGAGGAACTCACACCCAAAGCACCAGTGTTGCAGCCTTATGTTCCACCTATCCCTTTCCCAGGAAGAATCAAGCAGAGGGAATTGGAAGCCCAGTTTCCCAGGTTTTGTGACATATTTAAAGGGCTTCAAATTAATATACCTCTCTTAGAGGCCTTGAAGTAAATTCCATCCTATGCCAAATTCATGAAAGAGCTACTCTCTAATAAAAGATCCATGGAGAGTGTTGAGAAAGTAATGCTTCTTGGTGAGAGTTCAGCTGTCATAGAGAAGAAATCTGCTCAGCTACCTAGAAAGCTGAAAGATCAGGGAAGTTTCAGTATCCCTTGCACCATTGGTAATATTGATTTTGAGAATGTTTTGATTGATTCTGGTGCAAGTATTAATTTAATGCCACTTTCAGTTTTTAGGAAGCTCGGAATAGAGCCACAAAAGTGCAAGAGGAGATCAATCACTATGCAGCTAGCTGATAAGAGCATAAGGTTTTCCAAAGGTACAGTGGAGGATGTCTTAGTCAAGGTCGATAAATTCATATTTCCAATGGACTTTGTCATACTGGATGTGGAAGAAGATGACGACATTCCACTCATTCTGGGTAGACCATTCCTAGCTACAGGTTAAGCTCTAATTGATGTAGGACAAGGCAAGCTCACCTTTAGAGCACTAGACGACCAGGTAACATTTGATATGTATGATCCTGTGTTTTTGTCTAATGAGAAAGCAAAGTATTCTGACATATCTGCTGAGGGTGAAATTACTAACAATGATGTGGAGGAAAATGTAGGGCAAACCACTCTTGAAGCTGTATTGAATGAGATAGATGATTGGGGGGGTGAGGATGAGTAAGAAAACAAAGGCTGTGAGCAAATACCCCAGATTGAAAATGTTGTTGCTTTTGAGAAGACAGACCACTATGAGAAGCCACCAATGTCGACACTAATTCCCATGCAGACACTTGAACCTAATGTCTTTTCTAATCAATTGTTTGATTATGAGTGTCTGAATTTAGGAAATCCATGGCCTCACATTAATCCAGCGCCTATGACAAGAGAATTGCAGCAGCAGATTCAAGGCCAGTTAGATGAACATAGGGAAATCTTGGGATGGTCAAGGGCAGACATCCAGCAGGTAAGTTTGTTGATAACCACCTACAAAACATTGGTGGAAGCTGAAAAGAAGGGCACCATACCATGGAAGGAAGCTTGGAATCCTAATCTGAAAACTATGGTGTTGGAGGAGTTGTTTAAACTCCTTGATGTAAGCTAACCCTGATAGTCAGGCTGATGACTATAAAACAAGCGCTTCATGGGAGGCAGCCCATGCTCAATAAGTATATACACTAGTGTTTTAATTTCGTTACAAAAAAAAAAAAAACTAATTCAAGGTTGGATAAGGGCCACCGGTGCATTCAAGACACTCTAAGGATGACAGACATTTTGGGAGGAATTTTCTTCCTGATGAACAATTTTACACCAGGGAAGTATCAGTATTTCAATTTTTGCATTGATATTCTTTTCCTTAATTTTGTGCTATATTAGGAACAATGAGGACATTGTCCAATTTAAGTGTAGGGAAGGGATTATAAATGTAGAAGTATAATGATTGCACACATCATGAACTCACAATTCCCATGCTTTATTTATGTCCTTAAGTGTTTATCATCAATGAAATCCTGAAATTGACTTAGATTGGTGCCTTACTCGCCAACTGTTGTGACTAGTTTATATAGTTATAATTTAATAGTAAAATCTCTAGAGAACGGGGTTTACCCTATGTTTAGCCTTTGAACTTGAGATTGAGTCCTTAAGTTGAAAAAATAAGCAAGTTTACTTGAAGGAAAAATTGGTTGGGATAAATCTCTCTTGAAATTTCTTTGAGAATACCTTAACACCTAGTGAAAGAGGTAAAGGAAATATTTTACTTAGTGATCCCTTAATAATAATAATAATAAAAAGGAGCCTTTACTCCAATAACTCAGGAAAGTGAGTTAAGAGTATCTAATCTTAAATGTTAGTGTGAGGAAGAGTTCGTAGGGGTCCCTTTAAAACCTGGTCACTTAGGCGATGAGCCTAGGATGTGTCGACTCAATGAACTCACAATAACGAGAAGGGTGGAAAGGCAAAAATTTAGTACCTTAATGAAAGCCAGGTTGACATGGGTGAGCTTTGGTCCCTCAGAAGAGTGAAGTCTCACTCCGCTGTCAATTAAGGCAAATAAAAAAAAAAAGGGGGAGGAGAAATTCTAGGTAAAAATGGATACCATATGCTTTCACTTCTTGTTATCTTGTTTAGAGAAGTAAAATTGAGGGAGATTATACTTGCTAATAACCAATGAATGTTTTTCCTTAAGGACTAAGTATTGTTTTGTTATTGTTAAACACTGGGATTAAAAATCTGTTGTATTTAGATTAACTACTAAATTTCAACTAGATATACTAGTTACAAATTTCAGTATGGTCAGAACAATGGGCACCATGAGTTCAATGATGGATTTCTCTTGTTTAAATCAATTATTTTGCTTAAGGACAAGCAAAAGTTCAAGTGTAGGGATGTTGATAAGATCACATTATACTTATATTTTCTTTTGGACTTAGATTAAATTTATTTCAATATTATAAAGAAAATATAAAGAAATGATATTTAATGGTGTTTATTGTGAAAATTCAGGTTTTAAGGACCCAAAAGTAAATTACAAGTTAATTGGAGGAGTTTTTCACAAAATTGAAGAAGCGAGTGGAGGATTGCACGGAAGGCTGCCGGCCTTAGGCCGGCCTACATTCAAGGCCGCCGGCCTATATTAAACCGGCCTCAAAAAAACATTAAAGCCGCTGGCCTTAAAGCCGGCCTACATTCAAGGCCGCTGGCCTTGAGCCAGCCTTCATTACTCCTCGGATATCCATTGCGAAAATCTCTCCAAAATTGTATCTTAATTAATTTGCTAACTCAACTCCTCATCAGATCAAGCTTATCCTCCTCCTCTTTGGATCTATAAATAGGCCCCTTGTGTGAACCTTGGAGGCATCCCCTTTTGTTTTAGAATCCTTTTGTTTTGATTATTTGTTTAGCATCCTTTGTCTTTGTTTGAAATCATTAGAATTCCCTTAGGAACTTTAGGATTTTATATTTTCTTTAATTCCTTTACATTTTATGTTATTCCAAATTTTAGTTTGAAGAAAGAAAGTTATTTTGCTGAAGTTTTCTTTCAATTGAAGAATTCGAGGAATCATTTTGGAAGATTGAAGTTCTTGAAGATTATAGCTATTGTTTCATTTACTTTATTTTCTTTTATGCCATTTATTAGTTTATTCTTGTTGTTCAATATGAATTCCATTACACCTATTTATTTCAATTGTTTTTATGCAATTCATACTATAATGTTCTAAATCATCATTGTGGGAAACATGATGAAGCCATAATTCAAACTAAAATGATCATTGTATTCATGTTATAGGACATATAGATATGCGGAATTTTCATATAAGAAGTCCTGCTATGAATTGTATTTTGTAATTGAAATCAATGCATAGAAATGTAAATGACTCGAAAGAGAAATTTAGGTTTTATCAGGAATTCCTAAGTGAGATTTAATAATTCATGTGGAAGCATCGTTATTGAATCTTATTAGAAATTGACCTAAGTGTTTCATGCAATATTTTTATTAATTTTTTCACTAAGGGATTAGGAGAAATTATTTTAAAGATATTAGGCAATCATATAATTGGGAAATTTATGATTGTGAATTAGAATCCTCATTTGATTTTAATTAGCGAGAGCTATTAAATTAAATTGGGATAACATTACTATAAAACTTGATAATGGATTAAGGTTTTGTTAATTTCTTGTGAAAATTCATATAGCTATGAGTTATTATAACATGAAGGCAATATGATTAGTAGAATTAGGGTGGATTCTATTTCCCACCATCAATTTATCATTTTTCAAACATAATCCTCTTTTTGAGCATTTAGCATAATTTATTCAATTCTCATCAAACATCATTGCCTAAATAATAGTAGAAATTGATAAAGTTCTATTACTTAATCAATCTTCGTGGTTCGACACTCTTCTCTCACTATATTACTTGATCCGATTCGGAACACTTGCCGGTATTTATTCACGCTCATTTTATATCTCTTTTTGCGTAGATCATGTCAAACTGAAGTTGCAGGACATTTTGGCATCCCATGGAGAATTATAATTGTACCTGTAAGATTATTCTCAAATTTTATTAGAAATAAAGCCATAAGGTAAAATATGAGCAATTTGGATCATCATCCAAATTGAGTTCTGAAAAGGTTGACAGTGTCAGAAATTTTCCCATCATGTTGTTTTTCACTTGTTATTTTTCTTTGTTAAATTTTCTCTATTTAGAGCAAGTATAAATACTTGCAAAGTAAGGTTAGAAGGGAGCTTTTTGAACAATATACACTTGACTTATTGCAATGGAGTGTCCTCTTCACGCCTCTTACTCTTATCAATTTCACTTGAAAATTGTAGCGAGTTAGCTTAGGAATTCTTATAAGTCATATCAAGATTTTCTAAGTTGCATCCAATTATTGCTATTGAGTAGTATCTAGTTGTAATTGGTTGATTTTTTTAGGTGTTCCTTTCATGCCAAATTAGGGTTCTTGTATTGTTAGGGTTATAAGCCAATTGTAAGGATTGAGATTGCATTGTTCCTTTATAATTGATTGGTATTGGAATTTCCTTGTAGTACTTCCAATTTGGTTCATGCCATTTGATATTATTAATCCATGAATTCACGCCAATTTGGGGATTTTGTCTTCATTTTGCTCATGCCTATTTTAATTGGAATTTGAATCAGTTGCTTGTGTTCTTGTTAATTGGTGTTGAGATCCCTTGAGCACATCAACTAATAGGAATCAAAATTTGACAAGACCTATCATTAGGGCAAGAACCAAAGGATTTCGAATCTTAGCGATGAGGGCCCATTTTGAGCAAATCGACCTAGGAATTATTCTTTTACTAACCTCTTTTATCTTATTCATGTATTATATATTCAAACAAGCACACTTATCAAGCTTTACAGGGTGATGAATAAACTCACTAAAACTCAGCTTATGGGTTATCCATGGACCGACCTAAACTGGAGATGAGATGGGCCAACGAATCCTATGGAAGAGTTAGCATCTTGGAGACTAATTTTTTATATATTTGTTATTTACTTGGACTATTTATGTTATAATCATTTTGGGGAACTTTCATTTTGATTGTAATTTTCATTTAGGACCAGCCACCCTAAAAGTGGCATAGTTGTAATTTTATGCATTTTCTAACCATAAAGGGAGAAAGTATAAATACTTGCTTAAAGTAAGATTTGAGGAGGCCATTTTTTAGAATTAAAACACTTTTTCAAGAGGATTAGGGTTCTCCTAATTGTCACTAGAATCTTATCAATTTCAATCCCAAGAGTTGAAATTGTGGTGAGTGCAACATTTGAAATTGTGAGTAATATCGATTTCATTTTGTTGTGATTTCTTTTCTTCTCTAGTGTGTAATATCTAGGGTTGAGTTGAGATAGTTCTTGGTCAGATTTTCTTCATATTCATTTCAAATTTTTGTGCTTAATTGAGTTACTTTTGCATTTGAATTCGATTAATCCTTTGTGTATGCTTCTTGAACCATGATTAGCATTTGGTGGAAAGGGGTTCTTAGAGTTGAAGTGATGTGCCTAAAACCAAGATTAAGCACATACAAAAACCAATTTCCAGTGAATGTAACCAATTCTTCAATTAGGATGTAATCAATCTTAGATCCAAATATGATGATGCTCTGATACCAAAAGATGATGTGCTCAAAACCAAGCCCAAGCACATGAAAATGAATCAAAGAAACAAACCCCAACTCACACACATAAACCGGTTCAATTGGACTAGAAATTGCGTGAACTCTATTGGAATTTTGATGAAATCCAAAGGTCCAAAGATGCAATCAACAATCCAACAAGGTTAAAATTCACCAAATAACAAAAAATACAAGTGAAATCCACGTGAATTATACCAAGAAGAATAGATCTAATGCCGTGATTCTATCCTCTACCAACAATCACCATTCACGTCACAAATGATTCAAATATTGATGATGATATCAAATACTAGAACAATCAATCTCATAACACAATATTTGATCACAATTGCAATAACAAATTTGACTAAGAACATCCAAATCAACCCTAGATATGACTTACTAGTGATGAGAAGGAAACACAATAAAGAAGGAATTGATATTACTCACAATTGCCTTTTATTGCACTAGCTACAATTTCAACTCTTGGAAATTGAAATTGATAAGAGAAATTGGATCTAGAGAAACCTTAAGCCCTCTCACCAAAAAGTGAAGTGTATTCTGAAAATTTTGGCCTCTCAAACCCTACTTTAAGCAAGTATTTATACTTGCTCCCTTTAGGGTTTGAAAATGCACAAAATTACAACTATGCCACTTTTAAGGTGGTCGGTCCTAAATGACAATTACAATAAAAAATGAAAGTGTCGCAAAGGAAAATATAACTTCAAATAATAAAAATAACAATTACAAAATAAAAGAAAATAGTCTTCATCATGCGAGCTCTTCCATAGGATTCGTCGGCTCAACTCATCGCCAGTTCAGGTCGGTCCATGGATAACCCACAAGCTGAGTCTGAGTGAGTTTGTCCATTGCCTTATAAAATATGATAAGTGTGCCTGTTGGAATATATAATACATGAATAAGATAAAAGAGGTTA
This sequence comes from Laguncularia racemosa, assembly GCA_037954665.1. Taxonomy (NCBI): domain Eukaryota; kingdom Viridiplantae; phylum Streptophyta; class Magnoliopsida; order Myrtales; family Combretaceae; genus Laguncularia; species Laguncularia racemosa. The sequence goes on along the minus strand of JBBMOL010000141.1, from coordinate 1,897,886 downwards.
CTAAATGAATAATTCCAAGGTCGATTTGCTCAAAATGGGCCCTCATCGCCAAGATTCGAAATCCTTTAGTTCTTGCCCTAATAATAGTTCTTATCGGTTTTTGATTCCTATCATCTCCTCGGGCCTCAAAAAGATTTGTCCTCAAATCTGGCAGATCAAATGTAATAGAGACTTTGTTTTCTCCTAGCAATCCATCTGAAGAAGTATCTCTGCAGAATCCCAATATCTAAAATACTACAGGTGGTGATTGTTTTCTCTCCTCCATTTCTAGGATGTATCTCATCTGCAACATAAATAATGCTCCATTATCCACTAAAGTCGCCCTTGTATCAACCTGTTCCACTGAAACCGTTTTCTCCTTTTCTAACTTATCTGTATGTCACTGATCCTCATCGTCTTCTAATGGTTGGCCCAACTGCTCATTGTCTTTTGAAACCGCTGAAGGTGAACACAACTGTCTCTGAATAGTTTGGCTCTCTAATGATAGACTCATCTGACTCTGACCCTCAGAATCCTCTAATGGTTTACTCAACTGCTCATGAGCCTCTAGTATCTCTAAAGGTAAACATAAGTGTCTTTGAATAGTCTAGCTCTCTGGTGGTCAACTCGTCTGACTATGATCATCAAGATCTTTTGAAGGTTGGCACATCGGTGTTTGATAAATTTTATGCTCTAAAGGTTGGCTCATGTCACTAGAGCCCTCAAGAACCTTTGAAGGTTGGCATACCTACGTCTGCACAGTTTGGTCCTCTGAAGGTTTGATCGTGTGGCTATGATCCTCAAAAATCTGTGATGGTTGTTTTATCTGTCTTTACATCTTCTGGACCTCTAATGGCAACATAGGATTCAATATTATACGTTTACCATCTTTTTTGAATATATAAGTATTTCTATACCCATCATGTAATACCATCCTGTCATACAACCATGGTCTACCAAGTAATATATGGGATGTACAAATAGGAAGAATATCACATTCAAGCTCATCACAGTACTTGTCTCCTATACTGAAGGGTGCCCTAGCCCTTTGGGTCACATAAAGACTATCCTGATCATTTAACCAATGTAATGTATAGGGTTTAGGATGTGGGATTGTTTTAAGTTTCAACTTAGATACTAATGATGCAGCTACAACATTAGTACAACTACCACCATCAATAATGATTACGCACAAGTTTCCTTGTACCCTATAAGAAGTATGGAACAAGTTTTCCCTTTATCCCTCATCAATGGTTGGAAAAGAAGTCATATCCTAACGCAATACGTTAGTAGACAAATACAACTCACTTGACATTTTTGCTTACTAACTTCAGCAACCATAATACACTTCACCATACCACAACAACACACCCTTACACACCCATGGTGCTCATACTCAACCAATACAAGAAATGTTTATTAGTACTTCAAATAAAGTCAAGTGAAATAATTGAAGCACAAATAAATAATTCTTGGTACTTCAAGTAAAGTTAAGTAAATGAAAAACACACAATTATATCTAAGTAGTTAAGAATTAAATTCAACCACAAGTGTTAAGTAATGAGTTCAATTACTTTCACACTTTAATTGTTTTGTTTGAATTCAAATTCCACTACTCAACTTTCCTTTTCTTGCTTTGGTTTCACACTAATTAACTTCACAATGGGCAGCACTTAAACACAAGCACAAAAATACACAACTCACCGCCACACAACTTCCCTTTTAGCTCATGGTTCCACAATTATTCATGCCACCAACAACAAGTATCTATACAACATACATAAGAACTAACGCCAATTACATACACCCTTCACTAAATGTACAAAAAAAAACACAACTCTACACACACACCTTCAAGTCACAGTGCTCTTCCCCACTTTTACACAAAAATCAAACCACAACTTCAATGAAAAAGGCAACTCAACTTTTAAATTCAAAATGAGCTCAATAAGTGCAAGATTCCACAAATGGTAAGAAGTTATTTCAAATTCAAATGACACACAATTAACTATGACTTAATGTGTTTTTTGAAATTTCAAATTGACTTCTTAATGTACACTTCAATTCTGATTTCAAATATGAAAAATGACAATTGTGATTCCTCCAATTTCCAAAAATGCACACACTATACAATTCCACTTCACAATTGTAACACTACTCTTCCCCTTCATGGTTTGCTATCCATGCACTACACTCTCACACTTTAGCCTCAATGTGCAGCACTTTACTCCACACAACTTCCACAAATTCACACCACTTTATAACACCTCAAGTGCAACACACTCACACTGCCACTTACATAATACACACACAATGCACTCAATTCAAACAACAACAACAACACTCATGGTGCAACACCTTCTTCTCAATACACATAACACAAACTTCACCAATTCGCTACTTTTCGTCACAGCAAGTTCAAGGACAACATGTTGCAAATCTTCACTTCAAACCGCAACTTAGTAAACAAGGCAGCAACAAATTCAAATGAACTCACTTATTGCAACCTTTCCACAAATGGTAAGAAGCCACTTTCAAATTCAAATGAATACACAATAACTTCTATCACTTAATATGTGTTTTGAAAATCAAAATAGCTTCCATATAATCCACACAATTCAAATCTAAAAATTTTACAACTATACTCTTATCCTTGAAAATGCTCACAACAATAATCCACTTCAACAATTGAACATTACTCTTCTAGACTTCAAATTTCAACTTCCTCAAATGATCACAAAGTTTACGTCCCTTTGATCAATCACGATCAACTCAAGGATTCCAAGAGTTTTCTAATCTCCAATTGTACATCCACTAGTCAACAAGAGAACAAAACTCAATAATCACAACAACAAGATGCAATTTTATGCCAACAAATTTTTGGATCAAGGTGCTTCTAAACAAACCCCTAACTTCCGAATCTCAATTGAAAAATCCCTCCTCTTAAACCTCAAGCTCTGATACCAAAAGATGATGTGCCTAAAACCAAGATTAAGCACATACAAAAACCAATTTGAAAGACAAATAAACAATGTCAATCAAACTAGTCTTAATCTCATGAACAATGGCATCAATTTCCAATGAATGTAACCAATTCTTCAATCAAGATGTAATCAATCTTAGATCCAAATATGATGATGCTCTGATACTGAAAGATGATGTGCTCAAAACCAAGCCCAAGCACATGAAAATGAATCAAAGAAACAAACCCCAACTCACACACATAAACCGGTTCAATTGGACTAGAAATTGTGTGAACCCTATTGGAATTTTGATGAAATCCAAAGGTCCAAAGATGCAATCAACAATCCAACAAGGTTAAACTTCACCAAATAACAATAAATACAAGTGAAATCTACATGAATTATACCAAGAAGAACAGATCTAATGCCGTGATTCTATCCTCTACCAACAATTACCATTCACGTCACAAATGATTCAAATATTGATGATGATATCAAAAACTAGAATAATCAATCTCATAACACGATATTTGATCACAATTGAAATAAAAAATCTAACCAAGAACATCCAAATCAACCTTAGATATGACTCACTAGTGATGAAAAGGAAACACAACAAAGAAGGAATTGATATTACTCACAATTGCCTTTTGTTGCACTCGCCATAATTTCAACTCTTAGAAATTGAAATTGGATCTAGGGAAACCTTAAGTCCTCTCACGAAAATGTGAAGTGTATTCTGAAAATTTTGGCCTCTCAAACCCTACTTTAAGCAAGTATTTATACTTGCTCCCTTTAGGGTTAGAAAATGCACAAAATTACAACTATGCCACTTTTAAGATGATCGGTCCTAAATGACAATTACAATAAAAAATGAAAGTGTCCCAAAGGAAAATATAACATAAAATAGTCCAAATAACAATTAAAAAATAAAAGAAAATAGTCTTCATCATGCGAGCTCTTCCATAAGATTCATCGGCCCAACTCATCGCTGGTTCAGGTCGGTCCATGGATAACCCACAAGCTGAGTTTGAATGAGTTTGTCCATCGCCCTATAAAATATGATAAGTGTTCCTATTGGAATATATAATACACGAATAAGATAAAAGAGGTTAGTAAATGAATAATTCTAGGGTCGATTTGCTCAAAATGGGGCCTCATCGCCAAGATTCAAAATCCTTTAGCTCTTGCCCTAATGATAGGTCTTGTTGGATTTTGATTCCTATCATGAAGATTTGTTGATCTTGTGTATTATTCACGTGGATTTACATGTAATTAGTGTTATGTTGGAAGAAATTATCCTTGTGGAATTGTAATTGCATCACTAAGTATTTGGATCTCATTGCATCTTCACTAGGGTTCACGCAATTTTTACCCTTTTGACCCGGTTTTGATTTTGAGAGTTGAAGTTATTCCTTTGGTTCATTTGCATGTGCTTAGACCTTGGTTTTAGGCACATCATAATTTGGTATCAGAGCATCATAATACTTGGATTCATTCTTGGCCATGTCCTTGTTGTGGGAATTGGTTCATAAATATTGAGGAATTGTGCAATTGTTGAACTAGTTTGATTGACATTGTCTAATTGTCTTTCAAATTAGTTTTGCATGTTCTTAATCTTGGTTTTAGGCACATTATAATTTGGTATCAGAGCTTGAGGTTTAAGAGGAGGGATTTGCAATTTAAATTTCAGAATTTTGGGGTTTATGTTCTTACATCTTCAATTCCAAAATTGGGGGTAAATTGAAATTGTTGTTGTAATTGTTTGAAGTGGAGTGAATTGTCTTGAGTAGAAGTTGAACTTGCTTCTTGTTGGTGTGATTTTTAAGTACTTGTTGAAGCTTCTTTGTTGTGGACATCGTCGTGATGGAAGAGGAAAGATAGTGCATTTTTTAATGTAAATTCGAAAGTGTGAAATATCTCCAATTGTGTAGAAAGAAGAAGTGTGAACTTTACTTGTTTGTTTTTCGGAAATAGTGGGTGCAATTGAGCAATTTCCAGATTTAAGTTGTGTGGAAGATTTGGAAATTATTTGATTTTCAAAACAAACATTAAGTTGAAGAAGTTAATGTGTGGTTTTTTGAATTTGATAATTACTTCTTACTAATTATGGAAGGGTTCCAATTAGTGAAGTAGTTTGATTTTCAAATTTGAATTGTTGCTGCCTTGCATAAGTTGCGGTTTGCTTTGGTGTTTTATAGTGGCGAGGAAGTGTATACTTTAAAGTATTGCATGTATAGTTGTGCTTACAAAAAAAAAAAAGAAATTGTGGAGGTTGTTGCACCGTGGTTGTATGTGTATGAATTGTGGTGTAAAAAGGAATATTGAATTGTTGGCGTTATGTTTGTGTGTTGAGTGAGGGAATTGCCATTTGTGAATTTGTGGAAGTTGTGTGGAGTTAGGTGCTGCACTTTGAGGCTAAAGTGTGAGAGTGTAGTGCATAGATAACAAACCATAAAAGGAAAGAGTGGTGTTTCAATTGTGAAGTAGAATTGTGTAGTGTGTGTGCATTTTGAGAAATTGGAGGAGTCACAATTATTTTTTTCAGATTTCAAATCAGAATTGAAAGTGTACATTAAGAGGTCAATTTGAAATCTTAAATACACATTAAGTCATAGTTAATTGTGTATCTTTTGAATTTGAAAAAAAAGCTTCTTACCATTTGTGGAATATTGCAATTATTAAACTCATTTTGAATTTGAAATTTGAGTTTCCTTTGTTGTTGAAGTTGCAGTTTTATATTTGTGTGGAAGTGGGGAAAGTGCACCATAGCTTGAAGAGGAGTGTATGTGGAGTTGTGTTTTTGTAAATTTAGTGAAGAGTGCGTGCATTTGGCGTGAGTTTTGGTGTATATTGTAAAGATAATTGTTGCTAGTGGTGTGAACATATTGGGACCGTGAGTAGAAGGGAAGTTGTGTGGTGGTGAATTGAGTATTGTATATGTATTTAATTGCTGCCAATTGTGTATTTAAGTGGTGAGAAACCAAGGCAAGAAAAAAGGAAAGTGAGTAGTAGAATTTGAAATTCAAACAAGTCATTAAAGTGTGAAAGTAATTGAACTAGTTACTTAAACACTTGTAGTTGAATTTAATTTTATCTACTTAAAAGTAGTTGAGTGTACTTCACTTGTAGCTTGGTTGTATACTTGGACATGGAAGTGTGATAATAATTATTGTGTTGTTAGGTTTGAACACAATCATGTCTAGTGAGATATTTCATTATACTAATGTATTGCACCGAACATTGACTACATTTGCTACTAAGGATGAAGAACAAAGGGAAAACTTGTTCCATACCTCTTGTAGGGTACAAGGAAATTTATGTGCTCTTATAGTCGATGGTGGTAGTTGTACCAATGTGGTAGCAACATCGTTAGTATCGAAACTAAAACTTGCTATTACTCCACATCTCGAACCGTATAAATTGCATTGGCTTAGTGATTAAGGGAGTTTGCATGTGACCCAAAGAGTTAAGATACCTTTTAGTGTAGGGAATAAATACTATGATGAAATTGAGTGTGATATTCTACCTATGTGTACATCCCACATATTGCTTAGCAAGCCTTGGTTATATGGCAGGAGGGTCTTACATGATGGCTTTAAGAATACTTATGTATTCCAGAAGGAGGGAAAACGAATTATTCTAAATCTGATGTCGCCTTTAGAGGTTCAAAGGGTTTGGTAAAAAATCAATAGACCATTAGTGGGCCATGAGCAGTTGAACCAAACCTTAGAGCACAAAATTTTTCGGTCACAGATGTACTAACCTTCAGAGGATCCTGATAAACAGAGTTAGATGAGCAGATCACTAGAGGACGAAACTGTTCAAGAGTAGTTGTGTTCACATTCATAGGTACTAGAGGCTCATGAGTAGCTGAGTAAACCATTGGAGGATTTTGAAGGTTAGAGTCAAATGAGCCAATCGTCAGAGAGCCAGACTGTTCAGAGACAGTTGTGTTCACCTTCAGCGGTTTTCAAAAGGCAATGAACAGTTGGGTCAACCATTAGAAGACCATGAGGATCAGTGACATATAGATGAGTTAGAAAAGGAAAAAACGGTTTCAGTGGAATAGGTTGATACAAGGGCGACTTTAGTGGATAATGGAGCATTATTTGTGTTGCAGATGAGATACATCCTAGAAATGGGGGAGAGAAAACAATCACCACCTGTGGTAAATCAGATATTGGGATTCTACAAAGATACTTCTTCAGATGGATTGCTAGGAGAAAACAGAGTCTCTACTGCATTTTATCTGCCAGATTTGAGGACAAATCTTTTTGAGGCCTAAGGAAATGATAGGAATCAAAATCCAATAAGATCACTCATTAGGGCAAGAACTAAAGGATTTCGAATCTTAGCGATGAGAGCCCATTTTAAGTAAATCGACCTAGGAATTATTCGTTTACTAATCTCTTTTATCTTATTCATGTATTATATATTCAAATAGGCACACTTATCAGGCTTTACAGGGCGATGGACAAACTCAATAAAACTCAGCTTGTGGGTTATCCATGGACCGACCTAAATCGTTGATGAGCTGGGCCGACGAATCCTATGGAAAAGCTAGCATCTTGAAGACTAATTTATATGTATTTTTTATTTACTTGGACTATTTATGTTGTAATCATTTTGGTACACTTTCATTTTGATTGCAATTTTCATTTAGGACCAGCTACCTTAAAAGTGGCATAATTGTAATTTTGTGCATTTTTTAACCTTAAAGGGAGCAAGTATAAATACTTGCTTAAAGTAGGGTTTGAGGAGGCCATTTTTCAAAATTAGACAAACACTTTTTCGTGAGGATTAGGGTTCTCCTAATTGTCATTAGAATCTTATTAATTTCAATCCCAAGAGTTGAAATTGTGGCGAGTGTAACACTTGAAATTGTGAGTAATATCAATTTCATTTTGTTGTGATTTCTTTTCTTCTCTAGTGTGAAATATCTAGGGTTGAATTGAGATAGTTCTTGGTCAGATTTGTTTCATATTCATTTCGAATTTTTTGTGCTTAATTGAGTTACTTTTGCATTTGAATTCGGTTCATCCTTTGTGTATGCTTCTTGAACCGTGATTAGGATTTGGTGGAAGGGGGGTTCTTAGAGTTGAAGATTTGTTGATCTTATGTATTATTCATGTGGATTTACATGTAATTAGTGTTATGTTGGAAGAAATTATCCTTGTGGAATTGTAATCGCATCATTGAGTATTTGGATCTCATTACATCTTCACTAGGGTTCATGCAATTTTTATCCTTTTAAACCGGTTTTGATTTTGAGAGTTGAAGTTGTTCATTTGGTTCATTTGCATGTGCTTAGACCTTGGTTTTAGGCACATCATAATTTGGTATCAGAGCATCATCATACTTGGATTCATTCTTGGTCACATCCCTGTTGTGGGAACTGGTTCATAAATATTGAGGAATTGGGCAATTGTTGAACTAGTTTGATTGACATTGTCTAATTGTCTTTCAAATTAGTTTTACATGTGCTTAATCTTGGTTTTAGGCACATTATCAACTAACTAACGTACCTACTACATTTATGGATTTGATGAACCAAGTGTTTCATTCATTACTAGATAAGTGTGTTATTGTTTTTATTGATGATATCTTAGTGATGTGCTCAAAACCAAGATTAAGTACATGCAAAATTAATTTGAAAGACAATTAGACAATGTCAATCAAACTAGTTCAACAATTGCACAATTCCTCAATATTTATGAACCAATTCCCACAACAAGGACATGATCACAAATGAATCCAAGTATGATGAAGCTCTGATACCAAATTATGATGTGCCTAAAACCAAGGTCTAAGCATAATCAAATGAACCAAAGGAACAACTTCAACTCTCAAATCAAAAACCGGATCAAAAGGGTAAAATTGCATGAACCCTAGTGAAGATGCAATGAGAACCAAATACTCAACGATGCAATTATAATTCCACAAGGATAATTTCTTCTAACATAACACTAATCACATATAAATCCACGTGAATAATTCACAAGATCAATAAATCTTCAACTCTAAGAACCCCTTTCCACATTTGCTAATCACGGTTCAAGAAGCATACACAAATGATGAACCGAATTCAAATGCGAAAGTAACTCAATTAAGCACAAAAATTCGAAATGAATAGGAAGAAAATTTGACTAAGAACTATCTCAATTCACCCCTAGATATTACACACTAGAGAAGAAAAGAAATCACAAGAAAATGAAATTGATATTACTCACAATTTCAAGTGTTGCACTCGCCACAATTTCAACTATTGGGATTGAAATTGATAAGAGTCTAATGACATTTAGGAGAACCCTAATCCTCACTAAAAAGTGTTTGTCTAATTCTGAAAAATGGCCTCCTCAAACCCTACTTTAAGCAAGTTTTTATACTTGCTCCCTTTAGGGTTAGAAAATGCACAAAATTACAACTATGCCACTTTTAGGGTAGTCGGTCCTAAATGAAAATTACAATCAAAATGAAAGTGTCCCAAAAGAATATTACAACATAAAATAGTCTATAAAGCAATTATAAAGTACCAAATCTTCATGAGCCAATGCTTTGAAATGAAAACAATCGCAACAGGCCTTTGATTGCAAATCTGATGATGTCCCATGACCATCAACTAGTGTAGGACATGTTGGCATCCCATGGAGAATTATTATTGTATCTGTAAGATTATTTTCTCAAATACTTATTAGATAAAAGTAATGAAGTAAAATATGAGTGATTTGAATCATTATCCAAATCTAGTTCTAAAAGTATTGATGGTGCCGGAAAATTTCCCATCATCTCCTCGGGCTTCTGAAAGATTTGCCCTCAAATCTAAAGGATCATTTTTGGAACTGAACCCTGATATCTATGTTGGCCTACTCCCCCGGCTATGAAATGTGGTGGTAGTAGTTCTGATCTGTTCCTGAAACTGATGTACCTCAAATGGAGTCATAGGCGACAGTACTATACGAGGCTCGCCCATACTAAATATGTAGGTGTTCTCAAATCCATCATGTAACACCTACTGATCAAACAACCAAGGTTTACCCAATAGCAAATGGAATGCATGCATAGGAATCACATCACATAGGATCTCATCGTGATATTTCTACCCAACACTCACAAGTACTTTCGCCCTTAGTGCAACATACATACTGCCTTGATTATCTAACTAATGTAAGTTATAAGGGCTAGGATGTGGGCTAGTAGACAAATGTAATTTGTCTACCAGTGCAATAGATATAACATTCGTGCAACTACCACTATCAATGATAAGTACACAAAGGTTACCTCTGATCCTACAACAGGTGTGAAATATGTTCTCCCTTTGAATGTCTCTAGTATCAGGAGATATGGTTAGAGCCCTGCATAACACATTAATAGGTAGATATTGTTCACCTGTACGCTCCTTATGTGTTTCTGCAGTCTGGTCATCATAATACTCCTGCAGTGCTATTGGTAAAACTATAGGCTCAATCTGTTCCTCATCATCCTCAACATCTTCCCCAGCGTCCTCCATAACAGTCATCACCCTCTTATTTGGACACTATGCTGCCATATGCCCAAATCCCATGCACTTAAAGCATTTGATCTGGAATGCCTTTCCAATAGTAGATCCGAGAACAATCTGCCTCACATATGGTGCTATTACCTCTTTACCCTTCCCAGTGGGTATATTTTCTCTAGCAGTGTTTGGGGTAGTTTTGTCCACTGCTCTCACTGCCTCACCTACCGCCTTTGTTCCCCTGATTGACCGTCAACTGCTATGGGTCTGGTAATAGTATTGGGCCTACTACTCGGAGGCCTGAATAAGTTGGACCTCCTTTGCCTCTCCACTTTCAAGGCCAACTGAATAGCCTCATCAAGTGTACTATAGCACTACAGCTCAACAACACATGCTATTTTATATTTCAAGCCTGAGACGAAGCATGCTACGGTTTGTTCTGGAGGTTCGATGGACCCACATCTAATCATGAGGATCTCAAATTCCTGCACATAATCATCTACTATCTTGCCCCCTTGCTTTAAAGTCTATAGTCACATAAACTGTTCCTGTTTGTAGTGCTTAAGAATAAATCTTTTTCTTAACACCCTTTTCATATCCCTCCATGTCCGAATCTCAGCCTCTCCATCCCTACGCCTGCTGATAATCAAATTCTTCCACCATAGTGCAACATATCCTGTAAACTTGACAGCAGGCCAATCAGACTCTGGTATTATCATCGATCTCATAACATTCAAAGAGACCCTCAACCTTATCCTCCTAATCCAAATAATCATCAACTGATCCTTTACCATCATAAGAAGGCATCTGCAGTTTCACATACTCCAATCCCCGAGGTGGCCTGAAATCCCTATTCTGATATAGATTAGCTCCAAAGTTGTCATCCCTTTCTTCCCTATATGGATGATGATCTTCACCTATCCTTCTATTTAGATTTCTATCTCCCACTACTCTATCTCTCTAAGGATTCTATGGAGCTACCGAGGTGGTGCCTAAAGGTTCACCATTGGTGGTTGTGGTAATATCATTCTATCAATCCTAGTTGCCAAAGTAACAACTATGGTAGTAAGATCCTGGAGTTGTTCTTCCAAAGTCCTCCTATGATAGGAATAAAAATCCGACAAGACCTATCATTAGGGCAAGAACTAAAGGATTTCGAATCTTAGCGATGAGGACCCATTTTGAGCAAATCGACCCTGGAATTATTCGTTTACTAACCTCTTTTATCTTATTCATGTATTTTATATTCCAACAGGAATACTTATCATGCTTTACAGGGCAATGGATAAACTCACTCAGACTTAGATTGTGGGTTATCCATGGACCGACCTGAACCGGCGATGAGTTGAACCGACGGATCCTATAGAAGATCGGCATCATGAAGACCATTTATTTTATATATTTCTTCTTTTATGAACTATTTTAGTTGTATTTTGGTTTTGGGACACTTTTATTTCCTTGTAATTTTCATTTAGGGTTAGCCACCTTAAAAGTGGCAAACTTGTAATTTTGAGGACTTTTAAACCCTAGGAGTAGCAAGTATAAATACTTGCTTAAGAGAGGGTTTGAGGAGGCCAATTTTGCAGATTATACACTTCACATTTCGTGAGAGGGCTTAGGGTTTCCTAATTCCAAAATTCTCTTATCAATTTCAATCCCAAGAAGTTGGAATTGTGGCGAGTGCAACAATTGGAAATTGTGAGTCATATCAATTCCTACTTGTTGTGTTTTCTTTTTCTTCTCTAGTGTGTAATATCTAGGGTTGGATTAGAACATTCTTGGTCAGATTTACTTGTTTTATCCACTAATTCTTATGATTATTTGAAGGAATTATCAAGTTGATTCAATTCATCTTTAAGGATTTCCTTGTTAACGTGATTTTCACCATTGGAAAAGGGATTGTTTTGTGACGGTTTTCTTTTATCAAATTGAGGCTTCATTTTCATGGATTATATGAAATTAGAGTGTTTTTAGAAGACATTTCCATTATGGTATTCAGATTATATCATTAGTTGTTTGAATTTCATCATTTCATCATTAGGTTTCATTTGAAAAGTGCCATTTTTGGATCCGATTTTTCCTAGACTTGAGATATCTTTTCTTAAGTCTTTTGGATGTTCTTTTAAGAGTGATTAGGCACATCATCCTACCTGCAATATTATAACCCTAACCTCCACCAACCTGACTATTAGCTTCATTGCCAATTCCTTCATTCACACTTTTGTTGGACATGTTGTGATTTAAGAAGTAATCCCCTAAATTTCAGCACACTCCTTCAACAACACCAACCTACACGTTTAATATCCACAATAATGCAATAGCTCACGTTCTAAGAAGAATTATAGGCATAAGAAAATAATTTAATACTCCAAGTAAGGTTCAATAAATGAAGTACACACAAAACTTTCAAGTAGTTAGAATTAAATTCAACTACAAGTGCTTAAGTAACTAGTTAATTACTTTCACACTTTAATGACTCGTTTGAATTTCAAATTCTACTACTCAAAACCTCACTTTCTTGTTAAGGTTTCACATTATAATAAATCACAAATTGCAGCACCTTAACACAAGCACAAATGCACAACTCTACCGTCACAAACTCCCTTGCTCACGGTTCCACCACCAATCACGCCACTTGCAACAATTCTCAATTTAACAAACACAAAACTACACAAAAAATACACACACACCCTTCACTAAATTTGCAAAACACAACTCCACATACACACATCTTAAATCACGGTGCAACAACCTCCCCAAATACAACAAAATATCACACCACTTTACAACACCTCAAGTGCAACACATTCATACCGCCACTTACAACAATATACACGTCACATGCAACACAAAACTTCTTCAATTCACTACTCCTTCTCAAAGAAATTTCAAGGATGATCACATTTCAAATTCTTCACTTCAAATGCAAATCCAATCTATAACTTACACAAAAAGGTAGCAAATTAAATTTGAAAATCAAACCACTTCACTAATTGCAACCCTCCCACATTTGGTAAGAGGTAATTTTCAAATTCAAACAAACACACATTAACTCCTTCACTCTTAATGCTTGTTTTGAAAATCAAATAAATTCCATTCTTACACACTACTCAAATCTGGAAATTGCAAATGCTCTCCCCAATTTCGAATTTAAACATTGTAAGAATCACAATTCTCTTCCCATACAATTGCACTTCTGAAATTGCACTAAAAAAATGCACTATCTTTCCCCTTTCCTTCACGGTGAACTCCACTATAAAGAAGATTCAACAAGTACTCAAAAATCACTCAACAAGTAGAAACTTCAACTTCCCAAACAAGACAATCATGCCACTTCAAGCAATCACATAAACAATTCAATTTTCCACATTCAATTTCAGAATCAAAATGTAAACTCTAGAACCCTAAATTTCTGAAATTCAAAAATCAAATCACCCCTTCTCACAACCACAAGCTTAGATACCAAAAGATGATGTGCTCAAAACCAAGATTAAGCACATCCAAAACTCATTTGAAAGACAATTAGATAATGTCAATCAAGCTAGTTCAACAATTGCACAATTCCTCAATATTTATGAACCAATTCCCACAACAAAGACGTGATCAAGAATGAATCCAAGTATGATGAAGCTCGATACCAAATTATGATGTGTTTAAAACTAAGGTCTAAGCACAATCAAATGAACCAAAGGAACAACTTCAACTCTTAAATAAAAAACCAGATCAAAAGGGTAAAATTGCATGAACCCTAGTGAAGATGCAATGAGAACCAAATACTCAATGATGCAATTATAATTCCACAAGGATAATTTCTTCCAACATAACACTAATCAAATATAAATCCACATGAATAATTCACAAGATCAACAAATCTTCAACTCTAAGAACCCCTTTCCACATTTGCTAATCACGATTTAAGAAGCATACACAAAGGATGAACCGAATTCAAATGCAAAAGTAACTCAATTAAGCACAAAAATTTGAAATGAATAGGAAGCAAATCTGACCAAGAACTATCTCAATTCACCCCTAGATATTACACACTAGAGAAGAAAAGAAATCACAAGAAAATGAAATTCATATTACTCACAATTTCAAATGTTGCACTCGCCACAGTTTCAACTCTTGGGATTGGAATTGATAAGAGTCTAATGACAATTAGGAGAACCCTAATCCTCACGCAAAAGTGTATACTCAAATCTGAAAAAAAAAAATGGCCTCCTCAAACCCTACTTTAAGCAAGTATTTATACTTGCTCCCTTTAGGGTTAAAAAATGCACAAAATTACAACTATGCCACTTTTAGGATGCCCGGTCCTAAATGAAAATTACAATCAAAATGAAAGTGTCTCAAACAGAAATTACAACATAAAATAGTCCATAAAGCAATTACAAAGTACGAAATATCATAAATTTTCATGAGCCAATGCTTTGAAATGGAAACAATTGCAACGGGCCTTTGATTGCAAATTTCATGATGTTTTATGACCATCAACTAGTGTAGGACATGTTGGCATCCCATGGAGAATTATTATTGTACCTATAAGATTATTTTCTCAAATACTTATTAGATAAAAGTAATGAAGTAAAATATGAGTGATTTGGATCATCATCCAAATCTAGTTCTGAAAGCATTGACGGTGCCGGAAAACTTCCCACCACTTAGTCTATTCCCCAACCCCAAAACAACATGAAGAACATCTAAGATTGGTATTGCAAATTTTGAGAGCACATAGGTTATTTGCTAAGTTGTCAAAATGCGAGTTTTGGTTAAGAGAAATTTCTTTTCTAGGCCACAAGGTGTCAAGAGAATGAATTTTTGTGGACTTAAAAAAGATTGATTCTATAGTTGAATGGAAAAGGCTTGAAACAGTAACTAAACAAAGAAGTTTCCTAGGTTTAGTTAGATATTATCAAAAATTTGTTAAGGATTTTTCAAGAATTACTAAACCTCTTACTCAGTTAACAAGTAAAAATGAAAAGTTTGTTTTGACTTATTAGAAGGAAAAGAAGCTTTCAAGAGTTGAAGCAGTGTTTGGTTACTACCCCTGTATTAACCTTACTTAACAATAATGAACCTTTTACAGTCTATAGTAATACATCACGCAATGGTCTGAACTCCTGGTTTGGTAAGATTCGTTATCAAAATTATCATCTCTTTCCTCCTTAAGAGCGTGATAATCTCCCTCCATTCTCCTGCCCCTATTACCTCCGACAGTTCCCTCCCTATGAACATTTTGAGGGACTACTCTAGGTAGGAGTGCCTAAGGATTTGCTACTAGTGGTTGTAGCATCATCATTCGATCTATCTGTGTTGCTAATGTAGCAACAATGGTGGTGAGATCTTGCAATTGATCCTCTAATGTTCTTCCACCTGCAGCTCGATGACCCTAACCGCCACCAACTTAACTATTGGCCTCATTGTTAATTCCCCCATTTACACTATTATTCGACATGGTTGATGAATTTATTTGTTGACACACAAAAACAATTTAAGGCAACTACAATACACTTCACATCAAATACAATACACACAACACCCCTTTTCAACCTTATAATAATACTTCACACACACACACACACACACACACTTCTACGGTTCAACACAACACTAAAATAACACACACACCATTCACACATGCTTCCACACTTCAACACACAACCACTACTACACACCTAACGCATAACACTCACTCCACGGTACACACACACACACACCTCACTCATAGTGCAACACCCTCTACACCACACACACACAATCACGGTGCAGCACACACTTTACGGCTTCACTTCCAATCACAGTAACAAAATGTAAATGGCAACAATTATAGACACTTCTCCAAATGGCAAGTAAATAATTCCAACTAGTTAAAGTGCATTATGATGATCAATACACAATAACTACCTCAACTTAATGATTGATTTTGAAATTCAAAATGTTTCCAAATCCTCCATGCAAGAAGAGCAAATATGAAATGAAAATGCACTTCTAATTCTGAAATCCTTAAGGAAACAACAAAGCACTAATCAAAACTACTTCAACTTAGGGAATTCCAATTTATGAAATTCAAATCCAAAGAACTTCCTTTTCCTCCATACACAATCAACTAATGGCAAGGATTGCAATTTAATTTCTACACTTCAATTGGAAATCAAATTATGCAATTGAAAATCACGTAAGCAATTCAAGGTACAATTCAACATAAGAACTCAATTTCGCTTCCCATAACTTCAATTGTGAATAAAGGATTAAGAACCCTAAATCCCAATCGGTGAATCACGAAAATTTCCCTTCTCTAAACCTTGTTTTAATACCAAATTATGATGTGCTTAAGGTGAAATCTCAATACCACTCAACAAATCAAACACAACTGATTCCAGTTTCCAATTAAAATGGCATAAAACAAGATTGAAGATGGAATCCCCAAATGGCATGAAACAAGAACCAACAACCCTAAATGGCATGAATCAAATTAAGATATACTACAATTAGATTCCAATACCAATCAAATACAAAAGGAACAATTCAATTCTAACTCCCACAATTAGTGTGAAAACCTAGCAATACAAGAACCCTAATTTGGCGTGAATGGAACAAATAAAATCAACCAATTATAAACTAGATATAATTCACTAGCAATAATCATATGCAACTTAAGAAATATTGATATGACTCACAATATTTCCTTAAGCCAACTCGCCACAATTTCATAAATGAAATTGATAAGAGTAAGGTGGTGTAAAGAAGAGCTCTCCCACGACAACAAATTTCAGATATGTAATGTTCAAAAAGTCTCCCTAAAACCTTACTTAACAAGTATTTATACTTGCTCTAAATAAGGCAAATTTAACAAACGAAAATTACAAGTAAAGAGCAACATGTGTGGTCGGTTTTTCAACTAAAGGAATTACAAATAAAACCCGAATATCTGGCCGGCTTCTTGCACCTCCATGGAACAATATAAGACCGGTTCTTCTTTGAATTATGTAGTTCCATGAGTGACCTACAATTGTGCATTAGTGAATTTACCCATTGTCTTGTAAAACTGACAAATTTACCTACTATAATGTAAAGACAAATTGTTGGTCCCAATTAGATTAATCAAGAGGGGGGTGAATTGATTAATTACTTAAAATTTCAATTTTTGCAAATTATCCAAAGTCTGTTGACTAACAAAATGACGTGAGCAACAAAAATGAAAAACAATAATGTTTAATAAATAAAATGAGTAGAGAAGAATAAAATGCTCAGAGATTTATAAATGTTCCGCCTTGAGCATCAGTCCTCTCTTTCAGCTCCACGCTAGGGTCTTAGTTGTCTTTACCGGTTGTGTTTCACTATATCAATAAAATCGAGAGTATACAAAAGAAGCCTCTTCAAGGCAAAGTCTCACTGCTGAGTCTCTCTAGCTTCTTCACTAAGCTAATCACTCAAACTACAGTGATGAAACAACTCTTAATTCCTCATACAAGAAAGGAATCACAATAACAATGAGGAATATCAAATTTCCTCTACAAATCGGATCACACGTGTATATAAAAATTTTGCGCTTGAAGATGTATGAGCCTTTTTAACCCTTCCGTGTGCTTGATTCTAAAAAGAACATTTTTTTTTTCTCTATTTCAACTGAATATCCCTTTTTGTATATAAGACATAATGGTTACTTTGTTGGAGAATATCTTGTAACATTCATGGAGTTCCACATGATAAGCTTGAATTTAGTTTTGAAATTTTGTATTTTAAAAATGAGTTGAACTTATTGGAGAAAATCTGCATTCCCATGATATTTTGATGAGGATAGACTTGAATAAATTAGTTTGACCGAGATCTTCTTTGGAGATATTCTTTGGATCAAGTTTGTTGAAAATATCCCTCACATTATGGAACCTTATCTTGATATCCCATATGTTGTGGAACCATATCTTCATGTAACAACCATATTTCTTATCCTTATCTTTGTAACTGCTGGAAAATATAGCACAAATATCTAGATTTAAATCTTGATAAAACCTGTAAATCTTATATGATCTCACTTTATCATAAAATAAAATGTTTCAATAAAATCTTGTAAAAACTTTATGTAAATTAAAAACCCCATGATATAAAATCCAATTTTAGTAAAACACATCAAGTATATTACCCAAATATACTTAACACGTGGAGCTAGGCCTTGGAATTTATTGAAAACCATCGATACAAAAATTAGAACGAAATCTGGAAAAAAAATTCGTGACAAGCATGGAAGGTTCTGAAAGAGCTTCTGAAGAAAACCTGTCAACTGTCTTCCTATTGTAAAGGTTCTGAAAGAGCTTCTGAAAGGTTAACACGATAACTACAGATACATTACATAACTTCTGAAATACCTTCTAATAGAGCAAAAACAGTCTATATAACACCATTGAAGATTCTAAACAAGCTTCTATCTCTTTGTTCAATTTAGAAAAATTCACTTACTATCTTCTGAAATAACTTCTGACAAGCTCAAACATACGTTACACATTATTCTTCTTTTGTTAACATCAAAACCAAATTAGAGAACTTAAAACAAATTATTATGAGATAAATAAAAATGACATGTAGATATTTGGGCTCATTTGTTCAAATTGGCTTCCCACTGCTGAATCCAGAGGTTTGATTCCCATCATTTCTAGTGTGGTACTTAACCACTCTAAAACCAACTAAGAGTGGTAAGTTTAGCCAATCTCACAACCAACACCAAAATTAAGAGAGAGAAAGTAGAGAGAGAAGTGTTCAAGTAACTTAAATTCATTCAGATGTTTAAATGATTACAATAGTAGGTGATCAACCCTATATATGCAAGAGGCCTTTTATGAATAAATGGTTGATATTCACTTGATCTAACGGCTATAGTACAATGTGACCTACTTTACGTTAATTATCTTCGACTACCCCACCTACTATGCTATAATATAAGGCCTTCTTAAACATTATAGAACCTTCCCACCTCTAAAACCATATCTTAGGCTTAAGTTTCTTTGTGGGCTTGTGAGAACCTCTTGGGTCTTTGTCTTCATAGGGGGTTTAAGACACATGCACCTATAAGCCAATTATCAAGAAATAACCTTCTACCCATCATCCATTGGCCCTTCACTTAATGGGGGACCGATATATTAAGCCTATGCCCCAAGGTAACACAACATTGGCAATATACAACAGTAGTGGTTAACTGCTTCACTAAGTGGATAAAAGTTGAGGCTATAGCTGATATGAACCACGCCAACCCATGACGAAACCCAATACCAATACATTTAGAATTCGTTGCCTAAGACGCCCAAACACCTAAAGTGGAAACCGTGACCCGTTGTCTATAAGCGAGACAAGAACCTTGGTATAAAATGAAGACGCCACAATCGGGATGTAAGACCGATTGATAAGTTGGGATGAACGCCACAGAAATTAATCCGATAAGTTCGATTTAGTTCTTGAAGAACCAAGAGAGGTGCCTCTCAAAAGTGTTTAATGTTCAAAGATGTAAATTCTTTGTTGTTCTAAACCCTAGGAGCTTTTATACTAGGGTTACAATTCGTGAAAAACAAGTCCAAAACGACGTAGCTTAGATAAGTTGCGTAAAAACACGAAACAGAACAAGCTGGTCGGCAGGGGATACACGGCCGTATACTTTGGCCGTGTATGATTCTGTGCCAATTCTTGTCTCCTTACACGACCGTGCCTTTTAGCCGTGTATCTGGCCATGTATGATTCCGTACAATCTTGATATTCCTACACGGCCGTGCCTTGAAAGTACACGCCCTCTTCAACCCGTGTCTGGTGTAACTTGTATAAGAGCAAGGGTCTTCCCATGGTTGTTCCAATCTGTTCCAACTTTATGATAGCTCCAATCCTTTTCGGCTTCATGGACATCCTTTATCAACCCGTTAAGTGCTTCCTTGAGTCGTTTCACTCGACTTCTTATGATCGGTCTAGGCGGCACTTCAAGAGGATCCACATTTCTTCTTCCGACTTGGCTCTCATCATGGATCTCATCAATAGCCAAAATTATTGAAAAGAGCATTGAAGACTTCATCTAAAGATTCATCGTGTGTAGATTCAACACTTCTTATGCCATAATAGTAGACAACGAGACTCAATTTGACGATGTAAAGTTCAAAGACTTTTGCTTGAGCAAAAGGCTAAAGATCCACTACACTTTAACAGTATATCCTCAATCTAACAGGCAAGTAGAGACTATCAACATGAAGAAAAGGGTAGACCATGCCAAAGGCAAGTGGGTAGATAAGCTTTAATACATCTTATGGGGTACTAGACTGCACATAAGATAGCTACAAGAGAGACTCCCTTCAACTTTGCCTTTAGGTCAAAAGAGGTCTTCCTAATCGAACTTGGGCTCCCAATCATTCGTACACAGGCACTAGATATGCAAATTAATGAAATTACCCTCAAATGTAACCTTGACCTAATATAGGAAGTCTATGACCTAGTGAGCACCAAAGGGGCCATTTATTAGTAAAAGGCAGCTTAATATTACAACAAAAAGGTCAACATAAGGTCTTTTGACTTGGTAAGCAAGAAACTTGAATCAATGGGATCCAAGGAAGGTTGGGCCAAGTTGGCACCAAATTAGAAATTTCTAGCTAGAGCTAGAGAAAGCCATAGGACATGGTGCATAAAACTAAAGCAACTTGATGGTCTACTTATCCCTAGAACATGAAACACTAATAATCATAGACCTTACTTTAAATAGTTTATGAGCTCGTATTATTGTAAAAACTATTGCAATCAATAAAAGTTTAGATATTTTCAAATAATCTTTGTGTCATAGTTTTCATCTTTTATCCTTTGTAACACTGACTACATGCTATATTGTAAATAGCTCAGTTATATCTACATAACTAACGAGCTCTATGTCCCAACCTTATTTAAGATGAATGAAAAACTAAGTCTTAACCTCATCCTAAGTGAGTGAACATAAATTGATAGGAATCATACATCTACAGGACCCATAACCAAAGCGAGAGCTAAAGGATTACAGAATTTGGCAATGAGGATCCTCTTTAAACAATTAGATCCTAAAGACATTTGTTTAGTGTCTTCATTTACATTATATAATTGTTTTACATTTCATGAGAAACATTTGTCGGTATTACAGGATGGCGAACAAACACACTAATGCTTGAAGTGTGAGCTATTCTTGGACCTAAAAAAGCATGAGAAATTGGCCATACATTGTTTTGCATTTCATGTGGAGAACCGGCTAGCAGTTGCTCCAAGAGGACTGATTTTATGTAATATTATCTTGTTGATTTTTCCTTATTTAGAATAGGTATAAATACTTGTAAAAGAAGGATTTTAGATAGACTTTTGAGACATAATTTTAGATACATTTGCTATGAGGAGTGCTCTCTTCTTCATGCTTAAAACCTTTATCAATTCCTTAAGAATTGTGGCTAGTTGGATTGAGATTATTGTGTGTAATATCAATGATTTCAAGTCCATTTCCTAATTCCTACTAGTGCGTTACATCTAGTAAGTAATTGGGATTATCATTTCTCTCTCATTTTTCACGCAATTTAGGGTTCCATTACAAGTTAGGGTTTATGCCAATTGACTGGAATTTTTTACCTTATTTATTCCATCCTTGTTTTATATTGCAATTGGCTTTGGAGCACATCACAAATCCTAACCCAACTAAAGGTGAACAAATAATCTTCACTTGGTGAATGAGGCAAATTAGCCTTTTGAGGCCTCATCGATAAGAAACCCCAAGCTAACAAATTGTGATACCTTGTTAACCAAATCTAAGTTTGAATGTCCGAGGTGCTTTTAATAGGGAGAAGGATCCTTGGTTGCTATAGTTCTAAGGGAAGTTGTTTAGGCTAAGCTTTGATCAATGGATCCCCTTACAAGCATTACAATTGCACACACAAGCAAAGATAGATAAAAATTTTACAATATAATACAATAAAATACAAAAGAAGGAAAGAGGCCAAATTACATTGAAGTTCAACGTTTCAGTAGTTACAACATCTCTAGTTAGCATCTTGACTACACAAAGGATGAAGAAGAATTGGACAAATATCTTAGCAAAGAAGAAAAAAGAAAAGTTAAAAAGAGAACACTTGAAGTGCTAAGCTAAAGATGAGGGGTCTTTAGCAGTTATAAGTGCTTATTCCTATATGACTCTAGGGTTTGGCTTTGGTTCTTGCAGCTTTAGCTCTTTAGGAGGCTTAAGGTCCTTTAGGCAATTAGAGTTAAGTAGAGGAGAAACCTCATTAACCTTCTTAGCCTTGTCTCCAGTTTCCACCACCTTAGCCTCAGACGCTTCATGGGCTTCCTCTTGCTGAAGGGTGTTAGGATCTCCAAGCTAAACTCTAAGGAAATTAAGGTTGAGGTTAAGATAATAGTCAACAACTATGTTCCTCACATCCCTCATATTGCCAATTAAAACCTCAACTTGAAGGCTTTTCTAGTACTTGCTCTCTTAGATCTCCTTGAAGACCTTCATATGTTGTTATGTGATCATTATTTTGTGAGTGTGACTTGCAAAAGGTAGACAAGAAGTGTTAAGGGGATTTGGAGGCTGCTTTGATCTAGTCACTCTAATGGTAATGTCAATATCTAGAGAGTCGTGATGACAAAGGATTATGAATGAGTGCAAAATGGTAGAGTATGGATTAGTTACAATGAGGCTTAAGGTTATATTTACAAGGGGACTGTTGAGCTAAATTAGAAAGGTGGTAAATGTCCCTATATTCTCTCTTTGACTTTCAAAATGAGTGAGGAGTTATGATGGTATTAATTAGCCTTATTTGCTAAGTTATTACTGCATGTCTTCATTTAAACTCTAGGTTAAGTTGGCTGACCTAAGCTTGGAGCCTTATGTCTAAGACAACTTATTGGCACTAGGATGATGTAAACCCTAGAAATTTTCAAATCAAGAATTAGTATGAAGAAAAACCTCAAAGAAATACATCAGAAAGTAGATAAGAAAACCCAACTACAAAATTGGATTTGCTTTGCGATATGTGAAACAATTAACATACTTAAATCTAAGAAATTCAAAGCCTAGCTAAACCCCGACGATAGGACCTCACCCTAGGAACACTAAACATGAATTTGGATGTTCAAAAAGCCTAAATTCAATTCCCAAATTCTTAGAAAAAACTGTCAACATTAGGAATTCCTTTGGAACTAAGAACAACAAATGTCAAGCTTGGAAAATCCTAAGATTCGATCTGAACCAAACCAAAGCTTAAATGACAATTAACTACCCTATAATTAGCCTAAAGAAGCCTAAAATTTTTATCAATACTAACTCTACAAAACAATCAACTTAGGCGAAAAAAAAATTGGAAAACACGACCCTTAACAATTCCTAAAAGTGGTGTGTTAAGGGAAAGGAATAAAGCCACATTTGAACCATCAAATGCTCTAATCCAAAGCCCAAATTTGACTTAAAATTTCATCCATCCAAGCACTAATCAAATCCCAATTAACCATAAGAAAACAAGGAGAATTGGCAACCCCAAAACAAGCCCCAATATGTCCTTGCTCCATGTGAACTACCAGCTAAATAACTAGGAGATTAAATGGAGATGTAACTAGGATTAATCTAACCAAATGACATAGGAACTAAAAACTAACTAAATAGGAGCCTAAGGGAGACAAACTTGATGCCTAATCACCCTACATAGAAGATATGCTCACCAAGATGTGATCCTTTGTCTAATGGATAACATTATGGACCAATAACACATGCTAAGGACCAAAGGAAAATTCTCTCATAAAACAACTGCCAATCTTTTGATTTCATGCACTTAAAGGCCCCTCACATGGTCCCTCTATATAGAGAAAGATCCATGCAAACATCTCTAACCAAAGCTCCATAAACACCCTCAAACACTCTAAAGAAAAATTGCACCAAGACTTTCCCAAAATAGTAACGTTCTAGCTACCTTTCTCTACATTTTTCCTTCTAATTCCATCACCCTTTGACTTCCACGTAAAATCCCTAGAATTCTTAAGAATTAATACAAGAAAACCACTCCCAAGAACTACACAAAAAACCCCTAAATAAAAGCTCAAAAATCACATCATTGGAGAGACACCTAAATTGCGCCCCTGTTCTCCTCGGCTGCACCCTCACTACATCCACCCATGAATCACACACCAAACAACCTCCAATCAAACTCATTTTTTTTCTTGGTATAATCTACAACACTTAAGGGACTATTAGGAGAGCTAAAGATCCTAGGAAAATCAGAGTCCAAAGCTACTTTAAGAAGTGGGAAAAGAAAGGGAAACTCCAGTTGCCTACATAGGATCCTTGCACCATAGGTGATGTTGTTCCATTTTTTTTTCCTTATAATGCTTCTATCCTACAACTTAGAATAGGATTATATTGTCTAATTTTTGTAACTTTCCATGCATATTAGAGTATGTTTACCTTAGGAAAAGAATTAGAAATGTAATCCCTCTTCTTTAGATGTAAACCATAGAACATCACTCCTCTTTTTAGCTTGTATGTTAGAATTTTTGGAAAAATCAATAAGAATTAGAAATGGAAGATTCTTGATGCTTCTAGATGCCTAAGCTAAGGGGATAACCAAGTGTATTTTTGACCCACTTCATTCCTTCTATATCATAGGAAATTCATAGGGAAAGGAAGGGCCCTTTTTGTAGTGAGAAATTTGGAGAAAGGGGTGAAACATATCCAAGAATCTCAAACCATGACTAAGGACCAATTAAACATGGGAATCTCTTCATTTTCAGAACCTAAATATGCCAAAATATCAATAGAAAAAGTTTGGAATTAAAAATCTTGAGGGAAAACATAAAATTAACACAAACTAAGTAGAAAAGGTGAAACCGAAGCTTTAGGAAAAACTAAACAAAATTCATGGACCAACTTCAAGAATTTCCAAAAAAGAACAAAGCATCCACACACCATTTTAAGCCCTAAACACACTCCAAGTGATTAAATTAAAATTCCCTTGGATTGCTAGGTCAAATTAGATGGAAATGGAACTTAAACAAAATCTAAACCAGGCATACCCAATCTATCCAGTTTAGAGCGTGACCTTCCAAAGTCTAAATGATTAAAATGACTTCATGAATGGAAATGAAATTTGAAAACCTTTAAAAAAACTATAAATACATAAAAAACAAATTTAAAATGAGAAAGTTACAAAGAAAATACTAAAACCTTCAAAACTGAGAAAACCAACAAAACTAGCCAAACTAATATAGGTTAGTTTTGACCCAAACTTATAAAGATATTTTGTCTTAATAGGTGATGAGGTATTTGACGATGATCTACCACTTGAATACTACAGTTAAGGACCACATGGTCGAGTGAGTGACAATCCGATTATTACCGTTCCTTGCTTTTGCTTGTAGTTAACGCACCTATGTGTTTATAAATATCTTATATGTGAATTGGATTTGTATGCGAGGGTCAATTTGGTTCTTGTATGTGCTTGAATGTTATGATTGAGTGCCAATTTATTAATTATTCCCGGCTAAATGATAATTGCTTTCCCCTGCATTTAGATTGTAGAAATTGTGATTGTTTGTATAAATTGCCATGAACGTTAAATAAATGGACTTAAGACTATTCGACCTTAAACGAAATAAACCACTCATCATGGAATTCTGCATGTAAGAAGGCCTTCTACATCACGCAGTGGTACGAAAAGGCCCTATAGAGGATGCACTCTGTAAGTTACCCTTGTCTTGACCTTTGGGAACTAAATGGAACTCAAGAAATGCCGCTCTCTAATTGAGACCTAAGAATTTCTTAGTCTGGGGAACCATCACATATAGGTGTTTGACTTGCGAGCCATTCATGATCTATACCCTATGAAGGGCTTAGTATGTATATCTATATGTATTTTCAAGTTTGTGGAAGTATAGTTCAAAAGTATATATATATATATATAAACTTTACGAATTATCTCGAAAGATAACCCGGGGTCACTAAAGCTTGGAGTCGACGTGTAGTTTGTGATTTCCTAACCCCTAGCAATAGAGGGCATAAATCCGTGCTATATGCAATGTTTAATAAACCATATATATTGTTACATTCATGAGATTGCTCATGCATGGCATATGTGTGAATTAAATGACTTGCTTGTTATTTTCTTGTTAGTTTAGTAAGAGGATTTAGCTCACTAAGCTTTATAGCTTACATCCCTATAAACTCCCTTTATTGTAGGCACCCATCTGGTTAGAGCCCAGTCGCTAAATGCTAGAGGTTAGTATGGGATGTTAGGGAGCTGTGAAGGAGTAGAGTCGAGAGATCACTTTTATAGATGTATTTAGTTTAAGTTCTTATTTTAATTTCATATATGTAGCCTGGATTGATTTGTATTAGGATTATTAATTCTTGAACTTAGTATTATGTACCTGTAGACTTTATAACATGCTGCTACTCTAAATTATTACGTATATATCTATGTATTCCTTGAAAAATGTTAAACCCTAAGTTGGGAATTTTGGATGTGAGTACGCTTTGTACATTGGAGGGTAAACTCTTAGATAATAGAGGGGTTATCCTTGGGTTTCTATGCGACCTACAACAAAAATTGTATGTCCTAAGGGCCTATAGGGCATAACAGTTGACCAAGCTAAGCTTAAAGGTGTACACTCAAAATAGCCTATCAACACAATTGATACTATATACCAAAGTCAATGACAAATCACTAAAAAACTAATTGAACCTTCATGTTTCAATGAAAGATGCCACTTCCATAAGTTTTAGAGTGCGATTAGTTAGATCATTGACGAAATATGATGTTTGTTTTGTACTGTCAATGACTATCGATGGAAAAGTTACTGAGTATCTCACACTAGTAAATCTTTTAAGGAGCTTAATTGTATTTATTGTCTATTACCAAACACTCTACATAAAATTCCAATGAAAGAGGAACATGATATTCCTTTTTAACATATCCAACATCTAAAACATATAAATATTTCTCTTGTTCTTAAAGAAACATCAATCGATAAATGATTTAGTTGTAGTCACTACATATAAATAGAAAAATTGGATTATATATGCTCATGCTAAAGCCAAGAAGTATCTTCTCTCCTAAGTTTCTTATGACAAAGATGTAACTATATAAGGCAACTACTAAACTTTTTTACAATAGCTATAACTATATCTACAAATAAATTAAAATGAAGCTATTGTAAATCCAAATCTTCATTACTGATAAATTACTAAACTAATTGATGAGAAATTTTCCGGCACCGCCTATACCTTCAGAACTAGATTTGGCTGATGGTCCAAATTGCTTATATTTTTACTTTATATCTTTTTATCTAATAAATATTTGAGAAATAATCTTACAAGCACAATAATAATTCTCCATGGGATGCCAATATGTCTTACACTAGTTGATGCTCACGGGACATCTTCAGATTTACAATCAAAGACTCGCTACGATTGTTTCCATTTCGAAGCATTGGCTTATGAAGATTTATGATATTTTTGTACTTTGTAATTGTTCTATGGACTATTTTATGTTGTATTTTTTTCTTTTGGGAAACTTTCATTTTTATGCTAATTTCCATTTAAGACCGGCCACCTTAAAAGTGGCATACTTGTAAATTTTGTCCATTTTCTAAACCTAGGGGTAGCAAGTATAAATACTTGCTTATTGTAGGGTTTGAGGAGGCCAAAATTTTCAGAATTAACATCACATTTTCGTGAGAGGGCTTAAGGTTTCCTTAGTTCCATTTTCTCTTATCAATTTCAATTTCTAAGAGTTGAAATTGTGGCGAGTGCAATGAAAGGGAAATTGTGAGTAATATCAATTCCTTCTTTGTTGGGTTTCCTTTTCATCACTAGTGAGTTATATCTAGGGTTGAATTGGATGTTCTTGGTCAAATTTTTTATTGCATTTGTAATCAATTATCATGATATAAGATTGAATGGTTTTAGCATTTGTCATCACCATCAATTTTTGAATCATTTTTGTGATGTGAATTGGTCATTGTTGGAAGAGGAGAATCACGGAATTGGATCTTGTGATCTTGGTATATTTCACGTGGATTTCACTTGTAATTATTGTTAATTGGTGAAGTTTAACATTATTGGTTTGTTGATTGCATCTTTGAACCTTTAGATTTCATCAAATTTCCATTAGGGTTCACGCAATTTCATAATCCTATTGAACCGGTTCATATGTGTGAGTTGGGGTTGTTTCTTTGATTCATTTGCATGTGCTTGGGCTTGGTTTTAAGCACATCATCTTTTGGTATCAGAGCTTGAGGTTTGTGAGAGGGGATTTGTCAATTGAAATTTGGAAATTAAGGGTTGATGTATTACCATTTTGAACCGAATTGTAGGAGTGGAAATTGAAGTAATTGATTATGTTGTTAAAGTGTTATGATTGTTGCTTGTTGATGTAGACGTGGAGCATTTGTGATTGCTTTTTCCTCTTGAGTTAATCGTGATTGATTAAAGGGAAATGATCATTGTGATTAGTTGAGGGAAGTGGAATTTTGGAAAAATTGAATTTTGTTACCTTCATCTTTGCCGTGAGTGATTTGTTGAAGACATAGGGGAAGCTCTTGACTTGAATTGAATTTCAGAAAATTGAGTTGTTGTCTTCATCCTTGTCGTAAGTTATTTGTTTGAGGAAGAAGAGGAAGTTCTTGAATTGAATTCCATCATTTGGGGATTCAAATAGTTGAAGTATTGTTAATGAGTGTATGTTGTTTCCTTGACATTGCGGAATTGGAAGAGTCATTTCCTTGGCAGATTTATTTAATTGGCGTGGAGAATTAGGAAACTATTTTGAATTCAAATCAATTATTAGTTATAGAGTTATTGTGTATTAATCACTTTGGTTGCACATTAACTAGTTAGAATCAATTGCTTGCCATTTGGAGAAGTATCCATATTTGGTTCCATTTTGTTGTTGTTGCCGTGGAATTGAAGAGCTAAACCGTGATTATTAGCGTTGTGTGTAGTGAAGGATTGCAACATATTATAGTTTATTTGAATTAAGTACATTGTGTGTGTATTGTATAAGTGGTGGTGTGAGTAATTTTGGCATGAAATTGTGTTGTGAAGTGAGTTTCTTGTGGATTATAGAAGTGTTGCACCGTGATGTGTTAATCTATTATGGAGAAGAGTGCTATAGATTATAGAACTGTTGCATCGTGATGTGTTGATTTTGTTGTGGAGAAGAGTGCTACACATGGATTGTAATAGTATACATGTGCCTTGAGTGAAGTTAAGTGGAGTTGTGTCTTTTTGTTTTGTAGTAGTTGTTGTGTGGCGTTAGAAGCAGTGTGGTTGTGAGGTGTGCTCCTTTGCTTCAAATTATCCTTGAGGTTCAATATATCGAGTCTACAACTATGTCGAATGATAGCGTGGATGGGTGAATTGGCGATGAAGCCAATAGTCAGGTTGGTAGTGGTCAGGGTCATAATATTGCAGGTAAGAGGACTTTGAAAGAACAGCTCCAGGATCTTACTACCATAGTTGCTACTCTAGCAACTAGGATTGATAGAATGACATTACCACAACCACTAGTGGTAAACCATTAGGCACCACCTCGAGTAACTCCACAAAATCCTTAGAGAGATAGAGTAGTGGGAGATGGAAATCTAAATAGAAGGATGGGTGAGGAACATCTTCCATACAGGGAAGAAAGGGATGACAATTTTGGGGCTAATCCATATCGGAATAGGGATTTTAGGCCACCTCGAGGCTTGGAGTATGTGAAACTGCAGACACCTTCTTATGATGGCAAGGGATCAACTGATGATTATTTAGATTAGGAGGACAAGGTTGAGGGTCTCTTTGAATGTTATGAGATCGATGATAATAACAAAGTTCGATTGGCTACTGTCGAGTTTATAGGATATGCTACATTATGGTGGAAGAATTTGATTATCAGCAGGCATACGGATGGAGAGGTTGAGATTCAGACATGGAGGATATGAAAAGGGTGTTGAGAAAAAGATTCATTCCTGAGCACTACAAATAGGAACTGTTTATGCTACTGTAGACCTTGAGGTAGGGATGCAAGACAGTGGATGATTATGTGCAGGAATTTGAAACCCTCATGATTAGATGTGGGTCCATTGAACCTCTAGAAAAAATCGTAGCACGCTTCATCTCATGCTTGAAATATGAAATATTGTGTGTTATTGAGCTGCAGCGCTATAGTACACTTGATGAGGCTATTCAGTTGGCCTTGAAAGTGGAAAGGCAAAGGAGGTCCAATTTATTTAGGGCTTCGAGCAGTAGGCCCAATGCTGTTACTAGACCCATAGTAGCTAACGGTCGATCAAGGGGAACAAAGGCGGTAGGTGAGGCAGTGAGAGCAGTGGACAAAACTACCCCAAATACTACTATAGAAAATTTACCTACTGAGAAGGGTAATGAGGTAATAACGCCAAATGTGAGGTAGATTGTTCCTGGATCTACTAGTGGAAAGGATAGATCAAGTGCTTTAAATGCATGGTATTTGGGCATATGGCAGCATAGTGTCCAAATAAAAGGGTGATGACTGTTGTGGAGGGTGTTAGGGAAGATGTTGAAGATGATAATGAACAGATTGAACCTACAGATTTACCAACGGCACTACAGGAGTATTATGATGACTAGACTGTAGAGACACATGAGGAGTGTACAGGTGAACAATATCTACCTATTAATGTGTTACGCAGGGCTCTAACCATATCTCTTGATAT
The DNA here is from genome assembly GCA_037954665.1 of Laguncularia racemosa. Lineage (NCBI taxonomy): Eukaryota > Viridiplantae > Streptophyta > Magnoliopsida > Myrtales > Combretaceae > Laguncularia > Laguncularia racemosa. The sequence continues at coordinate 1,866,755 of JBBMOL010000141.1, read as the reverse complement.
TAGAGACATTCAGAGGGAGAACATATTTCACACCTCTTGTAGAATCAGAGGTTACCTTTGTGTACTCATCATCGACAGTGGTAGTTGCACGAATGCTATATCTGTTGCACTAGTAGACAAATTACATTTGTCTACTATTCCACATCCTAGCCTTTATAACTTGCATTGGCTGGATAATCGAGGCAGTATGTATGTTACACTAAGGGTGAAGGTCCCTGTGAGTGTTGGGCAGAAATATCATGATGAGTTCCTGTGTGATGTAATCCCTATGCATGCATTCCATTTGCTGTTGGGTAGACCTTAGTTGTTTGATCGGCAGGTGTTACATGATGGGTTGAGAAACACCTACATGTTCAATATGGGCAAGTCTCGCATAGTTTTGTCACCAATGACTCCATTTGAGGTACATCAGTTTTAAGAACATATTAGAACTACTTCCACTACATTTGATAGCCGGAAGAGTAGGTCAATAGAGACATCAGGGTTAAATTCCAAAATTGATCCTCTAGATTTGAGGGCAAATCTATCAGAAGCTCGAGGAGATTGTGAGAAATTTTCCGGCACTACCTATACCTTCAAAACTACATTTGGCTAATGGTCCAAATCGCTTATATTTTTACTTTATGTCTTTTTATCTAATAAATATTTGAGAAATAATCTTATAAGTATAATAATAATTCTCCATGGGATGCCAATATGTCCTAAACTAGTTGATGGCTACGGAACATCTTCAGATTTACAATCAAAGACTCGTTGCAATTGTTTCCATTCTAAAGCATTGGCTCATGAAGACTTATGATATTTTTGTACTTTGTAATTGTTCTATGGACTATTTTATGTTGTATTTTTTTCTTTTGGGATACTTTCATTTTTATTGTAATTTCCATTTAGGATCGGCTACCTTGAAAGTGGCATACTTGTAAATTTTGTCAATTTTCTAACCCTAGGGGTAGCATGTATAAATACTTGCTTATAGTAGGGTTTGAGGAGGCCAAAATTTTCATAATTAACATCACATTTTTGTGAGAGGGCTTAGGGTTTCCCTAGTTCCATTTTCTCTTATCAATTTCAATTTCCAAGAGTTGAAATTGTGGTGAGTGCAACAAAAGGAAAATTGTGAGTACTATCAATTCCTTCTTTGTTGGGTTTCCTTTTCATCACTAGTGAGTCATATCTAAGGTTGAATTGGATGTTCTTGGTCAGATTTTTGATTGCATTTGTAATCAATTATCATGTTATAAGATTGAATGGTTTTAGCATTTGTCATCACCATAAATTTTTGAATTATTTTTGTGACGTGAATTGGTCTTTATTGGAAGAGGAGAATCAAAAAATTGGATCATGTGATCTTGGTATATTTCACATAGATTTCACTTGAAATTATTGTTAATAGTTGAAGTTTAACATTATTGGTTTGTTGATTGCATCTGTGAACCTTTGGATTTTATCAAATTTCCATTAGGGTTCACGCAATTTCATAGTCCAATTGAACCGGTTCATATGTGTGAGTTAGGGTTGTTTCTTTGATTCATTTGCATGTGCTTGGGCTTACTTTTGAGCACATCACTAATAGAAATTGGGTTGCTTCATTTAAAAGGAATTACACTAGATTTGAGCCTTCATATCAATTATCTAACCAAAAATTATGATTTTCTTATTGAACATCAGATAAAACTTGATCTTCTACCATTTCTTTAGCTTTCACCAACCTCTTGCAAATAGGAGAATCACCTTGTTTAGCTTGAATTATGGATGGATAAGAGTTCCTTAGATATTTTCCATTGAAATACTTGAACAAGCCTTTCCTTGATCTAAATAACCACCACAACTTCTCATCATGTGTTAACACAATGTCACTCAAACTTCAAACTCCAAGCCCCCCTTCATTGCATTGAGACTAGTGCAAATGTGCTACTATTTAATCCAATGTAACACTATCTTATCCTTCACATCTTCCCGAAAGAAGTTAGTAGAGCATCTTTCTAACTTTTTGATAATAAACTTAGTAAGATTTTGCACTTAGAAAATATCATGAGAAATAAACATTAGAATGCTCTTAATCAACATTAATTGACCAATACTTGAAAGCCAACTATTTCCCATCTTAGCAACTTACTTTTAAATTACCTCCTAGAGTAATTCCTTCATCTTCCTCGCCAAATAGAGTAGACAACCAAGATATTTGAAAGGAAGTTTATCATCTTTGATTTTTAATGATCTCTAAATTATGTGAATCAATGAGTCCTTTGAAGTTACAGTGCACCTTACTTAAGTTGACCTTTTAACTTGAGATCCATTCATATAACTTAAGAAAACCTCTCACCTATGAAATTCATGCTTTCATTCATAAAAAATAATACAATCTCTAGTAAAAGCCAAATATGAAATATAAATATTTCTAGAAACATACAAGAAAACTAAGACATTAAGTGATTTAAACCTTTAAAATGGAATTTTGAACATAAGATATATATGATATAGGTGATTGTGCATCTCCTTACCTTAACCCTCAAGAAGATTTGAGGAAACCATGTTTCTTTCCATTTACAATAATACAAAACCAATAATTAAAGAACATATGAGCAATTACGCTTAAACTTTGATAAAGAGGATAAAATAAGAAGTTAGAGGGCTTTATTTATTTATTTATTTATTCTATTATTATGGGGGTAAGGTGCTTTGTTCATTTTGAATCTATTAGGTCAAAAAAGTACTATTGTGCCATCAAAGTTTTTGATAATTTGGGACACACGTTTACACGTCATTTCTAACATCTATGTTAGTTCACTCTCTCTCTCTCTCTCTCCCCCCCCCCCCCCCCCCCCCCCCCCCCCCAATGTTCATATGTTTATTGCATTTATATGCATGTTAAGCATTTATCTTATCAATTAGAATGTTAGACTTATTATATAGGCCCAAATGGAAGTGTTCTGCATCATAGGTGGAAATAATTAACAAGATTAAGTTTGGTAATAGTAGCCCCCCTATATGAGGTATGGGGATTCTTAAGTAATAATAATTATTTATCTAAACACTAAATCAAAGAAAGTAATTAAGTACTTAGAAATATTATTCTTATTCTCACTAACCAATCACACCAACTTAGAGCTATATAAAGGTAGCTAAGCATAATTTCTTTGAATTAAGATATAAATTCCCATATTCAATAGGCATAAAATGAAATTTACCAAATTTTTGTGTATAAAATTTTTCTTTCCCATAATTGTATGGCCAATTAGCTTTATGATTGTTTTGGGACAATGTTGAAATCATTACTTAAACTTTGGTTTTTTCTTTTTTCTTTTTTTTAAAATTTGACATAAAGCTTGAAGTTGCTAAATGTTAACTTAATTAAATTTTTGCTTGTCAAATTTACTTCCTTACCAATAATTATACTCTTTGACCATTGATTATTTGCCACATTATCAATATATAGATGATAGAGTAGTAAATTTGACAAGTAAATGTTCAAAATGGAATAACATTTAATAACTTCAAACAATAGTGTAAAATTTAGGTGTAAAAGTTTGATTGGTAAGATATTTACTAACTTCAAACTTTTTATGTAAAATTGAAAAATGTGCAAATCTCATATAACGAATGTGACATTATCCCTACTTTTTTTTTTTACTAAACAATAATCGAAGGCATAATAATTGGATTTGCAAATAAAACGATGTTTTGCTCAACATTTTGTATTTGATTCAAATTATTTTTTATTTTATTCTAGTAAAACTTTATGTACAACATTGTGTGATAGGAATCAAAATCCTACAAAACCTATCACTAGGGTAAGAGCCAAAGGATTACAAAATTTGGCGATGATAGTCCTATTTGAACAAATCGACCTCGGAAATCTTTATACACTAACTTCTTTTCTATTACTTATTTTTTGTACATTCCAACGGGCATACTTGTCAAGTTTTACAAGGCGATGGACAAACTCACTAAAACTCAGCTTATGGGTTATTCATAAATTGATGTAAACTGAAGATGAACTGAACCAATAAATTACTCGCTTAACTTGAAGAATCGACTCTTTGAAGACCATCTTTATATTTGTTATTTTATTTTTGAACCGGTCACTTTGTAATCATTTTTGGGACATTTTGATTTTCTTGTATTTTGGTTGAATTAGGACCGGCTACATTAGTGGCATAGATGTAAATATTTGGACATTTTAACCCTAATTATAGCAAGTATAAATACTTGCTAACTAAGGTTTAGGGAGCCTTTTGAACCATATTTTTCATATTGGAAAATGTGAGGGTTGCCTCCATTTTCATATACTCTTATTATTTCTTGAGCGAAGTGTGGCGAGTGGGGATTTGATCCTTGTTGTGTATAGTATCAATAACATCAAATCCATCCTAATTCCCTACTAGTGAGTCATATCTGGTGAGAAATTATTTTATCTTTTATTGTAATTTTCACGTAATTTTTTAGGGTTGGATTCAAGTGATTTCATATCCTTTTGATTATGTTTAGTGTAATCCATTTCGAAAGTTGCAAATTGTAAATTGTCATTATCATTGTTACTTACATCATCATCATTGGACATTTAGGGTTTTGAAGTTTGTTCTTCACGCTATTTTTGGGGTTTGTTGAAGTGGTTCTTCAATTGGTTTCATGTGCTTGAATTTGATCATTTAGGCACATCATAATTTGGTATCAATAATAATGACAATTTATAATTTGCAACTTCTAAAATGGATTACACGAAACATAATCAAAAGGATATGAAATCAATTGAATCTAACCCTAAAAATTACGTGAAAATTGAAATAAAGATAAACTAATTCCTCACCAGATGTGACTCACTAGTAGGGAATTAGGATGGATTTGACGTTGTTGATGTTACGCACAACAAGAATCAAATCTCACTCGCCACACTTCACTCAAGAAATGATAAGAGTATGTGAAAAAGGGAGGTAACCCTCATGTTTTCCAATCTGAAAAAATATTGTTCAAAAAGCTCCCACAAACCCTACTTTAGCAAGTATTTATACTTGCTCCAATTAGGGTTAAAATGTCAAAAAAATTACGTCTATACCACTAGTGTGACCAGTCCTAAATTCAACAAATACAACCAAATAAAATATCCCAAAATGATTACAAAGTAACTAGTTCACAGAAAAATAACAAGTACAAAAATAGTCTTCAACAAGCCGGTTCTTCAATTGAATTCATTGGTCCAACTCATCTTCGGTTTAGGTCAGTTCATGAATAACCCACAAGCTGAGTCTTAGTGAGTTTGTTCATTGCCCTATAAAACCCAACGAGTATGCCTACTGGAATACACAACATAGAAGTAATAGAAAAGAGGTTAGTATACAAATAATTTCGGGGTCGGTTTATTCAAAGAGGACCCTCATCGCCAAGATTTGAAATCATTTGGCTCTTGCCCTAATGATAGGTCTTGTAGGATTTTGATTCCTATTATCTCCTTGGGCCTTAAAAAGATTTGTCCTTAAATTTGACTGATCAAATGCAGTAGAGACTTTATATCCTCCTAGCAAGTTATCTAAAGAAGTATCATTGTAGAATCTCAATATTTGAAATACCATAGGGGTTGATTACTTTCTCTCCTCCATTTCTAGGATATACCTCATCTACAACACATATAATGGTCCATTATCCACTAAGACCTCTCCTGTCTTAACCCGTTCCACTAATATGGGATGTACACATAAGAAGAATATCACATTCAATCTCATCACAGTATTTATCCACTATACTGAAAGATACCCTAACCCTTTGGGTCACATAAAGAATCCCTTGATCATTTAACCAATGTAATGTGTAGGGTTTAGGATGTGGGGTAGTTACAAGTTTCAATTTCGATACTAATGATGCAACTACAACATTAGTACAACTACTACCATCAACAATAATGACATAAAAGTTTCCTTGTATATGGAACAAATTTTCTCTTTGCCTATCATCAATAGTTGGAGAAGAAGTCAATACTTGATGTATTAAATTAGTAGAAGGATACAAATCATTTGACATGGTTAATCACTATCTTCAATAAGCCACTATACACTTTAACACCCACGGTTCAATCAAGCAACTAAGACTGATGTGCTCAAAACCAAGCTCAAGCACAATCAAATGACTTAAGAAAACAAGTCACAATTAAATCACAAACAGGTTCACTTAGATGAACAATTCACGTGAACACCCTTTGAAGTTTGATGGAAAAATGTAGATCAAATGATGTAATTTTAATATTCACCAAATGACAATAAAAAGAATCAAAATCCACATGAAATCAGAACAAAATGGATGGCATCAAAACCGTGAATTCCACTCTTCCTCTAATTCCAATTCACACCAACACTAAAGAACAATCAATCTCAAATGAATAATCAATCTTACAAGAAAATTGTCTACGAATTACATTCACAAATAAGTCCAAGAAAGCTTCAAATCCACCCTAGATATGACTCACTAGAGAAGAAGTGAAGAACAACAAAGAGGAAATCGATATGACTCACAATTTCCCCTTGTTGCATTCGCCACAATTTCAATTCTTAGGTTAAAAATTATAAGAGGTTTTGAACTAAGAATGAACCCTAATTCCACACGTGAAGTTCTAGGTTTAATCAGCAAAATATGGCCTCCTCAAACCCTACTATAAGCAAGTATTTATACTTGCTACTCCTAGGGTTAGAAAATGGTCAAAATTACAAGTTTGCCACTTTTAAGGTGGCTAGCCCTAAATGAAAATTACAATCAAAATAAAAGTGTTCCAAAATGATTACAACATAAATAGTCCATGCAAATGAAAAATATATAAATGAAATTGGTCTTCAAGATGTCGTTCTTCTATAGGATTCATCAATCCAGCTCATCGCCGGTTCAGGTCGGTCCATGGATAACCCACAAGCTGAATCTAAGGGAGTTTGTCCATTGCCCTATAAAATATGAGAAGTGTGCCTATTAGAAAACACAATACAAGAATAATAGAAAAGAGGTTAATTTATAAATAATTCTAGGGTCGATTTGCTCAAAATGGGCCCTCAGTGCCAAAATTCGAATTCCTTTAGTTCTTACCCTAATGATAGGTCTTGTCGGATTTTGATTCCTATCATCTCCTCGGGCCTCAAAAAGATTTTTCCTCAAATCTAGTAGATCAAATGCAGTAGAGGCTTTGTTTCCTCCTAGCAAGCCAACTGAAGAAATATCACTGCAAAATCCCAAAATCTGAAATACCACGGGTGGTGATTGTTTTCTTTCCTCCATTTCTAGGATATATCTCATCTGCAACACAAATAATACTCCATTATCCAATAAAGTTGCCTCTGTATCAACCTGTTCCATTGAAACCATTTCCTCCTTTTCTAACTCATCTGTATGTTACTGATCCTCATGGTCTTCTAATGGTTAGCCCAACTGCTCATTACCCTTTGAAACCTCTGAAGGTGAACATAACTGTTTCTGAACAGTCTGGCTCTCTGGTGGTCTGCTCGTCTGACTATGATCATCAAGATCCTCTGAAGGTTAGCACATCGATGCCTGACAAATTTTATGCTCCAAGGGTTGGCTCGTGTCACTAGAGCCCTCAAGAACCTTTGAAGGTTGGCATACCTACGTCTGCACAGTTTGGTCCTCTGAAGGTTTGATCATGTAGCTATGATCCTCAAAATTCTATGATGGTTGTTTTATCTGTCTTTGCATCTCCTGGACCTCTGATGGCGACATAGGGTTCAATACTATACGTTTACCATCTTTTTTGAACATATAAGTATTTCTATACCCATTATGTAATACCATCCTATCATACAACCATGGTCTACCAAGTAATATATGGGATGTACAAATAGGAAGAATATCACATTCAAACTCATCATAGTACTTGTCCCCTATACTAAAGGGTACCTTAGCCCTTTGGGTCACACAAAGACCATCCTGATCATTCAACTAGTGTAATGTATAGGGTTTGGGATGTGGGATAGTTTCAAGTTTCAACTTCGATACTAATGATGCAGCTACAACATTAGTACAACTACCACTATCAATAATAATTATGCACAAGTTTCCTTGTACCCTACAAGAAGTATGGAACAAGTTTTCTCTCTGTCCCTCATCAATGGTTTGAAAGGAAGTCAAGTTTCGATGCAATATGTTAGTAGACAAATACAACTCACTTGACATTTTTGCTTACTAATTTCAACAACCTCAATACACTTCACCACACCACGGCAACACACCCTTACATGCCCCTACACACCCACGGTGCTCACAATCAACCAATACAAGAAATGCTTATTGTTACTTCAAGTAAAGTCAAGTGAAATAATTGAAGCACAATGAAATAATTCTTGGTACTTCAAGTAAAGTTAAATAAATGAAGTACACACACAACTACTTTCAAGTAGATAGAATTAAATTCAACTACTAGTGTTTAAGTAATTAGTTCAATTACTTTCACACTTTAATGACTTGTTTGAATTTTAAATTCTACTACTTAACTTTCCTTATCCTTGCTTTGGTTTCACACCAGTTACTTCATAATGGGTAGCACCTCAACACATACAAAAATACACAACTTTACCACCATACTTCTCCCCTTTTACTCACAGTTTCACACCAATCACGCCTCCAACAACAATGGTCTATACTACACACACCAAAGCCCACACCAAATGCACCCACTCTTCACTAAATTAAAAAATACAACCAAAACCACAACTTCTACATAAGATAAGGTAACCCACTTTCAAATTCAAAAAGGAGTTCAATAAGTACACAATTCCATAAATCGTAAGAAGCTATTTCAAATTCAAATGACACACAATTAAACAATGACTTTAATATGTGTTTTGAAATTTCAAATTAGCTTCTTAATTCACACTTCAAATCTAAATTCAAATCTGGAAATACAAGTGTTACTCCTCCACTTTTCCAAAAACAAAAGTACACAATACAAATTTACTTCACCAATTGAACACTACTCTCAATCCTTCACGGTTTGCTTTAAAATTTACTATACAATCACGGTCAATAATCAAAGGAAGCCAAGAGTGTTCAAGCCTCTAAGTGTACAACAACTAAACAACAAGATAATACTTCCACAAAAAAATTGGCATAGGTCAATCTTTACGCCAACAAATTGGATCAACTCCCATGGCAACAACATAAATATTACACCCCACTTCCACGGCAACAATAAGAAATGGCAACAACAACAAATACACTTCCACTTCCACGGCAAGGATAACAAGATATACTCCACTTTCCACAAATTTAATCCGCAACTTAACAAAATAGGCAGCAACTCAAATTTGAATTTCAACCTCTTCACTAATTGCAATCCTTCCTCAATTGGTAAGAAATGAATTTCAAATTCAAATAACACTCATTAACTCCCACAACTTAATGGATGTGTTTGAATTCAAATAGATTCCTTACTACTCAACACAATGCAAATATGTAAAATACACTTCCCTAATTCAGAATTTGCATAATGGAATTACAAAAACAAGCTTCACAACCTCCTTCATGCAGCAAGCTAGTCACGGCAAGAAAAGGCAATTTTTCAAGTTCACAAAATTGTTGAATTAACAACACTTCTATTCTTCTTCCCTTCCACGAAAATAATCAATCACAAGAAGCTACAACAATCCTCCCAATCCATCTCCAACAAGCAGCAAATCATAATTCCAATCAAGACAATTTCGCAACTCAAAACTACAACACACACAATTTCGGTTCAAATATGAAGAACCCTAATTGAAGATGATAATCACAAAATTAACCAATACTTAATCCCTTCTCTCAACTTGTACTTTGATACCAAAAGATGATGTGCTCAAAACTGAGCTTAAGCACAATCAAATGACTCAAGAAAACAAGTCACAATTAAATCACAAACCGGTTCACTTAGATGAACAATTCACGTGAACACCCTTTGAAGTTTGATGGAAAAATGTAGATCAAATAATGTAATTGTAATCCCTATTTGTAATATTCACCAAATGACAATAAAAAGAATTGAAATCCATGAGAAATTAGAACAAAATGGATGGCATCAAAACCGTGAATTCCACTCTTCCTTCAATTCCAATTAACACCAACACTAAAGAACAATCAATCTCAAATGAACAATCATTCCTACAAGATAATTTTCCACGAATTACATTCACAAATAAGTCTAAGAAAGCTTCAAATCCACCCTAGATATGACTCACTAGAGAAGAAGTGAAGAATAACAAAGAGGAAATCGATATGACTCACAATTTCTCCTTGTTGCACTCGCCATAATTCCAATTCTTGGGTTGAAATTGATAAGAGGTTTTGAACTAAGGATAAACCCTAATTCCACATGTGAAGTGCTAGGTTTAATCTGCAAAATATGGCCTCCTCAAACCCTACTATAAGCAAGTATTTATACTTGCTACTCCTAGGGTTAGAAAATGGTTAAAATTACAAGTTTGTCACTTTTAAGGTAGCTAGCCCTAAATGAAAAATACAATCAAAATAAAAGTTTTCCGAAATGATTACAACACAAATAGTCCATGCAAATGAAAAATATATAAAAGAAATTGGTCTTCAAGATGTCGATCTTCTATAGGATTCATTGATCCAGCTCATCGCCGATTCAGGTCGGTCCATGGATAACCCACAAGCTGAGTCTAAGGGAGTTTGTCCATTACCCTATAAAATATGATAAGTGTGCCTATTGGAAAACACAATACAAGAATAACATAAAAGAGGTTAATTTATAAATAATTTCAGCGTTGATCTGCTCAAAATGGGCCCTTATCGCCAAAATTCGAATTCCTTTAATTCTTGCCCTAATGATAGGTCTTGTCGGATTTTGATTCCTATCAAAGACAATAAATACTTTTTGTCACTTCAAGTATAGTAAAATAATTAGAGCACAAATAAATACTTCAAAGTAGTTAAGATATTAAATTCAACTAGCAAGTGTTTAAGTAATGAGTCTCATTAACCTTTACACTTAAATGCTTGTTTTTGAATTGAAATTTCACTACTTACTTCCCCTTCTTGGTCACGATTTCACACTCTCAATTAGTGTTAATGTGCAGCACCTTACACCACACACAATCCTTCAAATTCACACCACCACACACACTTCACTCCTACATGGTGCAACCAATTCACCACAACACCACTATAGTAAAATATTGTATTTCCAATTCCACAACAAACACTAGGAAATACACTTCTTATTGTCCCTTCAAAGATCACAGCAACAAAAAGATGATAAGGAAATCACAATTGTTCCACATCTACAATAACAAGTAACAACTACAACTCTTCAACAACACAATTAAACAACTCAATCACCACTTCACAATTTCGGATCAAGATTTTAAGAACCCTATAATTCCAAAATCACAATTGCAAAATCCCTTCTCACAACCTATGCTTTAATACCAAATTATGGCGTACTTCAATTGATGGATTGCAATTATACAATGTCAATTGAAGAATCAATCAAACAAGACCACAAATGGCATAAACCCCTAATCCTTATGAATCCAAATTTGTTGTGAAACCAAGCAAGTTATAATGCTCTAATACCAAAAAGATGGTATGCCTAAATGATCAAATTCAAGCACATAAAACCAATTAAAGAACCACTTCAACAAATCCCAAAAAATGGCGTGAAATCCATAAACTTCAAAACCCTAAATGTCCAATGATAATCACGTAAGTAACAATGATAATGACAATTCACAATTTGCAACTTCCAAAATGGATTACACTAAATACAATCAAAAGGATATGAAATCAATTGAATCCAATCCTAAAAATTACGTGAAAATTACAATAAAAGGTAAATTACTTCCTCACCAGATATGACTCACTAATAAGGAATTAAGATGGATTTGACGTTGTTGATGTTACGTACAACAAGAATCGAATCCCACTCACCACACTTCACTCAAGAAATGATAAGAGTATGTGAAAAATGGAGGCAACTTTCACGTTTTCCAATCTGAAAAATATTGTTCAAAAAGCTCCCATAAACTCTACTTTAGCAAGTATTTATACTTATTCCAATTAGGGTTAAAATGTCAAAAAAATTATGTCTATGCCACTAGTGTGGCCGGTCCTAAATCTAACCAATATAACCAAATAAAATGTCCCAAAATGATTACAAAGTAACCCCAAATTATGATGTGCTTAATTGGCTAAAGTACATTCAAATAACAAATGGAAGCAATTTTTGAATGACGTGATCAACAACAATTTATTTGAACCCCAATTCACTTGGATCCAAATGGAAATGATACTAAATTGTGATATAGATCAACGTAATGGTATAACAAGCAATGGATAACAATATGGATGAATTAAAATTCCACTCCAGTTGACTTGAATCAAATATGAAAATTATGAACCCTAATTCACGTGAAAGTTAATAAGTAACAAACCAAATTGTATCTAGATATGACTCACTAGAAAACAATTTAAAATAACTAGAGAAGGATTGATATTACTCACAATCTCCTCAAGCTAATCTCGCCACAATTTCAATGATAAAATTGATAAGAGAATTTTTTTTTATGCAAGGACTCTTCCTCATGGCCAAAAAAAGTGTATTTTCTTAAGTTTTCAAAATGTCAAAAAAATTACATCTATGCCACTAGTGTGGCCGGTCCTAAATTCAACAAATACAACCAAATAAAATGTCCCAAAATAAATAACCAGTTTAAAGAAAAATAACAAGTACAAAAATAGTCTTCAATGAGCCGGTTCTTCAATTGAATTTGTTAGTCTAGCTCATCTTCGGTTTAGGTTAATCCGTGAATAACCCACAAGCTGAGTCTTAGTGAGTTTGTCCATTACCCTATAAAACCCAACAAGTATGCCTGCTGGAATATACAACACATAAGTAATAGAAAAGAGGTTAGTATACAAATAATTCCGGAGTCGGTTTGTTCAAAGAAGACCCTCATCGCTAAGATTTGAAATCCTTTGGCTCTTGCCTTAATAATAGGTCTTATAGGATTTTGATTGCTATCAGAAGGGATTTGTGTAATTGTGATTTCAGAAATTTTAAGGTTCTTAAGTTAGCATTTTGATCCAAAATTGTAAAGTGGAAATTAAGTTGTTTGATTGTGTTGTTGAGGGGTTGTAATTGTTGCTTCTTGTTGTAGACGTAGAGCATTTGTAATTTCCTTATCTCCTTGAGTTGGCCGTGATTGATTTAGGAGAAGTGATCATGTGAAACAAAGAAGAGTGAATGGTGTGTTAGTGGTTTTAAAAATTGAGTATTGTTGTTTGTAAATTCCAGATTTGAAATTGTGTGAAGAATAGGAAACTATTTGAAATTCATACACCATCTTTAAGTTGAAGATGTTATTGTATATTAGTTGATTGAATGGTTATTTGAATTTGAATTTTCTTCTTACCATTTGTGGAGAAGGTTGCATTGAAAGTGGAATTTGAATCTTGTTACTACCTTTGTTTGTGGTTTGCGGTGTAAATTGTGTTGTAAGTGGCGAATTGGAGTTGTGTTATGAAGGGGCATTGCAACGTGAAGTGTTGTGGTGTTAAGGTAAAGGTGCTACACGTGTAGTGGTGTTGTAGTGAATTGAGTGCATCGTGATTGTGTGTGTAAGTGTGGCAATGTGAGTGTGTAGTGATTGAATTGCCACTTGTTGAAGAAGTTGTGTGTGGTGTAAGGTGTTGCAAATTAAGACTATTTATGTGTGTAGTGGTGGTTGAAGTGGTTGCACCATGTATGTGTGAGGTGTGTGTGGAGGTGTGAATTTGTGGAGTTATATGGTGTAGGATGCTGCACATTAAAACTAAAGTGAGGGTGTAAACCGTGACCAAGAAAGGGAAGTAAGTAGTGAAATTTTGAATTAAAAAACAAGCATTTAAGTGTGAAGGTTGATGAGACTCATTACTTAAACACTTGCTAGTTGAATTTAGTATCTTAACTACTTGGAAGTATTTATTTATGCTTCATTTATTTTACTATACTTGAAGTGACAAGAAGTACTTATTGTTTTGGTTGCTTGATTGAATCGTAGATGTTGAAGTGTGTTGTGGCATATCAAAGTTAGTGATCGACCATGTCAAATGATTTGTATCCTTCTACTAATTTAGTACATCAAGTATTGACTTCTTCTCCAACCATTGATGATGGACAAAGAGAAAATTTGTTCCATACTTCTTGTAGGGTATAAGGAAACTTGTGTGTCATTATTGTTAACGGTGGTAGTTGTACTAATGTGGTAGCTGCCTCATTAGTATCAAAATTGAAACTTGTAACTACCCTGCATCCTAAACCCTACACATTATGTTGGTTAAATGATCAGGGGAGTCTTTGATGTGCCTAAAAACCAAGATTAATCACTTGCAAATGAACAACCTCAATGCACACATATGAACCGGTTCAATTGGACTAGGAAATTGCGTGAACCCTAATGGAATTCAGATGAAATCCAAAGGTCCAAAGATGCAACCAACAATCCAACAAGGTTAAACATCACCAAATAACAATAAAAACAAGTAAAATCCACGTGAATTACACCAAGATGACTAGATCCAATGCCGTGATTTTCCTCTTCCAACAATAACCATTCACTTCACAAATGATTCAAATATTGATGACGATAACAAATTGATGGGAATCAAAATCCGACAAGACCTATCATTAGGACAAAAATTGATGGATTTCGAATCTTGGCGATGAGGGCCCATTTCGAGCTGATCAACCTTAGAGTTAATTATTATCTAACCTCTTTTATCTTATTCATGAATTGTATATTCCAACAGGTATGCTTATTTGGCTTCACAAGGCGATGGACAAACTCACTAAGACTCAGCTTGTGGGTTATCTATGGACCGACCTGAACCGGCGATGAGTTGAGCCGACGAATTCCATTATGAAGCTAGCTTGCTGAAGATTATTTTCTGTATTTGTAATTTATGTTTGAACCATTTATTTTGTAAGCTTTTGGGACATTTTATTTGGTTGTAATTTTGCCTTTAGGACCGGCCACCTTATAGTGGCATAGTTGTGATTTTCTTGTCATTTTAACCCTAAAGGGTGCAAGTATAAATACTTGCAAATTAGGTTTTTTGAGGAGCTTTTGAACATTTGAGAAAAACACCCCCTTTGTGCCGTGAGAGAGAGTGCCTCTTTCAAGCATTTGCTCTTATCAATTTCCTTAGTGAAATTGTGGCGAGTTGGCTTGGATTTGTTGTGTGTTATATCAACAAATTACAAGTTGATCCTAATTTCAAACTAGTGAGTCATATCTGGTGAGGATTTAGTTACTTTTATGTACTTTTTGTTCTTATGAAATTAGGGTTCTAATTTCGAAATTTGAAGAACCTTTGAATTGAATTTGAATACCATTTCGTTTTCCCTTCTAGCAATCGTCATTTGATATATTGTAATTCATCACAATTTCGGATTTCATTTGGAATATTGAGATATTTCCTTCTTGTGGCGTGGTTCTTCATAGCCATTTCATCCCTTCTATTTGTTGTGCTTGAATCCCTTTTTTAGGCACATCATAATTTGGTATCAGAGCTACAGGTTTAAGAGGAGGGATTATTGCAATTGGGATTTTGAAAGTTAATTTTGTTATCTTCATCTTGCCGTGAGTTGCTTAAGGTTTAAGAGGAGGGATTGTTGCAATTGAGTTTTCGGAAATTGATTGTTTTAATTTCATCTTGCCATGAGTTACTTGAAGGTTGATGAGAAGGGTTTTGTTGATTGAAGTTTGAGAATTGAAGTTTTTGTCATACCATTGTTAACCGAATTGTAGGAGAGTGGAAAATTAGGAACAATTGAATGTATTTTTTTTTGTTGTTGTCACCTTGATATTTACGTGATTGATCTTTGTTGAAGAGGATAAATGAAGCTTCTGATTTGAAAGAAAAGTTTGGTTATTGTCTTCATCCTTGCCGTGTGTTGTTTACGTGAGGAAGGAAGAGGAAGGTAGTGCAATTTCGGAAGTGTAAATTGTGTAGGAAGGGAATTGTATTTGTTTTGCATTGTTGAATTCGGAATTGTGTAGGAAGTTAAGAGTGTTTGTATTGCATTGGGAATTCGGAATTGTGGAAGGATATGTGCAATTTCCAGATTTGATTAGTGTGTAAGAAAGGAAGTTATTTGATTTCAAAACAAGCATTAGGAGTGAAGGAGTTAATTGTGCTTGTTTGAATTTGAAAATTTGCATCTTACCAAATGTGGAGGAATTGCAATTAGTGAAGTGGTTTGATTTCAAATTTAATTTGCTGCCTTTGTTGTGTTAATTTCGGTTGGAAAATTGTGTTGAAGTGGATATAGTGCACCGTGAGTGTGTAAGAGTGTATATGGTGTTGTGTGTGCAAATTGGAAGTGGAAGTGTATAATTTCCAGATTTGAATTTGCGTGGAAGAAGAGGAAACAATTTGAATTGAAACACATCCATTTACTTCAAGTAGTTAAGAGTGGTATTGATTATATTTCATTTGAATTTGAAATTGATTCTTACCATTTGTGGCAAAGTTGCATTAAGGGTGTCACTTGTGAAATTGTTGCCATGTATGTGGGAGTGTGTAGTTGTTGTTGCCGTTTCTTGTTGTTGTTGCCAATTAAAGGAGCATCTTAGTTAGTTTTTGTTAGTTGCTATCTTGGAAGTGAAGGGTTGCAACATATTATTGTTGCGTGAATTTAGTGTGTTGTGTGTGTAGTGTGCAAGTGGCGGAGTGAGTTGGTTTTTGGCGTGAATTGTTTTTGTGAAGCAAGTGTTCTACAATTACTAGACATTACATTGGTACATCAAATAGATTGCATCCACAAAAATGTCTATTAATAGTGTGAATGGAGGAATGAGTGATGTAGCATATAGTCGAATTGGTGGAGGTCAGGGTTCTAATGTTGCAGGTGGGAGGACCTTAGATGAACAACTTCGGGACCTTAGAAAACTTGTTACTACATTAGCAACAAGGATTGATAGGATGACATTGCCACCACCACCAGTGGTACACCTTCAGGAGCCACCTAGAGCAAAGGGAGATTATCATGCTCTTAGAGAAGATAGAGTTGATAATTTTGGGCTTAAACCATTCCCAGAAATGGAATTTAGACCACCTAGAGGCTCAGAGTGTGCAGAGCTACAAATGCCTTCACTTGATGATAAGGGTTCCACAAATGAAAGATGTCAAACACCATTGTGCCAACCTTTAGAGGTTTCAGAGGATAATGATCAGTTGGGTCAACCATTAGAAAACCCTGGGGATCAACATCATATAGATGAGTCAGAAAAAGAGGAAACAAACTTGATGGAATGGGTTGAGATAGAGGAAACATTAGTAGATAATGAGTCCTTGTTTTTGTTACAGAAGAAATACATCCAAGAAATGGAGGAAAGAAAACAATCATCTACTATGGTATTTCAGATATTAGGATTCTGTAGAGATACTCCTTTAGATGGATTGCTTTTGGAAAACGGAGTCTCTGTTGCATTTGAGCTACAAGATTTGAGGTCAAATCTTTTTGAGGTCCAAGGAGATGATGGGAATCAAAATCCGACAAGACCTATCATTAGGACAAAAATTGATGGATTTCGAATCTTGGCGATGAGGGCCCATTTCGAGCTGATCAACCTCAGAGTTAATTATTATCTAACCTCTTTTATCTTATTCATGAATTGTATATTCCAACAGGTATGCTTATTTGGCTTCACAAGGCGATGGACAAACTCACTAAGACTCAGCTTGTGGGTTATCTATGGACCGACCTGAACCGGCGATGAGTTGAGCCGACGAATTCCATTATGAAGCTAGCTTGCTGAAGATTATTTTCTGTATTTGTAATTTATGTTCGAACCATTTATTTTGTAAGCTTTTGGGACATTTTATTTGGTTGTAATTTTGCCTTTAGGACCGGCCACCTTATAGTGGCATAGTTGTGATTTTCTTGTCATTTTAACCCTAAAGGGTGCAAGTATAAATACTTGCAAATTAGGTTTTTTGAGGAGCTTTTGAACATTTGAGAAAAACACCCCCTTTGTGCCGTGAGAGAGAGTGCCTCTTTCAAGCATTTGCTCTTATCAATTTCCTTAGTGAAATTGTGGCGAGTTGGCTTGGATTTGTTGTGTGTTATATCAACAAATTACAAGTTGATCCTAATTCCAAACTAGTGAGTCATATTTGGTGAGGGTTTTGTTACTTTTATGTACTTTTTGTTCTTATGAAATTAGGGTTCTAATTTCGAAATTTG
This sequence comes from Laguncularia racemosa, assembly GCA_037954665.1. Classification (NCBI taxonomy): domain Eukaryota; kingdom Viridiplantae; phylum Streptophyta; class Magnoliopsida; order Myrtales; family Combretaceae; genus Laguncularia; species Laguncularia racemosa. Next base: position 1,848,544 of record JBBMOL010000141.1, on the reverse strand, counting down.
AAGAACCTTTGAATTGAATTTGAATACCATTTCGTTTTCCCTTCTAGCAATCGTCATTTGATATATTGTAATTCATCACAATTTCGGATTTCATTTGGAATATTGAGATATTTCCTTCTTGTGGCGTGGTTCTTCATAGCCATTTCATCCCTTCTATTTGTTGTGCTTGAATCCCTTTTTTAGGCACATCACAAATGCTGAAACATTCAATCTTATAACATGATAATTGATCACAATTGCAATAAAAAATCTGACCAAGAACATCCAAATCAACCCTAGATATGACTCACTAGTGATGAAAAGGAAACACAATAAAGAAGGAATTGATATCACTCACAATTGCCCTTTGTTACACAAGCCACAATTTTAACTCTTGGAAATTGAAATTGATAAGAGAAATTTGATCTAGGGAAACCTTATGCCCTTTTACGAAAATGTGAAGTGAATTCTAAAAATTTTAGCTTCCTCAAACCCTAAGAAAGTATTTATACTTACTACCCCTAGGGTTAGAAAATGGTTAAAAATTACAAGTATGCCACTTTTAAGGCGGCCGGTCCTAAATGGAAATTACAATAAAAATGAAAGTGTCCCAAAAGAAAAAATACAACATAAAATAGTCCATAGAAAAATTACAAAGTACAAAAATATCATAAGTCTTCATGAGCCAATGCTTCAGAATGGAAACAATCGTAGCGGATCTTTGATTGTAAATCTGAAGATGCCCCATGTTCATCAACTAGTGTAGGACATATTGGCATCCCATGGAGAATTATTATTGTACCTGTAAGATTATTTCTCAAATATTTATTAGAATAAAAGATATAAAGTAAAAATATAAGCGATTTGGACCATTAGCCAAATCTAGTTCTGAAGGTATAGGCGGGGCTGGAAAATTTCTCATCATCTCCTTGGGCTTTTGAAAGATTTGCCCTCAAATCTAGAGGATCAGTTTTGGAACTGAACCTTGATGTCTCTGTTGACCTAGTCTTCCAGCTATCAAATGTAGTGGAAGTAGTTCTGACCTATTCTTGAAACTGATATACCTCAGATGAAGTCATTGGTGATAGAACTATGTGAGACTCGCCCATACTGAACATGTAGGTCTTTCTAAACCCATCATGTAACACCTGCCGATCAAACAACCAAGGTCGACCCAACAGCAAATGGAATGCATGCATAGGGATTACATCACATAAAATCTCTCCATGATATTTCTGCCCAACACTCATAGGGACCTTCGCCTTTAGTGTAACATACATACTGCATCGATTATCTAGCCAATGCAAGTTATAAGGGCTAGGATGTGGAATAGTAGACAAATGTAATTTGTCTACCAAGGCAGCAGATATAACAGTCGTGCAACTACCACTATCGATGATGAGTACACAAAGGTTACCTCTGATTCTGCAAGAGGTGTGAAATATGTTCTCCCTCTGAATGTGTCTAGTATCAGGAGATATAGTTAGAGCCCTGTGTAACACATTAATGGGTAGATATTGTTCACCTGTCCGCTCCTCATGTGTCTCCGCAGTCTGGTCATCACAATACTCCTGCAGTGCCATTGGTAAATCTGTAGGTTCAATTTGTTCATTGTCATCCTCAACATCTTCCCCAGTGCCCTCTATAACAGTCATCACCCTCTTATTTGGACACTGTGCTGCCATATGCCCAAATCCCATGCATTTAAAGCACTTGATCTGGCGTACCTTTCCACTAGTAGATCCAGGAATAGTCTGCCTCACATATAGCGTTATTACCTCTTTATTCTTCCCAGTAGGTAAATTTTCTTTAGTAGTATTTGGGGCAGTTTTGTCCACTACTCTCACTGCCTCACCTACCGCCTTTGTTCCCCCTGATGGACCGTCAGCTGCTATGGGTCTAGTAATAGCATTGGTCCTACTGCTCGAAGCCCTAAACAAGTTGGACCTCCTTTGCCTCTCCACTTTCAAGGCCAATTGAATAGCCTCATCAAGTGTACTATAGCGTTGTAGCTCAACAACATATGCTATTTCATATTTCAAGCTTGAGACGAAGCGTGCTATGGTTTGTTCTAGAGGTTCAACAGACCCACATCTAATCATGAGGGTTTTAAATTCCTACACATAATCATCCACTATCTTACCTCCCTGTCTCAAGGTCTGCAATCGCATAAACAATTCCTATTTGTAGTGCTCAGGAATGAATCTTTTTGTCAATACCCTTTTCATATCCCTCTATGTTTGAATCTCAACCTATCTATCCCTACACCTATTAATAATCAAATTCTTCCACCATAATGCAGCGTATCCTATCAACTCAACAGTAGCCAATCGGACCCTGGTATTATCATCGATCTCATAACATTCAAAGAGACCCTCAACCTTGTCCTCCCAATCTAAATAATCATCAGTTGATCCCTTGCCATCATAAGGAGGCATCTGCAGTTTCACATACTCCAAGCCCCGAAGTGGCCTGAAATCCCTATTCTGATATAGATTAGCCCCAAAATTGTCATCCCCTTCCTCCCTGTATGGAAGATGTTCCTCACCTATCCTTCTATTCAGATTTCCATCTCCCACTACTCTGTCTCTCTAAGGATTCTGTGGAGCTACCCGAGGTGGTGCCTGATGGTTTACCACTGGTGGTTGTGATAATGTCATTTTGCCAATCCTAGTTGCTAAAGTAGCAACTATGGTATTAAGATCCTGGAGCTGTTCTTCTAAAGCCCTCCCACCTGCAACATTATGACCCTGAACCTCCACCAACCTGACTATTGGCTTCATCGCCAATTCCCCCATTCACGCTATCATTTGACATAGTTGTAGACTCGATATATTGAACCTTAAGGACAATTTGAAGCAAAGGAGCACATCTCACAACCACACTGCTTCTAACGCCACACAACAGCCACTACAAAAGGAAAACACACAACTCCACTGAACTTCACTCAAGGCATATGTATACTATTACAATCCACGTGTAGCACTCTTCTCCACAACAAAATCAACACATCATAGTGCAAAGCTTCTATAATCCACAGCACTCCTCTCCAAAAAAAATTAACACATCACGGTGCAACACTTCTATAATCCACAAGACACTCACTTAACATCACAATTCCATGCCAAAATTACTCACACCGCCACTTACACAATGCACTTAATTCAAACAAACTATAATATGTTATAATCCTTCACTACACACAACACTAATACTCATGGTTTATCTCTTCAATTCCATGGCAACAACAACAAAAATGGAACCAAATATGGATACTTCTCCAAATGGAAAGCAATTGATTCCAACTTGTTAATGTGCAATCAAAGTGATTAATACACAATAACTCTATAACTAATGATTGATTTAAATTCAAAATAGTTTCCTAATTCTCCACGCCAATTGAACAAATTTACCAAGGAAATGACTCTTCCAATTCCGCAATGTCAAGTAAACAACATACACTCATTAACAAAGCTTAAACTATTTGAATCCCCAAATGATGGAATGCAATTCAAGAACCTCCTCTTCTTCCTCAAACAAATAACTCACGGAAAGGATGAAGACAACAACTTAATTTTCTGAAATTCAATTCAAGTCAGGAGCTTCCCCTATCTTCTTCAACAAATCACTCACGGCAAAGATGAAGGTAACAAAATTCAATTTTTCCGAAATTCCACTTCCCTCAACTAATCACAATGATCATTTCCCTTTAATCAATCACGATTAACTCAAGAGGAAAAAGAAATCACAAATACTCTACGTCTACATCAATAAGCAACAATCATAACACCTTAACAACATAATCAATTACTTCAATTTCCACTCCTACAATTCGGTTCAAAATGGTAAGACAACAACCTTTAATTTCTAAATTTCAATTGACAAATCCCTTCTCACAAACCTCAAGCTCTGATACCAAAAGATGATGTGCCTAAAAACCAAGATTAATCACTTGCAAATGAACAACCTCAACTCACACATATGAACCAGTTCAATTGGACTAGGAAATTACGTGAACCCTAATGGAATTTTGATGAAATCCAAAGGTCTAAAGATGCAACCAATAATCTAACAAGGTTGAACATCACTAAATAAAAATAAAAACAAGTGAAATCCATGTGAATTACACCAAGATGACTAGATCCAATGCCATGATTTTCCTCTTCCAACAATAACCATTCACGTCACAAATGATTCAAATATTCATGATGGTAACAAATGCTAAAACATTCAATCTTATAACATGATAATTGATCATAATTGCAATAAAAAATATGACCAAGAACATCCAAATCAACCCTAGATATGACTCACTAGTGATAAAAAGGAAACACAACAAAGAAGGAATTGATATTACTCACAATTGCCCTTTGTTGCACTCACCACAATTTCAACTCTTGGAAATTGAATTTGATAAGAGAAATTGGATCTAGGGAAACCCTAAGCCCTCTCACGAAAATGTGAAGTGAATTCAAAAAATTTTAGCCTCCTCAAACCCTACTATAAGCAGGTATTTATACTTGCTACCCCTAGGGTTAGAAAATGGTCAAAAATTACAAGTATGCCACTTTTAAGGCGGCCGATCCTAAATGGAAATTACAATAAAAATGAAAGTGTCCCAAAAGAAAAAATACAACATAAAATAGTCCATAGAACAATTGCAAAGTACAAAAATATCATAAGTCTTCATGAGCCAATGCTTCGAATAGAAACAATCGCAGCGGATTTTTGATTGTAAATCTGAAGATGTCTCGTGTCCATCAACTAGTGTAGGACATATTGGCATCCCATGGAGAATTATTATTGTACCTGTAAGATTATTTCTCAAATATTTATTAGAATAAATGATATAAAGTAAAAATATAAGCGATTTGGACCATAAGCTAAATCTAGTTCTGAAGATATAAGTGGGGCCGGAAAATTTCTCATCAGTCTTTATGTGACCCAAAGGGCTAGGATACCTTTTCGTATAGGGGATAAATACCATGATGAGATTGAATGTGATATTCTTCTTATGTGTGCATCCCATATATTGCTTGGCATGCCATGGTTATATCATAGGAGGATCTTACATGATGGCTTCAGGAATACATATGTATTTTAGAAAGAGTGTAAACGCATCATTCTAAATCTGATGTCACCTTCAGAGGTCCAAAAGGTTCAACAATAGATCAGTAGGCCATCAGAGGTTCTTGAGGTTCATAGTCACATGAGCCATCCATCAGAGAACCAAACTATTCAGACACAGGTGTGCCAACCTTCAAAGGTTCCTAAGGTTCATAGTCAAATGAGCTAACCTTTAGAGGACCAAACTGTTCAGAGGTAGATGTGTCTACTATCAAAGGATTGTAAGGTTTACGGTTAGCTGAGTAAACCATTAGAGGACTAAGAGGGTTAAAGAGATATAAGTGAAACGGGAAAGGAGAAAACAATATCAGTGGGACAATTTGAGATAGGGGAGGTCTTAGTAGATGATGGACCATTATATGTGTTGCAGATGAGGTATATCCTAGAAATGGAGGAAAAAAAGTAATTACCTTCTGTGGTATTTCAGATACTGAGATACTACAATGATAATTCTTTAGATAATTTGCTAGGAGGAAATAAAGTCTCTACTACATTTAACCTATCAGATTTGAGGACAAATCTTCTTAAGGCCCGAGGAGATGATAAGAATCAAAATCCTACAAGACCTATCACTAGGGCAAGAGCCAAAGGATTACAAAATTTGGCGATGATGGTCCTCTTTGAACAAACCAACCCTAGAAATCTTTATAGACTAACTTCTTTTCTATTACTTATTTCTTGTACATTCCAATAGGCATACTTGTTAGGTTTTACAGGGTGATGGACAAACTCACTAAAACTTAACTTATGGGTTATTCATGGACTGACATAAACCGAAGATGAATTGAACTAACAAATTACTCCCTTAACTTGAAGAACCCGCTCTTTGAAGACCATCTTTGTATTTGTTATTTTATTTTTGAACCAGTCACTTTGTAATCATTGTTTAGACATTTTGATTTGCTTTTATTTTGGTTGAATTAGGACCGGCCACATTAGTGGCATAGACGTAAATATTTAGACATTTTAACCCTAATTTGAGCAAGTATAAATACTTGTTAACTAGGGTTTTTAGGGAGCCTTTTGAACTATATTTTTTATATTGGAAAACGTGAAGGTTGCCTACATTTTCACATACTTTTATCATTTCTTGAGTGAGGTGTAGCGAGTGGGGATTTGATCCTTGTTGTGTATAGTATCAACAACATCAAATCCATCCTAATTCCCTACTAGTGAGTCATATCTAGTAAGGAATTAGTTTATCTTTTATTATAATTTTCACAAAATTTTTAGGGTTGGATTCAAGTGATTTCATATCCTTTTGATTGTGTTTAGTGTAATCCATTTCGAAAGTTGCAAATTGTGAATTGTCATTATCATTTTTACTTGTGTGATTATCATTGGACATTTAGGGTTTTGAAATTTGTTCTTCACTCCATGTTGTGCTCAAAACCAAGCCCAAGCACATGCAAATGAATCAAAGAAACAATCCCAACTCAAGCATATGAACCGGTTCAATTGGACTAGGAAATTACGTGAACCCTAATGGAATTTTGATGAAATCTAAAGGTCGAAAGATGCAATCAACAATCTAACAAGGTTAATCTTCACCAAATAACAACAAATACAAGTGAAATCCATGTGAATTACACCAAGAAGACTAGATCTAATACCGTGATTTTTCCTCTTCCAACAATAACCATTCATGTCACAATTGATTCAAATATTGATGATGATACCAAATACTAAAACATTCAATCTTATAACATGATAATTGATCACAATTGCAATAAAAACTCTGACTAAGAACATCCAAATCAACCCTAGATATGACTCACTAGTGATGAAAAGGAAACACAACAAAGAAGGAATTGATATTACTCGCAATTGGCCTTTGTTGCACTCGCCACAATTTCAACTCTTGGAAATTGAAAATGATAAGAGAAATTGGAACTAGGGAAACCCTAAGCCCTTTCACGGAAATGTAAAGATAATTTTGAAAATTTTGGCCTCCTCAAACCTTACTATAAGTAAGTATTTATACTTGCTACCCTCAGGGTTAGAAAATGGTTATGCCACTTTTAAGGCGGCCGGTCCTAAATGAAAATTACAATAAAAATGAAAGTGTCCCAAAAGAAAAAATACAACATAAAATAGTCCATAGAACAATTACAAAGTACAAAAGTATCGTAAGTCTTCATGAGCCAATGCTTCGGAATGGAAACAATTCGCAGCGGGTCTTTGATTGTAAAGTTGATGATGTCCCGTAGCCATCAACTAACGTAGGACATGTTGGCATCCCATGGAGAATTATTATTGTACCTGTAAGATTATTTCTCAAATACTTATTAGATGAAAAGAAATGATGTAAAATATGAGTGATTTGGATCATCATCTAAATCGAGTTTTGAAAGTGTCAATGGTGTCGGAAATTTTCCCATCACGCCATTTTTGGGATTTGTTGAAGTGGTTCTTGAATTGGTTTCATGTGCTTGAATTTGATCATTTAGGCACATCATCGTGCCTCTTGTGCTTTTTGTCATGTTGTACTATAAATATTTGAACTATCACTTTTATTAGCTTCACTCATGAGCAATAAATGCGGTTGCTTAGTGGAAAATATTGCTCAAATATCTTTTTATATTTATTATAATGTTTTTAACTAATGACTTTTAATGAAAAGTAGTAGTAGAAGGTGATAATAGTGACTTGCCATAATTGATGGTCATGGGTAGGGAATATTTCATCCTCAATTTTTTGAAATTGAGGGTAGTGTAATGTAACCGATTGGGTAGTGATGGTTTGGTCTCTTTTGAGAGTGTTTTAGAAGAGAAAATTAAAAGAGGGAAGGGTCAAGTTACATGTGTAGATGGGAAGGTATGGGAGATTATGTGGTTACTTAAGGGGTTAGTTAAACATATTAGGTAATAAGGCGAGTTGGTTAATGAATTTGTTTATTGATTGGGGGAATGTTTTAGGTTAAATCACTTGCTATTCTTGGTAATTGTCTATTCCATTAAAAATTTAGTCTTATCTATGCCCTATCCTACATGCCTAGGGAGTACTTGGTGGCTTGTGAACCTTTGGATCAAGTATGCTGTTATCTCCTCTACCCTTAGATGTAGCTAGTGATCATTAGGGGTGTTTCATGCCCTTAATTACTTTGTTCATTAGTCAATAAATGGGAATTAATTAATGTATTTTTTTGGAGGCCTTAATGTGGAATTTACTTAAGTTAATTAGGGATGTGAATTAGCCATTTTGTCCCTTTAGGTTTCACATCCTTTAGGGGTAGTTTAGGGGAAGTTATTTCCCACTAATCGCATTATTTGATTTAATTAATTAGTAAGACTAATTCTCGTTAGATTATTTGATCTTTATATCATTCTTACGGTAAATTATCAGTACTAGCTTTTCAATTTCAATTGTGTTGAAATTTAGGGTTTGGATTTGACTTCGGTCAAGGTTTATGACTCTTAATGTAATGGTCTAAGGTTGGGATTTATTTAGGGTTTCGATTCCCTAAGCTTTGGTTACACTAGTTGTGTCGACTACCTTGGAGCAAATCCTAAGTTTAAAGTCACACTTCATGTTCATTTTCCAACTGATTTCTCAATACTCCCACTAGACTTAGCTTTTGATCATGAAATTTTTTAAGGTTTCCAAAATCAAAACGTCACCATTTGCTATCTTCCCATGCATAAAGTGATAGTTAACATCAATATGTTTAGTGTAATCTTACTTAACTAGTCTAAATGCTTAAGCTTGTATTAATGTGATTTTTTATTTTGTCAAGCAAAGGATACTTCATTATAACAAAAATATCTATATACAGCTTGAAGATTAGATGATCTAGAAGTTACATCAACAAAAAGCAAGAAAGACAAAGGAGATGAGTGATTACAATTTCTATAAACTTTACACATCCCCTTTCTATCCTAGGCTTTAATCTAGTCAATACAAGTATTTGCATGCATAGGAATTAATATAAACAAAAAAGAAGAAAAAAGAGAGTTTGAACATTAACTGTCTTCCATAATCAGTTTGGAACACTTAGAGTAAGTGTTGATGTTATAAATTGATGTGCTCAAAACCAAGATTAAGCACATATAAATGAATCAAAGAAACAACTTCAATTCACAAGATCAAACCAGTTCAATGGAATCAAGAATTGCGTGAACCCTAATGGAGATTTAATGAAATCCAAATGCTCAAAGTTGCAATTAACAATCCAACAATGATAATCTTCTCCAATATAACAACAATCACAAGAATTCCACGTGAATTACACACAAGAACAAGAAGATCCAATTTCGTGATTCACTTTCCCAACAAAATGACCCACGGTTCCAAGAAGATGCTAAATTAAAGGTTAAAACTAAGGCTAAAACCAATCAATTAAGCAACACGAATTTGATTACAAATGCAATCAAATTCGGTCAATAAACAACCAGTTCAACCCTAAATATTACTCATTAGAGAGAAAAGGAAATTGCAACAAAGTAAATTTGATATTACTCACAAATTAACCTTGAAGCCACTTGCCACAACCTCAAATTGGGATTTGAAATTGATAAGAGCAAATGAATTAGGAATAAGCCCTAACCCTCTCACATAAAAGTGAAGTTTAATTCTGAAAAATGGCCTCCCCAAAACCCTACTTAAGCAAGTATTTATACTTTCTCCCTTTAGAGTTAGAAAATGCACAAAATTACAACTATGCCACTTTTAAGGTGGCCGGTCCTAAAGACAATTACAAACAAATGAAAGTGTCCCAAAAGAAAATTACAACATAAAATGGTCCAAATAACAATTACACAATAAAAGAAAATAGTATTCATCATGCGAGCTCTTCCATAGGATTCATCGGCCCAACTCATCGCCGGTTTAAGTTGGTCCATGAATAACCCACAAGCTGAATTTGAGTGAGTTTGTCCATCGCCCTATAAAATATGATAAGTGTGCCTGTTGGAATATATAATACATGAATAAGATAAAAAAAGGTTAGTAAACGAATAATTCCAAGGTCGATTTGCTCAAAATGGGCCCTCATCACCAAGATTCGAAATCCTTTAGTTCTTGCCCTAATGATAGGTCTTGTCGGATTTTGATTCCTATCATCTCCTCAGGCCTCAAAAAGATTTGTCCTCAAATCTGGTAGATAAAATGCAGGAGAGACTCTGTTTTCTCCTAGCAATCTATCTGAAGAGGTATCTTTGTAGAATCCCAATATCTGAAATACCATAAGTGGTGATTATTTTCTCTCCTCCATTTCTTGGATATATCTCATCTATAACACAAATAATGCTCCATTATGCACTAAAGTCGCCCTTATATTAACCCGTTCCACTGAAATCGTTTCCTCCTTTTCTAACTCATCTGTAGGTCACTAATCCTCATGGTTTTCTGATGGTTGGCCTAACTACTTATTGCCTTTTGAAACCACTAAAGGTGAACATAACTGTCTCTGAACAGTCTGGCTCTTTGATAATAGGCTCATTTAACTCTGACCCTCAAAATCCTCCAATGGTTTACTCAACTGCTCATGAGCCTCTAGTACCTCTGAAGGTGAACACGACTGTCCCTGAACAGTTTGGTCTTCTGGTAGTCTTCTCATCTTATTATAATCATTTGGATCCTCTGAAGGTTGGCACATCTGTGTTTGACAAATTTTGTGCTCTAAGGGTTGGCTCAACTACTCACGGCTCACTGATGGTCTACTGATTTGTTGCTGAACCTTTTGAACCTCTAAAGGCGACATCAGATTCAGAATAATTTGTTTTCCCTCCTTCTGGAATACATAAGTAAACTTGAAGCCATCATGTAAGACCCTCCTGTCATATAACCAAGGCTTGCCAAGCAATATATGGTATGTATACATAGGTAGAATATCACACTCGATTTCATCATATTATTTATCCCCTACACTAATAGTTACCCTAGCTCTTTGGGTTACATGCAAACTCCCCTAATCACTAAGCTAATGCAATGTATATGGTTGAGGATGTGAAGTAGCAGCAAGTTTTAGTTTCGATACTAACGATGCTGCTACCACATTGGTATAACTACCACCATCAACTATGAGGACACAAAAATTTTCTTGTACCCTACAAGAAGTATGGAACAAGTTTTCCCTTTGTTCATCATCCTTAGTAGTAAATGTAGTCAATGTCCGGCATAATACATTAGCATAACGAAACATTTCATTAGACATGATTGTGTCTAAACCCAACAACATAATAATTATCCTCACACTTCTACGTACAAGTACACAACCAAGCTACAAGTGAAGTACACTTAACTACTTTCAAGTAGATAGAATTAAATTCAACTTAAGTATTTAAGTAACTAGTTCAATTACTTTCACACTTTAATGACTTCTTTGAATTTTAAATTCTACTACTCAAAACCTTCCTTTCTTGTTAAGGTTCCACACTATAATGAATCACAAATTGCAGCACCTTAACACAAGCACAATTGCACAACTCCACCATCACAAAACTCCCTTGCTCATGGTTCCGCCACCAATTACACCACTAGCAACAATTCTCTAATCAACACATACAAAACCATGCCAAAAATAAAGACACACCCTTCACTAACTTTACAAAAATACAACACCACACACATAAACCTTCGAGTCATGGTGCACTTCTGCACTTCCACACAAGTTATCAACCTGTAACTTACTCTACATACACATACGGTGCACTCACTTTTAGCAACAATAATAATACTTCAAATGTATCACTTCCTTGCCTTAACACACACAACACTTCTTGTTGCAAGCCCTCTTACACCGAAACTTCATAGTAAAGGTGGCAAGCAACAATTCAAAAATTCCACTAATTGCAACCTTCCCCATAAAAGGTATGAAAATTCAAATTCAAACAAGAATCCTTAATGCTACTTAATAACTACAAATTAATGGATGTGTTTGAATTCAAATTCTACCATTCACTTTCCTTTTTCTTGCCTTGGCTTCTTACTACTTAAATACACAATTGGCAACAATTAAACACATTCACAACATACCATTCATTGCTACACAAAAATCCCTTATGCTCACAGTTCATAATGCTTCATGCCACCACCACAATGTTCATAACAACACATATAATAACCAACACCAAATGTATTCAACCTTTACTAAATTAACAAAGATATAACACCAAATACACTCTTCAAGCCACGGCACAATTTCACTTCTACAATTACAACAAAAAAAAAAACTGCAACTTCCAAGCAAGATAAGGTGATAAGAGCCATGATGGGAGCCAAGCCAGAAGATGGAATGTGGATCCTCTTAAAGTGCCACCTGGACCGATCACAAGAACTCGAGCGAAACGATTCAAGGAAGCACTTAACGGGTTGATAAAGGATGTCCATGAAGCCGGAAAGGATTGGAGCAATCATGAAGTTGGAAAGGATTGGAACAACCATGGGAATGCCCTTGCTCTTGTACAAGTCATAACGGATACGGATTGAAGAGGGCGTGTCTTTACAAGGCACGGTCGTGTAGGAGTTTGGAGGTTACACAGAATCATACACAGTCGTATAAACGGTTCAAAGGCACGGCCATGTATGGTGTCAAGAATATCCACAGAAACATACACGTCTAAAAGGTACGGCCGTGTATATGCTTTATGCCGGCTCCAACGCCGCCGCCCTTCACTCCTATGCCGCCGGCCTTTAAGTCTCTGTTTTGTTATTTTTCCGCAACTTCATGATGTTATGTCATTTTGGGCCTTTATTGTTACGAATTGTAAACCCTAATATAAAGCTCCTAGGGTTTAGAACAGATAGAACATAGAATATATAACATACAAGTTTGAAAACACTTTTGAGAGAATTCCTCTCTTGGTTCTTTAAAGAACTACTCTAGAACTTATCAGATTTTCTTCTGTGGTGTTCATCCTGACTTATCAATCGGTCTTCATCCTGATTGTAGCGTCTACATAATATACCAAGGTTCTTGTCTCACTTATAGGCAACGAGTCGCGGTTTCCACTCAATTGTTTGGCATCTTGGGTAGCAATTCTGAATGTATTGGTATTGGGTTTCGTCACACGTTAGTGTGGTTCGTATCAGTTTGGTATCAGAGCCTAGGTTTATTAAACCATCAATTCGGTTTGAGGAAGGTAACATCAAAACCCTAACTCCAATCGTTCATATCAAGTTCATAGTGTTAATTGTCTATTGAAAGTGTAGTGCCTCCTATTCATTGTTGTTAAAAAAAAAAAAAAAACGTGATCAAGAGCAAAAACAAAGGCAAAAAAAAAAAAAAAGGAAAATTTCGAGCCCTAGAGTTGTTTTAAATTCTACGGAAGGGAATTGGTGTAGTTTGGGTTAGTTCCAAGAGAATTGAGAAGAGGAATTCGTAAGTTGATATCATCATTGCTTGTGAGAATACACGAGTGACTGTGTGATATCATCCTTGGAGCAAAACACGTAAGGGAGTGTATCGTGAGGCTTAATTATATATATATTTGTGTTCGTACTAATCTTTTCTGCAGGAACTATGTCGAGGCAACATTCTCCTAAAGGTGAGAGGGGAAGGTTTGATGCTAGGTTAGTGATTGAGGCATTAAGGGGTGAGATGAAGAGGATGTTTCAGGAGGGGATAGAACAAATTCATGAGACGGTGGAACAAAAACTAGAGCAATCTAAAAACGTCTTCCAAGGGCGTAAGAGGGAGAGTTGTTCTAGGAGAGTACAAAGGGGTGGAGATGGAATGTCTGATGATGAATTTGATGAACCTTCTATCAGGAGTTATAGAGGTTATAGTGGTAGGAATAGAGGAACTAGGGATTCGGAAGATAGATGAGATAGGAATAGAGAGGATAATCAATTGAGTAGTATAAAGATGAAGATTCCTCCTTTCCAAGGGAAGAATGATCCCGAGGCGTACTTAGAGTGGGAGAAGAAGGTAGAGATGGTGTTTGATTGTCACAACTATAGTGGGAGAAAGAAAGTGAAACTTGCTGCCATTGAATTTTCGGATTATGCCATAGTGTGGTGGGATCAACTGATGTTGAATAGAAGAAGGAATGGCGAACCACCTATTGAGTCATGGGAAGAGATGAAGAGGTTGATGAAGAAGCGGTTAGTGCTTGCGTATTACTATCGTGATTACACAACAAATTGCAAACTCTTAGGCAGGGAAGCCGAAGTGTGGATGAATATTTCAAGGAGATGGAAGTTACTATGATTAGGGCGAATGTAGAGGAGGATAGAGAGGCTACCATGGCTAGGTTTCTTGCTGGATTGAATAGAGAAATTCAAAAGGTCATAGAACTACAGCATTATGTAGAATTGGAAGATATGGTTCATATGGCTATAAAGGTTGAGAACCAATACAGGAGGAAAGGTAGTAGTACTGCACGGTTTCAACAGGGTGCTGGTTCATCCACCTGGAAGACTAACCAATGGAAGAAGGAAGAAAAGCCTGTACCTACCAAGCCAAAAGGAGAGCAGAGGCAAGCGGGTTCTACTCCTGGTAACCAAGGTAAACCTGATTCTTCTACTCTTAGAAATCGTGACATTTGATGTTTTAAATGCCAAGGCAGAGGCCATATTGCTAGTCAATGTCCGAATAGGCGTGTGATGATTCTGTGTGATGATGGTGAGTATGAGACTGAGGGTGATAGTGAAGAGGATGATATTCCTCCATTAGATGACACTAGTGATGACGAGGAGCCTGCAGTAAAGAAGTTAGTGGCAGTAGTGAAGCGAACTTTGAATGTGTAGGTGAAGGAAGAAGAGGAGGTGCAACGAGAGAATATCTTTCATACTAGATGTTATCTAGGTGATCATATTTGCAGTTTGATCATTGATGGAGGAAGTTACACTAATGTGGTGAGTAATTTTATTGTCGAGAGGCTGGGACTCAAGACTACTAGACACCCTAGTCCATATAAATTGCAGTGGCTGAATGATAGTGGTGAGACTAAGGTGAGTAAGCAAGCCTTGATTGCTTTTCGCATCGGTAGGTATGAGGATGAGGTGTTATGTGATGTAGTGCCGATGTAAGCGTGTCATGTGTTGTTGGGGAGGCCATGGCAGTTTGATAAGAAGGTTGTTCATGTTGGCTTTTCTAATAAGTATACGCTTGTTCACCAAGGGAAATGCTTTAATCTTAAACCTTTAACATCTAAACAGGTGTATAAGGATCAGTTGCAGCTACAACAGTGTTTTGCAAAATATAAGGTGAGTGAAAAACAGAGGGAGAGTGAGAGAGCAAAAGACAGCGAAAAAGAAAAGGAACACAAAAGTCGATATCAAAAGGAAAAAGAGAGGAAGGCTGTAAAGAGTGTGAGAGACCAAGTTGAAGGGGGATCAACTTTGGTGGTGAGTGAAAAGGATAGTGCAGCCTTGCAAAAGGAGAGTTGTGTGGTAAGAGCGAGTGTAGTAAGGAGAGCGTTAGTGATGAAGCAACCTATGTTGTTGCTAGTTTTTAAGGAAACTTGTTTGAATACTAACGAACTATTTAACTCTTTGCCTAGTGTGGTTGTGTCTATTGTGCAGGACTTTGAAGATGTCTTCCCTGAGGAGATTCCAAAGGGATTACCACCTATTCGTGGTATTGAGCACCAGATTGATCTTGTACCCGGAGCATCTATTCCAAACAAACCAGCTTATAGGAGCAATCCAGAGGAGACAAAGGAACTCCAAAGGCAGGTCAATGAATTAATGGAGAAGGGATACGTGAGAGCAAGCATGAGTCCATGTACAGTGCTTGTGATTTTGGTGCCTAAGAAGGATGGGTCATAGAGAATGTGTGTTGACTGCTGTGCCATCAAAAACATCACGGTAAAGTATTGTCATCCCATTCCTCGCTTAGATGACATATTAGATGAGTTACATGGCTCTAGTGTCATTCCTCATGAACCTTGGGTAGATATTTCCATGGATTTTGTGTTAGGATTACCCAGGTCTAGACATGGTCGAGATTCTATTTTTGTAGTTATGGATAGATTTTCTAAGATGGCACATTTCATTCCTTGCCACAAAACAGATGATGCTTGCAATATTGCTAATTTGTTCTTTGAGGAAGTTGTGAGATTGCATGGTATGCCTAGAACAATCGTATCGGATAGAGATGCTAAGTTCTTGAGCTACTTCTGGAAGACCCTGTGGGCTAAGTTAGGAATTAAGTTATTGTTTTCTACTACTTGTCATCTACAGACTGATGGTCAAACTGAGGTATTAAATCGAACTTTATCTACTTTGTTGAGGGCTGTCATTAAAAAGAACATTAAAAGTTGGGAGGATTGTTTGCCGCATGTTGAATTTGCCTATAATCGCACAATGCATTCTGCTACTAAGTTTACTCCTTTTGAAATTGTGTATGGTTTTAATCTACTAACTCCTTTGGATTTATCACCTTTGCCTATTTCTGAGTATGTTAATCTAGATGGCAAGAAGAAAGCAAAATTTGTTAAACAGATCCATGAGAAGGCAAGGCTAAACATTGAGTGAAGAACAGAGCAGTATGTGAAACAACCCAACAAGGGTCGTCGACAAGCTGTTTTTGAACTTAGAGACTGGGTTTGGGTTCACATGCGCAAAGAGCGGTTTCCTGTACAGCGTCGATCTAAACTACTTCCTAGAGGCGATGGACCATTTCAAATTCTTGAGCGCATCAATGATAATGCATACAAGATAGATTTACCAGGTGAATATCAAGTAAGTGCTACATTTAATGTTACTGATCTGAGTCCTTTTGATGCAGGCGATGATTTGAGGAAAAATCCTTTTCAAGAGGAGGGGAATGATGAGAGCCATGATGGGAGCCAAGCCAGAAGATGGAATGTGGATCCTCTTGAAGTGCCACCTGGACCGATCACAACAACTCGAGCGAAACGATTCAAGGAAGCACTTAACAGGTTGATAAAGGATGTCCATGAAGCCGGAAAGGATTGGAGCAATCATGAAGTTGGAAAGGATTGGAACAACCATGGGAATGCCCTTGCTCTTGTACAAGTCATAACGGATACGGGTTGAAGAGGGCGTGTCTTTACAAGGCATGACCGTGTAGGAGTCTGGAGGTTACATAGAATCATACACGGTCGTATACATGGTTCAAAGGCATGGCCATGTATGGTGTCAAGAATATCCACAGAAACATACACGCCTAGAAGGCACAACCACGTATATGCTTTACGCCGGCTCCAACGCCGCCAGCCTTTAAGTCTCTGTTTTGTTATTTTTCCGCAACTTCATGATGTTATGTCGTTTTGGGCCTTTATTGTTACGAATTGTAAACCCTAATATAAAGCTCCTAGGGTTTAGAACAGATAGAACATAGAATATACAACATACAAGTTTGAAAACACTTTTGAGAGAATTCCTCTCTTGGTTCTTTAAAGAACTACTCTAGAACTTATCGGATTTTCTTCCATGGCGTTCATCCCGACTTATCAATCGGTCTTTCATCCCGATTGTGGCGTCTACATAATATACCAAGGTTCTTGTCTCACTTATAGGCAACGGGTCGCGGTTTCCACTCGATTGTTTGGCATCTTGGGTAGCAATTTCGAACGTATTGGTATTGGGCTTCGTCACACGTTGACGTGGTTCGTATCATAAGGCAGCTCACTTTTAAATTCAAAATGGAGTTCAATAAGTGCACAAGTCGAAAAATGGTAAGAAGCTATTTCAAATTCAAATGAACACACAATTAATCAATCACTTTATGTGTGTTTTGAAATTCAAATTGCCTCTTTAACTCACACCTCAATTCTGAAAATTCAAATATGAAAATCACAAGTAATACTCTTCACTTCCGAAAATGCAATAACACCAATCCACTTCAACAATTGAACACCACTCTTCTAGGCATCAAATTTCAACTTCCTCAAATGATCATAAGGATCACTTCCCCTTAATCAATCACGATCAACTCAAGGATTCCAAGAGTGCTCTAATCTCCAATTGTACATCCACTAATCAACAAGAGAACAAATTTAACAATCACAACAACAAGATGCAATTTCACGCCAACAAATTTTCGGATCAAGGTGCTTCACAACAAACCCCTAACTTTCGAATTCAATTAACAACCAAACACTTCTCACCACCTCAAGCTCTGATACCAAAAGATGATGTGCTCAAAACTAAGATTAAGCACATGCAAATGAATCAAAGAAACAACTTCAATTCACAAGATCAAACTGGTTCAATGGAATCAAGAATTGCGTCAACCCTAGGAGATTTAATGAAATCCGAATGCTCAAAGTTGCAATTAAAAATACAACAATGATAATCTTCTCCAATATAACAACAATCACAAGAATTCCACGTGAATTACACACAAGAACAAGAAGATCTAATTTCGTGATTCACTTTCCCAACAAAATGACCTACGGTTCCAAGAAGATGCTAAATTGAAGGTTAAAACTAAGGCTAAAACTAATCAATTAAGCAACACGAATTTGATTACAAATGCAATTAAATTCGGTCAATAAACAATCAATTCAACCCTAGATATTACTCACTAGAGAGAAAAGGAAATTGTAACAAAGTAAATTTGATATTACTCACAAATTAACCTTGAAGCCACTCACCACAACCTCAAATTGGGATTTCAAATTGATAAGAGCAAATGAATTAGGAATAAGCCCTAACCCTCTCACTTAAAAGTGAAGTTCAATTCTGAAAAATGGCCTTCCCAAAACCTTACTTAAGCAAGTATTTATACTTGCTCCCTTTAGGGTTAGAAAATGCACAAAATTACAACTATGCCACTTTTAAGGTAGCCGGTCCTAAAGACAATTACAAACAAATGAAAGTGTCCCAAAAGAAAATTACAACATAAAATGGTCCAAATAAAAATTACAAAACAAAAGAAAATAGTCTTCATCATGTCAGCTCTTCCATAGGATTCATCGGCCCAACTCATCACTAGTTCAGGTCGGTCCATGGATAACCTATAAGCTGAGTCTGAGTGAGTTTGTCCATTGCCCTATAAAATATGATAAGTGTGCCTGTTGGAATATATAATACATGAATAAGATAAAAAAGGTTAGTAAACGAATAATTCCAAGGTCGATTTGCTCAAAATGGGCCCTCATCACCAAGATTCGAAATCCTTTGGTTCTTGCCCTAATGATAGGTCTTGTCGGATTTTGATTCCTATCTTAAATATTTGTAAACACTAAGGTGTTATCTTTTTTAATCTCCACTTTTGGCCATTAATTTGATCTGGCAAAAGAAAGTGCTTCTTTAGCTATTAAGACTCTAATTGATTCAACATCCAAATGAGGACAAGATTGTGAAACTATAGCCAAAAGTTGTGCATCCTTATGCGAGCAACCAAGCCTTAAACTAGCACAACTAGTCCTCACATCCACAACTCTATATATGAGCAACAAAACCTCAAGCTGACACAACTAGTCCTCACATCCACAAATCCATCACAATTAATCTTCGTAGTATTAGTAGTTGGTCAAGTCCCAACCTTAGCCACAATCTTCCCTATTTATTGGTAACATAAAGCACTTAATCTCCTAGACTATATTTTATTGACGAATGAATTGATTCCTCCTAAGATTGAAGGTAGATTAAGCTTATCTTTTCTCAAAGAACATTCATTTTGATGTTCTCAAATAAACTTAAAGACAATAAACACTCGCATCAGTTCTTCTCACCATTTTTAACTAAACGTAGTCAAAGCTTCCATAAGAAAAAATATAAATCATTCTTTTAAACACTTTAATGAAAAAGATTCATTACTCTAAACCACACTACCCATGTCCATGAATAATGAAAGAAGAGGTGTTCATTTATTTCTTCCTTATCACAAAAGTTTCAAGCGAGTAGCTGAATTTATATTATATTTCTTATGAACATTTACATTTGTGGTAGGCTACTAGTGTATGCTGCCAAAACTAAATGCTTCATTTTTAAAAGACAATCTGTTGCCATATTCTTTTGTCATCAACAAATGAAGAGGAGGGTTATCCTTTCTTTCTCTATTATGTTGATGCAAAATTGTAAGGCATCTATAGCCAGACTCATTATGTATGATCCCATTCTATCATAAGGTTAAATTGCCTTATCTTCATCAAAGGATAAAGATAAACTAACTCTCTCAATGACCTCTTTTTGAATTAGAGTAATTTTATCTTCAAATGAATGTGTTGCTCACTACTTGTTCGCTAAATCTAGGATAAAACTTGCCTTTTGTCCCTTATCATGACTTTCTAAGCTATTAGGTTTTAGTTAATTAGATGGGACACTTAGAATCCAATGATTGATCCACCACTTGAAACTTTGACCATTGCTTACCTACCATAAAATATTTTCTATAATAAATTCTTTCCCAAAACAAATACTATGCTAACACTAATAGGATTCAACACCAATAGTTGAGCTTATTTTAGAAATAGATGCTTTTAAGGATACAAACCCCTAGGGTATTTGGGTTTTGCAAAATTCTCTAGGTAACTTTTCCCAAAAGAGATTCATTAAAGTCTTCCCTAAGATTAATAAGGAAACTAAATAAAAATATAATAGAAAACTAAATCACTCAAAAATAAATTTTCCTATTCTAGAATTTTGATAGATTTAACCTTGTTCAGTACATGATTCCCAAACACCTTTTGACTCTTAGCTTTTAATTCGATGATTTGTTTCGAAGTTTTTTATTTTTCAACTTTTTTAGCCTCTAAAGCTTCTAATGGTCAAACTATTCAATAACTTGCAAACTTTACTCATCCACCTTAGTCTCCATCACTTGGGAAAAACTCAACCACAAGTTTGAATATAAAGGAATTGAAGAATCATGAAATAAAGACAAATTTTCCATATTACATGCTTTGGAAATGCCTAAACTATTAGGAAAATCAATTGCCTAAGTGTTGTTATTGATCTTCTATAGTACTTTATAAAGTTCATACTTTCTTAGCTGCAATTTGTCATAAGTTGTTATTAGAAATCTCTCCTTCTGAAGATGATTCATAATCTAATTACCTACCTTAAAAGCCTTAAGCCTCTTATGTTAGTCGGTTGTAGATTTTTACTTTTGGTTTATGGCATTTGACTTCTGCTTTACTTCTTTATGAACTTCAACAACTTATTATGAAATACTTTTGGTTGAGACATTGGTTTCTTCTTCTTTATGCAGCTTGATCGGATCAATATGTTGAGGAACCTTAGTATATATAATATAAAATGGTGATCTTCTTGTAACACTATGAAAAACATTGTTATAAGCATGATGGGAATTTTTCCAGTAACCTAGATGACAACAAAACTTGATTTGGATGATGATCTAAATCATTCATATTCACCCTTTATTTCTTTTTATCTAATAAATATTTGAATAATAATCTTATAGGTACAATGATATTTCTTCACGGGATGCCAAATGACTCTCATTTGTTGATCGCTTAGGGACATCATCAGATTCTCATCCACTGGCCCGCTGTGATCAACATCGCCTCGATGCATTGGATCTTTGAGGATCTTTATTATTTTGTATTTGTAATTTTTTTTTTAGAATATTTATGTGCAAGCTTTTGGGACACTTTTTATTTAGTTGTAATTGAGTTTTAGGACCAACTACCCTAAAAGTTGCATAGTTGTTATTTTGTCGACTTTTTAACCCTAAATGGAGCAAGTATAAATACTTACTTAAGTAGGGTTTTGGGGAACTTTTGCAAAATTTTTAGAATAGACACACGTCACGTGTTGAGGGTTAGAGTTGCCTAATTCCACAAATTGCTCTTATCAATTTCAAATCCCAATCTCAGGTTATGGCAAGTGGCTTCAAGGCTAATTTGTGAGTAATATCAAATTTTCCTTGTTGTAATTTTGATAAGATCACATTATACTTACATTTTCTTTTAGGATTTATATTAAATTTATTTCAATATTATAAGAAAATATAAAGAAATGGTATTTAATGGTGTTTATTGTGAAAATTCTGGTTTTGAGGACCTAAAAGTAAAATACAAGTTAATTGCTAGAGTTTTTCACAAAATTGAAGAAGCAAGTGAAGAATTGCATTGAAGGCTGCCGGCCTTAGGATGGCCTACTACTGAAGGCTGCCGGCCTTCATCCCAGCACATCAAAGCCGCCAGCTCTTAGTTGGCCTACATTTAAGGCTGCCGACCTACATTCAAGGCCGCCGGCCTTAACTGTTTCTCAGATGTCCATGTGAAAATCTCTCCAAAATCTTATCTTGATTGATTTACTGACTCAATTCCTCATCAGATCAGCCTTATCCTCCTCCTCTTTGCATCTATAAATAGACCCCTTGTGTGAACCTTAGAGGGCATTCTTGTTTTGAACTTTTGAATCATTAGAATTCCCTTAGGAACTTTAGGATTTTATCTTCTCTTTAATTCTTTTACATTTCATGTTATTCTAAATTTTAGTTTGAAGAAAGAATGTTACTTTGCTAAAGTTTGCTTTCAATTGAAGAATTCTAGGAATCATTTCGGAAGATTGAAGTTCTACAAACTCTTGAAGATTATAGCAATTATTTCATTTACTTTATTTTCTTTTATGCCATTTATTAGTTTATTTTTATTATTTAATATGAATTCCATTGCACCTATTTATTTCAATTGTTTTTATGCAATCCACACCATAATGTTCTAAATCATCTTTGTGGGAAACATGATGAAGCCATAATTCAACTAAAATGATCATTGTATTCAAGTTATAGGACATATAGATATGCAGAATTTTCATATGAGAAATCCTACTATGAATTTTATTTTGTAATTGAAATCAATGCATAGGAATTTAAATGACTCGAAAGAGAAATTTAGGATTTATTAGGAATTCCTAAGTAAGATTTAATAATTTATGCGGAAGCGGTGTTATTGAATTTTATTAGAAATTGACCTAAGTATTTCATGCAATATTTTTATTTAATTTCTCACTAAGGGATTAGGAGAAATTATTTTAAAGATATTAGGCAATCATATAATTGGAAAATTTATGATCGTAAATTAGAATCCTCCATTGATTTTAATTAGCGGGATCTATTAAATTTAATTGGGGTTATGATACTTTAAAACTTGAAAAAGGATTAAGGTTTTGTCAATTTCTTGTGAAAATCCATATAGTTATAAGTTATTATAACATGAAGGCAATATGATTAGTAGAATTAGGGTGGATTCTATTTTCCCACCATCATTCCATCCTTTTTCAACACAATTCTCTTTTTGCGCATTTAGTATAATTCATTCACATTTGATTCTCATCAAATATCATTGCCTAAATAATAGTAGAAATTGATATAGGTCTATTACTTAATCAATCTTCGTGGTTCGACACTCTTCTCTCAATATATTGCTTGATCCGATTCAGTACACTTGCCGGTATTTATTCACTCTTATTTTATATCTCTTTTTGCATGGATCAAGTTTTTGGCTCCGTTGCCGAGGATTGATTAATATTAGACCATTTCAGATTCTATTGTTAATTTAGGTGCAATTGTTTTTTTTTTTTTTATCATTGTGTGATCGTTTCTCGCTCTCTTTGAAGGTTTTTTATGCGCAAGAGTAGAAGTGCTGAACTTCTACCAATTAATCTTGAGATAGAACGCACTTTGCAACAACTGAGAAGAGAGCAAAGAAGAAGGAAAGAAGTTGACATGGCAGATGATAACAACAAGCAGATTCAGGGTGCTGGTAGAGCACTTTGGGAATATACGGTACCTGTTGTTTCAGGTCCTGTAATCAGAAGACCTACAATCCAAGCTAACAATTTTGAGTTGAAACCAGCACTCGTTCAAATGGTTCAATTAAATCAATTTGGAGGATATCCAAATGAGAGTCCTGATGAGCATATTGCAGTATTTCTTCAATATTATAATACAATGAAAATGAATAATGTATTTAATGATGTAATTAGGTTACAACTTTTTTCCATTTTCACTTAGAGAAAAAGCTAGGGCTTGGTATAATTCACTGCCACAGGACTTTGTAACCACTTGGGCTGATCTCTCATCTAAATTTTTAAGGAGATTTTTTCCACCAGCTAAAACTACTAGGTTAAGGAATGAAATCACAAACTTCACTAAGTTTAGTGGTGAATCACTTTATGAAACTTGGGAAAGATTCAAGGAGGAAATTAGAAAATGCCCCTATCATGGATTACCAAATAATCTCCTTATTGAGATTTTCTATCTCAATTTAGATGAGACATTGAGGTCTCTGGTAGATGCTGCTTTTGGTGGTGCACTAATGAGTAAGACGTATGATGAGGCTAGTGCTTTGATTGATGAAATGGCCTCTAGTGCACATAATTGGAAACATGAAAGAGGTAAGTCTATAGCGGCATCTATCAATGACATGGACACCTTAACAACTCAGATTTCAGCTCTCACAGCCCAAGTAAGTAAACTCACCTCTGCACCTTCTTTTAGCGTTAATCAAATTTCTTTTTGTGAGTTATGCTCAAGACCACACTCAACTCTTGAGTGCCCATCTGGAAGCTTTTCCTCCTCATCTCATGGAGAGCAAGTAAATTTTGTCATCAATTTCCAAAAAGGTAATCAATGACCTTATTCAAACACCTACAATCTAGGGTAGCGTAACCATCCAAATTTCTCATGGAGAAATGATAATAACGCACTTAAACCACTTGGATTTCAAAAGCAAGGTCCTAATCATAATATCCCCCATCAACTATATTCTAATCATAATACCCCTTCTCAGCAAAGTCAATTTAAAATGGAAGAACTCATGACAAGTTATATGCAAAAGACTGACACAATGTTGTAAAACCAACAAGCTACCATTAGGAATCTTGAAAATCACCTTAGTCAGATGTCTCAACAGTTGAGTAATAGACCATCTGGGTTTTTACCTAGCAATACTGAGCAGAATCCTAAGGGTGTAAATGCTATTATGCTAAGAAGTGGTAAGGAATTAGTTGATAAGAAACTTGAGGAAAAAGAGGTTAACCTAAAGAAAGATAAAAGGAAACAAAAGGAAGAGGAAACAAAGAAAAATTCACCAAAGGTGAAAGCATATGTTCCTCCTATTCCTTTCCTGGGAAGGCTGAAGCAACAACAATTGGATTCACAATTTGCTAAATTTTTAGAAGTCTTTAAAAAACTGTAAATTAACATTCCTTTTGCAGAGGCACTTCAGCAAATGCCTTCATATGCTAGATTCATGAAGGATTTGCTCACCAAGAAGAGAAAGATAGATGGGAATGAACCTGTAATGCTTACAGGGGAGTGTTCTATGATCCCGTAGAAGAATTTATCCAATCTGCCAAGAAAACAAAGAGATCAGAGAAGTTTTACTGTTCCTTGCACTATTGGTAATTTTCATTTTGATAAAGTCCTTATAGATTCTGGTGCAAGTATAAACTTAATGCCTCTGTCCATTTTCAGAAAACTAGGACTTGGAGAATGTAAGGAGATGCATGTCACTCTACAACTTGCTGATAGAAGTGTCAAGTACCCAAAGGGTATAGTAGAGAATGTCCTAGTAAAAGTGGACAAATTCATCTTTCCAGTTGACTTTATAGTCCTGGAAATAGAAGAAGATAAAGAGGTACCCATGATCCTAGGAAGACCAATCCTTGCAACAGGTAAGGCATTGATAGATGTGGAACAAGGTAAGCTGACCTTGAGAGTTATGGATGAAGAAGTTACTTTTAATGTTTATGAGGCCATTAGAAAATTTGATGATTATAAGTCTTGTTACACAATTGATGTTATTGATGAAGTTTCCTGTGAGAATATTGAAGAGAATGCAGGTATGGAGACAATAGAATCAGTTCTCAAGGATATAGATGAATGGAGTGATGATGAAGAACCAATTGAAAAATGTGTGGAAGAAGCATTAGAAATTTGAGCTCACTACTATGAAGAGCTAGGAACAAGTTAGGAAAAGCCTGTTCCATCATTGACACAACCCCCGGTGCTTGAGTTTAAACCATTACCTAGTCATTTAAAATATGCATATCTTGGAACAGATGATACTTTGCCAATAATCATTTCTTCTTCTTTGACAGGTAATCAAGAGCAACAACTTTTGGATGTTCTAAGAGAGCATAAGGAAGCTATCGGGTGGACTATTGCTGATATTAAGGGAATTAACCCTTTAATTTATATTCATTGGATATTTCTTGAGGCTGAGTGTAAACCTACAGTACAACCACAAAGAAGACTTAACCCAACTCTTAAGGAAGTTGTAAAAAAAGAAGTGCTCAAATTGTTAGATGCAAGCATTACTTTTCCAATTTCTAATAGTAAATGGGTTAGTCCTGTCCAAGTTATACAAAAAAAAAAAAAAGTGGTATGACTATAGTAAAAAATGAGACTAATGAATTAATTCCCACTCGCACTGTAACTGGTTGGAGAGTCTGCATAGACTATAGAAAACTGAATGATGCTACCCGCAAAGATCAATTCCCCCTCCCTTTTATAGATCAAATGTTAGAAAAACTTGTAGGGCATGATTATTACTGCTTTTTAGATGGTTACTCTGGTTGCAATCAAATCCATATAACACTTGAGGACCAGGAGAAAACCACCTTTACTTATCCTTATGGCACATTTGCCTTTAAGAGAATGCCCTTTGGTCTTTATAATGCACCCGCTGCATTTCAAAGATGCATGATGTGATACGAACCATGCCAACCCGTAACGAAACCCAATACCAATACATTCGGAAATTCGTTGCCTAAGATGCCCAAACACCTAAAGTGGAAACCGCGACCCGTTGTCTATAAGCGAGACAAGAACCTTGGTATAAAAACGAAGACGCCACAATTGGGATGAAAGACCGATTGATAAGTCGGGATGAACGCCACGGAAATCAATCCGATAAGTTCGATTTAGTTCTCGAAGAACCAAGAGAGGTGCCTCTCAAAAGTGTTTAATGTTCAAAGATGTAATAATTCCTATTGTTCTAAACCCTAGGAGCTTTTATACTAGGGTTACAATTCATGTAAAACAAGTCCAAAACGACGTAGTTTAGATAAGTGGTGTAAAAACGCGAAAATAGAACAAGTTGGCCGGTAGGGGATACACGGCCGTGTACACGCCCGTGTCAACTTCTGGCAACATACACGCCCGTGTACTTTGGCCATGTATCTTTCTGTGCAACTTCTAGCAACATACACGCCCGTGTACTTTGGCCGTGTATCTTTCTGTGGATTTGCTTGACTCCTACATGGCCGTGCCTTGAAAGTACACGCCCTCTTCAACCCGTGTCCAGTATAACTTGTACAAAGGCAAGGATCTTCCCATGGTTGTTCCAATCCGTTCCAACTTCATGATTGCTCCAATCCTTTCCGGCTTCATGGACAACCTTTATCAACCCGTTAAGTGCTTCCTTGAATCGTTTTGCTCGATTTCTTGTGATCGGTCCAGGCGGCACTTCAAGAGGATCCACATTTCTTCTTCCGGCTTGGCTCTCATCATTCCCCTCCTCTTGAAAAGGATTTTTCCTCAAATCATTGCCTACATCAAATGGGCTCAGATCAGTAACATAAAATGTCACACTTACTGGATACTCACTTGGTAGATCTTTCTTGTATGCATTATCATTGATGCGCTCAAGCATCGGAAATGGACCATCTCCCCTAGGGTTCAACTTGGATCTCCTCTGCAATGGAAAACTCTGCTTGCAAAAATGCACCCAAACCCAATCTCCAGGCTGAAAAATCTTGGGTCTCCTGTCCTTGTTCACCCTTAAAGCGACCCTAGCATTTTGTTTTACAATCCTAATCTTTACCTGTGCATGTAGCTTTCTCACGAAATCTGTCTTAGAATCAGCATCAAAACTCACAGACTTGTTAGGTTGCAATGCCAAGATATAAATAGGATCCAGTGGGTTAAAACCACACACAATCTCAAATGGTGAACAATGAATAATGCTATTTAAAGACCTATTACATGCAAACTCCACAAATGGTAGGCAATCCTTCCAAGTCCTAATGTTCTTCTCTATGATTGCCCCTAACAATTGAATTAAAGTCCTGTTAACCACCTCAATTTGCCCATCAGTTTGTGGGTGACAGATAGTTGAAAACATTAGTTTAGTTCCCCACTTTTCCCACAATACTCTCCAACAATGACTTGAAATCTTTACATCCCGATCACTAACAATGCTATTAGGTATACCATGCGGACGCACTACCTCTCTAAAGAACAAATCAACAATGTGTATAGCATCATCAGTTTTATGACAAGGACTGAAATGAACCATTTTAGAAATCCTATCCACAACCACAAAAATAGAATCTCGACCATGCCTAGGCTTAGATAATCCTAACATAAAATCTATGGACATATCTATCCAAGGCTCATGAGGAATGACACTATACTCATATAACCAATCTAAGAAGTCATCTAAGCAAGGAATAGGATGACGATACTTTACCGTAATGTTGTTGATGGCACTGCAGTCAACACACAGTCTCCCTGTCCCATCCTTCTTAGGCACCAAAATCACAGGCACTGCACATGGACTCATGCCTTCTCTCATGTATCCCTTCTCCATTAATTCATCGACTTGCCCTTGGAGTTCCTTCGGAAAGACATTTTCAAAGTCCTGCACAAGAGACACAATCACACTAGGTAAAGAGTTAGATAATTCGTTAGTAGTCAAACATGTTTCTTTAAAAACCAGCAACAACATAGGTTGCCTCATCACTAACGCTCTCCTTACTACACTCGCTCTTTCCACACAACTCTCCTTTTGCAAGGCTGCCCTCTCCTTTTCACTCACCACCAAAGTTGATCCCCCTTCAACTTGGCCTCTCACACTCTTTCCAGCCTTCCTCTCCTTTTCCTTTTGATCTTGACCTTTATATTCCTTTTTCTTCTCATTGTCTTTTGCTCTCTCACTCTCACTCTGCTTTTCACTCACCTTGTGTTTTGCAAACGACTGTTGTAGCTGCAACTGGTCCTCATACACTTGTTTAGGTGTTAACGGTTTAAGATTAAAGCTCTTCCCTTGGTGAACAAGCGTATACTTGTTAGAAAAGCCATCATGCACAACCTTCCTATCAAATTGCCATGGCCTCCCCAACAACACATGACATGCTTGCATTGGAACTACATCACATAACACCTCATCCTCATACCTACCAATGCGAAACCCAATCAAGGCTTGCTTACTCACCTTAGTCTCACCACTATCATTCAACCACTGCAATTTATATGGACTAGGGTGTCTAACAGTTTTGAGCCCCAGCCTCTCAACAATAAAATTACTCACTACATTGGTGCAACTTCCCCCATCAATAATCAAACTACAAATGTGATCTCCTAGATAACATCTAGTATGAAATATATTCTCCCTTTGCACCTCCTCTTCTTCCTTCACCTGCACATTCAAAGCTCTCTTCACTACTGCCACTAGCCTTCCCATTGCAGGCTCCTCATCATCACTAGCATCCTCTAATGGAGGCATATCCTCTTCTCCACTATCCCCCTCAGTCTCATACTCTCCATCATCACGCAAAATCATCACACGCCTATTTGGACATTGACTAGCAATATGGCCTCTACCTTGACATTTAAAACATCTAATGTCACGATTTCTAGAAGTAGAAGATTCAGGGTTACCTTGATTACCAGGAGTAGAACCCGCTTGCCTCAGCTCCCCTTTTGGTTTGGTGGGTAAAGGCTTTTCTTCCTTCTTCCATTGATTATTCTTCCAAGTGGATGAACCATTACCCTATTGCAACCGTGCATTACTACTACCTCTCCTCTTGTGCTGGTTCTTAACTTTTATAGCCATGTGGACCATATCCTCCAATTCTACATAATGCTGCAATTCAACAACATTTTGGATTTCTCTATTCAACCCCGCAAGAAATCTAGCCATTGTAGCCTCTCTATCCTCCTCTACATTCGCCCTAATCATAGTGACTTCCATCTCCTTGAAATACTCATCTATACTCTGGCTTCCCTGCCTAAGAGTTTGCAACTTGTTGTGCAATTCACAATAGTAATATGCAGGTACAAACCGCTTCTTCATCACTCTTTTCATCTCTTCCCAAGACTCAATAGGTGGCTTGCCACTCTTCCTTCTATTCAACATTAATTGATCCCACCACACTATAGCATAATCCGAAAATTCAATGGCAGCAAGTTTTACTTTCTTTCTCCCACTATAGTTATGACAATCAAACACCATCTCCACCTTTTTCTCCCACTCTAAGTATGCATCGGGATCATTCTTCCCTTGGAAAGGAGGAATCTTCATCTTTATGCTACTTAATTGATCATCCTCTCTATTCATATCTCCTCTATCTTCCCAATCCCTAGTTCCTCTATTCCGACCACTATATCCTCTATAACTCCCGACAGAAGGCTCATCAAAATCATCATCCGACATTTCATCTCCACCCCTCGGTACTCTCCTAGAACGACTCTCCCACTTACACCCTTGGAATACGTTTGTGGATTGCTCTAGTCTTTGCTCCACCGTCTCATGAATTTGTTCCATTCCTTCTTGGAACATCATCTTCATTTCTCCCCTCAATGCCTCAATTACTAACCTAGCATCAAACCTTTCCCACTCACCTTCAGGAGAATGTTGTCTCGACATAGTCCCTGCAGAAAAGATTAGTACTAACACAAATATATATATAATTAAACCTCACAATACACTCCCTTACGTGTTTCACTCAAATGACGATATCACACAGTCACTCGTGTATTCTCACAAATAATGATGATATCAACTCACCAATTTCCTCTTCTCAATTCTCTTGGAACTAACCCGAACTACACCAATTTCCTTCCGTAGAATTCAAAACAACTCTAAGGTTCGTAAATTTTCCTCTATTTTTTTTACCTGATTTTTTTTTATTTGTCTCTGTTTTGCTTTTGATCACGTTTTTCTTTCTTTTCTTTTCTCTTCTTTTTTTTTTTTTTGGTCGTGATTTTTACTCTTTTTTTTTTTAACAATCTCCTAGGCGATATTACACTATCAAAAGACAATCAATACTACGAAATGGAATACGATAATTGATATGAACGATTGGAGTTAGGGTTTTTGATATTACCTTCCTCAACCGAACTTGATGTTTTGACAAACCTAAGCTCTGATACCAAACTGATACGAACCATGCCAACCTGTGACGAAACCCAATACCAATACGTTCGGAAATTCGTTGCCTAAGATGCCCAAACACCTAAAGTGGAAACCGCGACTCGTTGTCTATAAGCGAGACAAGAACCTTCGTATAAAAACGAAGACGCCACAATCGGGATGAAAGACCGATTGATAAGTCGGGATGAACGCCACGGAAATCAATCCGATAAGTTCGATTTAGTTCTTGAAGAACCAATAGAGGTGCCTCTCAAAAGTGTTTAATGTTCAAAGATGTAATAATTCCTATTGTTCTAAACCCTAGGAGCTTTTATACTAAGGTTACAATTCGTGTAAAACAAGTCTAAAATGACGTAGTTTAGATAAGTGGCATAAAAACGCGAAAACAGAACAAGCTGGCTAGCAGGGGATACACGGCCGTGTACACGCCCGTGTACCTTTCTGTGCAACTTCTGGCAACATACACTCCCGTGTACTTTGGCCGTGTATCTTTCTGTGCAACTTTTGGCAACATACACGCCCATGTACTTTGGCCGTGTATCTTTCTGTGGATTTGCTTGACTCCTACACGGCCGTGCCTTGAAAGTACATGCCCTCTTCAACCCGTGTCCAGTATAACTTGTACAAAGGCAAGGATCTTCCCATGGTTGTTCCAATCTGTTCCAACTTCGTGATTGCTCCAATCCTTTCCGACTTCATGGATAACCTTTATCAACCCGTTAAGTGCTTGCTTGAATCGTTTTGCTCGATTTCTTGTGATCGGTCCAGGCAGCACTTCAAGAGGATCCACATTTCTTCTTCCAGCTTGGCTCTCATCATGGATCTCATCATGATGTCCATATTTTCTGACATGTTAGAAAATTTTATCGAAATATTCATGGATGATTTTTCTGTTTTTGGGAAGTCATTCGAAACATGTCTGACAAATTTAGGATGTGTGCTTAAGAGATGCAAGGAAACTAATCTGCTTCTTAATTGGGAAAAATGCCATTTCATGGTAAGAGAGGGAATAGTCTTAGGGCACAAAGTATCTAAGCAGGGAATTGAGGTTGACAGGGCAAAAGTAGAGGTGATAGAGAAGCTACCACCACCTACTACAGTGAAAGGAATCAAAAGCTTCTTGGGACATGCTGGCTTCTACAGGAGATTTATCAGGGACTTCTCTAAAATCTCAAGACCACTTTGTAATTTATTAGAAAAAGATTATGCCTTTGTTTTTTATGACAATTGTTTGCAGGCATTCAATCTATTGAAGGAGAAGCTCACTACTACACCAGTAATTGTTGCACTTGATTGGGAGCTTCAATTCGAGTTGACGTACGATGCCAGCGACTATGCTATAGGAGCAGTACTTGGGCAAAGGAAAGATAAGTCATTTCATGTAATATACTATGCAAGTAGAACCTTAAATGAGGCTCAAAGGAATTATGCCACAACTGAAAAAGAACTTTTAGCAGTCATATTTGCATGCAATAAATTCCGACCTTATCTGATAGGTTCTAAAATCATAGTATATATTGACCATGCTGCCCTTAAGTATTTATTTGCTAAAGCTGATGCTAAACTTAAGTTAATTCGATGGATTCTACTACTGCAAGAATTTAACCTAGAAATTAAAGATAAGAAGGGAACTAAAAATGTGGTGGCTGATCATTTATCCCGTCTGGAATCTAATTGTTTTGATTCACTTATTAATGAAAAGTTCCCTGATAAACAATTGCATGCAGTGGAAGTCCAAGGATTACCTTGGTATGCTGATATCGTTAATTATTTGGTTAGCAAAATCACTCCATATGGTTTATCTTACCAATAGAAAAATAAATTTTTACATGATGTGAAGTTTTATTTTTGGGATGAACCATATCTCTTTAAAAATTGTGCTGACCAAATAATTAGACGGTGCGTACTTGAAAGTGAACAGCTTAGCATTATACAGCATTGTCATTCTAGAGAGGCAGGAGGTCACTTTGGTGTAGAAAGAATGGCAGCTAAAATTTTATCATGTGGATTTTATTAGCCCTGGTTGTTCAGTGATTACAGGAACTACATCATGTCTTGTGCTCAATGTCAAAGGACTGGCAACATTTCTAGAAGACACGAATTACCACAAAACAATATACTTGTAATTGAGCTTTTTGACGTTTGGGGAATTGACTTTGTGGGTCCTTTTCCCTCATCTTTTTCAAAAAAATACATTCTTTTAGCTGTTGATTATGTTTTGAAATGGGTAGAGGCAGTTGCTCTACAAACTAATGACAGCAGGGTTGTTATTAAAATTTTGAAAAAGAATATATTTTCAAGATTTAGGGTACCTAGAGCTATAATAAGTGATGGGGGAACACATTTTTGTAACAGGCAATTTGAGAAATTGTTATTAAAATATGGAGTTAGTCATAGAATTGCCACCCCTTATCATCCACAAACGTGTGGACAAGTTGAGGTATCCAATAGGGAAATTAAGCAAATTTTAGAAAAAAACTGTCAATGCATCCAGGAAAGATTGGTCTTCAAAAATCGATGATGCATTATGGGCTTATAGAACAGAGTTTAAAACCCCTATAGGAATGTCCCCCTACAAGATTGTTTTTGGTAAATTGTGTCACTTACCAGTAGAGCTCGAGCATAAGGCATACTAGGCTATTAAATACCTTAACTTTGATGAGAAAGCTGTGGGTAAAAAAAGATTGCTTCAACTAAATCAAATGGCTAAAATGAGAGAAGAAGCATATGAAAATGCCAAAATTTACAAAGAGCGAACAAAGCGATGGCATGATAAGGACATTGTGAGGCGAGAATTCTTCCTTGGTCAGAAGCTCTTACTATACAACTCCCACTTGAAGCTGTTCCCAGGTAAGTTGAAGTCATGATGGTCTGGACCCTTTGAAATTATTAATGTGTTTCCTTATGGTGTACTTAAGTTGAAGGCAGAAGACAACCGTACTTTCAAAGTAAACGGTTATCTTCTCAAACATTACTATGAAGGGGAAAATGTTGATAGAGATGCCACAGTTGTGGATTTAGGAGATTTAAGGACATGAATTGGAAAAGTCGGGCTAGCGACTATAAACTAAGCGCTTCATGGGAGGCAGCCTATGCTCAATATTTGTATACACTAGTGTTTTATTTTCGTTGATATATATATATATAAAAGAAAGAAAGTAAAAAAAATAATAAAAAAAAGTTCGAATTCAAGGCTGGATAAGAGTCGGCGGCTTTCATCCGGCCTAAGCTCTCAATACAATTAAAGGTTAGCTCAAAGGGACGGCAGCGTTTAGGTACAGGGTGCCGACCTTTGTCTGGTTTTTAGACATTGGCCAGCCCTTCTCTCTCTCTCATTTGCTCACTTATTTTTCTCTCTTACTCACTTCTTCTCTCACGATTGCTCTCCCTCTCTCTCGCACTTCTTCTCTCTCTTTGACCTATTTCTTCTTCACTCTCTCACTCACTCTCCTCTTGCATTCAAGACACTCCAAAGATGACAGACATTTTGGAGGAATTTTCTTGCTGATGAACAACTTGACACCAGGGAAGTACCAGTTTTTCAAATTTTTTGCATTGACATTCTTTTCTTTATTTTTTTGCTATTATAGGAACAATGAGGACATTGTCCAATTTAAGTGTGGGGAAGGGATTACAAATGTAGAAGTATAATGATCGATTGCACACATCATGAGCTTGCAATTCCCATGCTTTATTTATGTCCTTAAGTGTTTATCATCGGTGAAATCTTGAAATTGACGTAGATTGGTGCCCCACTCGCCAATTGTTGCGACTGGTTTACATAGTTAAAATTTAATAGTAAAATCTCTAGAGAACGGATTTACCCTATGTTTAGCCTTTGAATTTGAGATTTGAGAGAAAAAAAAAATTGAGTCCTTAAGTTGAAAAAACAAGCAGGTTTACTTCATGGAAAAATTAGTTGGGATAAATTTCTCTTGAAATTTCTTTGAGAATACCTTAACACCTAGTGAAAGAGGTAAAAGAAATCTTTTACTTAGTGATCCCTTATAAAAATAGTCTTAACTAATATTCATTCATTCATTCAAAAAAAAAAAAAAAAAGGCAATTAGAGCCTTTACTCCAATGACTCAAGTAAGTGAGTTAAGAGTATCCAATCTTAAATGTTAGTGTGAGGAAGAGTTCGTAGGGGTCCCTTTAAAACCTAGTCACTTGGGTAATGAGCCCGGGATGTGCCGACTCAATGAACTCACAATAATGAGAAGGGCGGAAAGGCAAAAATTTTAGTACCTTAATGAAAGCCAAGTTGACATGGGTGGGCTTTGGTCCCTCAGAAGAGTGAAGTCTGACTCTGCTGTCAATTAAGGCAAATTAAAAAGAAAATGTTGAATACAGGGCAATAAGTGAAATAAAGACTAAATTGAAGAGGGAGAAATTTTAGAAAAAAAATGGATACCATATGCTTTCACTTTTTATTATCTTGTTTAGAGAAGTAAAATTGAGGGAGATTATACTTGCTAATAACCAATGAAGTTTAAATGAATGTTTTTCCTTATAGACCAAGTATTTTTCTTTTGAAGGATAATTCAATTGTTAAACACTGGGATTAAAAATCTGTTTTGTTTAGATTAACTACTAAATTTCAACTAGATTATCCTAGTTACAAGTTTCAGTATGGTTAGAATAATGGGCACTAGAAGTTCAATGACAGATTTCTCTTGTTCATTTCAATTATTTTGTTTGAGGACAAGCAAAAGTTCAAGTGTGGGGATGTTGATAAGATCACATTATACTTATATTTTCTTTTAGGATTTATATTAAATTTATTTCAATATTATAAGAAAATATAAAGAAATGGTATTTAATGGTGTTTATTGTAAAAATTCAAGTTTTGAGGACCTAAAAGTAAAATACAAGTTAATTGGAGGAGTTTTTCATAAAATTGAAGAAGCAAGTGAAGAATTCCATTGAAGGCCGCTAGCCTTAGGCCGGCCTACTACTGAAGGCTATCGGCCTTAAGGCCGGCCTAAGAAAAAAAATCATCCCAGCGCATCAAAGCCACCAACTCTTGGTCGGCCTACATTTAAGGCCGCTGGCCTTGAGCCGGCCTTGACTGTTTCTCGGATGTCCATGCGAAAATCTCTCCAAAATCTTATCTTGGTTGATTTGCTGACTCAATTCCTCATCAGATCAGCCTTATCCTCCTCCTCTTTGGATCTATAAATAGACCCCTTATGTGCACCTTGGAGGGCATTCTTGTTTTGATCTTTTGAATCATTAGAATTCCCTTAGGAACTTTAGAATTTTATCTTCTCTTTAATTCTTTTACATTTCATGTTATTCCAAATTTTAGTTTGAAGAAAGAATGTTACTTTGCTGAAGTTTGCTTTCAATTGAAGAATTCTAGGAATCATTTCGGAAGATTGAAGTTCTACAAACTCTTGAAGATTATAGCAATTGTTTCATTTACTTTATTTTCTTTTATGCCATTTATTAGTTTATTTTTATTATTCAATATAAATTCCATTGCACCTATTTATCTCAATTGTTTTTATGCAATCCACACCATAATGTTCTAAATCATCTTTGTGGGAAACATGATGAAGCCATAATTCAACTAAAATGATCATTGTATTCATGTTATAAGACATATAGATATGCGGAATTTTCATATGAGAAGTCCTACTATGAATTGTATTTTGTAATTGAAATCAATGCATAGGAATTTAAATGACTCGAAAGTGAAATTTAGGATTTATTAAGAATTCCTAAGTAAGATTTAATAATTTATGCGGAAGCGGCGTTATTGAATTTTATTAGAAATTGACCGAAGTGCTTCATGCAATATTTTTATTTAATTTTTCACTAAGCGACTAGGAGAAATTATTTTAAAGATATTTGGCAATCATATAATTGGGAAATTTATGACCGTAAATTAGAATCCTCCATTGATTTTAATTAGCGAGAGCTATTAAATTTAATTGGGGTTATGATACTTTAAAACTTGAAAAAGGATTAAGGTTTTGTCAATTTCTTGTAAAAATCCATATAGCTATAAGTTATTATAACATGAAGGCAATATGATTAGTAGAATTAGGGTAGATTCTATTTTCCCACCATCAATTCATGCTTTTTCAACACAATTCTCTTTTTTCGCATTTAGTATAATTCATTCACATTTGATTCTCATCAAATATCATTACTTAAATAATAGTAGAAATTGATATAGGTCTATTACTTAATCAATCTTCATGGTTCGACACTCTTCTCTCACTATATTGCTTGATCCGATCCAGTATACTTGCCGGTATTTATTCACACTTATTTTATATCTCTTTTGGCGTAGATCAAATTTCCTTTTCATTCACTAGTGAGTTATATCTAGGGTTGAATTGGATGTTCTCTTGGTTAGATTAGATTATATTTGTAATCATTTTTATGTTGTTATAATTGATTGGTTTTATCCTTTAGTTTTAACCATCAATTTTACTGCCTATTGAACCATAGATTGACTTTGTTGGGAAAGTGGACCTTGGATTGGTTCTTGCTGTTATTGTGTGTTAATCATGTGGCATTTCAATTGTGATTAGTGTTTTTTTGAGGATTTGATATGAACCACGCCCACGTGTGATGAAACCCAATACCAATACGTTCGGAATTGCAACCCAAGATGCCAAACAATCAAAGTGGAACCGCGACCCGCTGCCTATAGACGAGGCAAGAACCTTGGTATGTTCTGTTGATGCCACAATCGGGATGAAAGACCGATTGATAAGTCTGGTTGAATGCTACGGAAGAAATTCGATAAGTTCAAGAGAAGTTCTTTAGAGAACCAAGAGAGGAATTCTCTCAAAATTTGTTATTCAATGTTGTATGTGTGTTCTATATTCTTTTTTCCAACCCTAGTAGCTTATATTAGGGTTTACAACTCGTAATAATAAAAGCCTAAAACGACATAACATAATAAAGTCGCGGAAAAATAACAAACAGGCAATGAATGCTAGCGGCGTAGTAGGAGGCGTAGGATATATGCCGGGTATATAGGCCGGCGGCGTAGTATGCCGGCGTAGTCCCTCTATCATGTGCTAATTGCAACACCGGTTCAAGGCCGACAGCATTTAAGCCAGCGTTATCAAAGCCGGTAGCTTTGATCTCCTATGCTTTGCTCTCCTTAAATGATTTGAACAAATGCAAGGTCATTCTCATGGTTGCTCCACTCTTTTTCGGCTTCTTGGATATCCTTTATCAGCCCGTTTAGTGCTTCCTTGAATCGTTTCGCTCGAGTTCTTGTGATCGGTTCAGGTGGCACTTCAAGAGGATCCACATTCCACCTTCTAGCTTGGCTCCCATCATGGCTCTCATCATTCCCCTCCTCTTGAAAAGGATTTGTCCTCAAATCGTCGCCTACATCAAAAAGGACTCAGATCAGTAACATTAAAAGTAGCACTTACTTGATACTCACCTAGCAAATCTAACTTGTAGGCATTATCATTGATGCGCTCAAGAATTTGGAATGGTCCATCG
Organism: Laguncularia racemosa; assembly: GCA_037954665.1. Taxonomy (NCBI): domain Eukaryota; kingdom Viridiplantae; phylum Streptophyta; class Magnoliopsida; order Myrtales; family Combretaceae; genus Laguncularia; species Laguncularia racemosa. Next base: position 1,809,965 of record JBBMOL010000141.1, on the reverse strand, counting down.
CCTCTATGAAGTAATTTAGATCGACGCTGCACAGGAAACCGCTCTTTGCGCATGTGAACCCAAACCCAGTCTCCAAGTTCAAAGACAGCTTGTCGACGACCCTTGTTGGCTTGTTTCACATACTGCTCTGTTCTTCGCTCAATGTTTAGCCTTGCCTTCTCATGGATCTGTTTAACAAATTCTGCTTTCTTCTCACCATCCAGATTAACATACTTAGAAATAAGCAGAGGTGATAAATCCAAAGGAGTTAGTGGATTAAAACCATACACAATTTCAAAAGTAGTAAACTTAGTAGCAAAATGCATTATACGATTATAGGCAAATTCAATATGCGGCAAACAATCCTCCCAACTTTTAATGTTCTTTTTAATGACAACCCTTAACAAAGTAGATAAAGTTCGATTTACTACCTCAGTTTGACCATCAGTCTGTAGATGACAAGTAGTAGAAAACAATAGCTTAGTTCCTAACTCAGCCCACAGGGTCTTCTAGAAGTAGCTCCAGAACTTAGCATCTCGATCCGATACAATTGTTCTAGGCATACCATGCAATCTCACAACTTCCCTAAAGAACAAATTAGCAATATTGCAAGCATCATCTGTTTTGTGGCAAGGAATGAAATGTGCCATCTTAGAAAACCTATCCACAACTACAAAAATAGAGTCTCAACCATACCTAGACCTGGGTAATCCTAATACAAAATTCATGGAAATGTCTACCCACGGCTCATGAGGAATGGGAAGTGGGGTATAAAGCCCATGAGGTTGGACTCTAGACTTTGCTTGCTTACAAGTGGCACACCACTCACAAATCCTCTCATCATCTCGTTTCATGTGAGGCCAATAGAAGTGTTCTTGCAACACGCTTAAGGTTTTAGCTACCCCAAAATGCCCTATTAAACCTCCTCCATGAGACTCCCTCACTAATAATTCTCTTAAAGAACAATTTGGAATGCAAAGTTTATTCTCCCTAAACAAGAATCCTTTGTGCTTATAGAATTTACCATGACCACTCTTCTCACAGCGCACATACTCTTCACAAAAATCTCGATCAGCAGCATACAATTCTTTAATATGCTCAAAACTAAGCAATCTAGAACTAAGAGTAGAGATAAGAGCATACCTTCTAGAAAGTGCATCAGCAACAACATTTTCTTTACCTTGCTTGTAGTGGATGACATAAGGCAATGTTTCGATAAACTCCACCCAACGAGCATGCCTTTTGTTTAGCTTATGTTGTCCCTTCAAGTACTTCAAGAATTCATGATCAGTGTGGATCACAAACTCTTTTAGCCAAAGATAGTGTTGCCAAGTCTCCAACGCTTGAACCAATGCATATAACTCCTTGTCATAAGTAGGGTAGTTCAAGGTTGCCCCACTTAGCTTCTTACTAAAGAATGCAATTGGTCTCCTCTCCTACATGAGAACTGCTCCAATACCTATTCCTGAAGCATCACACTTAATTTCAAAGGTTTTAGAGAAATCAGGTAAAGCAAGTAATGGTGCATGAGTCAACTTATTTTTAAGCGTCTGAAAGGCCTTCTCTTGTTGCTCTCCCCATCTGAACCCTACGTTCTTCTTGATTACTTCAGTAAGTGGTGCTACAATGGTGCTGAAATCCTTCACAAACCTCCTGTAAAAGTTCGCTAGTCCATGGAAACTCCGTACATTACATACATTAGTTGGACGAGGCCATTCTTGGATTGCACGAATCTTCTCTTCATCAACCTGTATTCCCTATGCACTAACAATAAAACCAAGAAACACAAGTTTGTCTTTGCAAAAAGTTCACTTTTTGAGGTTAGCATATAATTGCTCCTTTCGAAGCACTTCCAAAACATCCCTCAAGTGAGATATATGGTCTTCCAAACTTTTGCTGTAAATGAGGATATCATCAAAATAGACAACCACAAATTTGCCAATAAAAGTCCTCAAAACATGGTTCATAAGTCTCATAAAAGTACTAGGTGCGTTAGTTAAACCGAAAGGCATTACTAACCACTCATATAATCCATATTTTGTCTTAAATGCGGTTTTCCATTCATCACTGTCTTTCATTCTAATTTGGTGATATCCGCTTTTCAAATCAATTTTGGAAAAGACACTAGACCCATGTAACTCATCTAACATGTCATCTAAGCGAGGAATGGGATGACGATACTTTACCGTGATGTTGTTGATGGCGCGGCAATCAACACACATTCTCCATGACCCATCCTTCTTAGGCACCAAAATCACAAGCACTGCACATGGGCTCATGCTTTCTCTCACGTACCCCTTCTCCATTAATTCATTGACCTGCCTTTAGAGTTCCTTTGTTTCCTTTGGATTGCTCCTATAAGCTGGTTTGTTTGGAATAGATACTCCGGGTACAAGGTTAATCTGGTGCTCAATACCACGAATAGGTGGTAACCCGTTTGGAATCTCCTCAGGGAAGACATCTTCAAAGTCCTGCACAATAGACATAACCACACTAGGCAAAGAGTTAAAAAGTTCGTTAGTATTCAAACAAGTTTCCTTAAAGACCAGCAACAACATGGGTTGCTTCATCACTAACGCTCTCCTCACTACATTGGCTCTTGCCACATAACTCTCCTTCTGAAAGGCTGCACTCTCCTTTTCACTCACCACCAAAGTTGATCCCCCCTCAACTTGGCCTCTCACACTCTTTCTAGCCTTCCTCTCTTTTTCCTTTTGATATTGACTTTTGTGTTCCTTTTCTTTTTCTATGTCTTTTACTCTCTCACTCTCCCTCTGTTTTTCACTCACCTTATATTTTGCAAAAGATTGTTATAGCTGCAACTGATCCTCATACACCTATTTAGGTGTTAAGGGTTTAAGATTATAGCTTTTGCCATGGTGAACAAGTGTATACTTGTTAGAAAAGCCATCATGAACAACCTTCCTATCAAACTGCCATGGCGTCCCCAACAACACATGATACGCCTGCATCGGCACTACATCGCATAACACCTCATCCCCATACCTACTGATGCGAAAAGCAATCAAGTCTTGCTTACTCGCCTTAGTCTCGCTACCATCATTTAGCCATTGTAATTTATATAGGCTAGGGTGTTTAGTAGTCTTGAGCCCCAACCTCTTAACAATGAAAGTACTCACCACATTAGTGCAACTCCCCCCATCAATGATCAAACTGCAAATATGATCACCTAGATAACATCTAGTATGAAAGACATTCTCTCATTGTACCTCCTCTTCTTCCTTCACCTGCACATTTAAAGCTCGCTTCACTATTGCCACTAACTTCCCTGCTGTAGGCTCCTCGTCATCACTAGCATCCTCCAATGGAGCCATATCATCATCTTCACTATCCCCCTCAATCTCATACTCACCATCATCACACAGAATCATAACACGTCTATTCGGACATTGACTAGCAATATGACCTCTACCTTAGCATTTAAAACATTTAATGTCACGATTTCTAAGAGTAGAAGAATTAGGTTTACCTTGATTACCAGGAGTAGAACCCACTTGCTTCTGCTCTCCTTTTGGCTTGGTGGATAAAGACTTTTCTTCCTTCTTCCATTGGTTAGTCTTCTAAGTAGATGAACCAGCACCCTGTTGAAACCGTGCAGTACTACTACCTTTCCTCCTGTGTTGGTTCTCAACCTTTATAGCCATGTGCACCATATCTTCCAATTCCATATAATGCTGCAATTCTACTACATTTTGTATCTCTCTATTCAACCCCGCAAGAAATTTAGCCATGATAGCCTCTCTATCCTCCTCAACATTTGCTCTAATCATAGTAACCTCCATCTCCTTGAAATACTCATCCACACTTCGACTTCCTTGGTTAAGAGTTTGCAATTTGTTGTGCAACTCATGATAGTAATAAGTAGGAACAAACCGCTTCTTCATCACCCTCTTCATCTCTTCCTAAGACTCAATAGGTGGTTTGCCATTCCTTCTTCTATTCAACATCAGTTGATCCCACCACACTATGGCATAATTTGAAAATTCAATGGCAGCAAGCTTCACTTTCTTTCTCCCACTATAATTGTGACAATCAAACACCATCTTTAACTTCTTCTCCCATTCTAAGTATGCCTCGAGATCATTCTTCCCTTGGGAAGGAGGAATCTTCATCTTTATACTACTCAATTGATTATCCTCTCTATTCCTATCTCCTCTATCTTCCCAATCCCTAGTTCCTCTATTCCTACCACCATAACCTCTATAACTCCCGATAGAACGTTCATCAAACTCATCATCAAAATTTTCATCTCCACCCCTTTGTCCTCTCTTAAAACAACTCTCCCTCTTATGCCCTTGAAATTCGTTTTTAGATTACTCTAGTTTTTGCTCCACCGTCTCATGAATTTGTTCCATTCCCTCCTGAAACATCCTCTTCATCTCACTCCTCAACGCCTCAATCATTAACCTAGCATCAAACCTCCCCCTCCCACCTTCAGGAAAATTGTGCCGTGACATAGTTCCTACAATAAAAGGTTACTATTAACACAAATATATAGAATTAAGCCTCACGATTCACTCCCTTACATGTTTCACTCAAAGGATGATGTCCCATAATCACTCCTATATTCTTACAAGTAAGGATGATATCAACTCACCAATCCCTCTTCTCAATTCTCTTGGAATTAACCCAAACTACACCAATCCCTTCCGTGGAATTCAAGAATAACTTTAGGGGTTTGAATTTTCCTCTTTTTCTTTCCTTTTTGTTGCCTTTGTTTCGTCCTTTGTTCTCGTTTTTTTTTTTGTCATGACTTTTTTTTTAACAAGCTTAATAGGATGCACTACACTACTCAAGAAACAATTAACACTATGGACTTGAGTATGAAGCTATGACAACACGAGAACTTGATATGAACAATTGATATGAACGATTGGAGTTAGGGTTTTGATGTTACCTTTCTCAAACCGAACTGATGTTTAACAAACCTAGGCTTTGATACCAAACTGATACGAACCACGCCTACGTGTGACGAAACCCAATACCAATACGTTCGGAATTGCAACCTAAGATGCCAAACAATCAAAGTGGAACCGCGACCCGTTGCCTATAGACGAGGCAAGAACCTTGGTATGTTCTGTTGACGCCACAATCGGGATGAAAGATCGATTGATAAGTCTGGTTGAACGCCACGAAAGAAATCCAATAAGTTCAAGAGAAGTTCTTTAGAGAACCAAGAGAGGAATTCTCTCAAAATATGTTATTCAATGTTGTATGTGTGTTCTATGTTCTGTTTTCCAACCCTAGCAGCTTATATTAAGGTTTACAACTCATAATAACAAAAGCCCAAAACAACATAACATAATAAAGTCGCGGAAAAATAACAAACAAGAAATGAACGTCGGCGGCGTAGTAGGCAGCGTAGTAGCCGGCGTAGGATGTACGCCGAGTATATAGGCTGGAAGCATAGTATGCCGGCATAGTCCCTCTGTTGCGCGCTAATTGCAACATCGGTTCAAGGCCGGTAGCATTTAAGCCAGCATTGTCAAGGCCGGCAGCTTTGATCTCCTATGCTTTGCTCTCCTTGAATGATTTGAACAAATGCAAGGTCATTCTCATTGTTGCTCCATTCTTTTCCGGCTTCTTGATATCCTTTATCAGCCCATTCAATGCTTCCTTGAATCGTTTCGCTCGAGTTCTTGTGATCGGTCCAAGTGGCACTTCAAGAGGATCCACATTCCACCTTCTAGCTTGGCTCCCATCATGGCTCTCATCAGGATTTTGTCATTGTGGATTGTTTCTTTGAAAGTTATAGCATTCGAATTTCATTTTACTCCATTAGGGTTCACACAATTCTTAGAATTTTGAGCTGAGATTGGACTAGTCCATTGAGGATTATAATTTGTTCCAATTACATGTACTTAACCCCTATTTTAGGCACATCATCTTTTGGTATCAGAGCTTGAGGTTGTGAGAAGGGATTAATTGCAAATTGAATTCGGAAGTTAGGGGTTTGTTGTAAAGCACCTTGATCCAAAAAGTTGTTAGCATGAAATTGCATTTTGCTTATTGTGCTGTTGAATTTGTTGTCTTGTTAATTAGTGGTTGATCACTTGGAGAATTGAACACTCTTGGATTCCTTGATTGTGGCTGTGAACATGTAGTGTGATGAGATCCATGATGAGAGCCAAGCCGGAAGAAGGAATGTAGATCCTCTTGAAGTGTCACAGGGACCGATCACAAGAAATCGAGCGAAACGATTCAAGGAAGCACTTAACGGGTTGATAAAGGATGTCCATGAAGCCGGAAAGGATTGGAGCAATCATGAAGTTGGAATGGATTGGAGCAATCATGAAGTTGGAAAGGATTGGAACAACCATAGGAAGGCCCTTGCTCTCGCACAAGTCATACCGGATACGGGGTGAAGAGGGCGTGTCTTTACAAGGCACGGCCGTGTAGGAATCTTAAGGTTACACAGAATCATACATGGTCATATATACGGCCAAAAGGCACGGTCGTGTATGGAGTCAAGAAAATCCACAGAAAGATACACGTCTAGAAGTACACGACCGTGTATGTCTCCAACGCCGGCTCAAGGCCACCGGCCTTTATTCCAACGCCGCCGACCTTCATGTCTACACTACCGGCCTTCATGTTCTGTTTTTGTTATTTTTACGCAACTTATTGAAGTGATGTCGTTTTGGGCTTTATTGTTACGAATTGTAAACCCTAGTATAAAGCTCCTAGGGTTTAGAATATAGAATATACAACATTGAAAGTTTGAAAACACTTTTGAGAGAATTCCTCTCTTGGTTCTTTAAAGAACTAATCTAGAACTTATCGGATTTTATTTCCATGGTGTTCATCCTGACTTATCAATCGGTCTTTCATCCCAATTTTGGAGTCTTCATATTATACCAAGGTTCTTGTCTCGCTTATAGACAACGGGTCGCGGTTTCCACTTGAGGGTGTTTGGCATCTTAGGTAACGAATTCCAAACGTATTGGTATTGGGTTTCGTCACACGTTGGCGTGGTTCGTATCAGTTAGGAATCCGATCAAACCGATTTCGTATCAGTTTGGTATCAGAGCCTAGGTTTGTTAACACATCAGTTCTGTTTGAGGAAGTTAACATCAAAAGCCTAACTCCAATCGTTCATATCAATTACTCATATTCAATTTCATAGTGTTGATTGTCTATTGAAAGTTTAGTGCCTTCTAATTCAATTTTGTTAAAAAAAAAAAAGGAAGAATTACGACAAAAAAAGAAAAACAAAAAGGGAACGTGATCAAGAGCGGCACACAAAGGCGGAAAAAAAATATGAACAAAAAAAAAAAAGAGGAAAATTTTCGAGCCCTAGAGTTGTTTTGAATTCTACGGAAGGGAATTGGTATAGTTTGGGTTAGTTCCGAGAGAATTGAGAAGAGGAGTTGGTGAGTTGCTATCATCATTGCTTGTGAGAATACACGAGTGACTGTGTGATATCATCTTTTGAGCAAAACACGTAAGGGAGTGTATCGTGAGGCTTAATCATATATATTTGTGTTAGTACTAATCTTTTCTGCAGGAATTATGTCGAGGCAACATTCTCCTGAAGGTGAGAGGGGAAGGTTTGATGCTAGGTTAGTGATTGAGGCGTTGAGGGGTGAGATGAAGAGGATGTTTCAGAAGGGAATGGAACAAATTCATGAGACGGTAGAGCAAAGACTAGAGCAATCTACAAACGTCTTCCAAGGGCCTAAGAGGGAGAGTCGTTCTAGGAGAGTACAAAGGGGTGGAGATGAAATGTCGGGTGATGACTTTGATGAGCCTTCTATTGGGAGTTATAGAGGATATAGTGGTCAGAATAGAGGAACTGGGGATTGGGAAGATAGAGGAGATAGGAATAGAGAGGATAATCAGTTGAGTAGCATAAAGATGAAGATTCTTCCTTTCTAAGGGAAGAATGATCCCGAGGCATACTTAGAGTGGGAGAAGAAGGTAGAGATGGTGTTTGATTGTCATAACCGGAGAAAGAAAGTAAAACTTGCTGCCATTGAATTTTCGGATTATGCCATAGTGTGGTAGGATCAACTAATGTTGAATAGAAGAAGGAATGGCGAACCACCTATTGAGTCGTGGGAAGAGATGAAAAGGGTGATGAAGAAGCGGTTTGTGCCTGCGTATTACTATCGTGAATTGCACAACAAATTGCAAACTCTTAGGCAAGGAAGCCGAAGTGTGGATGAGTATTTCAAGGAGATGGAAGTAACGATGATCAGGGCGAATGTAGAGGAGGATAGAGAGGCTACCATGGCTAGATTTCTTGTTGGATTGAATAGGGAAATTCAAAATGTTGTTGAATTGCAGCATTATGTAGAATTAGAGGATATGGTTCATATGGCTATAAAGGTTGAGAACCAACAAAGGCGGAAAGGTAGTAGTAATGCACGGTTTCAACAAGGTACTGGTTCATCCACCTGGAAGACTAACCAATGGAAGAAGGAAGAAAAGCCTTTACCCACCAAACCAAAAGGAGAGCTGAGACAAGCGGGTTCTACTCCTAGTAACCAACGTAACCCTGATTCTTCTACTTCTAGAAATCGTGACATTAGATGTTTTAAATGCCAAGGTAGAGGCCATATTGCTAGTCAATGTCCGAATAGGCATGTTATGATTTTGCGTGATGATAGTGAGTATGAGACTGAGGGGGATAGTGAGGAAGATGATATGCCTCCATTAGAGGATGCTAGTGATGATGAGGAGCCTGCAGTAGGGAAGTTAGTGGCAGTAGTGAAGCGAGCTTTGAATGTGCAGGTGAAGGAAGAAGAGGAGGTGCAAAGAGAGAATATATTTCATACTAGATGTTATCTAGGAGATCATATTTGCAGTTTGATCATTGATGGAGGAAGTTGCACCAATGTGGTGAGTAATTTTATTGTTGAGAGGTTAGGACTCAAAACTATTAGACACCCTAGTCCATATAAATTGCAGTGGTTGAATGATAGTGGTGAGACTAAGGTGAGTAAGCAAGCCTTTATTGGTTTTCGCATTGGTAAGTATGAAGATGAAGTGTTATGTGATGTAGTGCCAATGCAAGCGTGTCGTGTGTTGTTGGGGAGACCATGGCAATTTGATAGGAAGGTTGTTCATGATGGCTTTTCTAACAAGTATACGCTTGTTCACAAGGGGAAAAACTTTAATCTTAAACCTTTAACACCTAAACAGGTGTATGATGATCAATTGCAGCTACAACAGTCTTTTGCACGACATAAGGTGAGTGAAAAATAGAGGGAGAGTGAGAGAGCAAAAGACAATGAGAGAGAAAAGGAATACAAAAGTCGAACTCACAAGGAAAAAGAGAGGAAGGCTGGAAAGAGTATGAGAGACCAAGTTGAAGGGGGATCAACTTTGGTGGTGAGTGAAAAGGAGAGTGTAGCCTTGCAAAAGGAGAGTTGTGTGGCAAGAGCGAGTGTAGTGAGGAGAGTGTTAGTGATGAAGCAACCTATGTTGTTGCTAGTTTTTAAGGAAACATGTCTTAATACTAAATAACTATCTAACTCTTTGCCTAGTGTGGTTATGTCTATTGTGCAGGACTTTGAAGATGTCTTCCCTGAGGAGATTCTAAAGGGATTACCACGTATTCGTGGTTTTGAGCACCAGATTGACCTTGTACTCGGAGCATCGATTCCAAACAAGCCAGCTTATAGGAGCAATCCGGAGGAGACAAAGGAACTCCAAAGGTAGGTCGATGAATTAATGGAGAAGGGGTACGTGAGAGAAAGCATGAGTCCATGTGAAGTGCCTGTGATTTTGGTGCCTAAGAAGGATGGGACATAGAGAATGTGTGTTGACTGCCGTGCCATCAACAACATCACGGTAAAGTATTGTCATCCCATTCCTCGCTTAGATGACATGTTAGATGAGTTACATGGGTTTAGTGTCTTTTCTAAAATTGATCTGAAAAGTGGATATCACCAAATTAGAATGAAAGAAGGTGATGAATGGAAAACCGCAATTAAAACGAAATATAGATTGTATGAGTGGTTAGTAATGCCTTTCGGTTTAACTAACGCACCTAGTACTTTTATGAGACTTATGAACCATGTTTTGAGGACTTTTATTGGCAAATTTATGGTTGTCTATTTTGATGATATCCTTATTTACAGCAAGAGTTTGGAAGATCATATATCTCATTTGAGGGATGTTTTAGAAGTGCTTCGAAAGGAACAATTATATGCTATCCTCAAGAAGTGCACTTTTTGCATAGACAAACTTGTGTTTCTTGGTTTTGTTGTTAGTGCACAGGGAATACAGGTTGATGAAGAAAAGGTTTGTGCGATCCAAGAATGGCCTAGTCCAACTAATGTAAGTAATGTTCAGAGTTTCCATGGACTAGCGAGCTTTTACAGGAGATTTGTGAAGGATTTCAGCACCATTGTAGCACCACTTACCGAGGTAATTAAGAAGAACGTGGGGTTCAGATGGGAAGAGCAACAAGAGAAGGCCTTTCAGACGCTTAAAAATAAGTTGACTCAGGCGCCATTACTTGCTTTACCTAACTTTGCTAAAACGTTTGAAATTGAGTGTGACGCTTCAGGATTAGGTATTGAAGCAGTGCTCATGCAGGAGAGAAGACCAATCGCATTCTTTAATGAGAAGCTAAGTAGGGCAACCTTGAACTACCCTACTTATGACAAGGAGTTATATGCATTGGTTCGAGCCTAGAGACGTAGCAACACTACCTTTGGCCAAAAGAGTTTGTGATCCATACTGATCATGAATCCTTGAAGTACTTGAAGGGGCAACATAAGCTAAATAAAAGGCATGCTCGTTGGGTAGAGTTCATCGAAACATTTCCATATGTCAACCACTACAAGCAAGGTAAAAAGAATGTTGTTGCTGATGCACTTTCTAGAAGGTATGCTCTTATCTCTACTCTTAGTTCTAGATTGTTTGGTTTTGAGCACATTAAGGAATTATATGTTGCTGATCGAGATTTTTGTGAGGAGTATGTGCATTGTGAGAATAGTGGGCATGGTAAATTTTATAAACATGAAGGATTCTTGTTTAGGGAAAGTAAACTATGCATTCCAATTTGTTCTTTAAGAGAATTACTAGTGAAGGAGTCTCATGGAGGAGGTTTAATGGGACATTTTGGAGTAGCTAAAACCTTAGGGGTATTGCAGGAATACTTTTATTGGCCTCACATGAAACGAGATGTTGAGAGGATTTGTGAGCGATGTGTTACGTGTAAGCAAGCAAAATCTAGAGTCCAACCTCAAGGGCTTTATACTCCACTTCCCATTCCTCATGAGCCTTGGGTAGATATTTCCATGGATTTTGTGTTAGGATTACCCAGGTCTAGACATGGTCGGGATTCTATTTTTGTAGTTGTGGATAGATTCTCCAAGATGGAACATTTCATTCCTTGTCATAAAACGGATAATGCTTGCAATATTGCCAATTTGTTCTTTAGGGAAGTTGTGAGATTACATGGTATGCCTAGAACAATCGTATCGGATAGAGATGCTAAGTTCTTAAGCTACTTCTGGAAGACCTTGTGGGCTAAGTTAGGAACTAAGTTATTGTTCTCTACTACTTATCATCCACAGACTGATGGTCAAACTGAGGTAGTAAATCGAACTTTATCTACTTTGTTGAGGGCTGTAATTAAAAAGAATATTAAAAGTTGGGAGGATTGTTTGCCGCATGTTGAATTTGCCTATAACCGTACAATGCATTCTACTACTAAATTTACTCCTTTTGAAATTGTGTATGGTTTTAATCCACTAACTCCTTTGGATTTATCACCTTTGCCTATTTCTGAGTGTGTTAATCTAGATGGCCAGAAAAAAGCAGAATTTATTAAACAAATCCATGAGAAGGCAAGGCTAAACATTGAACGAAGAACAGAGCAGTATGTGAAACAAGCCAACAAGGGTCGTCGACAAGCTCTCTTTGAACCTGGAGACTGGGTTTAGGTTCACATGCGTAAAGAGCGGTTTCCTATGCAACATCGATCTAAATTACTTCCTAGAGGCGATGGACCATTTCAAATTCTTGAGTGCATCAATGATAATGCATACAAGATAGATTTACCAGGTGAGTATCAAGTAAGTGCCATATTTAATGTTATTGATCTGAGTCCTTTTGATGTAGGTGATGGTTTGAAGACAAATCCTTTTCAAGAGGAGGGAAATGATGAGATCCATGATGAGAGCCAAGCCGGAAGAAGGAATGTGGATCCTCTTGAAGTGCCACCAGGACCAATCACAAGAAATCGAGCGAAACGATTCAAGGAAGCACTTAACGGGTTGATAAAGGATGTCCATGAAGCCGGAAAGGATTGGAGCAATCATGAAGTTGGAAAGGATTGGAACAACCATAGGAAGGCCCTTGCTCTCGCACAAGTCATACCGGATACAGGGTGAAGAGGGCGTGTCTTTACAAGGCACGGCCGTGTAGGAATCTCAAGGTTACACAGAATCATACACGGTCATATATACGGCCAAAAGTCACGGCCGTGTATGGAGTCAAGAAAATCCACAGAAAGATACACGTCTAGAAGTACACGGCCGTGTATGTCTCCAACGCCGGCTCAAGGCCACTGGCCTTCATTCCAACGCCGTCGAACTTCATGTCTACACTACCGGCCTTCATGTTCTGTTTTTGTTATTTTTACGCAACTTATTGAAGTGATGTCATTTTGGGCTTTATTGTTATGAATTGTAAACCCTAGTATAAAGCTCCTAGGGTTTAGAATATAGAATATACAACATTGAAAGTTTGAAAACACTTTTGAGAGAATTCCTCTCTTGGTTCTTTAAAGAACTAATCTAGAACTTATCGGATTTTATTTCCGTGGCGTTCATCCCGATTGTGGCGTCTTCATATTATACCAAGGTTCTTGTCTCGCTTATAGACAACGGGTCGCGGTTTCCACTTAAGGGTGTTTGGCATCTTAGGTAATGAATTTCGAATGTATTGGTATTGGGTTTCGTCACACGTTGGCGTGGTTCGTATCAGTTAGGAATCCAATCAAACCGATCTTGTATTAGAGTGTATGGAAAGCAAACCGTGAAGGGGCATGTTACGCTATCACGAGTAAACCACCGCTTTAGCTTATCTCCACAAACACTTCTAATTCAATTTCTCAAAGTTCCATTCATAACTTTAGTTTGCCCATCAAGTTAAGGATGAGTTGTACTATTGAAGTTTAAAGAAGAATCAAACAATTTCTTTGAAGTTTTTCAAAAATAACTCTCAACCTTACTATCTCTATAGGAAGTAATAGTCATTAAAACTCCATGCAAACACAAGGCTTCCTTAAAGAATAATCTTGCAACACTAACTGCATCATTAAAAGTCTTTTGACAAGGAATAAAATGAGCCATTTTCAAAAACCTATCAACCACACACAAAGCTAAGTCAACTCCTCTTTATGTTCTTAGCAATTTAATATAAAATCCGTAGATCAATCCTACTAAATATTTTTCAAGAATGGGTAAGGGCATGTATATTCCTATATTCTTGGTTTATGCCTTTGCCCTTTGATACACTATACTTCTCTCTACAAACTTGTAAACATCTCTTCTCAACCATAGGTAATTAACTCTCCCTTTCACTATTGCAAGATCTAATCATGGCCTAAGTGTCTTGCTAGTTTTCCTCTATGTGATCCTTAGATAACTTGCTCCTTAAGAGATGTTTGAGGCAAGCACAACTAACTCTGATGTATTAAGTATCCATCAATCATATAAAATCCATCAATAGGTTGATTTTGAGAAACTTTTCACCAAATATTAGCAAAATCTTCATCATGCTCATGCTCACAGTAAGTTGCCTAAATCTTATAATTTCATTGCTCAATGTGAGCAATAGAAATTCTCTTAGACTTAAAGCATCAACAACTTTATTTTAAACACTAAATTTTTACATCAACATGAAAGGAAACTTCTACAAAAATTGACACCAGCTAGCATACACTTTGTTATCGATCCTCTTTTTACTATTGAGTCATTTCAAAGCCTTATGGTCATAGTACAATATAAATTCCTTAGCTACTAGGTACTATTCCCAAGTTTTGAGAGCTCATACCATTGAGTAAAACGTCTTGTCATAGATACTCCACTTTTGCTTGACCTCACTCAAACTCTCATTAAAGAATGCCACCAGCCTCTTTTCTTAGGGTAAAATAGCTCCTATTTCCATTCCACTAGCATCACATTCTACATCAAATAACTTGTTGAAACCTGGTAATGCTAAAATTGGAGCAATATATAGCTTTTCTTTCAATATTGCAAAGATATTGGCCGATTCTTCTCTCCATTGAAACTTCCCTTTCTTTAAACACCCTATCATAGATGCAGCAATGGTGCTGAAGTTTATGTTAAAATGCTTATAGAATGTAGCTAACCTATGAAAACTAAGTAGTTCTATCACATTCTTAGGTGTAGGCTAATCTCTAATCACCTTAATCTTAGAATCATCAATTTGAATTTTATTAGTGGACACAACATATCCTAAGAATAACAACTTATCTATCTTAAAATTACACTTTTTAAGGTCAATATATAGTTTATGCTCCTTTAATGTAGATAATACTAGCCTTAAATATAATAAATGCTCTTCCTCAGAACTGTTATAGATTGGAATATCATCAAAATATACTATAACAAACTTTCCATATAAAAGGATTTAGTACCTAGTTCATCAAGGACATAACGATGCCAAGAGAATTTGACAATCTGAGCGGCATTGGTAACCACTCATATAGCCCTTACTTTGTCTTAAACATTGTCTTCCATTCATTTTTAGCTCGAATTGAATTTGTTGGTAGCCATTTCTCAAGTTAATTTTAAAAAATGACTTGGCACCATGCAGTTGATTTAATTTATGATTAGGGAATTTATAACTACAGTGAGCAAATTCATCTTGTAATGTGAAAAATTTGGCAAGCTTGCCCTCGGAATCAAATCAAGATGATGCCGAATAACCCTTAGAGGGGGCAGTTCATCAAGAATTTCTTTTAGCATTATTTCCCTAACTCTTGCAATAAAGTATGCATTACTTCTCAATGTTCCCTCACTTGTAACTCAACTTCTTTTATCAAGAATTTCTTAAATACTAATATATAAACCCCTTTGTTTCTTTAACTTCAAAATCAAACTCATGAGTGATAGATAAAGATGTATTCTTATTCTCAAGAGATTCCAACTTACCCTTCAAAGGCAGCAAAGTGTATTTCACTCCATTCTTCTTCCCCCTATATGCTTTGTTCCAACTCAAATGTTAGGTATCTACATTATATTGCCATGGTCATTTGAATAATAAATGATGTACATAAATATCAACCACATCATAATAAACTTCATCATGGTACTTACCTATGGAGAATGTTACCTCTATCCTGCTTACTTCTGTATTGATCCACTTTAAGGTATAGCAGTATGGGTTTTCCTTTATAAGAACCTTTAGTTTTTTTACTACATCCCTTCCCATAATATCCTCATAGCTTCCACTATTAATGATGACTTTGAATACATTATCTTTGATCATAGACTTAGTTCTAAAAATTTGATTTAATCTTCTTGCTTAGGAGATAACATGAACCTTTGAAGCACATACATTTAGCCCTCTTCTTCACATTCTTCCTCCTCATCTCCATTTAGGTTATAGCAAATCTCATCATTCTCTTCTTCGTTTTCTACAATATCCATTATCTTGCATAAAAGGACACTCGTTAAATTTGTGCATAGGTTGGATGCATTGGAAACACTTTCCAACTATAGGCTTAACATAAGGATTCTCAACTTTCTTACTCTGTTTCTCTTTTATGCCCATCATATGATGTTTTCTTGCAACCTTCTCTTCATAATAGTGTGTACTTTCATTACTACTATTACCCTTTGCAATTGACTTTAATATAGATTTTGACCTTTCACTAGTTTCAACTACCTTATACCCCTCATAATTCCTCCTTCTCCTTTCATACTACAGAAAATCTACATTCAAAGTCAAGTTTTTAGCTTCTAATAAGGTATAAATATCTTGTACCCCAATTTTATCTCTCAAGATTGGTTTCAAGTCATCTAAATGTCTTGCAATTTGTTGCCCTTCCGACTAAAGATGGTTATTTCTCTTTACTAACCTCATAAACTTTGCATTATTGTCATGGATAGTTTTGTTCTCTTGTTGACATCTCTAATACTACTAAAATAGAATCTACTTATAGTCAATGGGTAAGAATTCTTTTTTTAACATATCCTTCATCCTATACCAAGTTTGTATAGGTTCTCTTCCTCTACATGCCCTCTTAAATTGAATCTATTCCCACCATGTAGATGCTCTTACTTTCAATCTACACACTACCAATTTAACTTTCTTTTCTACTAGAGTCTCCTGGCAATCAAAGAATCAATCTACTTTTGCAATCCAGTTTAAAAATTATCAATTCCCAAACAACCATTGAAACATAGAATGTTAACTTTAAGTAAAAAATCTCTAGAATCTTTGTCAACTCTATAAACATCCCTCCTTCCATGCCCTTGATAAGGCTGTCGGTAACCATATCTATATAGATCAAGGTTGTTATGTTCCTTTAAACCATTGTCATCATAAGCATATTGCCTACAAGCAAGAGCAAGCTTGTCAATCAGGTCACCATGAGTCAAATTTGCCCCTAACCTCTTATTGTCATTCTGTTTTCTATGTGCATCAATTCTTAAAGCATTCAAACATTCTATAACTTTCTCCAGATGTTCCTTGAAATGCTGAAATCTTGAGATACATTTGTTGCTCTAGAATTTTCTCCAAATGTTACAACACATTATTCCCTTGGGAAGGTGATGTGCCTAAAACCATGGTCTAAGCACAATCAAATGAACCAAAGGAATACTTCAGCTCTCAAATCAATAATCGGTTCAAAAGGGTAAAATTGCGTGAACCCTAGTGAAGATGCAATGAGATCTAAATTCTCAATGATGCAATTATAATTCCACAATGATAATTTCTTCTAACATAACACTAATCACATATAAATCTACGTGACTAATTCACAAGTTCAAAATAAATCTTCAACTTTAAGAACCCCTTTCCACATGTGCTAATCATGGTTCAAGAAGCACACATAAAGGATGAACCAAATTCAAATGCAAAGTATCTCAATTAAGCACAAAAATTCGAAATGAATAGGAAGCAAATCTGACCAAGAACTATCTCAATTCACCCTAAAATATTACACACTAGAGAAGAAAAGAAATCACAACAAAATGAAATTGATATTACTCACAATTTCAAAGTGTTGCACTCGCCACAATTTCAACTCTTGGGATTGAAATTGATAAGAGTCTAATGACAATTAGGAGAACCCTAATCCTCACGCAAAGTGTATCTTAAATTTGAAAAAAATGGCCTCATCAAACCCTACTTTAAGCAAGTATTTATACTTGCTCCATTTAGGGTTAGAAAATGCACAAAATTACAACTATGCCACTTTTAAGGTAGCCAATCCTAAATGGAAATTACAATCAAAATGAAAGTATCCCAAAAGAAAATACAACATAAAATAGTCCATACATGACGCCGGTCTTCATGGTACTTTCGAATTAATCCCCAATGAGAGTCCCAACTCACTCAAGAGTATAGGTGATTTGGTATCCTATAGGATTGATAAGTGAGCCTGTTGGAATGCACTACAATTATAATGTAGAAATGAAGACAATAGATTAGCTTCCTTAAGATTAGGTTTCTCATGCAAGATTCTCAAAACTAAGTTATGGAGACCCTTAGTTCGGGCCCTATAGGAGTCTAATTCCTATCATCTCCTTGGGCTTCTAGAAGATTTGCCCTCAAATCTGATAGGTCTTCATGCATGTCGTCTGATAAGTATGGTGATAGATCTAAGACATTAAAGGTCGCTGATACTCTATACTCTCCTGGTAACTCTATCCGATAGGCATTGTTGTTGATGCGCTTTAAAACCCTGAATGGTCTGTCTAACTTGGGAGACAGCTTCTGTGACTTCTTATGTGGAAACCTGTGCCTGCTAAGATTAATCTAGACTAAGTCACTTGGATTATAAAGATGAATTTTCTTGTGTCTGTTTCCCTGGATTCTCTACTGTTCCTGGGTTTTCTGAAGGTGTGTAGTTGTTCTATCATGAATGTGCTGAATTTGTCTGGCTTGGTCAACTCGACTAAGACTCTCTTCCTTTGTCGCTGGTCCTGCTATAAAATCCAATGGAATAGAAGGATTATAGCCATAAACAACTTCAAAGGGAGACTTACTGGTTAAACTATGAGTAGACTTATTGTAAGCGAACTCAACAATAGGAAGACACAAGTCCTAATTAGTAAGACTCTTACCAACTGTTGCTCTGAGTAAATTCCCAAGCGTGCGGTTGACAACTTCTATTTATCCATCTATCTGTAGACGGCAAGAGGTACTATACATAAACTCAGTACCTAGTCTTTTCCATAATGTCTTCTAAAAGAAAATAAGAAACTTAGTGTCTTTGTCTAATACTATGTTGTGTGGGACTCCATGTAATTTGACAATTTCCTACATAAAAATGTTAGCAATAAAAAGGGCATCATCTATTTTGTGACAAGGCACAAAATGTGACATTTTACTAAATCTATCAACAACCACCATAATAGAGTCTTTTCCCCTTTGTGTCCTAGGTAATCCCAACACAAAATCCATACTGATATCAGTCCAGGGTTTATCTAGTATAGGCAAAGGCATGTACTCACCCTATGCACCTTTCTTCCCTTGAGCTCTCTTACAAATGCCACACCTTTCTAATACCCTCTGGACATCCTTTATCATACCCTTCCAATAGATTTTCTCCCTCAACATGGCTAGGGTTCTCTTCTCACCAAAATGTCCAGACAATCCGCCTGCATGTGCTTCCTTCACCAATAACTCCCTCACAGATCTAGACAGAATACTTAATTTTCCTTATTTCTACAGAAACCCCTCAATCACGCAATAGCCATCATACATCTTGCCCCCATAACACCTCTCTATAATAGTCTTGAATTCCTCATCAAATATATATAGTTCTTTCAATAATTCAAAACCCAGCAGTTTTGATTGAAGAGAACTGATAAGTACATACCGTCGTGATAAAGTGTTAGCAACAATATTCTGATTACCCTTTTTGTACTTTATCACATAAGCAAAACCCTCCAGAAACTCCACCCACTTAGCTTGGCGCTTAGATAAATGCTATTGTCCCCTGAAATGTTTCAAAGATTCATGATCTGTATAAATAATAAACTCTTTCGGGATGAGATAATGCTGCCAAGTCATGAGAGCTCTCACTAAGGAATAAAATCCCTTATCATATATAGAATAGTTTAGAGTTTCACCACTCAACTTCTCACTAAAATATGCTATGGGTCTCTTTTTCTACATTAGTACAGCACCGGTTCCTATCCCAAAAGCATCACATTCCAACTCAAAAACTTTGTCAAAATCAGGTAAAGCCAATAATGGAGCATAAGTGAGTTTTTCTTTCACCTCTTCAAAATTCCTCTGAGCCCTTTCACTTCAGATAAAAGGTACACTCTTTTTAGTTAGTTCTGTGAGAGGACTGACAATACCACTAAAATTTTGGACAAAGCGTCTATAAAAGGATGCAAGTCCATGAAAACTTCTTATCTTAGTAACTAAAGAAGGTGTTGGCCATTCCTTGATTGCCCTCACTTTCTCCTCATCCACCCTAACACCTGGACCAAATACAATAAAACCCAAAATGTTACCTCAGTTTAGTAAAAGGAACACTTTTTGATATTTACAAGCTATTGTGTCCTCAATACTAAAATACTACCCGAAGATGCTCTACATGTTGTTATAGGTTTTTACTATAGATCAGAATATCATCAAAATAAACAACAACAAATTTTCCTAGAAATTCTTTTAGTACATGATTCATCAACCTCATAAATGTACTAGGAGCATTACTCAAACCAAAGGGCATAACCAACCACTCATACGGTCCATGATGTGTTTTAAAAGCAGTTTTCCATTCTTCCCCTTCTCTCATCCGAATTTGGTGATATCCGCTTTTAAGATCCACTTTGGAGAAAACCTGTGAACCATGCAACTCATCTAACATATCATCAAGTCTAGGAATAGGATACCTGTATTTGATGGTGATTTTGTTGATGGCTCTGCTATCGATACACATTCTCTAAGTACCATCCTTCTTAGGAACAAGAAGGGCGAGAACAGCACATGGGCTAAGACTCTCTCTAACAAACCCCCATTCAACCAACTCATCTACCTGACGCTTTAATTCCCTAGCCTCCTCGGAATTCATGCGATATGCAGGTCAGTTTAGTAATACTGAATCGGTCATAAGATCAATAGCATGCTCTATCCCTTTTAAAGGTGGTAACCCTACTGGAAAATCATCAGGAAAAATGTCAGTATACTCATTCAATACCTAAGAAACTGCTAAAGGTAGAGATTGTGGTTCCTACAACCCTAATGCACATTTCAACTGAAGCAAGTATATTGGAGTCTCTTCTGTAATTAACCTCTCCATTTCACCCTGTCCCATTAATAATACCTTCTTTTCCTCAGAATCATTACACTGTATTGCAGCCCTTTTAACCTCTGATGGCTGACTGAGCCTTTTGGACCTCTGAAGGTGACATTAGATTCAGAATAACGCGTTTGCCTTCCTTCTAGAACACATAAGTATTCTTGAAGCCATCATGCAAGACCTTCCTATCATATAACCAAAGCCTACTGTAAACACCCATTTTTGCCCTAGGAGTCAATAATTTTCAATAATAATCAATTTTCAATTTTTCCTAATTTTTCCCCATTTTTCCTAATTTAGCATAAAATAATAAAAATGTTCAAAAAATAAAAATAAATAGGAAAACACTTCAATTTTGAGAAATGATTTCAGAAATAGCAATAATGAATAATAAACAATTTTTACAAATTTTTGAAATTTTAAAAAATACAAAAAATAGAAAAATTGCATTGCATATATGCAATTTGCGAAATAAATAAAATCGCGAAAGTGGGCTAGCCAAGCTGGTTCAGACCATGGCTAGGCGCGCGCGCGGGGGGGCTCGGTCAGACGTTCGAATCGCGGAGGAAGCAGTTTCCGCGTTTTGCAATTTTTCGACTTATCCAGGACACGTAGCAGCATCTGATTGGCTGGAAGAAACGCACGCGCCGAGAGCATGATCGTCTCTTACCTCGAGCCCGAGATCGCCGGCGAAGAAAAATTCGTATTTCGGTCGTTTTGATTCGATTTTTTTGCACAAATCCAACAGATCTTCAACAAAGATAAGATAAAGATTATCTAATTAAAATCAAATCGCAACAAATCGTTAGATGGGCACGAATCGAAGTTGGTTTTTCAACCGAAAATCCGATCAGCTTCAATCGGAGGAAATCCGAGCTTATCCAGCTCGATTTCAAGCGCCTATAAATAGAGGAGGAGATGAGGAAGCAAGAACACATATCAGAATTGCGAGAGAGAGAGAAAATAGTGTAGATCGGAGGAAACCCAAAGTTGCGACCGCCGATCGGAGTTGAGTCACCGCAAGGAGACTTTTTGGGAGTAAACCGCCACCACCATCGGATTCAGCACCCTCAAGAAGCTAGGATTCGACACTTCACCCGTCGCAAAAGACTGCCGGAACGCCGTGAACGAGCCAACCCCGTCGCCGTGTCCGACCGATCTGACCCGACCCAATTCGACCCGACTGACCCGACCCGCGCACCAACCCGGATCCAGGTAAGTCGGATTTTCCGGATTTTTTTTATTTTTATTTAATTAATTTTGTTTATTTATTTATTCTGAATTAATTAATTAATTTATTATTTGTTATTTAGTTA
Organism: Laguncularia racemosa; assembly: GCA_037954665.1. Taxonomy (NCBI): domain Eukaryota; kingdom Viridiplantae; phylum Streptophyta; class Magnoliopsida; order Myrtales; family Combretaceae; genus Laguncularia; species Laguncularia racemosa. The sequence goes on along the minus strand of JBBMOL010000141.1, from coordinate 1,788,170 downwards.
TTTATTTATTTATTTATGTGTTATTTTTAATAAATAGGAAAATATAGAAATTAGATTTTTCTAGAATTTAATAATGTAGAAAAATAATAAAAAATAAAAAGATATATAATAATAATAATAAAAATATAGAAAAATAATAAAAAATTAGGAAAAATGAATCATAAAATTTTAGATGTCAAATAGGATAGATAATGAACAAAAATTCCCAAAAATCACGAAAATCAACAAAAATTCCCAAAAACCACAAAAATCCCCAAAAATTCTCAGAAATCACAAAAATAAAAAAAAATCATAAAAATTTAATAAAAATTAAATAAATACGTTTTAGCACTTAGAAAAATTATTTTCGTCAAATAAATCAAAATTGATGTTTTCCCTACAAAAATCATTTTCAAATCAAGCTTAGGCTTAAAGTTTTTTAGGAAAAATCCAAAAAAATGGTAAGAACATAAATCGAAAGAAATTTCAAAATTAAAAATTCACCAATACACTAAAGATTTTTCCGAAAAGCGAACTACGGCTTGTTTGATCCTGAGTAGCTGGTACGTAGGTACCCATTCGGGTCAACCTATAAAATAAATGAAAAATCCTTTTTCTTGAAATAAATTCAAAGACATAACAAAAATTAACAGAAACACAATGAAACACATTTCTAAAGATGAACAATTTTAGAAGATTAGGTGGTAACCGTATAGGTTTTAATAGGTTAGCCCCCGGACTTAGAAACTCTGGTTTTCCCTTTTTCTCTTCTCACAAAAACGAGAAGAGGAAATAACAACGACTAGTAGTCCAAATTAAGACTAATCCGCTCCTTTAGTCTTAATTCAATTTTTCCCAACAACAGTTGGGTGGCGACTCCAAAAATCAAACGAAGTTCCTAATTCAAGTCGAGAATCTACATTAGATGAGCATAGGGTCTAGTCTAGATTGGATTAGGAATGGGAATTCAGAAATTAGACTCGACAGGATGGCGACTCCACTGGGGACAAATACCAGCGGGCTAGCCACCTGAATCTCTCCAAGCTGTTCTCTTTAAGAAAAATGTGTTTCAATCATTACATTGTTACTAACTTTGCAGGATTTAGTTAGATTTTAGTCTCTTTACTGTGGGTGTTTTGCATGCATACATATGTTTGTGTGAGTAGATGTGGTCGAACCCGGACCGCCCTAGAAACCTAAGACGGGGAGCCATTGTGTAGGTTTCGGGCGAAGTGAGTTGATTCACCGTTTGGGACCGATTAGGCTACCCCACCCTATGCTTCAATATGGCCTGAGATCCATTTCTCTGAGAATGCGGGAGGCCATAGAGCTCGGGAACCAGTTAGAACCAACCTACTTGCATACATAACATCGTACGAGGGGTTGACAATTGGATGACAATGTAATGGTTTGTTATTTTCTCCTTGGAGTTCAGGACTATTTCCCTGTAACATTTTCATAGTTCTGTATGTAACTAGGCTTTTTCCTATTGTAATAGATGGCTAGCAGTGCAGTCGACCGCCTCCTCCGCAAAGAGATTCGAGTGTACAAACCTTTGGACCCAAAATTGGTACTGGACTACTGGTTTACCTTATACAACCCAGAGGAGCAGGCCTTCATCCAGCAGAAGATCGGCCCTATCCTCTCACTGACTAAGTCAGAGGCGAATTTACCTATGGTCCGGGCCATGCTCCAATTATGGGAGATCAAGCCCGCAGCTTTCTTCATCGGGCCGCATAAGATCACCCCTACCCTGGAGGAGTACACCCAGTTGCTACAGGCTCCAGCATTGACTGATCAGACTTACACGCCAGACCTCGAGGCCGGGCCAGCCGGCACCTTCAGTAGACTGCTAGGCATCCGCAAAACAGCGGTCAACAAAGCCCTGGCAGACTGTAATGGGTATTGCATATGAATGGATGACTTAGAAGCCTGGTTTATTGCCCGATGAGACAATGGGGATAGAAAGGACATCCTGTGTGGAGACCCTAAGACTTACAGACAGAGAAGGGTGAACGCTTTCATCTTGACAGCCTTCGCCACCATACTGTTCCCCACCGGGACCTTCTATATCCACTACCGGGTTGCAGAGCTGGTAACCCAATTCCTGGAGGGAAGATCTTACATCCCGGCTCTACTGGCTGAACAGATCCGGAATTTGAATTTCCTTAAGAAGAAGGGCCATGGGATCCTCCGCTCCAGCATCAACCTTCTGCTAATATGGTTCGTAAGCCACCTCAAGTGCTTCGGGCTGAACATGGTCAGGAAAACCCTAGCCCAACAGGTGGATCTAGTGGGTTCTTGTATAGAAAAGGTGAAGTTACCCGACGACATTACCAGCCACAGTTGGGTAGATCTGCTTAGAAGCCTTAGCGCCGAAGATATTCTATGGACAGCTAGGTGGAGTTGCTGCAATAAAATCATCCTAACCTGCAGTAATTTCCAAGCAGTGCCATTAATCGGGATCAACGGATGTATCTGATATCACCCCAACTCCGTAGTCCGCCAATTCGGTATCGTCCAAGACATAGTTTATCGGCCTTCACTCGAAGCAGTCACCTTTGAGTACCAGGATCCGAACCTGTTGGTAGCCGAGAAATTTGCTAAGCTGGCAGAGGTCAAAGCACTTTGGGAGGCCAGAATCGAAAGCCCGAATGTGGACCTCGGCGAACTAGATGGCGAAGTGGGAAAACACTGAGCCACCAGAGAGTTTGTAATCCGTCAGCTATACCAGATAAGGGAAAGAGCATACCGGGTTCCAGACGTCACCCAGCCAAGACCAGATAAGATCAATCCAGAGACAGAGATCTACTTGGAGCAGGTCAAGGCCCGGATGGAAGTATACTTCGAAGCTGCAGACTATAAGAAAAACATCTGGAAGGGACGCTTCAAGGAATCTGACCAAAGAAACAAGGCCCTGGAAGCACAATTAGAGAAGTGCCAAGCTAGGGTCAAGGAACTAGAAGCCATCATCAGTGGGAAGCTTGAGCCTCCACTACAGAAGACCAAAAGAGCTAGGAAATAGAGCATTATTTGTAATTTCTCATTTTTATTGAACTATAGAATTATTAATAAAAGTGAAGTTTTAATAATACATTGTCAATCAGTTGTCAACCCTTTTATCTTTTAGCATCTGCGTGACACATGCATATCATTCTTGCATCCATCATACTAAAAAAAGAAAAAATGCGCGCCAGGTATCAAAATAGCTTCCAAGCAACCAAACCCACCCAGAAGCCCAGTCCTTACGCGCTCAAGAGCAAAAATGGCCAACAGCAGTGACAACCGCCACAACACCAACGCTAAAGCTGCCTCAGACTCTAGGATCATATCCCTAGAGCAAACGGTCCAACAGCTGGCTGCCTAGGTTCACCTCTTGACTGAAAGCATCGGCCTCCTGCGCAACACCCACTCGGCTCAAGAAGAGTATTCAGGGGCCAGGAAGGGAAAAGCAGTGGAGGGACAGCCTCCGGAATACGAAGAAATCAATTCCCACCTTAACCCAGCCTTCGAGTATGAGCCGAAGGTCAGCCAGGGGCCAACCTCTAATGATCTGAAAAAGGAAATGGAAGAGAAACAAAAGGAAATGGAGAAGCGACTCTTCTAGCAGCTCAATGACAAGATGAAAACTATTGAAGGCCCTGATGGTTTTGAATAGGCCGGAATCACTAACCTGCCAGCATACAGGGAAGAGGCATACCCTGACAAGTTCAAGACCCGAGATTTTGAAAAGTATGATGGGACTGGCTGCCCCAAGATGCATACCAGGCTATATGCCCGGAAAATGAGCAAGTATGCTCAATATGATCAACTCATGCTCCAGACCTTCCAGGACAGCCTCACAGGCCCGCATCAGTCTGGTATGCCCACCTCGACTTCAACATTGTCAACACTTGGGAAAAGCTAGCCCGGGCCTTTTATGATCAATACAAGTTTAACATCGAAGTTGCCCCATTTGTGATCGATCTGGGGAGTCTTCGAAAAAGACTTACTGAGCCGTTCAAGGAATATGCTCAGCGCTGGAGGGCCCAAGCCACTAGGGTAGCCACTCCGATGTCTGAAAAGGAATTGACATCCATATTTGTCAATACCTTGGACAAAACTTACTTTTCACATTTGGTAGGCCAGACTTCTTCCAGTTTTGCAGAAGTAGTGGCTGCAGGTTGCACGATCGAGAATGCCATCACCACGGGCAGGCTCTAATCAATGGAACCTCCTAAGGTCACACCAACCCAAAGGCCCTTAGGAGGAAACAGAGTTAAAGAGCCCACAGTCAGTACAGTGCATTCTAGTAAGGCAGAAAAACCTGAGACTCGGGTAACTTTCCAAACCACGAATGCCCCAGTCCAAGCTACAACGGGTCATACACAGGTCGCCAGGCCCCCAAGGCAGTTCACTTCAATCCCCATACCGCTCAGTCAGGTCTTCGCCCGGTTGAGGGCAGACAACTTGATTAGTTTCGAACTCCCCAACGACAGATACAAGCCCAAGAACTTCGACTTTAACCTCAAGTGTGACTATCACATGGGTCAAGAGGGGCACTCCACAGATAGGTGCTGGAGGCTTCGGCACAAAATCCAAGACTTGATTGACGCAGGGATCATACAACTGGATTTTGTGAACACCCCAGCACCCAATGTCAACACCAACCTGTTGCCCAATCACAGGCCTACCATCAACATGATCACGACATAAGAGTCAGCTCCCAAAGAAGCCCTTAAACAGAATCCGGCTGAGCAACCCGCTTCGGAGAGACTCCAAAAGCACACATTAAAGGAAGATGGTTATCCGGGGACCCCACGGTTGGCACTTTGGGAGAATCACACAGGAAGTTTCAGTACCTGGTAAACTATTCTTACACCCCGACTGAGTAAGGGCCGCCTAGTGGGTGGGGGCCGGAATTTGAGAAGCAAGACAATCTAGCAAAGGAAGAGGGAAAGACCATCAACATGATCAATTCTCAGAAGCCCCGGGTTATACGATGCTATGAGGGACAATCAGTCGAGGTGAAAATCCCGAGGAAAAGGTATGTATTCAATGTTCCCGTAGCAGCAGAGAATTAAAAGGTTGCACCATTCGACTATCGGGCCCTCGAACAAGAGCGACCTCCTATAGTAGGAGGTATCACCCGCTCTGGGAGATTATACGATCCGAAGTATAAGAGCCCGACCGAAGAACCCAATACGGAGAAAACAGAGGAAGTGGAAGAGGGTCTTGCTGCATTTACAAAGATGGTAAAGGCCAGCGAATACAAGATCATGGAATAATTGAATAAAGTTCCGACGCAGATATCTCTCATGGGCCTTCTTACCACGTCTGAGCCCCATAGGGAAGCACTCTTTAAAGTGCTAAAACAGATTCAAGTCCCGGAGGGTATTGCTATAGACAAGATGGGTCACGTGGCAAACTCTATCTTCACCATGGATCAAATATCTTTCTCTCCAGAGGAGCTAGGAGAAGAGGGAGACCAACATACCAAGCTACTATTCATAGTGGTCCGGTGCAATGACACCATCGTCTCCCGAGTGCTTATCGACAACGGATCATCCCTCAACGTCTGCCCATTGGCAACACTCGACTTATTGGGGGTCGATCCAAGCAATATAAAACCTAGCTCCACAGTGGTCAGAGCCTTCGACGGTGTCAAAGATGGACATTGTGGGGGAAGTGAACCTACCTGTGGAAATCGGTCCACAAGTATTCCACATCTCCTTCCAGGTCCTCGACATCCAAGGTCTTTTAACCTGCTCCTGGATGACCTTGGATACATGCTGCTAGTGCCATTCCTCTAGTCTCCACCAAAAGGTCAAATTCATCACAAATGGGCAGATAGTTACAGTACTGGGCGAGCTAGATTACGCCATATACAAGGAGACTGCCATACCTTACATCGAGGATGAAGGTTCAGAAGACCTGAGGTTGCAGATTTTCAACGAAGTGAATATGATGACCAGCAAGGAGGGCCATCAGTTTAAAGAGGGGTAGCACAGGACCTTTGGACTGGGGTATGTTCCTACGGCCGCGGAAGAAGCACAAGTGAGGAGTGTTAAAGGCAGAATAAAGGGGAAGCTGGTTGACACCCAGATGTGCATCCCACCTCTCCAACAATCTTTCCGAAGGGCAAATACCATTCAAGAGCTTCGAATAAACAAAGAGGACAACAACAAAGGGGAATCAATCTCCCGCATGTCCAACCAACATCCAGCTCTGAACAACTGGTTTTGTTGTCCTATCAATAGCGCTAGGTTAGCTCAAGAGTAGAAAAAAATCATTGAACAAATTTTATTGAGACTATTTATCAAATTCCATTACAGTTTGTTTCTTTTATTATTATATAGGATTTCATTTTTTATGTCACTCAGATCTCCCACCATCGAACATCAGGGATATTTCGCGCAAGTAGAACTTAAAAACCTGATATCGTTCCCAACGCTGCTGGGTCAGTTGTTGAAGACGATATCTTAGACCACGAAATAATACAAGAAAATTAGTTAAAATATGAACAAAGCGGAATCTCGATCGACGAGCCTGTGGAGACAGTAAATCTAGGCAGCATGGAAAACCCTAAGAACCTCAAAATCGGACCAGTTTGAGTGCCGAGCAAAAATGTGAGATAACCGAGCTATTAATCGAATATGCAGATGTGTTTGCCTGGTCATATGGTGACATGCCAGGGCTAGACCAGTCGATAGTAGTTCACAGGCTTCCCACAAGGGAAGATGTCAAACCTAAAAAACAAAAACTAAGAAGATTTAGGCCCGACATCTTGCTAAAAATCAAAGAAGAAGTCAAGAAACTACTGGAAGTAGGGTTCATCGAAGTATCCGACTACCCAGAGTGGGTGGCAAATGTAGTCCCCGTTACAAAAAAGAACGGAAAAGTGCGCGTATGCGTGGACTTTCGAGACTTAAACCAAGCCACGCCAAAGGATAACTTCCCCCTACCTCATATTGATGTTCTAGTAGATAACACCACGGGAAACCATCTCTTCTCATTCATGGACGGTTTCTCAGGATACAATCAAATAAAAATAGCCGAGGAAGACAAGACCAAAACAACCTTCATCACGACATAGGGAACTTTCTGTTACAAAGTCATGCCCTTTGGTCTGAAAAACGCCGGGGCAACGTATCAGAGAGCCATGGTCGCCATACTTCACGACATGATGCATCGTGAGGTTGAGGTATACATTGATGACATGATAGCTAAATCCAAAGAAAGAGAAAGCGATGTAGACATCCTAAGGAAGTTGTTTAAACGACTGAGGAAATTTCAGCTTAAGTTAAACCCGAAAAAATGTACTTTCGGGGTTACAACAGGGAAATTGTTAGGGTTCGTTATCAGCCAGGAGGGCATTAAGATTGACCCTGACAAGGTAAAGTCCATATTAGAGTTACCTTCCCGACGCTCCGTTAAAGAAGTAAGAAGCTTGCTGGGGAGACTAAATTATATAGCTCAGTTTATCTCACAAACTCACCAACAAATGCCGGCCGCTATTCCGTCTGTTGAAGAAGAACGCCGCAATAGAATGGGACGACGAATGTGAAGAAGCGTTCAGGACAATCAAAGACTATCTTATAAAACCCCCGGTCTTGATAGTCCCGAAACAAGGAAAACCCTTATTCTTATACCTTACCATACTCCCCGAATCCATGGGATGTGTGTTGGGGCAGAAAGATGAAGAGGGAAGAGAACGTCCCATATATTATTTGAGCAAGAAGTTCACAGATGGGGAACAAAGGTACTCAGAGGTGGAGAAGACGTGTTGTGCGTTAATTTGGGTCATGCATCGACTAAGGCAATACACCTTTTACTATCATATTGAGCTGTTGACAAGACATAATCCTTTGAAATACTTGGCAGAGAAGCCAGCATTGATGGGTAGAATCTCTAAATGGCATATGCTTCTATCCGAGTTTGACATCACGTATGTAAATCAAAACTCGATAAAGGGGCAAGCCTTAGCCGATCAGTTGGCCGAATACCCTGTCGAGACAGATACCCAAGAAATACAAGTCCAATTTCCGGACGAGAACAAATTAACAGTAGAAGATATGCCGGTAGAAAACTCTGGGAGAGAGTAGAATGGTGGGTGGAAACTGTTCTTCGACGGGGTTGCCAATGTATTCGGTTGTGGGGTTGGGGCAGTATTGATATCCCCAGACGGCACTCAATTCCCTGCAGCGACAAGACTTACATTTTCCTATACCAATAATATCGCGGAATATGAAGCATGTATTCTTAGCCTCAAGATGGCCTGCCAAATGGGAATCCGCGAATTAGAGGTGTACGGGGACTTGTCGCTCATCATACTACAAACAAGAGAGGAATACAGAACTAAAGACCCCAAACTGGTACCGTACCATCAACACTTGACAAAGCTGATTGAGGAGTTTAAAGCAATCACCTTCACGTACATCCCGAGAATTCAGAATCAGTTCGCAGATGCCCTAGCCACACTAGCGTCCATGATTCAAATAACAGGAGGAGCCGGAGTTCAACCGATGAAAATAGACATCGAAAGTCGGCCCGCTTATTGTTTGACAATTGAAAAGATACAAGATGATAAGCCCTAGTATTATGACATCAAGACCTTCCTCCAAGAAGGTAAATACCCTGAAATGGCTAGCAAGAATGACCAAAGAACACTCAGAAGGTTAGCCAAGTCATTTCTTATTAAGTGGGTCTATACTCTACAAGAGATCATATGATACCACCCTGTTGAGATGTGTGGACAAAAATGAAGCATGCGAACTCATGAAGGAAATACATGAAGGGGTATGTGGACCTCATATGAACGGCTACATGTTAGCCCGAAAAATCATGAGGTTAGGGTATTACTGGTTAACCATGGAGTCGGATTGCATAAAGTATGTTAAGCACTGCCATTTGTGCCAAGTATACGCAAACCGGATCAATGCTCCACCCAACGAGCTACATTTGTTATCGGCGCCGTGGCCTTTCTCTATATGGGGAATCGACATAATCGGCCCAATCACTCCAACGGCATCCAATGGCCACAGATTTATACTGGTAACGATTGATTACTTCACCAAATGGGTAGAAGCGTCATCATATACCAATGTCACAAAAGGGGTAATAGTCCGCTTCTTAAAAAGAGACATAATAGCCCGATATGGAGTTCCTGAGTTGATCATCACCGACAATGGTACCAATCTCAACAATAAATCGATGATAGGTTTATGTCAATAATTCCACATAAACCACAGAAATTCAACCCCCTACCGACCTCAAATGAACGGGGCAGTAGAAGCAGCTAACAAAAATATCAAGAAGATCATCGAGAAAATGACAACAACTTACAAAGATTGGCATGAAATGTTACCATTTGCTCTCATGGCTTATAGGACTTCAATAAGAACATCTACGGGAGCTACCCCTTACTCATTGGTATATGGTACAGAAGCAGTGCTACCAGTGGAAGTCGAGATACCATCATTCAGAATCTTGTCAGAAACTCAATTAACAGAATCGGATTGGGTAAAGAAAAGGCTTGATCAGCTAAATCTGATTGAGGAAAGAAGACTTACCGCGCTATGTCATGGTCAGTGTTACCAACAGAGGATAGCCCGAGCATTCAACAAGAAATGAGACCTCGGTACTTCAAAGAGGGCGATCTAGTACTAAGAAAAGTTCTCCCGAACGCCTAAGACTCCAAAGGAAAATTCACTCCAAATTATGAAGGCCCGTATGTGGTGAAAAAGGTTCTGTCAGGTGGTGCTCTAATATTAACTCAGATGGATGGTCCAGAATTGAGAGACCCCGTCAACACAGATGCTGTAAAGATGTACTATCCTTAGGCAAGGGAATTGAAATTTTGCCAATGTTTATGAAAGCCAATATTCGATACAAAGTTCGTTGAGTCGAGTTTTTACTTTTCTACAAGCAAAGCTAATATCCCTGAATGGTCAACAATCCCAATCAATTCTCATCACAATAAATACACCTAAACACATTACCCACCACTTTGTCAATGAAAGATAAACACTAAAATGATAATGAATCTTAATGTAATTTGTGATATAATTTTGTCTACTCCTAAGCATTAAAACTGAGCGCATTATTAGATAACATTACCGTCGAAAGAGCTTTGTGCATAAAGAAAAGAGGCACATCAAGATTTTCAATCAGTGTCAAGATAAGAAGAAAAGAAGCAGGAGCAAACCAACACGAAGGTTCAGTTGTTTAGTTGCTATCCGAGATAAACTGGCAAGCATATTAAAATAGGTAACTATCATCACATCATGAAAGGCATCACATCATCTAGCTTAGTAAGAAGCATGTTTAAGAGTACCAGATGAGTCAGCTCATAATGAAGCACGTGTCTAGACATTTCCTTTAATAGGGTTAGTCAGCCCAATATGGGCACTTTCCCGAAAAAACCTGTTCTCAGGGTCAGCTCATGAGGGCACCTTTTGAGACAGTTCTATTTTAGGTTAGTCAGCTCTTGGGGCACTTTCCTAAAAGCCAATCCAAGGGTTAGTCAGCCCAATATGGGCACTTTCCCGAAAAAATCTGTTCTCAAGGTCAGCTCATAAGGGCACCTTTTGAGACAGTTCTATTTTAGGTTAGTCAGCTCTTGGGGCACTTTCCTAAAAGCTAATCCAAGGGTTAGTCAGCCCAATATGGGCACTTTCTCGAAAAAATCTGTTCTCAAGGTCAGCTCATAAGGGCACCTTTTGAGACAGTTCTATTTTAGGTTAGTCAGCTCTTGGGGCACTTTCCTAAAAGCCAATCCAAGGGTTAGTCAGCCCAATATGGGCACTTTTCCGAAAAAATCTGTTCTCAAGGTTAGCTCATAAGGGCACCTTTTGAGACAGTTCTATTTTTAGGTTAGTCAGCTCTTGGGGCACTTTCCTAAAAGTCAATCCAAGGGTTAGTCAGCCCAATATGGGCACTTTCCCAAAAAAACATGTTCTCAGGGTCAGCTCATAAGGGCACCTTTTGAGACAGTTCTATCTAAGGTTAGTCAGCCCAATATGGGCACTTTCCCGAAAAAACCTGTCCTCAATGGTCAGCTCATAAGGGCACCTTTTGAGACAGTTCTATTTTTAGGTTAGTCAGCTCTTGGGGCACTTTCCTAAAAGTCAATCCAAGGGTTAGTCAGCCCAATATGGGCACTTTCCCGAAAAAACCTATTCTCAAGGTCAGCTCATAAGGGCACCTTTTGAGACAGTTTTATCTAAGGTTAGTCAGCCCAAGATGGGCACTTTCCTAAGAATTTTATCAAAGGTTAGTCAGCCCAATATGGGCACTTTCCTAAAAAAAACCTGTCCTCAATGGTCAGCTCATAAGGGCACCTTTTGAGACAATTCTATTTTTAGGTTAGTCAGCTCTTGGGGCACTTTCCTAAAAGTCAATCCAAGGGTTAGTCAGCCCAATATGGGCACTTTCTCGAAAAAACCTGTTCTTAGGGTCAGCTCATAAGGGCACCTTTTGAGACAGTTCTATCTAAGGTTAGTCAGCCCAAGATGGGCACTTTCCTAACAATTTTATCAATGGTTAGTCAGCCCAATATGGGCACTTTCCTAAAAAATCTGTTCTTAGGGTCAGCTCATAAGGGCACCTTTTGAGACAGTTCTATTTTAGGTTAGTTTGCTCTTAGGGCACTTTCCTAAAAATCAATCCAAAGGTTAGTCAGCCCAATATGGGCACTTTCCCGAAAAAAATCTGTTCTCGGGGTCAGCTCATGAGGGCACCTTTTGAGACAGTTCTATCTAAGGTTAGTCAGCCCAAGATGGGCACTTTCCTAAGAATTTTATCAAAGGTTAGTCAGCCCAATATGGGCACTTTCCTAAAAATTCGTTCTCAAGGTCAGCTCATAAGGGCACCTTTTGAGACACTACCACAGGTTAGTCAGCCCAAGATGGGCACTTTCCTAAAATCTATTTTAAGGTTAGTCAGCCCAATATGGGCACTTTCCTAGATTCTCCCGATTAGTCAGCTCTTGGGGCACTTTTCGGAAACATCCTTCCCAAACAGTTGCTAGTCTAACAAGATGCTTCTGTCGAGAAGTAGCCAGCTCATAAGGGCGCTTCCTAAGTAAATTTTCTTTCCAAGGTTGCAAGTCTGATAAGACGCTTCCTATCATCATTTCTCATACATTCCTACTCGATGCTTGAGATGTGTCCTATCGCCAATTAGTTAGCCCATAAAGCACTTTTTGGAGAGGGAACATTACCTTGAATTGTTAGGAACATCTTCAACCGTAGGATTATCAGCTTTTGGGCATTTTCCTACTAAAACCTAATTCAAGAGGTCAAAAATGGCGTCTTTTGTTTGTCTTTGTAGTTAAGTTTTTCAAACTTTACCACAAAGAGGGGCAGCTGTAAACACCCTTTTTTTGCTCTAGGAGTCAATAATTTTCAATAATAATCAATTTTCAATTTTTCCTAATCTTTCCCCATTTTTCCTAATTTAGCATAAAATAATAAAAATGTTCAAAAAATAAAAATAAATAGGAAAACACTTCAATTTTGAGAAATGATTTCGGAAATAGCAATAATGAATAATAAACAATTTTTACAAATTTTTGAAATTTCAAAAAATACAAAAAAATAGAAAAATTGCGTTGCATATATGCAATTTGCGAAATAAATAAAATCGCGAAAGTGGGCTAGCTTAGCTGGTCCGGACCATGGCTAGGCACGCGCGCGGGGGGGCTCGGTCAGACGTTCGAATCGCGGAGGAAGCAGTTTCCGCGTTTTGCAATTTTTTTACTTATCCAGGACACGTGGCAGCATCTGATTAGCTGGAAGAAACGCACGCGCCGGGCGCGTGATCGTCTCCTACCTCGAGCCCGAGATCACCGGCGAAGAAAAATTCGTTTTTCGGCCGTTTTGATTCGATTTTTTTGCACAAATCCAACAGATCTTCAACAAAGATAAGATAAACATTATCTAATTAAAATCAAATCGCAATAAATCATTGGATGGGCACGATTCAGAGTTGGTTTTTCAACCGAAAATCCGATCAGCTTCAATCGGAGGAAATCCGAGCTTATGCAGCTCGATTTCAAGTGCCTATAAATAGAGGAGGAGATGAAGAAGCAAGAACACAGATCAAAATTGCGAGAGAGAGAGAAAATAGTGTAGATCGGAGGAAACCCAAAGTTGCGACCGCCGATCGGAGTTGAGCCACCGCAAGGAGACGTTCTGGGAGTAAACCGCCACCACCATCGGATTCAACACCCTCAAGAAGCTAGGATTCGACACTTCACCTGTCGCAAAAGACCGCCGGAACGCCGTGAACGAGCCAACCCCGCCGCTGTGTCCGACCGATCCGACCCGACTCGATTCGACCCGACTGACCCAACCCGCGCACCGACCCGGATCCAAGTAAGTCGGATTTTCCGGATTTTTTTTATTTTTATTTAATTAATTTTTTATTTATTATTCTGAATTAATTAATTAATTTATTATTTGTTATTTAGTTATTTATTTATGTGTTTTTTTAATAAATAGGAAAATGTAGAAATTAGATTTTTCTAGAATTTAATAATGTAGAAAAATAATAAAAAATAATAAATAGATAAATAAAAAATAAAAAAAATATAATAATAATAATAATAATATAGAAAAATAATAAAAAATTAGGAAAAATGAATCATAAAATTTTAGATGTCAAATAGGATAGATAATAAACAAAAATTCCCAAAAAAATCACAAAAATTCCCAAAAATCACAAAAATCAACAAAAATTCTCAAAAACCACAAAAATCCCCAAAAATTCTCAGAAATCACAAAAATCATAAAAATTTAATAAAAAATTAAATAAATAAGTTTTAGCACTTGGAAAAATCATTTTCGTCAAATAAATCAAAATTGATGTTTTCCCTACAAAAATCATTTTCAAATTAAGCTTAGGCTTAAAGTTTTTTAGGAAAAATCCCAAAAAATGGTAAGAACATAAATCGAAAGAAATTTCAAAATTAAAAATTCACCAATACACTAAACATTTTTCCGAAAAGCGAACTACGGCTTGTTTGATCCTGAGTAGCAGGTACGTAGGCACCCATTCGGGTCAACCCATAAAATAAATGAAAAATCCTTTTTCTTGAAATAAATTCAAAGACATAATAAAAATTAACAGAAACACAATGAAACACATTTCTAAAGATGAACAATTTTAGGAGATTAGGTGGTAACCGTATAGGTTTTAATAGGTTAGCCCCCGGACTTAGAAACTCTGGTTTTCCCTTTTTCTCTTCTCACAAAAACGAGAAGAGGAAATAACGACGACTAGTAGTCCAAATTAAGACTAATCCGCTCCTTTAGTCTTAATTCAATTTTTCCCAACAACAGTTGGGTGGCGACTCCAAAAATCAAACGAAGTTCCTAATTCAAGTCGAGGATCTACATTAGATGAGCATAGGGTCTAGTCTAGATCGGATTAGGAATGGGAATTCAGAAATTAGACTCGTCACCTACTAAGCAATATATGAGATGCACACATAGGCAAGATATCACACTCAATCTCATCATGATATTTATCCCCTACACTGAATGGTACCTCAGCTCTTTGGGTCACATGCAAACTTCCCTGATCACTAAGCCAATGCAATTTATATGGTTTTAGGATGTGGAATAGTAGTAAGTCTTAGCTTCGATACTAACAAGGCGGCTACTACATTGGTACAACTACCACCATCAATTATAAGGACACATAAATTTCCTTATATCCTACAAGAAGTATGGAACAAGTTTTCCCTTTGTTCTTCATCCTTATTAGCAAATGTAGTCAATGTTCGGCACAACACATTAGCATATTGAAACATTTCACTAGACATTGTTGTATTTAAATTCAACCCCACAATAATAATCTCTACACCTCTTAAGTTTACGGTGCAACAACCACCCCAAATACAACCCGATTTCACGCCACTTTATAACACCTCAAGTACAACACACATAAGACCACGACAAAATTACACACACATTCTTCACTAAATTTGCAAAAAAAACAACTCCACATACATGCCTCTTAAATCACGGTTCAGCAACCTCCCCAAATACAACACCATATCACACCACTTTACAACATCTCAAGTACAACACATTCACATCGCCACTTACAACAATATACACATCACATGCAACACAAAACTTCTTCAATTCACTACTCCTTCTCAAAGAAAATTCAAGGATAACACGTTGCAAATTCTTCACTTCAAATACAAATCCAATCTGCAACTTACATAAAAGGCAGCAATTTAATTTTGAAAATCAAACCACTTCACTAATTGCAACACTTCCACATTTGGTAAGAAGTAATTTTCAAATTCAAACAAACACACATTAACTCCTTCACTCTTAATGCTTGTTTTGAAATCAAATAACTTCCATTCTTCCACACTACTCAAATCTAGAAATTGCAAATGCTTTCCCCAATTCCGAATTCAAATAATGTAAGAATCATAATTTTCTTCCTACACAATTGTACTTCCGAAATTGCATTAAAAAAATGCACTATCTTTCCCCTTCCTTCACGATGAAGTTCACAACAAAGAGGCTTCAACAAGTACTCAAAAATCACTCAACAAGCAGCAAATTCAACTTCCCAAACAAGACAATCACGCCACTTCAAGCAATCACAACAACAATTTCAATTTACCCCCAATTTTGGAATTGAATATGTAAGAACATGAACCCTAAATTTCCAAAATTCAAGATTGCAAATCCCTCCTCTTAAACCTCAAACTCTGATACCAAAAGATAATGTGCCTAAAACCAAGGTCTAAGCACAATCAAATGAACCAAAGGAACACTTCAACTCTCAAATCAATAATCGGTTCAAAAGGGTAAAATTACGTGAACCCTAGTGAAGATGCAATGAGATCCAAATACTCAATGATGCAATTATAATTCCACAATGATAATTTCTTCTAACATAACACTAATCACATATAAATCCACGTGAATAATTCACAAGTTCAAAATAAATCTTCAACTCTATGAACCCCTTTCCACATGTGTTAATCACGATTCGAGAAGCATGCATAAAGGATGAACCGAATTCAAATGCAAAGTATCTCAATTAAGCACAAAAATTCGAAATGAATAGGAAGCAAATCTGACCAAGAACTATCTCATTTCGCCCCTAGATATTACATACTAGAGAAGAAAAGAAATCACAACAAAATGAAATTGTTATTATTCACAATTTTAAAGTGTTGCACTCGCCATAATTTCAACTCTTGGGATTGAAATTGATAAGAGTTTAATGAAAATTAGGAGAACCCTAATCCTCACGCAAAATGTATCTCAAATCTAAATAAAATGGCCTCATTAAACCCTACTTTAAGCAAGTATTTATACTTGCTCCTTTTAGGATTAGAAAATGCACAAAATTACAACCATTGTTGTCAAAATCGCGATTTAACTCGTACGATTCAACGATTTTACGAGTTTGTATATATATTTCTAGTTAACTCGCACACAAAATCAGAGAGAAGCAAAATCGTAATAAAATCGCGATTTTGAACAGTAAAATCGTTCAAAATCGCTATTCTATCTGTTTCAACCAATTCCACAAATATTTCCAATTGCAGGCTTCAACCATTCGGATCGGATCCAAGTCCACGATCCAGTAATTAGCTACCCTGCCCAATTAATAAAAGGCCCAGCCCAACCCAGCCCAACCGACGACTCAGCGCGTCCTTTGCATTTGTTGGCTTGCTGTTGTACATTGAAGTTCTTCGTTCAGTGGAAAGAGGAGAAGAGAGAAAGTGAAAACGGGAGAGGCGAACCGAGATCTATAGTTCCACTTCCACACTGAGCTGAGCTGATAGAAATTTGAAACAGAGAGCGCCGAGCAGCGAGCCAACGATCCTTTGTGTGCTTCTGTGGGTGTGTTTCCTTGACACACGGCCATGCAATTTAATTACCCGGCCGTGCTCTTCCCCTGTTCCTTCCAAAAAGCATTTTTCTTCATGTTTTCTTATCCGATCTCAATCCAGGTTGATATTCGATCTCAATCTAAGTGTTAATTTGTAGTTATCAGGTACTTATATAAAGACTTTCAACCGTTAAATTTTTTTAAGTAAGCTAGCTATTTAATCTTTGAGTTTGAAAGTGGAATATGTTCTGCTCCTAAGGCTAAGTAATGGAATTCCGCTAGTTGAACCCTGTCCAGTAGACTCCCTGTTCCACTCATCCCCTTCGTAAGCTCTTTGATCGGGATACTATTACCTAAACTACTCTATCATGTGAAGTTTTGGAAATTAATAATATGTTCTTACTTCTTTCTATAACCTTGAATGATGCACAATGGAAAATTAGCTAAAAGATGCAGGCCTTCTATGATGGAAGTTTGCTTTTCCGAATTTGCTATCCTAATCATACCAATGTTGCTATTTTTTTGTGGATAAAAATACCGTTGTTGGATAATCGAATAGGCACTTGACTATGCACTGCACTTGTTTAAAATTCTGAATATAAATCTTTTCCTCTACAAGAGAGTCTCCAGATAAGAGGAGGAAGTTAGGAAATTGCCTCATTGAGGCCTTTAAACTTGTTATATTTATTATTGGTAAGTTTTTTCACATCATGTTCTCTTTCCTTTTATTTTTTACATATGTATTTTTAACAGATGTCTATCTATAGAACTTGTGAAATATCGTTATCTATTAATGAAATATTTGAATAGTTCCAATATTATTGATTATGGAACAATCTAGGTGGATAATTCCTTAATGAAAAACCTTGAGCCAGTTAATCAGTAGTCATTTCCAAATGTATTATGTGCTTAAATATCAATGAAGCCAATTCTAGACAAACTTAATCCTTCATACAAGTTGCATTTAGAGGGTTTAGGTTAAGCATGTAGTGTGCTAAGTTATATTGTTATAATTTGGAAATGGGATTATATTACTTAGTTATAAATTTATAATATACTCATTTTTCTAGCTTTATAGAATGTAAAGCTTGTTACCCTTTATGTTTTGCTTTCCTTTTCTTGATGATGGTTTAAAGAGAAGCTTTATAGTTATTTTTCTTGCTATCTCTTCTAGTTCTAATTAGTAATTACTTGTTACATGAGCAATTTACTTTATATATGTAATTTGTAAATATGTAATAGTACTTTATAGTTTCTACTTTCTACCATAACTCTCTGATGAGAAAATTTCTGACACTGTCAACCTTTTCAGAACCCAATTTGGATGATGATCCAAATTGTTCATATTTACCTTATGTCTTTATTTCTAATAAAAATTTGAGAATAATCTTATAGGTACAATGGTAATTCTCCATGGGATGCCAATATGTCCTACAACTTCCGTTGGACATAGAACATTTTTCAGGATGACAATCAAAGACCCGTTGCGATTGTTTTCCTATTCCGAGGCATTGGATCATGAAGACTTATGTTATTTTGTATCTTGTAATTGTTTTATGAACTATTTTGGTTGTATTTTGGTTTTGGGACACTTTTATTTCCTTGTAATCTTCATTTAGGGTTACTCACCTTAAAAGTGGCAAACTTGTAATTTTGAGCACTTTTTAACCCTAGGAGTAGCAAGTATAAATACTTGCTTAAGAGAGGGTTTGAGGAGGCCATGTTTTGCAGAATTGAGAGACACTTTCATGTGTGGAATTAGGGTTCTTTCCTTAGTTCAAAACTCTTATCAATTTCAACCCAAGAATTGGAATTGTGGCGAGTGCGACGAAGGGGAATTGTGAGTCATATTGATTCCATCTTTGTTGTATGTTCATTTCTTCTCTAGTGAGTCATATCTAGGGTAGAATTGAATCTTTCTTAGACATATTTGTGGTTATATTTCGTGGACACCAATCTTGTAAGATTGATTGTTCCTTGAGCACTTGAATTACATATATCATTTTTAGTGCATTGGCATAAATTTGGTATTGAAAGGGGAAGTGGATTTCATGGGTTTATTGCTTTCTTTGATCTGATTTCCACGTGGTTTTCAATCCTTATTGTGGTTACTTGGTGAATGTTACAAATAGAGATTATAATTACATCCTTTGATCAACATTTTCCATCAAAATCTACAAAGTATTCACGTGAATTGCTTCCTTGGTGGACCGATTTTGTATGAGACTTAAGTTTGTGTTTTCTTGAGTCTTTTGATTATGCTTCCAAGTGGAATTAGGCACATCATCTTTTTGGTATCAGAGCAATCATCATATTTGGATTTAAGATTGAACACATCCTAATTGAAGAATCGGTTATAAACATTGGAAATTGACACCATTATTCATGAGATTGAGACTAGTTTGATTGACATTGTTTGATTGTCTTTCAAATTAGTTTTGTTTGTGCTTAATCTTGGTTTTAGGCACATCATCTTTTTGGTATCAGAGCACATGTTGAGAGAAGGGATTGGTTGTATTTGATTTCGTGTAATTAATCATCAATTAGAGTTTATATAGTGAAAACCGCAAATTGTGTTGTTGTTATGGTTTTGAGCTTACGAAATTGCCTTGGCTTGGAATTTAATTTGTTGTTTGTTAGAGTTGGATTGAGAAGGTTGTTGTATCATCTTATGATCAATAATTTTCGTGGAAGGGTAGATGCATAGAAGTGTTGTTTAATTCAACAACTTTTGGAACTTGAAAAAACTTACCAATCCTTGGCGTAGCTTGTTGTGGCGTGAAGGAGGATGTGTTAGTTGTTGTTGTGACTTCCATTGTGTAATTGTGAATTAGAGGAGTACAATTTGCAGATTTGCATTGAGTTTTGATTAGTAAGGAATTATTTGAATTCAAACACATGCCATTAAGTTGTGGGAGTTAATGAGTGCTATTTGAATTTGAATTCATTGCTTACAAATTGAAGAAGGCTTGCAATTAGTGAAGTGGTTTGAATTTCAAATTTGAGTTGCTGCCTATTTTGTTGTGAGTTGCGGTTAGAACTTGTGGAAAGTGAAGTATATTTTGTTATTATTGCCGTGGAAGTGGAGTGTATTTGTTGTTGTAGCCGTTTGTTATCATTGCCATGGAAGTGGAGTGCAATTTGTTGTTATTGCCATGGGAGTTATTGGTGAAGTGAGTACACCGTGATTGAGGTGTGTGTGGTGGTGTAAATTTGTGGAGTTATGTGGAGTAAGGTGCTGCACATTAAGATAAAGTGTGAGTGTGAACCTTGGCTAATTAAGGGAGTTAATTAGTGAAGTTTGAAATTCAAATATAAGCATTTAAGTGTGAAAGTTATTGAGTATTGTTACTTAAAAACTTGCTTAGTTGAATTCAATATTTTAACTACTTAGAAGTATTTATTTGTGCTTCACTTATTCTAATATACTTGAAGGGATAAGAAGTATTTGTTGCATTGGTGACTTGTTACACCGTGGGTGTACAAGTGTGTGTGTTGTTATCCAAACTTGTTATTGTGATGTGGTGAAGTGAAGGGAGTGTGCTACAAATTATTTGAGATTACATTTGTACTTCAGATAAATCTCATCCACAAACATGTCATATGATAGTGTGAATGGGGACATTGGCAATGAGGCCAATAGCCAAGTGGGTGGCAGACTAGGTCGTCAAAATATAAGTGGAAGAACTTTAGATGAGCAACTTCAGGACCTTACCACAATTGTTGCTACATTGGCAACAAGAATTGCTAGGGTGACATTACCACCACCACCTGTGGTAAACCTTCAGGCACCACCTAGAGTAAAAGGAGATTATCATGCTCTTAGGGAAGGTAGGGATGATAATTTTGGGGTTAATCCATACCCGAACAGGGAATTTAGACCACCTCGAAGACTAGAGTGTGCGAAGCTACAAATGCCTTCATTTGATGGTAGGGGTTCCACTGATGACTACCTAGATTGGGAAGACCAAGTTGAAGGTCTTTTCAAGTGTTATGGGATTGATGAAGACTCCAGGGTACGCCTTGCATCCATAGAGTTCACAGGGTATGCCACTTTCTGGTGGAAGAATCTGATTATCAATAGGCGTCGGGATGGAGAAGCTGAGGTTCAGACCTGGAGGGACATGAAAAGATTATTGAGGAAAAGGTTCATTCCTGAACACTACAAACAGGAACTGTTTATGCAACTGCAAACATTAAGGCAGGGAGGCAAAACAGTGGATGATTATGTGCAGGAGTTTGAGACCCTTATGATTAGGTGTGGGTCTGTTGAGCCTCCAGAGCAAACTATAGCACGTTTTGTCTCAGGTCTAAAATATGAAATAGCATGTATTGTTGAACTGCAACGCTATAATACACTTGATGAGGCTATTCAGTTGGCCTTAAAAGTAGAGAGATAAAGGAGGTCCAACTTCTTTAGGGCTCCGAGCAGTATGCCCAGTACTGTTAATAGACCCATATCAGTTGACAGTCGATCAAGGGGAACAAAGGCGGTAAGTGAGGGAGTAAAGGTAGTGGACACTACTAACCCAACAATTATGAGAGAAAATTTACCCATTGGGAAGGGTAAAGAGGTTGTGGTCCCAGAAACGAGGTAGACTGTTCCCGGATCTACTAGTGGGAAAGTGCGCCGGATAAAATTCTTTAAATGCATGGGATTTGGGCATATGGCTGCACAGTGTCCAAATAAGAGGGTGATGACTGTAATGGAAGACACTAGGGAGGATGTTGAGGATGATCATGAACAGATTGAACCTACAGATCTACCAACAGCATTGTAGGAATATTATGATGATCAGGCTACAAATGCGCTTGAGTAGCATATAGGAGGAAAATATCTATCCCTTAATGTGTTACGCAGGGCTTTATCTATATCTCCCGATACCAGTGATATTCAGAGGGAGAATATATTTCATACCTCTTGCAGAATCAGAGGTAACCTTTGTGTACTCATCATCGATAGTGGTAGTTACACGAATGTTATATCTGCTGTACTGGTAGACAAATTACAACTGTCTACTATCCTACATCCTAGTCCTTATCACTTGCATTGGCTGGATAATAGAGGTAGTATGCATGTTACCTATAGGGCAAAGGTTCCTGTGAATGTTGGACCGAATTATCATGATGAGATCATGTGTGATATAGTCCCTATGCATGCATTCCATTTACTGTTAGGTCAGCCTTGGTTATATGATCGACGGGTGATACATGATGGGTTTGAAAATACCAACATGTTTAGCATGG
The DNA here is from genome assembly GCA_037954665.1 of Laguncularia racemosa. Taxonomy (NCBI): domain Eukaryota; kingdom Viridiplantae; phylum Streptophyta; class Magnoliopsida; order Myrtales; family Combretaceae; genus Laguncularia; species Laguncularia racemosa. The sequence goes on along the minus strand of JBBMOL010000141.1, from coordinate 1,766,087 downwards.
GCGAGTCACGCATAATTCTATTACCGATGACTCCATCTGAGGTCTAGGGTTTTTAGAAACAGATCAGAAATCCATCCACTGCCATTGTTAGCCGGAAGAGCAGGACAATAGAGATACTAGGGTTCAGCTCCACAACTGATCCTCTAGATTTGAGGGCAAATCTTTCAGAAGCCCGGGGAGATGATGAGAACATTTCTGACACTGTCAACCTTTTCAGAACCCAATTTAGATGATGATCCAAATTTCTCATATTTACCTTATGTCTTTATTTCTAATAAAAATTGAAAATAATCTTATAGGTACAATGATAATTCTCCATGGGATGCCAATATGTCCTACAACATCCATTGGACACAGAACATTTTTCAGGATGACAATCAAAGACCCGTTGCGATTGTTTTCCTATTCCGAGGCATTGGATCAAGAAGACTTATGTTATTTTGTATCTTGTAATTTTTTTATGAACTATTTTGGTTGTATTTTGGTTTTGGGACACTTTTATTTCCTTGTAATCTTCATTTAGGGTTAGCCACCTTAAAAGTGGCAAACTTATAATTTTGAGCACTTTTTAACCCTAGGAGTAGCAAGTATAAATGCTTGCTTAATAGAGGGTTTGAGGAGGCCATATTTTGCAGAATTGAGAGACACTTTCATGTGTGGAATTAGGGTTCTTTCCTTAGTTCAAAACTCTTATCAATTTCAACCCAAGAATTGGAATTGTGGCGAGTGCGACGAAGGGGAAATGTGAGTCATATCGATTCCATCTTTGTTGTATGTTCATTTCTTCTCTAGTGAGTCATATCTAGGGTAGAATTGAATCTTTCTTGGACATATTTGTGGTTATATTTCGTGGACAACAATCTTGTAAGATTGATTGTTCCTTGAGCACTTGAATTACATATATCATTTTTAGTGCATTGACGTGAATTTGGTATTGAAAGGGGAAGTGGATTTCATGGGTTTATTGCTTTCTTTGATTTGATTTCCACGTGAATTTTCAATCCTTATTGTGTTTACTTGGTGAATGTTATAAATAGAGATTATAATTACATCCTTTGATCAACATTTTCCATCAAAATCTACAAAGTATTCACGTGAATTGCTTCCTTGGTGGACCGATTTTGTATGAGACTTGAGTTTGTGTTTTCTTGAGTCTTTTGATTGTGCTTCCAATTGGAATTAGGCACATCATCTTTTTAGTATCAAAGAAATCATCATATTTGGATTTAAGATTGAACACATCCTAATTGAAGAATCGGTTATAAACATTGGAAATTGACACCATTATTCATAAGATTGTGACTAGTTTGATTGACATTGTTTGATTGTCTTTCAAATTAGTTTTGTATGTGCTTAATCTTGGTTTTAGGCACATCACTCTCTTTACTCCTTTTTTCTTTTTTTTTTTCTTACAGGATTTTAAGTATTGATTGAGTTAAAATGTCATCTTCCAAATCATCTAGAGAGAGTTTGAAAAGAAAGAATTCACTTGGAAGTAGATCTGATGTAGGTTGGGAGCATGGAATTGATGTAGACAATAATGGGAAAAAAGTTGAATGTAAGTATTGTAATAAAGTTGTTAGTCGAGGCATTTACAGATTCAAGAATCACTTGGGGTGTACGCATAAAGATGTAGAGCCATGCACCAGTGTCCCGAATAATGTAAAAAATGAAATGTTAACAATGTTGCTAAAAGCGGCAAAATTATCATAAATGAAGAGAAAACAAATTCACGGCATTGAAGATTCTGATGATGTTGATGATGAGGTGGAGCAAATAAGAATAAACAAAAAAAGAAAGGAATTGCATGGACTTCTTTCTAAAACAAAAAAAAAAATTGTCAAAGTGGAACACGGGTAACGCAAGGTACAATTAACCAATTCATGAAGAAAGATTTAAGAGAAGAATGTAGCCAACAAATTGCTCGTTTTTTCTACACTAGTGCGATTCCATTTAACTGTGTCAAAAATCTAGAGTTTGTGAAGATGCTTCAAGTGGTTGGTCAATATGGATGTAGGCTTAAACCTCCTTCTTATCATGAGCTAAGGGTGACTTGTTTGAAGAAACAAGTAGCTCGAACAATGGAATTACTTAATGATTACAAAGCTGAATGGAAAAAAACAGATTGCTCTATTATGTCTGATGCATGGATTGATAGAAAGAGGTCCATATGCAATTTCTTGGTTAATAGCCCTAAAGGAACGGTCTTCTTATCATCTATAGATTCTTCTGATGTATCCAAGACAACCGACAATGTTTTGGAAATGTTAGATGATATTGTGGAGAAGGTTGGAGAGGAAAATGTTGTACAAGTTATTACAGATAAATGCTGCAAATTATAAAGTAGCAAGAGAAAAATTGATGGAGAAGAGAAAATGCTTATATTGGACACCTTGTGCTGTACATTGCATCGATTTGATCTTGGAAGACTTTGAGAAGAATTTGAAGATCCATCAGGGGACAATTGCAAAAGGAAGGCGAATTACTACATATATTTATTCTAGGACTATACTTATCTCAATTTTGAGAAGATACACTAAAGAGAGAGACTTAATTAGATCTGGTGCAACTCGTTTTGGCACTTCGTATTTGACATTAGGTTGCTTTAGTGAGTTGAAAAGTGCATTGATGATGATGTTCACTTCTAGTCATTGGAAATCATGTAAGTATTTGACCACAAGTGATGGAAAGTGGATTCAACAAGTGGTTTTGGATAGTAGGTTTTGGAAGAATGTTATTGTTTGCCTTAAAGCTGCATTTTCCTTGATTAAAGTGCTTAGATTAGTTGATTCTGATGATCAACCAACTATGGGTTTCATTTATCCAGAAATGGATCATGCTAAGCAGAAAATTAAAGCAAACTTCAACAATGTGAAGAAAAAGTAATATCGTAACTTGTTAGCTATATATATATATATATATATATTTTCTTTAGTGCTAATTTTAAAGTTTCATTTCTAAATTGAAATCATATTTATTTAATGTAGTTATGAACCTATCTTCAAGATTATTGACAATAGATGGGAGCTTCAACTTCATAAACCATTATATGCTGTAGCTTATTATTTGAATCCCCATTATCATTATAGTGATGATTTTAAAGTTAATGTCGATGTTAAGATTGGATTGTATGGTTGCATAGAGTGTATGGTTTCTAATCCAACAGAAAGGTGTAAAATTGATATGCAGCTTGAAAGATTTAAGGATGCTAAGGGACTATTTGGCATTGAAGCTACAAGGTTAGCAAGAAACAAAAAAGCTCCAGCTAAATGGTGGGATTCATATGGAGATGAATGCCCAGAACTACAAAAGTTTGCTATTCGTGTTTTAAGTTTGACTTGTAGTTCTTCAGGCTGTGAGCGAAATTGGAGTGCATTTGAAATGGTACAATACAAATAGTTCTTTTATTCAATTTTTTATATTATTACTTATTAAGATTATGAATCTTACAAAGTTATGTATAACCTTTTTCATTTTCAGGTCCATACTAAAAAGAGGAATAGGCTGCATCAACAAACGATGAATGATTTAGTCTTTGTAATGCATAACTTGAAATTAAGAAATAGGAAAGAAAGATGCATTGCTGACACTGACACTTCTACTTTCACTGTTGAAGATCTCTCATCTGATGATGAATGGATAGTTGAAGAAGAAAATGTGTTTGACTCATCAAATGAGAATGAAGGTCAAGGTGTGTTGCATATCTTTCCAAGTCCAAGGGATTAAGATAAAGATGATGCAGAGGAGGACAAAATTGGTGCTTATGTCAATTTGGAGAGTCCTGTCAGTAAGTCCCTAATCCTAAATGATTTATACCTTCGTGATATTGATAATATTAAAGCTGAAATACAAATAGGAACTTCAAAAAATTTGGAATTAGAGGATATGGAAATCATTGGTAGTAGTACACCTCATGATGATGTTGACATTGATGAAGAAGAAGAAGATGGAGATGCAAATGATGATGATGATATGGATGAGAGAGATGGTAGAAATTGTGATGATTTATTTTAGTTCTTATTTTGTAATATGATTTATGATTTCATAACTTTTATTGAGACTTTTGGTTGATTATTTTTATGGTTGATTATTTATATTATACAAATTATGCTTGATTATCTATATTATGACTTTTATTGTGATTTATAACCCAATTCTATGCTGAAATTTTTAATTTGTATTATCCATTATATTTTTTAATGACTACTGTAAGTAAATTTTTAATATTTAAAGGTTATTTTATAAAGGTTGTAAAAACTTACGTTTTTACGTTCCGATTCTACGGACCCCCTAGCGATTCTACGTAAAATCGCGATTTTGACAACCATGATTACAACTATGCCACTTTTAAGGTGGCCGGTCCTAAATGGAAATTACAATCAAAATGAAAGTGTCCCAAAAGAAAATACAACATAAAATAGTCCATACAAATGAGAAATATGTAAAAGAAATTGGTCTTCATGATGCCGGTCTTCATGGTACTTTCGAATTAATCCCCAATAAGAGTCCCGACTCACTCAAGAGTATAGATGATTTGGTATCTTATAGGACTAATAAGTGAGCCTGCTAGAATGCACTACAATTATAATGTAGAAATGAAGAAAATAGATTAGCTTCCTCAAGATTAGGTTTCTCATGCAAGATTTTCAAAACTAAGTTATGGAGACCCTTAGCTCGGGCCCTGGTGATAGGTCCTGTAGACGTCTTATTCCTATCAGAAGGAACCCTATGATAGGAATCAAACCAATGCAACAACAAGACCCATTACTAGAGCAAGAGCTAAAGGACTATAAAACTTAACATTAAGAGTCCTCTTTGATCAAATGGAACCCTAAGACATTCACGTAGTGTCTTCATTTACTTTATATGATTGTTTTGTATTTAATTAGGTGCACTTGTCGGTATTACAAGAAGGCGATTAAACCCATTAGCACTTGGTTTGGAGATGAGTCACGGTCCATGTTTTTGAATCGAAATGGACATAGAGGAGCCAGCCACGTGTTATGTACTTTAGACCAAAATGGACATAGAAGACTGGCCATGTGTTATGTACTTTCATTATGTTATTTTTTCCATATTTAAGGCTTAGTATAAATACTTGTAAAGGAGAAAAAACAAAGGGACTTTTGGACTATTATTTGCAGCATACTCACATGAAAAAGGGGCTTCCTCTCTTTCATATACACTCTTATCAATTCTAATTAGGGTTATGGCGAGTGGAGGCTTAAATTGTTGTGTGTAGAATCATAAATTGCAAGTTGTTTCCTAATTCTACTAGTGAGTCATATTTGGTAAGAATTTAGGAATTTCATTTTGTTCTTGTTCCATGGAAAATTAGGGTTCACGTTCATAGGAAGGGATCTATGCTATTTTGTAAACAATTGTTCAATTGTTCCAACAATTAGGATTATTTGATTGAAATTGGTTTGGCATATCATCCTAGCCTCCTAATCACAGTCATAAAGGCCATTCCATCACCACCACTTGCTTCCATCCTTGCTTTAATACGAACTAATGCAGCATGAGTTGAGAAACACAAAATATGATGTTGAGAATCACTTATTATATTGAAGATAGTCAAAGATCATCCATGGCTACATTGTATATCAAATATTTACAAACTAGAAACCCTACGATTAGTAAAGAAACTAAATTAAAATATAATAGGAAACTAAATCACTAAAAAAATAAACTTTCCTATTATAGAACTTTGGTAAATTTAGACTTACTTGAAACATGGATTTCGAGTGCCTTCTAGCACTTAGCTTTCAATTCTAATGGCTTATTCTAAAATTTATGATTCTTTAGATTCTTTAAACTTTAAAGCTTTTCATGGTCAAATTGTTTCATAACTTGCACACTTAACTCATCCACGTTAGTATGTCTCCATGCCTAAGTTAGCCTATCTTTCACTAATGAGCTCTAAGATTGGCTCTATTAGACTTAAGTCAGCTAGTGCAGCCTATTATTTAAATGAAGACAGGTAGAAAGAGCTCGATAGATTAGGTAAGTTAGTAACCCAAAAACTCTCTGGATTTCTCTTCACAAATTTTTGAGTCAAAGAGGAGATTTGGGGCTTTAACTACCTTCCTTATCCAACTCATCCACTTCCCTATAAATACTACATCAAGCACTTCATTGAAAATCAAGTAACAACAAAGATAATAGAAGGGAATAGAATAAGTATTCTTATAATACCTTCTATTACCTTATTTACTTAAAAATTAGACTAGGATGCTTTTTCTCAATAGCTTTTCTATTCCCTCTTCACAAGGAATAGTTGTTACCTTCTATGAGGTGCGATTTTTTTATCCCCTTTTTAGGAGTAATAAGTTCACGTTATGTGACTATTATGCCCTCAATAAAATCTATATACATATACTATATATGTCTACACATAGATTTCAATAATATATACATATATATAGTAAATAAAAAGTACATATGACATATATATATTGATTATATAACTACCAACTATATAAACTTACATATAACAAATATATAATCAATATACATATGTTGTATATATCAATGCATACATTATAATAATGAATGTATCCTACACTTACATATAAATTATATATATATATATATATATATATATATATAAAACACGTGTAACAAGTATATAACATATGGAACACATATATAGGTATACATATGTACATAGCATATTTATATAGATTATATAAGAAAAAAACATATTATATATATAAAGCAAATGTATATATATTATATAACTATATATATCTATATCTTTATATATATATATAGAGGACAAATACCATGTACATATATCATATATATGTAACCAATTTATAATTTATATACATATGTTATATATATCAACACAAACATTGTAGTAGTACCTAGTGTATGTATATAAATTATACACACACACACATACACACACATACATGCATATATACATACAAACACATATATAGAAAAGTTAAACAACATTTAGTTTTATTCCAAAATGACTAAATAGGGTATGCCAGTCTTTTTAGTTATATTCTTAACCTAATACTACAACTAATGTTGTGAAGTAAACATTGGAATAAATATTCCTTACAATAGAAAATTACATAAAATAAATATTGGAATGTAAATTTCTAGTCTATTCTTAGTTGTTGTTATTGATATTTCACTTAGGTGAAACACATACAAGAGAGTAAGCTTAAGCTTAAAGAGGCATTCAAGGTAGTTATAGCATAGCCACTTCAATGCTTAAGTTAGTACAATAAGTAGTATGAAATCGATAACCTTGAAGAAAGAATAAGGGCATAGAACTTAAACCCCGATCCAGGTGGTGTCAACCCCTATTTATAGGTGTTAGGGATGAAGTAGCCCGATAGTTAGTGTTAAAGTGTGGTAGGTAGATCCATCTTATGTTTTGTGTCTTTGCTACTTTCATATACAACATACACTTTCCTAGAACCTCGTGCATATTAGGTAAGTGTTGCTCAAGTTAGTTTAGATTAGTCTTCAATTCTAGGACTAAGACTAGGACTTAGGCATCTAGTCTTTAGTCTTCAGAGCTTAGATATGAACTTAATTAGGTCGTATTGGGCTTAAGGGGCTAAAATCGAGAATGGGCCATCAACATTAGCCTCCTCCACCCACTGCCAATTCCCCCCTACGCCACCACAACCCCCCCACCCCCCCCCCCCCCCCACAAGCTTCTAAGGTCTTTAAGGTGATTTAACAATTGAGATGAGTTATTAGTATGGTCATTGACTTGGCTTCTAACTTGGTATCTTATTGCTTAGGTATGTAAAGAGTGACTAAGTAAGTAAGCGATTGAGCTAAGTTGCACCTATCCTAGTAGAATTGGCAAGGAGGAGTTAATCTTTAGCTAGTGTCTCTACAGTAAAGGCTAGTAAGTGATTTGTCGAGTTATCATGTTTTACCTACTAGGCCAAGTTAACCTAGAGACAACCATCATGGGGAGAGAATCACTTCAAGCTAGCATTAGCAGGATCAAAGTTGAGCAAGTGGTATGCTAAGTTATACCATGTTTTTGCTCCCTCCAAGACAAGTTGAGTTGATCGAGGCTCTTTGCTTGACTAAGCAATCAAAGGGTCATTTGACAATGTTTGATTTGAGGTTATACTAGCTTCTTGAGGAAGACTTAATTGAATTTGTCATGCTCATGTAAATTCTAGTGCATTTACTAGCAAAGATAACTGTCATGCTTGTGTTGGGCAAAGTTTACGCATGATCTTTGCCTTTTATCTGAAATGTGGAGTACATATCAAGATAGGGTCAAAATTCATCATGTCACATCTCTTCAATTAACTGTCTCTTCATTTCTCGTGTTGCTATTTATAAATAATAGTTGATGACTTCATTTCGACTTTTACAATCACTTATCTCTATCTTACTTTTAAACTTCTTTTGATTTTCATATCATTTAAGTTCTCTTTCTTCAATTGACACAAGTATGGAGATTGTTTCATCCTCATCTTCTCAAACCCTCTCAGATTAGGAGGAAGCCTCATCGCGTTTATTCAGCATAGCTAAAGAATCAAGCAACAGTGATATGGGAAGAGAGATTAACTTGGCAACGAAAATTGCTTGGATTCTTTACAAAGTCTACCCTAATGATTGCTAGGACAAGAGGTCACTATGGCTTATTTACATTATGGTGGTGGACATGAACACTCCTAATGGAATTCAAAGCACTCTCACTTGTGAGGAGCTCATGGATATTAAGGGTATTTTTGCATTCTTTCTTAAGGATGGAAGTTGAAGTATCCTTAAGCAGATGACAGGGTTGCTTTTACTATGTGGCGTAGCTTCAACTAGTATGTGAAGCACTTAGAGTTCAAATTGCAGCCACCATTATTTGAATTCCAGGAGGTCTTCTTCATGTACCAACATAGCTTGTGCCTAACATGTGTAAGTTATTGATTGTCTTAAAGGCATTATGCGAGCACTTCATGTAGCATGCCACCCCTCAATTGCTCAAAAATTTCTATGGGCATAAGAAGTTGATGATAGGCGATACTACTTAACAAGTCATCTAAGTTGAAAGTTGTTTGTCAAGATGAGCCACTCGATGCATGAAAGGATAAGCTAATTCCTTGTGGTGTCCGTTGATGAGGAGTTAAGCTTCTAGACAAAGTGAGTAAATTTAATCAAGATGATGATGATCTGGTACTTCGGAACCAATGACAAATTTTCCACCAATAAAATTCTTACTAAGTTAAAGTTAAGGTCCAACAAGTTATAGAACCCCTTAAGAGTTATGGACGAATATCTCTATGATAGAAAGCTAACTAACAATATGTCCATTGAAGATAAAGAAGGTATACTTTTTCTTTTTCTTTTAACCCTGCCTGACTTGTTCTTTACTCTACGTAGATATGTATCTTAGGAGGAGCACTACTACTAACATGCTAGCTAGGTGCAAGGTTGCAATTGCTATGAAGAAAGGTGCAAAGGTTACTGGTTGGGCATCTAGAAGAGAGCACCTCCTCTAAAGTGCTAAGATGCTCCTCTGTCCATAAAGGATGAGGAAGTTTATGCTTTAACCTAACAATTAGCTCCTTATCCTCAAATAAAAGCCCCAACCAAGCTAAGGCTAAAGAGCAAATCTAGTGAGGGGGTCGGTAAGAAGAGGTCTTCCATTTGGATGAAGCTAATTCTCTAGAGTGCTGAGCCTAGAGGAGAGAGGTTGGTCAAGCTACTAATAATGTGAAGAAGGGGGATAGGATGACTACGTCAGGCTCTAGAGTAGTTGAAATTGTTGAGGTTAGGGATAATGCCTTTTGACCTATGTGGGAAGGATAATGCCTTTTAACCTATGTGGGAGGCCTTTAACCTAGAATCCTTACTAAGGGACGACAAGAAAAGCTAGGAAATTTTAAGAGGATCCATGCTACCCCAAGATGTAGTCACTATTCAATAGAGCCTCCTTAAGATAGCCAAAGAGTCAATGGAGAGGCTAATCTATGCCAAGCTCCATGACATAAGTGTCATGTACTATGTCTATTTCTTCATTCTTATAGACTTGGTTCCTTGTTTTAACTTTGTTTTCGTCTCTTGATAGTTCTCATCCTACTTGATGAAGTCCTTTAATGTTTAAGGGTTTGACCTTGAGTAAGTAAGAGAACTCCATAAGGAGCATGAACTTCTTACGTAGAAGCATTAAAGACTTTAAAAGGGTTATTTGAAATTTGCTAACTAATTATTTGACCTTGCGAAGAGAATAAAGGTAATCAAGGTGGAGATTCAAAGAGTTTAAGCTGAAGCTTAGTGGAGAGTTACTATAACTGACAATCTTCAGATGAAGGCTAAAGCTAAAGTGGGGACCTTTAATGATTGGGAGGAAAGTGAAGTCTAATTGATTGTGGACTCAAATGGCACAGTTGGCTAAGGTTACTATTACATAAGATAAGGTGACCATAAAGGGGAGATCTTTAATAAAATCATGACTAGTGATGATTCAGTGGCCCTTTAGGACAAAATGTTTATAAAAGGCATCAGGATAACTAGGTTATAGGTGCTGAGCATGTATTTAGAGTATAATCTAAGCTATTCAAACTTCTATGATTATGAGCAAGTCATTGTCCCAAAGTGGTTGATAGTGAAGAAGCAACTGAGGAAGTTAGTCCTAGAGAGGACATGTTGTCAATCAGTCAAGGTTAAGTCATTGCTAAAGACATTCATACTAAAGTGTAAGGCCAGGCTATTGTAAAGTAGGGCCAAGCCATTGCATAACAAAGCTAGGTAGTTGAAGAGTAAAGCTAAAGCCCAAGTGTTGAAGATCTTCGTCCCCCTTTATTAAGTTTTGATCCTCCATTTCCGACCTAGCTAACTCCTGTCAAGCAAGCCATAACTTTAAATGTAGATGATGTTTCTCAATGCCTAATGGAGGTGGGCTTAGATAAATAGCAATCTTCTATGTTTTCTTCCTTCTCTCTTTCTGTTGTGGTTGAGATGCTAGCCTTGTTTGATGTATTATGTAATTGCTCTCCCATCAATGGAAAACTTTTCTAAGTGTTTGTTACCTTTTCTTTCTTCCCTTTGCTTGTGTGTTGTCATCTTCTTTACTTCCTATTCTTTTACTCTATGTTTTTTACTGGGTTCTCGGACATTTAGACTTAGGTGCTTTCGATGAGCTATAAACATAGTTAGATTTGATGTGATCTGAAGAGGTTAGGCACTTAAACTCTTAGATTATCAAGGAGCACATGTTTATGGGTGCTCGGACGTTTAGACTAAAGTCCTATCAACAAGCTATTGATATGGGTATTTCTCCTTTGACGTAACCTAAAGAGCTTGGATGCTTAAACTTTGAGGAGGTTAAGGAGTACAAGGTATAATTACTTTTGTAGAAATGTGGATTTAGAAAAAATAAAATTCCATTTGACAAGGCACTAATTTAGATTTAGGAGTCTATTTTCCAGAGTACAAGAATGGACTTGGTTGCATTAAAAGTCCCTTAGCCAAGGCACTAGCATAGGCATAAGGGCCTACTGACCAAAGTGCAAGCATAATCTTGATATATTTTGATTTTAAAGGGTCTATTTACCTTAGGTGGAGGCTAAAACCGATGTAAAGATTTAAAACAAAGTGTAGTATAAGCTTGTAATGTAAGAAAAAAAATTTCATTATAATTGATTATATACATTGACTCATTTTACACTTAATCAAAATATGGACTAACTTTTACAAACTCAGTTTTCTAGTCAAGTGACCTTGTTTTGAGTCTTCATGCTATATCATAGGCTACTTAGTTTCGTTACCTCTTAACCAAGTTCTGGTTTGAAGGTAACTTCTCTAAAGCTGCTTAACTTTAGTTAGATTAGTCAATGTTTTGCTAAGCTCTTAGTGAATATACAAGTTTGATTGCAACAGTGATTGTTCTTACTACTCAACTTGAGATTACCAAGTAGGAAGTCTTTACTCATGCTCAAGGCCATGTTAAGGTGACTGAAGATCTCTTAGTCACTATTGAGCATTGGTATGAGGTAGCATGATTAGGGAAATATTAATTTCAAATCAATGGTTCATTGGGTTGAGTCTTCCTAAATTTGTCATTGATAGCCATTTCCTAAGATCTACCATCCCAAAGAGATCTTGCCCTTGTCTCAATAGTTATATGAGTATGGTGGGAATGAGTAAGCCTACTCATTATCATATCCTCTATGATGAGCTGAGGCCTACTCATTACCTTATCTTATACAATGAGGGTAGGGCCTTCTGGTTGCCATGTTTGAGGACAACATTATCGAACTTTCCCTTCCCTCTTAGCTAATAACATCATTAGGGGCTCAATTCTAGCAAGCATTGTTGTAGTCTTCTTCAAATTGGCCTTATTTAACTCACTTCTTCTACCTTAGCCACTCTACGAAGTTATCTAGGTCAGTAATGTACTCCTTAAGGTATCATCATCGAATGTGGTCCTCAAGGCTATTCTTGAACTGGTAACAATCTTTTGTATTGTGACCCTAATTCCTATAGAAGTTGCAATACTTGTTAGAGTCCCTCCAACTTGAGTTACCCTTAAGGTACATTGGCTTTGGCAAGATGCCTCTATTACTAACTTCCTACTAGATGTACTTTATAGCCTTCTCTCAAAATTCCTCAAAGCTTGCTGATTTGCTCTTCCCCAATGACTTAAAGAAGTCACTAATTAGTCGAATGCCTTAAATTACAATGTTTAGAGTAATGACCTTATTGACGTTGGGGATCTCCAACATGGTTGCATCAAATCGAGTGAGTTAGTCCCTTATTAGCTCGTTGTGGCCCTACTTGATGAGGTTTAAGGTCAATGGGGTTTTTACTAGGAGCATGCTTACCAAAAAGTATTGTTGGAACTAGTTTGCTAGCTTATTAAAGGAGTTAATGGAGTTGTTAGGGAGATTGTTGTACTGTGTCTGAGTAGCCGTGTGCAAGGTACTTGAGAATTCTTTGCAAGTGACCACATCGCTAAAGCCATGTAAACTCATCATGGTGCGAAAGTGGCAAAGGTGATTGCCTAGGTCTACTAAACCATCATAAATGTCAAGCTAAGGCAGCCTGACATTTGGAGTGAAACCATAGAGAATTAAGCCATTTCTAATGATAAACTTAATTAGGAAAACCATTTAAGATCTCAATAAAGCAAGATATAGTATAGTAATTTTTTTTTCTAATATTAAGACTTTCAAATGATTATAATTCATGTCAATACTTTACAATTAGGCATCATGATTAAGGTTAGTCTTCAATCTTTCTATAACAAGAGTTTTAGACTTTTTTAAATATCTGTATAGAATTTGCAACACCTTAGAACCTAGGACACTATTGCCCACCACATGTCCATATAGGGCAAAGACACGTTAAGGCTCTTAACTTTACCCTAATACCATTTAAGCCCACAACTTATAATACTTGACCTTCACCAATTTAATAAATCATTTAACAACATTCATGGTAACTCTAGTAAAACGCATTACATCCATCAAACTCCTTAATACAACCTTAACAGTTATTCTCAATCAAAACTAAGACAGTTGAACTTCTTGAAATTTAATAGCCTATTATCTTCCAAAAAACATCAAGCTTAGAACATAAAAAGAACTCTAATTCATCCTATATCTAATCACCATAATAATAGAATGAATCTTCATCCTCCCTCTCCTGTACATTTGATATTAGGTCCTTGTCTTAGTTAGTGCAATCATTTATGCCTACATCTAAAAATAATAATTCCCAAAGGGTGAGCTAATGCCCAATACGTATAACCAACAAACACATACGTATGAACAAGTATGAATTAAATCACATACATTTATGCAGACATTAAACATCATCCAGTAGATTATTGTTTTACTTAAGTCCTCATAACACCAATAGAGTACTCATGACCTCACCAAACATATATAAATACATAATACATACTATGGTATTAGAAACTTATGGGAATCAAACCAATGTAACAACAAGACCCATAACTAGAGCAAGAGCTAAAGGACTATAGAACATAACATTGAGAGTCCTCTTTAAGTAAATGGAACCCAAACACATTCACATAGTGTCTTCATTTACTTTATATGATTGTTTTGTATTTAATCTGGTACACTTGTCGGTATTACAGGAAGACGATCAAACACATTAGCACTTGGTTTGGAGATAAGTCATGGTCCATGTTGAACCGAAATGGATATAGAGGAGTCGGCCATGTGTTATGTACTTTGGACTGAAATGGACATAAAAGACCAGCCATGTGTTATGTAATTTTCATTATGTTTTTTTTTTTCATATTTAGGACTTAGTATAAATACTTGTAAAGGAGAACAATAAAGGGATTTTTGGACATTATTTTGTAGCATATTCACGTGAAAAGGGGGCTTCCTCTCTTTCATATACACTCTTACCAATTCTAATTAGGGTTATGGCGAGTAAGGCTTAGATTGTTGTGTGTTAAATCAACAATTACAAGTTGTTCCTAATTCTACTAATGAGTCACATCTGGTAAGAATTTAGATTTCATTTGTTCTTTGTTCTTGAAAAATTAGGGTTCCACTTGGAAAGGGGATCCTTTTCATCTGGGAATTCTTGTTCAATTATTTCTTAATTAGCATTTTGTTTATTACAATTGGAGTGTCGTATCATCTTTTAATATCAAAGCCTTCGGTTGAGAGAGGGAATTACCCATTGAAGTCTTGATTTTGATTTAGGGATTTAGGGTTTATGCCGTACACCTGAGAAATTATTAATTGTGTGAATTAAAATTGAGATATTGCTTGAATTGTGTCATGTTCCCTTAGTCATTGCGAGTTAAAGTTGAAGAAAGGATTACTTTAGGGTTCCTTACCATAGATAAATTAAGGGCTTACTATAATTGATTCTATTAGTGTGTAATTGATTAGTAATTGTGCATTAAAGTACTATGAATGCACTATTGACTTGAGTTGAAGGGATTTGTATCGTAAAGTGTGTTGTTCATTTGTGCCGTGACTGTGTGCTTGAGTGTTTGGAAGAATTATGATGTAGAGTTTGTGCTTGAGTGTTTGGAGAATTGTGCCGTGGAGTATGTGTTTAAGTGTGGAGAAATTTGTGCCGTGAAGTGTGTGTTTGAATGTTGGAGAAATTTATGTTGTGGAGTGTATGTTGAGTGTTGGAAAATTTGTGCCATGGAGTGTATAAGTGATCTAAAGGAATTGTGACGTAAGTGTGTGATTTCGAATTAAAGGACTTGTGTCATGAAGGTGTGATTGTGTGATAAAAAAAAATTATTGTCAAAGCATTAATTTAACAAATATGTTAAATGATAGCATGAATAGAGGAATTGGGAATGAGGCCAATAGTTAAGTTAAAGGAGGAGGTCAAGGACGTCGTGCTGCAGGTGGAAGAAGAACTTTAAAAGAACAATTATAAGACCTGGCTACTATTGTTGCTACTCTAGCAACACAGGTTGATTAGATGACATTACCACAACCACCAATGGCAAATCCACAAACACCCCCACCTTAGGTAGTCCATAATGATCCACATAAGGAAGGAGCGGTAGGAGGAAATAAGGGCAGGCAAATAGGAGAAGATTATCATGCTTATCGAGAGGAAAGGGATGATAACTTTAGGGATGAGTTTTATCCAAATTGTGAGTTTAGGTTGCCTAAAGGTCTGGAATATGTGAAATTGTAGATGCCTTCATTTGCTAGAAGGGGATCTGCAAAAGAATATCATGATTGGGAAGATAAAGTAGAGGGACTTTTTGAGTGTTCTGAAATTAATGACCATACTCGGGTTCTTCTAGCTGCAATCGAGTTTATTGGGTATGTTGCCTTATAGTGGAAGAACCTTGTAACCAATAGAAAGAGGGATAGTGATGCTGAGATTTATACTTAGCCGGAAATGAAACTGGTTATGAGGAAGAGGTTTATACCAGAGCACTATAGGCAGGAGTTATTCATGCGTCTCTAGACATTGAGATAGGGAGGAAAAATTGTGGATGAGTATGTCCAAGAGTTTGAGACCATAATAATCCAATGTGGGGAAGTCGAACTCCTGAACAAACTATGGCACGATTTGTGTCTAGTTTAAAATATGAGATTGCATGTATTGTAGAGCTGTAGTGATATAACACCATTGATGAGGCCATTCGATTAGCTGTAAAAGTGGAGAGACAGAGGCAATCTAACCCTTTTAGAGTAATGAATAATAGGTATAGATTCTCTACAAAACTGTATGGGTCAAAGGGTAAACAGGCCGATAAGGGGGGATATGGCAGAAATGTGGAAAAGAATGCAACGGTGCCAAACATTAGAGGGGAGAAAGAATTAGTTGGGAAAGGAAAAACAGTTGCTGGGTATGAGAACAAATAAGCAGTAGCTAGGTCATCAGGAGGAAGGAATCGCCGGATTAAATGCTTTAAATGTCTAGGTTTTGGACATATGACTGCTCAATGTCCAAACAAAAGAGTTATGATTGCTATAGAGGTTAAGAGTAAGGAAGAAGAAGAAAACATGCACGGGGCCACAGATCTGTTAGTTGTATTAGATGAATATTATGGTGATGCAGATACTGAGGTACATGAGGATAAGTGATGAGGATCAGCTAGCATCTAAAAGGAAGGAACCAAAATCCTATGATCCATTACATGGAATTAGAGGCCTGATGACCCGAGCTAGAGCTAAAAGGATGAATGAAGCTCTATAAGGATTAGTCATAGACTTACAAGCCAAGGAATCAAGCTAAACTAAAGGAGACACAACACTTGTCAACTTGATTCATGTGACCATGGAGGGAAGTGATGATTTAGAGGCCTTAGAATAAATTCATTTTATTGATTTGAAAAAGGAGAAACACATTCGGTTTTATTATTTATTATGTTTTGGTTTTATTTGTTTGGTTTGTAATTTATATTATTTAGTTGCCTACTCAATTACATGAGGATAAGGAAACAAATAGATTAGGCAACTTAGGTTTTCCATATTGTTATATGTACCCTCTATAAGCCTTATAAGGGGGCGGCCATGAGATATCTTATTATTGAATTAAGAAAACACAATTTTCGTGAGAGTATGAAAACCCCTTTTTTTATTCTTTTGCAAAAGAACTCTTCCATAGGAATTCTTAACCGAGTTACTTAGAATCCCTTTTGATAACTTAGGTTTCAATCAACAGGTGTGATTGGGGTCTAGTTACACAATACTTGTTCGAGACGGTCCTCGAGGTAATCGATTCAAATAACATCGTCAGGGTTCTAGGTTTAATATACCTAGGGTTTCATGCATTAATAAGGGGAATGATCAATATTTATCCATCAATGTATTGCGTAGGGCGACGACTACCTTTCCTATTAATGAGGATGAACAGAGGGAAAATTTATTTCACATCTCTTATAAAGTCAAAGGTAATCTTTATGCTCTTATTATTGATAGAGGAAGTTGTACTAATGCGGTGGTTGCTTCATTAGTGACTAAATTGAAACTAGTCACTGCCCCACATCTTAAGCCCTATAAACTACATTGGCTGAGTGAACAAGGTAGTTTGCATGTCACTCAGAGGGCTAAGGTTCCATTCAGCATAGGAGAGAAGTACCATGATGAAATTATTTATGATATTCTTCCTATGTGTCCATCACACATATTGCCCTGCAAGTCCTGGTTATATGATAGGAGAGTGCTACATGATGGTTTTAGGAACAACTATATGTTCCAGAAGGAGGGCAAGCACATAGTTTTGAACCCCATGTCACCTACTGAAGTACAAGAGGCATAGAGGCAAATTAATAAGGTTGGGAAAAAGAAGACATTATTAGTTGGACAACATGAATTGGACGAGGCAAGAGAGGATGAGAAGCCAGTGTATATGTTGTAGATGAGATATGCACTAGAGTTGGATGGATGTGAATAGTTATCCCCTGTGGTAAACCAGGTATTAGATGAGTATAAAGATCTATTTCTAGATGAACTACTTGAGGGATTACCGCTTATGAGAGGCATTTAGCATGCCATTGATTTTCAGCCCAATTTGGTTTTGCCAAATCGACCTGCATATTGCATAAATCTTGAAGAGGTTAAAGAATTAAAGCGTTAGGTGGATGAACTAGTAGAACAGGGTTTTGTCAGGGAGAGTATTAGTCTTTGTGCTATTCCTGCACTTCTTGTTCCCAAGAAGGATGGCACATGGAGGATGTACATTGATAGCAGAGTAATCAACAAAATTACGATCTAATATAATGATGGGAATCAAAATCTGACAAGACCTATCATTAGGACAAAAATTGAAGGATTTCAAATCTTGGCAATGAGGGCCCATTTCAAGCAGATCAACCTCGGAATAAATTATTATCTAACCTCTTTTATCTTATTCATGAATTGTATATTCCAACAGGTATGCTTATTTGGTTTCACAAGGCGATGGATAAACTCACTAAGACTCAGCTTGTGGGTTATCTATGGACCGACCTGAACCGGCGATGAGTTGAACCGACGGATTCCATCATGAAGCTAGCCTGCCGAAGATTATTTTCTTTACTTGTAATTTATGTTTGAACCATTTGTTTTGTAAGCTTTATGGGACATTTTATTTGGTTGTATTTTACCTTTAGGACCGGCCACCCTATAGTGGCATAGTTGTGATTTTTTAGTCATTCTAACCCTAAAGGGTGCAAGTATAAATACTTGCAAATTAGGGTTTTTGAGGAGCTTTTTGAACATTTGAGAAAATACACCCCCTTTGCCGTGAGAGAGAGTGACTCTTTCAAGCATTTGCTCTTATCAATTTCCTTAGTGAAATTGTGGCGAGTTGACTTGGATTTGTTGTGTGTTATATCAACAAATTACAAGTTGATCCTAATTCCAAACTAGTGAGTCATATCTGGTGAGGATTTAGTTATTTTATGTACTTTTGTTCTTATGAAATTAGGGTTCTAATTTCGAAATTTGAAAGCAATTTTGAATTGAAATTGAATCCCATTTCATTTTTATTCTTGCAATCAACGTTATATCATATATTGTTGTTCATCAATATTTCGGTTTCTTGAGGAATTTGAGTCTTTTTCCTTCTTGTGGCGTGGATCTTCATTGACAATTCATCCCTTTTAGTTGATTGTGCTTAACCCCCCTTTAGGCACATCATATTTTGGTATCAGAGCACATCATCATTGAAAATTTGGTTACAAGTGTTAAGGATTTACGCCATTTGAGGACTAGATTGATTGGCATTGTTTGTGTGTCTTTTAATCTTGTTTGCATGTGCTTAATCTTGGAAATAGGCACATCATAATTTGGTATCAGAGCTTAAGGTTTAAGAGGAGGGATTGTTGCAATTGGGATTTTGAAAGTTAATTTTGTTATCTTCATCTTGCCGTGAGTTGCTTAAGGTTTAAGAGGAGGGATTGTTGCAATTGAGTTTTCGGAAATTGATTGTTTTAATTTCATCTTGCCGTGAGTTACTTGAAGGTTGATGAGAAGGGTTTTGTTGATTGAAGTTTGAGAATTGAAGTTTTTGTCATACCATTGTTAACCGAATTGTAGGAGAGTGGAAAATTAGGAACAATTGAATGTATTTTTTTGTTGTTGTCACCTTGATATTTACGTGATTGATCTTTGTTGAAGAGGATAAATGAAGCTTCTGATTTGAAAGAAAAGTTTGGTTATTGTCTTCATCCTTGCCGTGTGTTGTTTACGTGAGGAAGGAAGAGGAAAGTTAGTGCAATTTCGGAAGTGCAATTGTGAAGGAAGAGAATTGTGTTTTTTTTTACATTGTTGAATTCGGAATTGGGGAGGATATTTGCAATTTCCAGATTTGATTAGTGTGTAAGAAAGGAAGTTATTTGATTTCAAAACAAGCATTAAGAGTGAAGGAGTTAATTGTGTTTGTTTGAATTTGAAAATTTGTATCTTACCAAATGTGGAGGGGTTGCAATTAGTGAAGTGTTTGATTTTCAAATTTAATTTGCTGCCTTCTTATGTAAATTGTGGTTGATGACTTGTGTAGAAGTGGAGAAGTGCACCGTAGGTGTGTAGGTGTTTGTGTGGTGTTATTTTGTGCAAATTGGAAGTGGAAGTGTACAATTTCCAGATTTGAGTTTGCGTGGAAGAAGAGGAAATAATTTGAATTGAAACACATCCATTTACTTCAAGTAGTTAAAGAGTGGTATTGATTATATTTCATTTGAATTTGAAATTGATTCTTACCATTTGTGGCAAAGTTGCATTAAGGAGTGTCAAATTTGAATTTGTTGCCGTGTATGTGTGTAAATTACGGTGGAAGTGGGAGTGTATTGTTGTTGTTTCCATTTCTTGTTGTTGTCGCCATTTAAAGAAGCATTTTAGTTATTTTTTGTTGTTGTTACCGTGGAAGTGAAGGGCTGCAACATATTATTGTTGCGTGAATTTAGTGTGTTGTGTGTGTAGTGTGCAAGTGGCGGAGTGAGTTGGTTTTTGGCGTGAATTGTTTTTGTGAAGCAAGTGTGCTACAATTACTAGACATTACATTGGTACATCAAATAGATTGCATCCACAAAAATGTCTATTAATAGTGTGAATGGAGGAATGAGTGATGTAGCATATAGTCGAATTGGTGGAGGTCAAGGTTCTAATGTTGCAG
The DNA here is from genome assembly GCA_037954665.1 of Laguncularia racemosa. Taxonomy (NCBI): domain Eukaryota; kingdom Viridiplantae; phylum Streptophyta; class Magnoliopsida; order Myrtales; family Combretaceae; genus Laguncularia; species Laguncularia racemosa. Next base: position 1,745,528 of record JBBMOL010000141.1, on the reverse strand, counting down.
GTGGGAGGACCTTAGATGAACAACTTCGGGACCTTAGAAAACTTGTTACTACATTAACAACAAGGATTGATAGGATGACATTGCCACCACCACCAGTGGTACACCTTCAGGAGCCACCTAGAGCAAAGGGAGATTATCATGCTCTTAGAGAAGATAGAGTTGGTAATTTTGGACTTAAACCATTCCCAGAAATGGAATTTAGACCACCTAGAGGCTCAGAGTGTGCAGAGCTACAAATGCCTTCACTTGAAGATAAGGGTTCCACAGATGAAAGATGTCAAACACCACTGTGCCAACCTTCAGAGGTTTCAGAAGGTAATGATCAGTTGGACCAATTGTTAGAAGACTCTAGGGATCAGCATAACAGGGATGAGTCAGAGGAAACAAACTCGTTGGAAAGTGTTGAGATAGAGGAAACATCAGTCGATAATGAGTCCTTGTTTTTGTTACAGGAGAGATACATCCTAGAGATGGAGGAAAGAAAACAATCATCTACTATAGTATTTCAGATATTGGGATTCTGTAGAGATACTCCTTCAGATGGATTACTTTTGGGAAACAGAGTCTCTGCTGCATTTGAACTGCAAGATTTGAGGTCAAATCTTTTTGAGGTCCAAGGAGATGATGGGAATCAAAATCCGACAAGACCTATCATTAGGACAAAAATTGAAGGATTTCAAATCTTGGCAATGAGGGCCCATTTCAAGTAGATCAACCTCGGAATAAATTATTATCTAACCTCTTTTATCTTATTCATGAATTGTATATTCCAACAAGTATGCTTATTTGGTTTCACAAGGCGATGGATAAACTCACTAAGACTCAGCTTGTGGGTTATCTATGGACCGACCTGAACCGGCGATGAGTTGAACCGACGGATTCCATCATGAAGCTAGCCTGCCGAAGATTATTTTCTTTACTTGTAATTTATGTTTGAACCATTTGTTTTGTAAGCTTTATGGGACATTTTATTTGGTTGTATTTTACCTTTAGGACCGGCCACCCTATAGTGGCATAGTTGTGATTTTTTAGTCATTCTAACCCTAAAGGGTGCAAGTATAAATACTTGCAAATTAGGGTTTTTGAGGAGCTTTTTGAACATTTGAGAAAATACACCCCCTTTGCCGTGAGAGAGAGTGACTCTTTCAAGCATTTGCTCTTATCAATTTCCTTAGTGAAATTGTGGCGAGTTGACTTGGATTTGTTGTGTGTTATATCAACAAATTACAAGTTGATCCTAATTCCAAACTAGTGAGTCATATCTGGTGAGGATTTAGTTATTTTATGTACTTTTGTTCTTATGAAATTAGGGTTCTAATTTCGAAATTTGAAAGCAATTTTGAATTGAAATTGAATCCCATTTCATTTTTATTCTTGCAATCAACGTTATATCATATATTGTTGTTCATCAATATTTCGGTTTCTTGAGGAATTTGAGTCTTTTTCCTTCTTGTGGCGTAAATCTTCATTGACAATTCATCCCTTTTAGTTGATTGTGCTTGACCCCCCTTTAGGCACATCATATAAGTATCCCATTCTTAAACTTAATGATATGTTAGATGAGTTGCATGGAGTATAGGTATTCTCTAAGGTGGATCTTAAAAGCGGATATCACCAAATTCGAATGAGGGGAGGAGATGAGTGGAAGACCACTTTTAAAACACGCCATGGTTTATGTAAGTGGATGGTCTTGCCATTTAAGTTGACCAATGTCCCTAGTACTTTTATGAGACTAATGAATCATGTCATGAAAGAACTTATAGAAATTTTTGTTGTTGTTTATTTTGATGAAATTATGATTTATAGCAGAAACCTGGAAAATCATGTTGAGCATTTACTGGTAATTTTCTCAATATTGAGGGAACAACAGCTATATGCAAACCTCAAGAAGTGTTCTTTCTATCAAACTGAGGTAACATTTCTTAGATTTATTGTGACTGGTTTTGGTGTAAAGGTAGATGAAGAAAAAGTGAGAGCTATTAGAGATTGGCCAATACCACAATTAGCTGTTGAGGTAAGAAGTTTTCACAGGCTGGCTTCATTCTATAGACATTTTGTCAGGAATTCTAGTAGTATTGTCAGTCCAATAATTGAATTAACCAAAAAGAATGTTCCTTTTGTTTGGGGAGAACAAGCACAAAAGAGTTTTGAGAGGTAAAAGCAAAGCTAACTAGTGCTCCAGTGTTAGCCTTACCTGATTTTGCCAAATTTTTTTAATTGGAGTGTGATGCCTCAAGGGTAGGGATTGGTGCTGTGTTAATGCAGAAAAAGAAGCCCATTGCTTATTTTAGTGAGAAACTGAGTGGTGTACCTCTAAATTACTCAATACATGATAAGGAGTTCTATTCCTTAGTGAGGGCGTTGATGATGTGGCAACATTACCTTCTTCTTAAGGAGTTTATTATTTATACGGATTATGAGTCACTGAAACACTTCAAAGGTCAATAACATCTATTAAAATGCCAAGCCAAATGGGTGGAATTCTTATAGAGTTTTTCCTATGTGATTAAGTATAAGAAGGGAAGCACGAACATTATAGTAGATGCCTTGTCATGTAGGTATGTACTTATCACTTCTCTACAATCAAAGCTGCTTGGGTTTGAATTAATGAAGGAATAGTATGGTCATGATGAATTCCTGAAATTGATTGTTGAGGGATGCTCTAGAGAAAATGTAGTAGATGGGTATTATATGATAGATGGCTTTTTGTACAAAGCAGGAAAATTATGTATACCCTATAGTTTTGTTAGAGAGTTGTTGGTCAAGGAAGCTTATGTTGGAGGGTTATCTGGGCATTTTAGAGAAAGGAGAACTTTGGAGTTATTAAAAGAGCATTTTTACTAGAGGGGTATGTTAAAGGATGTCTACAAAGTATTGGGAAAATGTGGTGTTTGTAAGGGGGCAAGGGAGAAGAAAGGAGTTTAGGGTGAATATATGCCTTTACCTCTACCTACACAACCCTGGATTGATATTAGCGTGGATTTTATCTTGGGTCTACCTAGGATACAGAGGGGTAAAGACTCCATCATGGTTGCCGTAGATTGCTTCAGCAAAATGTTCCATTTTGTGCCCTACTATAAAACAGATGATGCACTTTTTATAGCTAACCTTTTTGTGCAGGAAATTGTAAGATTACATGGTATTCCCTACAGCATAGTGTCTAACAGAGACGCTAAGTTTCTTAGCTTTTTTCTAGAAGACACTCTGGAAACTTGGTACTAAACTCATGCATAGTACATCATGTCACCCCCAGACGAACAGCTAGATGGAGGTTATCAATCGTAATCTTGGTGCCTTACTAAGAGCAACAGTTGGCAAGAATCTTATTGATTGGGACTTGTGCCTTCCTATTGTCGAGTTCGCTTACAATAGGTCAACTCATAGCTCAACTAGTAAGTCTCCCTTTGAAGTCATGTATGGCTATAATCCTACCCTTCCATTAGATTTAATAGCTAATCCGGCAACAAAGGAAGAAAGCTTGAGTAAAGTAGAACGTGTAAAGGAGACTCAGAAGCTTCATTAAAAGGCTTTTGAGCATCTTAAGAAAACTTAGGAATAGCAGAAACTTAAAGGCAACAAAAACAGGAAAACCAAAATTTATAATCTAGGTGATCTAGTTTATATTAATCTTAGCAAAGATAGGTTTCCTCACAAGAAATCACAAAAGCTTTCACCCAGAGTAGCTGGACCTTTCAAAATTCTAAAGCGCATCAACAACAATGCATACGGGATAAAGTTACCAGGGGAATACGGTGTCTCTGCTACATTTAATGTTGCAAATCTATCGCTTTATGTACCAAAAGATACCCATGAAGACCCATTACATTTGAGAGCAAATCTTCCACAGGCCCAAGGAGATGATAGGAATCAAACCAATGCAACAACAGGACCTATAACCAGAGCAAGAGCTAGAGGACTACATAACTTAACATTGAGAGTCCTCTTTGAGCAAATGCAACTTGAAGACATTCATATAGTGCCTTCATTTATTTTATATGATTGTTTTGTATTTAATCAAGTACACTTGTCAGTATTATAGGAAGAAGATCAAACACATTAGCACTTAGTTTGAAGATAAGTCACGGTCCCTGCTGAACCAAAATGGACATAGAGGAGCTAGCCATGTGTTATGGAATTTTCATTATGTTGTTTTTTTCCATATTTAGGGCTTAGTATAAATACATGTAAAGGAGAATAACAAAGGGACTTTTGGACATTATTTTGCAACATATTCACGTGAAAAGGGGGCTTCCTCTCTTTCATATACACTCTTATCAATTCCAATTAAGGTTGTGGTGAGTGAGGCTTGGATTGTTGTGTGTTGAATCAACAATTACAAGTTGTTCCTAATTTTACTAGTGAGTCATATTTGGTAAGAATTTAGATTTCATTTGTTCTTTGTTCTTGAAAAATTAGGGTTCCACATGGAAAGGGGATCATTGTCATTTGGGAATTCTTGTTCAATTATTTCTTAATTAGCTTTTTGTTGATTACAATTGGAGTGTCGTATCAGAAACTACCACTACGGTAACCAAAACCCATGAGTCCTTAAACCTTAAGCCTTAACCAACCTAGATCATTTACAAGCATGATTCCACTAAGGACAATGTCACACATAGATCAATGAGGGTGCCCCCTAATGATCTGCCACTATGGGCCCGTTAAACTAAGAACTATTAACAACAAGCAACTTAATCCAGTCCATTACAACTTAATCCAATTTACCACTATTTAACAATCACAAGAAATAACCAAAGTTACGCATACCTAGAGTCTTAGTCTTAAAAACATCTTGTCTTGAGCTTAAAGCTAGTTTAAAATATGTCAAAACACCAGTAATTCATTCTTATTACTAATCCAAAAAAAAAAATCTTTGTTTCCTAACTCTATTCACTTAACCATTATATGTTTCCTTCTCTTACTTTACTAAGATTTTTAGGGTTTTACTAGATGCCTAAGTTGCATGGAAGCTCGAATAAGTGTAAATTAAATCGATAAGCAAAATATTTCTAAGTACACGGTCATACTTTAGGTCATGCACTTTAGCATAGTTGGGATACACAATTGTATAGAGTAGCCATGTACCTTTATTTAGATTTTGGCATTTTGGCATGCCCAGATACATAGGTGCATCATTCATCCATGTACCTTTCTATAAACAGTGTATATTTCCACATAGGGTAGGTACACAAGCATGTACTTAACTGTGCACTACGCTATTCTTCACAAACTACTTTTTCTTCTTTTCCAATTCATTCTTAAACATAATTTCTGTGTTTCTTAGTCAAATTGAATCCTAAATTTGGTTAATTCTAATATAGTGTGTGGATTGGTATACTTACTTGTCCTAATTTGTAATTCAAACTCTTAGATCACTTGATTTCGTGCTTGATTCACCCCTTTTCTTGATCCGAACTCTATCAATCCTATTATAAAATTTTATTTAATTAACGATTCCATCATCAATATAATAACTTGATTGTTGTAACTCTTTACTTAATGAAATCAGGTTTAGTCCTTGTGTTGATTACTAGTTTGCCTTTAGGTTTCAAAGAGCATCACTTTGATTTGTTACTGTGAAAATAGTAAAAGGGAAGAGCACTAGGTCAACTAGGGTATATATACGATGTCTACGAATTGACCGATTTGCCCCCAAGTCCTTATGAAAATCACACTTTTGATCTTGGCTTTATTTTACAATAGATATAAAATGAATTTTATCCTCCCCCCCTCCTCTTTATTAATATGCTTCAATTCTAATTGCAAGATTAAAACAATGATGGAAGAAACAAGATAACAATGCTCAATCAATTAAGTGTGAACCTTAATGGACTTGAACCCTAATTGACATGAAATGGAGAGAAAATAAGGATCCCAATTACTTACCAAATGTGACATAGTAGTAGAAATTAAGAAATTGATTTGGAATTGTTGATATTACGCACAACAAAAGCAAGTCCACTCGCTACAATTCTAGGTTGAATTGATAAGAGTGCTTTGCATGGAAGAGAAAAACCCACACACGAAAAAAAATGGCAGCCAAAAGAAATGAATTCCGAAAAGTGTCTTCAATCCCCTCTTTTACAAGTATTTATACTTATCTTAAATAAGGAAAAATTAATAAAAGAAAAATGCTTCAAGCCGATTCTCCCACGTCTTGGAATAAGTGTCAACTGGTTCTCCTACGTTAGGAACAATGTATGGCCAACTTCTTGATTTTTGTAGGTTCATGAATAACCCACACACTAAGCATTAGTGTGTTTGTTCGCCATCCTATAATACCGACAAATGTATCTGATGAAATGCAAAAAAATTATATAAAGTAAATGAAGACACTAAATGAATGTCTTTAGGCACTAATTGTTTTAAAAGTATCCTCATTGCCATATTTTGTAATCATTTGGCTCTCGCTCTGGTTATGGGTACTATAGATACATGATTCCTATCATCTCCTTGGGCATGTGGTAAATTTGCCATCAAATCTAATAGGTCTTCATGAACATTATCTGGTAAATATGGTAATAGGTTTGTAACATTAAATGCAACAGAGACGTCGTATCCTCCTAACAGTTCAAACCTATATGCATTGTTGTTAATGTGCTTGATAACTTTGAAAGGTCCATCTGCTTTAGGTGAAAGCTTTTGTGACTTTTTGTGAGGAAACCTATCTTTCCTGAGATTAATCCAGACTAGATCACCTGGATTATAAACTCTGGTTTTCCTGTTTTTGTTACCTTGAAGCTTTTTGTTGTTCCTAAGTTTTCTAAAGATGTTCAATCATCCATTGGAAAAGTTTCTGAATCTCCTTGGCTCGTTCTACTCCACTTAAGCTTTCTTCCTTTGTTGTTGGACTAGCTACGAAATATAATGGAAGAGTAGGATTATAGCTATACATGACTTCAAAGGAAGACTTACTAGTTGAACTATGAGTTGACTTATTGTAAGCGAACTCAACAATAGGGAGACACAAGTCCCAATCAATACGATTCTTGCCAACCGTTGCTCTTAGCAAGGTACCAAAAGTAAAATTAACAACCTCTATTTGGCATTGATACGAAATCGGTTTGCTCGGATTCCTAACTGATACAAACCACGCCAATGTGTGATGAAACCCAATACCAATATGTTCGGAATTTGCTACCTAAGATGCCAAACACACTCAAGTGGAAACCGCGACCCGTTATCTATAAGTGAGACAAGAACCTTGGTATAATATGAAGACGCCACAATCGGGATGAAAGACCAATTGATAAGTCGGGATGAATGCCACGGAAGAAAAATCCGATAAGTTCTAGATTAGTTCTTTAAAGAACCAAGAGATGAATTCTCTCAAAAGAGTTTTTTTCAAACTTCAATGTTGTATGTTCTATCTTCTATCTGTTCTAAACCCTAGGAGCTTTATACTAGGGTTTACAATTCGTAACAATAAAGCCCAAAACGACATCACTTCAATAAGTTGCGTAAAAATAACAAAAACAAGACATGAAGGTCGGCGGCGTAGACATGAAGGCCGGCGGCATTGGAATAAAGGCCAGCGGCCTTGAGCTGGCGTTGGAGACATACACGGCCGTGTATTTCTAGACGTGTATCTTTCTGTGGATTTTCTTGACACCATACACGACCGTGCCTTTTAGCCGTGTATACGACCGTGTATGATTTTATGTAACCTTTAGGCTCCTACACGGTCGTGCCTTATAAAGACACGCCCTCTTCAACCCGTATCCGTTATGACTTGTACAAGAGCAAGGGCATTCCCATGGTTGTTCCAATCCTTTCCAACTTCATGATTGCTCCAATCCTTTCCAGCTTCGTAGACATCCTTTATCAACCCGTTAAGTGCTTCCTTAAATCGTTTTGCTCGATTCCTTGTGATCAGTCCAGGTAGCACTTCAAGAGGATCCACATTCCATCTTCTGGCTTGGCTCCCATCATGGATCTCATCATTCCCCTCCTCTTGAAAAGGATTTGTCCTCAAATCATCGCCTGCATCAAATGGACATAGATCAGTAACATTAAATGTAGCACTTACTTGATACTCACCTAGTAAATCTATCTTGTATGCATTATCATTGATGCGCTCCAGAATTTGAAATGGTCCATCGCCTCTAGGATGTAATTTAGATCAACGCTGCACAAAAAACCGCTCTTTGCGCATGTGAACCCAAACCCAATCTCTAGGTTCAAAGACAGCTTGTCGACGACCCTTGTTGGCTTGTTTCGCATACTTCTCTGTTCTTCGCTCAATGTTTAGCCTTGCCTTCTCATGGATCTGTTTAACAAATTGTGCTTTCTTCTTGCCATCTAGATTAACATACTCAAAAATAAGCAAAGGTGATAAATCTAAAGGAGTTAGTGGATTAAAATCATACACAATTTCAAAAGGAGTAAACTTAGTAGCAGAATGCATTGTGCGATTATAGGCAAATTCAACATGCGGCAAACAATCCTCCTAACTTTTAATGTTCTTTTTAATGATAGCCCTCAACAAAGTAGATAAAGTTCGATTTACTACCTCAGTTTGACCATCAGTCTGTGGATGACAAGTAGTAGAAAACAATAACTTAGTTCCTAACTTAGCTTACAATGTCTTCCAGAAGTAGCTCAAGAACTTAGCATCTCTATCCAATACGATTGTTCTAGGCATACCATGTAATCTCACAACTTCCCTAAAGAAAAAATTAGCAATATTGCAAGCATCATCTATTTTGTGACAAGGAATGAAATGTGCCATCTTAGAGAATCTATCTACAACTACAAAAATAGAATCTCGACCATGTCTAGACCTGGGTAATCCTAATACAAAATCCATAGAAATATCTACCCAAGGCTCATGAGGAATGGGAAGTGGGGTATAAAGCCCTTGAGGTTGGACTCTAGATTTTGCTTGCTTACACGTGACACATCGCTCACAAATCCTCTCAACATCTCATTTCATGTGAGGCCAATAGAAGTGTTCTTGCAATACCCCTAAGGTTTTAGCTACTCCAAAATGTCCCATTAAACCTCCTCCATGAGACTCCCTCACTAGTAATTCCCTTAAAGAACAAATTGGAATGCATAGTCTACTCTCCCTAAAGAAGAATCCTTCATGTTTATAAAACTTACCATGACCACTCTTCTCACAATGCACATACTCCTCACAAAAATCTCGATCAGTAGCATACAATTCCTTAATGTGCTCAAAACTAAGCAGTCTAGAACTAAGAGTAGAGATAAGAGCATACCTTCTAGAAAGTACATCAGCAACGACATTCTCTTTACCTCGCTTGTAGTGGATGACATAGGGAAATGTTTCAATGAACTCCACCCAACGAGCATGCCTTTTGTTTAGCTTATGTTGTCCCTTCAAGTACTTCAAGGATTTATGGTCAGTGTGGATCACAAACTCTTTTGGCCAAAGATAGTGTTGCCAAGTCTCCAGTGCTCGAACCAATGCATATAACTCCTTGTCATAAGTAGGGTAGTTCAAGGTTGCCCCACTTAGCTTCTCGCTAAAGAATGCAATTGGTCTTCTCTCTTGCATGAGCACTGCTCCAATACCTAATCCTGAAGCATCACACTCAATTTCAAATGTTTTAGAAAAATTAGGTAAAGCAAGTAATGGCGCTTGAGTCAGCTTATGTTTAAGCGTCTGAAAGGCCTTCTATTGTTGCTCTCCCCATCTGAACCCCACGTTCTTCTTAATTACCTCAGTAAGTGGTGCTGTAATGGTGATGAAATCCTTCACAAATCTCTTGTAAAAACTCGCTAGTCCATGGAAACTCCGCACATTACTTACATTAGTTGGACTAGGCCACTCTTGGATTGCACGAATCTTTTCTTCATCAACCTGTATTCCCTGTGCACTAACAACAAAACCAAGAAACACAAGTTTGTCTGTGCAAAAAGTGCACTTCTTAAGGTTAGCATATAATTGCTCCTTTCAAAGCACTTCTAAAACATCCCTCAAGTGAGATATATGGTCCTCGAAACTCTTGCTGTAAATGAGGATATCATCAAAATAGACAACCGAAAAATTTCCAATAAAAGTCCTCAAAACATGGTTCATAAGTCTCATAAAAGTACTAGGCGCGTTAGTTAAACCGAAAGGCATTACTAACCACTCATACAATCCATATTTTGTCTTAAATGCGGTTTTCCATTCATCACCTCCTTTCATTCTAATTTGGTGATATCCGCTTTTCAGATCAATTTTGGAAAAGACACTAGACCCATGTAACTCATCTAACATGTCATTTAAGCGAGGAATGGGATGACGATACTTTACCGTGATGTTGTTGATGGCGCGGCAGTCAACACACATTCTCCATGACCCATCCTTCTTAGGCACCAAAATCACAGGCACTGCACATGGAGTCATGCTTTCTCTCACGTACCCCTTCTCCATTAATTCATCGACCTACCTTTGGAGTTTCTTTATCTCCTCTGGATTGCTCCTATAAGCCGGTTTGTTTAGAATCGATACTCCGGGTACTAGGTCAATCTGGTGCTTAATACCACGAATAGGTGGTAATCCCTTTGGAATCTCCTCAGGGAAGACATCTTCAAAGTCCTGCACAATAGACATAACCACACTAGGCAAAGAGTTAAATAGTTCGTTAGTATTCAAACAAGTTTCCTTAAAAACCAGCAACAACATAGGTTGCTTCATCACTAACGCTCTCCTCACTACACTCGCTCTTGCCACACAACTCTCCTTTTGCAAGGCTACAGTCTCCTTTTCACTCACCACCAAAGTTGATCCCCCTTCAACTTGGTCTCTCTCACTCTTTCCAGCCTTCCTCTCTTTTCCCTTTTGATATCGACTTTTGTGTTCCTTTTCTTTCTCGCTATCTTTTGCTCTCTCACTCTCCCTCTGTTTTTCACTCACCTTATGTTTTGCAAAAGACTGTTGTAGCTACAACTGATCCTCATACACCTGTTTAGGTGTTAAAGGTTTAAGATTAAAGCTTTTCCCTTGGTGAACAAGCGTATACTTGATAGAAAAGCCATCATGAACAACCTTCCTATCAAACTGCCATGGCCTCCCTAACAACACATGACACGCTTGCATCGGCACTACATTACATAACACCTCATCCTCATACCTACCAATGCGAAAAGCAATCAAAGCTTGCTTACTCACCTTAGTCTCGCCACTATCATTCAAGCACTGCAATTTATGTGGACTAGGGTGTCTAGTAGTCTTGAGTCCCAGCCTCTCAACAATAAAATTACTCACCACATTGGTGCAACTTCCTCCATCAATGATCAAACTGCAAATATGATCACCTAGATAACATATAGTATGAAAGATATTCTCTCTTTGCACCTCCTCTTCTTCCTTCACCTAAACATTCAAAGCTCGCTTCACTACTGCCACTAACTTCCCTACTGCAGGCTCCTCATCATCACTAGCATCCTCTAATGGTGGCATATCATCCTCTTCACTATCCCCCTCAGTCTCATACTCACCATCATCACGCAGAATCATCACACGCCTATTCGAACATTAACTAGCAATATGGCCTCTACCTTGGCATTTAAAACATCTAATGTCACGATTTCTAGGAGTAGAAGAGTCAGGTTTACCTTGATCACAAGGAGTAGAACCCGCTTGCCTTTGCTCTTCTTTTGGTTTGGTGGATAAAGGCTTTTCTTCCTTCTTCCATTGGTTAGTCTTCCAGGTGGATGAACCAGTACCCTGTTGAAACCGTGCATTACTACTACCTTTCCTCCTGTGATGGTTCTCAACCTTTATAGCCATATGCACCATATCTTCCAATTCTACATAGTGCTGCAATTCTACGACATTTTGAATTTCTCTATTCAATCCGGCAAGAAACCTAGCCATGGTAGCCTCTCTATCCTCCTCTACATTTGCCCTGATCATCGTTACTTCCATCTCCTTGAAGTACTCATCCACACTTTGGCTTCCCTTCCTAAGAGTTTGCAATTTGTTGTGCAATTCAAGATAGTAATACGCAGGCACAAACCGCTTCTTCATCACCCTCTTCATCTCTTCCCAAGACTCAATAGGTGGTTCGCCATTCCTTCTTCTATTCAACATTAGTTGATCCCACCACACTATGGCATAATCCGAGAATTCAATGGCAGCAAGTTTCACTTTCTTTCTCCCACTATAGTTATGACAATCAAACACCATCTCCACCTTCTTCTCCCACTCTAAATACGCCTCGGGATCATTCTTCCCTTGGAAAGGAGGAATCTTCATCTTTATACTACTTAGTTGATTATCCTCTCTATTCCTATCTCCTCTATCTTCCCAATCCCTAGTTCCTCTATTCCTACCAATATAACCTCTATAACTCCCGACAGAAGGTTCATCAAATTCATCATTAGACATTTCATCTCCACCCCTTTGTACTTTCCTAGAATGACTCTCCCTCTTACGCCCTTGGAAGACATTTTTAGATTGCTCTAGTCTTTGCTCTACCGTCTCATGAATTTGTTCCATCCCCTCCTAAAACATCCTCTTCATCTCACCCCTCAACACCTCAATCACTAACCTAGTATCAAACCTTCCCCTCTTACCTTCAGGAGAATGTTGCCTCGACATAGTTCCTATAGAAAAAGATTAGTACTAACACAAATATATATAATTAAGCCTCACGATACACTCCCTTATGTGTTTCGCTCAAAGGATGATATCACACAGTCACTCGTGTATTCTCACAAGCAATGATGATATCAACTCACCAATTCCTCTTCTCAATTCTCTTGGAACTAACCCAAACTACACCAATTCCCTTCCATAGAATTCAAAACAACTCTAGGGCTCGAAATTTTTTACTCTTTTTCTTTTAGATTTTTTTTTGTCGCCTTTATTTGCTGCTCTTGATCACGTTCCTTTTTTTTTGTCGTGATTCTTCCTTTTTTTTTTTGTAACAAAATTGAATAGTAGGTACTACACTTTCAATAGACAATTAACACTATGAAATTGAATATGAACAATCAATATGAACGATTGGAGTTAGGGTTTTGATGTTACCTTCCTCAAACCGAACTGATGTGTTAACAAACCTAGGCTCTTATACCAAACTGATACTAAATCGGTTTGCTCGGATTCCTAACTAATACGAACCATGCCAACATGTGACGAAACCCAATACCAATACATTCAGAATTCGCTACCTAAGATGCCAAACACACTCAAGTGGAAACCGCGACCCGTTGTCTATAAGCAAGATAAGAACCTTGGTATAATATGAAGACGCCACAATCGGGATAAAAGACCGATTGATAAGTCGGGATGAACGCCACGGAAGAAAAATCCGATAAGTTCTAGATTAGTTCTTTAAAGAACCAAGAGAGGAATTCTCTCAAAAGTGTTTTTTTCAAACTTCAATGTTGTATGTTCTATCTTCTATCTGTTCTAAACCCTAGGAGCTTTATACAAGGGTTTACAATTCGCAACAATAAAGCCCAAAACGACATCACTTCAATAAGTTGCGTAAAAATAACAAAAACAAGACATGAAGGCCGACGGCGTGGACATGAAGGCCGGCGGCCTTGAGCCGGCGTTGGAGACATACACGGCCATGTACTTCTAGACGTGTATCTTTCTGTGGATTTTCTTGACACCATACACGGCCGTGCCTTTTAGCCGTGTATACGACCGTGTATGATTCTGTGTAACCTTCAAGCTCCTACGCGGTCGTGCCTTGTAAAGACACGCCCTCTTTAACCCGTATCCATTATGACTTATACAAGAGCAAGGGCATTCCCATGGTCGTTCCAATCCTTTCTAACTTCATGATTGCTCCAATCCTTTCCGGCTTCGTAGACATCCTTTATCAACCCGTTAAGTGCTTCCTTGAATCGTTTTGCTCGATTCCTTGTGATCAGTCCAGGTAGCACTTCAAGAGGATCCACATTCCATCTTCTGGCTTGGCTCCCATCATGGATCTCATTAGGCATTCTATTTGGGGATGGCACGAGGTACTATATATGAATTTAGTACCAAGTCTTCTCTATAGTGTGATGAGATCCATGATGAGAGCCAAGCCGGAAGAAGAAATGTAGATCCTCTTGAAGTATCGCCTGGACCGATCACAAGAAATCGAGCAAACCGATTCAAGGAAGCACTTAACGGGTTGATAAAGGTTGTCCATGAAGCCGGAAAGGATTGGAGCAATCATGAAGTTGGAACGGATAGGAACAACCATGGGAAGACCCTTGCTCTTATACAAGTCACACCGGACACAGGTTGAAGAGGGCGTATACTTTCAAGGCACGGCCGTGTATGGAGTCAAGCAAATCCACAGAAAGATACACGGCCAAAGTACACGGGCATGTATGTTTCCAGAAGTTGCACAAAAAGATATACGGACAAAGTACACGGGCGTATATGTTGCCAGAGGTTGCACAGAAAAGTACACGGCCAAAGTACACGGGCGTGTACACGACCATGTATCCCCTGTCGGCCAGCTTGTTCTGTTTCGCGTTTTTATGTCACTTAACTAAACTACGTCGTTTTGGACTTGTTTTTTACACAAATTGTAACCCTAGTATAAAAGCTCCTAGGGTTTAGAACAACTTAGAATATACATCTTTGAACATTAAACACTTTTGAGAGGCACCTCTCTTAGTTCTTCAAGAACTAAATCGAACTTATCGGATTGATTTCCGTAACGTTCATCCCGACTTATCAATCGGTCTTCCATCCCGATTGTGGCGTCTTCACTTTTATACCAAGGTTCTTGTCTCGCTTATAGACAATGGGTCGCGGTTTCCACTTTAGGTGTTTGGGCGTCTTAGGCAATGAATTTCCGAACGTATTGGTATTGGGTTTCGTCACGGGTTAGCATGGTTCGTATCAGTTTGGTATCAGAGCTTAGGTTTGTCAAAACATCAAGTTTGGTTGAGGAAGGTAATATCAAAAACCCTAACTCCAATCGTTCATATCCATTGTTAGCATTCAATTCCGCAATATTAATTGTCTTTTGATAGTGTAGTATTTACTAGTCGATTGTAAAAAAAAAAAAGAGTAAAAATCACGACCAAAAAACAAAAGAAGGGAAAAGAAAAGAAAAGAGAAACGTGATCAAAAGCCAAAAACAGAGACCAAAAAAAAAAAATCGGATAGAAAAATAAAGGAAAATTTTACGAACCCTAGAGTTGGTTTTGAATTCTACGGAAGGAAATTGGTGTAGTTCGGGTTAGTTCCAAGAGAATTGAGAAGAGGAAATTGGTGAGTGATATCATCGTTGTTTGTGAGAATACACGAGTGACTGTGTGATATCATCATTGGAGCGAAAACACATAAGGGAGTGTATCGTGAGGTTTAATTTTATATATATTTGTGTTAGTACTAATCTTTTCTGCAGGAACTATGTCGAGACAACATTCTCCTGAAGGTGAGAGGGGAAGGTTTGATGCTAGGTTAGTAATTGAGGCGTTGAGGGGAGAAATGAAGAGGATTTTCCAAGAGGGAATGGAACAAATTCATGAGATGGTAGAGCAAAGACTAGAGCAATCCACAAATGTATTCCAAGGGCGTAAGAGGGAGAGTCATTCTAGGAGAGTACCGAGGGGTGGAGATGAGATGTCGGATGATGACTTTGATGAGCCTTCTGTCGAGAGTTATAGAGGATATAGTGGTCGGAATAGAGGAACTAGAGATTGGGAAGATAGAGGTGATAGGAATAGAGAGGATGATCAATTGAGTAGCATAAAGATGAAGATTCCTCCTTTCCAAGGGAAGAATGATCCCGAGGCGTATTTAGAGTGGGAAAAAAAGGTGGAGATGGTGTTTGATTGTCACAACTATAGTGGGAGAAAGAAGGTGAAACTTGCTGCCATTGAATTTTCAGATTATACTATAGTGTGGTGGGATCAATTAATGTTGAATAGAAGAAGGAGTGGCGAGCCACCTATTGAGTCTTGGGAAGAGATGAAGAGAGTGATGAAGAAGCGGTTTATACCTGCATATTACTATCGTGAATTGCACAACAAGTTGCAAACTCTGAGGCAGGGAAGCCGAAGTGTAGATGAGTACTTCAAGGAGATGGAAGTCACTATGATTAGGGCGAATGTAGAAGAGGATAGAGAGGCTACAATGGCTAGATTTCTTGCTGGGTTGAATAGAGAAATCCAAAATGTGGTTGAATTGTAGCATTATGTAGAATTGGAGGATATGGTTCACATGGCTATAAAGGTTGAGAACCAACACAAGAGGAAGGGTAGTAGTAATGCACGGTTGCAACAGGATAGTGGTTCATCCACTTGGAAGACTAACCAATGGAAGAAAGAAGAAAAGCCTTTACCCACCAAACCAAAAGGGGAGCTGAGACAAGCGGGTTCTACTCTTGGTAATCAAGGTAACCCTGAATCTTCTACTTCTAGAAATCGTGACATTAGATGTTTTAAATGTCAAGGTAGAGGCCATATTGCTAGTCAATGTCCAAATAGGCGTGTGATGATTTTGCGTGATGATGGAGAGTATGAGATTGAGGGGGATAGTGAAGAAGATGATATGCCTCCATTAAAGGATGCTAGTGATGATGAGGAGCCTGCAATGGGAAGGCTAGTGGCAGTAGTGAAGAGAGCTTTGAATGTGCAGGTGAAGGAAGAAGAGGAGGTGCAAAGGGAGAATATATTTCATACTAGATGTTATCTAGGAGATCACATTTGTAGTTTGATTATTGATGGGGGAAGTTGCACCAATGTAGTGAGTAATTTTATTGTTGAGAGGCTGGGGCTCAAAACTATTAGACACCCTAGTCCGTATAAATTGCAGTGGTTGAATGATAGTGGTGAGACTAAGGTGAGTAAGCAAGCCTTGATTGGGTTTCGCATTGGTAGGTATGAGGATGAGGTGTTATGTGATGTAGTGCCAATGCAAGCATGTCATGTGTTGTTAGGGAGGCTATGGCAATTTGATAGGAAGGTTGTGCATGATGGCTTTTCTAACAAGTATACGCTTGTTCACCAAGGAAAGAGCTTTAATCTTAAACCGTTAACACATAAGTAGGTGTATGAGGACTAGTTGCAGCTACAACAGTCTTTTGCAAAACATAAGGTGAGTGAAAAGCAGAGTGAGAGTGAGAGAGCAAAAGACAATGAGAAGAAAAAGGAATATAAAAGTCAAGATCAAAAGGAAAAGGAGAGGAAGGCTGGAAAGAGTGTGAGAGGCCAAGTTGAAGGGGAATCAACTTTGGTGGTGAGTGAAAAGGAGAGGGCAGCCTTGCAAAAGGAGAGTTGTGTAGCAAAAGCGAGTGTAGTAAGGAGAGCGTTAGTGATGAGGCAACCTATGTTGTTGCTGGTTTTTAAAGAAACATGTTTGACTACTAACGAATTGTCTAACTCTTTGCCTAGTGTGGTTGTGTCTCTTGTGCAGGACTTTGAAGATGTCTTTCCTGAGGAGATTCCAAAGGGATTACCACCTGTTCGTGGTATTGAGCACCAGATTGGCCTTGTACCCGGAGCATCGATTCCAAACAAGCCAGCTTATAAGAGCAATCTAGAGGAGACAAAGGAACTCCAAAGGCAGGTCGATGAACTAATGGAGAAGGGGTACGTGAGAGAAAGCATGAGTCCATGTGCAGTGCCTGTGATCTTGGTGCCTAAGAAGGATGGGACATGGAGAATGTGTGTTGACTG
Organism: Laguncularia racemosa; assembly: GCA_037954665.1. Taxonomy (NCBI): domain Eukaryota; kingdom Viridiplantae; phylum Streptophyta; class Magnoliopsida; order Myrtales; family Combretaceae; genus Laguncularia; species Laguncularia racemosa. The sequence goes on along the minus strand of JBBMOL010000141.1, from coordinate 1,727,924 downwards.
CCGCGCCATCAACAACATCACGGTAAAGTATCGTCATCCCTTTCCTCGCTTAGATGACATGTTAGATGAGTTGCATGGGTCTAGTGTCTTTTCTAAAATTGATCTAAAAAGTGGATATCACCAAATTAGAATGAAAGAAGGTGATGAATGGAAAACTGCATTTAAGACAAAATATGGATTGTATGAGTGGTTAGTAATGCCTTTCAGTTTAACTAATGCACCTAGTACTTTTATGAGACTTATGAACCATGTTTTGAGAACTTTTATTGGAAAATTTGTGGTTGTCTATTTTGATGATATTCTTATTTACAGCAAAAGTTTAGAAGATCATATGTCACACTTGAGGGATGTTTTAGAAGTGCTTCGAAAGGAACAATTATATGCTAACCTCAAGAAGTGCACTTTTTGCACAGACAAACTTGTGTTTCTTGGTTTTGTTGTTAGTGCGCATGGAATACAGGTTGATGAAGAAAAGGTTCGTGCGATCCAAGAATGCCCTAGTCCAACCAATGTAAGTAATGTGCGGAGTTTCCATGGACTAGCGAGCTTTTACAGGAGATTCGTGAAGGATTTCAGCACCATTGTAGCACCACTTACTGAGGTAATTAAGAAGAACGTGGGGTTCAGCTAGGGAGAACAACAAGAGAAGGCCTTTCAGATGCTTAAAAATAAGTTGACTCAGGCGCCGTTACTTGCTTTACCTAACTTTGCTAAAACGTTTGAAATTGAGTGTGATGCTTCAGGATTAGGTATTGGAGCAGTGCTAATGTAGGAAAGAAGACCGATTGCATTCTTTAGCGAGAAGCTAAGTGGGGCAACCTTGAATTACCCTACTTACGACAAGGAGCTATATGCATTGGTTCGAGCCCTAGAGACGTGGCAACACTACCTTTGGCCAAAAGAGTTCGTGATCCACACTGATCATGAGTCTTTGAAGTATTTGAAGGGGCAACACAAGCTGAAAAAAAGACATGCTCGTTGGGTAGAATTCATCGAAACATTTCCATATGTCATCCACTATAAGCAAGGTAAAGAGAATGTAGTTGCTGATGCACTTTCTAGAAGGTATACTCTTATCTCTACTCTTAGTTCTAGACTTCTTGGATTTGAGCACATTAAGGAGTTATATGCTGTTGATCGAGATTTTTGTGAGGAGTATGTGCAATGTGAGAAGAGTGGGCATGGAAAATTTTATAAACATGACGGATTCTTGTTTAGGGAGAGTAAACTGTGCATTCCAATTTGTTCTCTAAGAGAATTACTTGTGAGAGAGTCTCATGGAGGAGGTTTAATGGGACACTTTGGAGTAGCTAAAACATTAAGGGTATTGCAGGAACACTTCTATTGGCCTCACATGAAACGAGATGTTGAGAGGATTTGTGAGCAATGTATCACATGTAAGCAATCGAAATCTAGAGTCCAACCTCAAGGGCTTTACACCCCACTTCCCATTCCTCATAAGCCTTAGGTAGATATTTCTATAGATTTTGTGTTAGGATTACCTAGGTCTAGACAAGGTCGGGATTCTGTTTTTGTAATTGTTGATAGGTTTTCTAAAATGGCACATTTCATTCCTTGTCACAAAACGGATGATGCTTGTAATATTGCTAATTTATTCTTTAGGGAAGTTGTGCGATTACATGGTATGCCTAGAACAATTGTATCAGATAGGGATGTTAAGTTCTTAAGCTACCTTTGGAAGACTTTGTGGGCTAAGTTAGGAACTAAGTTATTGTTTTCTACTACTTGTCATCCACAAACTGATGGTCAAACTGAGGTAGTGAATCGAACTTTGTCTACTTTGTTGAGGGCTGTAATTAAAAAGAATATTAAAAGTTGGGAGGATTGTTTGCCGCATGTTGAATTTGCTTATAACCGTACAGTGCATTCTGCTACTAAATTTTCTCCTTTCGAAATTGTGTATGGTTTTAATCCACTAACTCCATTGGATTTATCACCTTTGCCTATTTCTGAGTATGTTAATTTAGATGGCAAGAAGAAGGCCGAATTTGTTCAACAGATCCATGAGAAGGCAAGGCTGAACATTGAACGACGAACAGAGCAGTATGTGAAACAAGCCAACAAGGGTCGTCGACAAGCTATTTTTGAACCTGGAGATTGGGTTTGGGTTCACATGTGCAAAGAGCGGTTTCCCGTGCAGCGTCAATCTAAACTACTTCCTAGAGGCGATGGACCATTTCAAGTTCTTGAGCGCATCAACGACAATGCATACAAGATAGATTTGCCTGGTGAGTATCAAGTAAGTACCACATTTAATGTTATTGATCTGAGTCCTTTTGATGTAGGTGACGATTTGAGGACAAATCCTTTTCAAGAGGAGGGGAATGATGAGATCCATGATGAGAGCCAAGCCGGAAGAAGAAATGTGGATCCTCTTGAAGTATCGCCTGGACCGATCACAAGAAATTGAGCAAACCGATTCAAGGAAGCACTTAACGGGTTGATAAAGGTTGTCCATGAAGCCGGAAAGGATTGGAGCAATCATGAAGTTGGAACGGATTGGACCAACCATGGGAAGACCCTTGCTCTTATACAAGTCACACCGGACACGGGTTGAAGAGGGCGTGTACTTTCAAGGCACGGCCGTGTATGGAGTCAAGCAAATCCACAGAAAGATACACGGCCAAAGTACATGGGCGTGTATGTTGCCAAAAGTTGCACAGAAAGATACACGGCTAAAGTACACGGGCGTGTATGTTGCCAGAAGTTGCACAGAAAGATACACGGCCAAAGTACACGGGCGTGTATGTTGCTAGAGGTTGCACAAAAAAGTACACGGCCAAAGTACACGGGCGTGTACACGACCGTGTATCCCCTGTCGGCCAGCTTGTTCTGTTTCGCATTTTTATGTCACTTAACTAAACTACATCGTTTTGGACTTGTTTTTTACACAAATTGTAACCCTAGTATAAAAGCTCCTAGGGTTTAGAACAACTTAGAATATACATCTTTGAACATTAAACACTTTTGAGAGGTACCTCTCTTGGTTCTTTAAGAACTAAATCGAACTTATCGGATTGATTTTTGTGGCGTTCATCCCGACTTATCAATCAGTCTTCCATCCCGATTGTGGCGTCTTCACTTTTATACCAAGGTTCTTGTCTCGCTTATTGACAACGGGTCGCGGTTTCCACTTTAGGTGTTTGGGCATCTTAGGCAATGAATTTCCGAACGTATTGGTATTGGGTTTTATCACGGGTTGGCGTGGTTCGTATCATAGTGTCTTCTAGAAAAAGCTAAGAAACTTAGTGTCTCTATCAAACACTATGCTGTGTGGAACACCATATAGTTTTACAATTTCCTGCACAAAAAGTTTAGCTATAAAAAGTGCGTCATTCATTTTGGCAAGGCACAAAATGTGTCATTTTGCTGAAGCAATCAATAACAACCATGATGGAATCCTTTCCTCTCTATGTCTTGGGTAGACCCAAAACAAAATCCATGCTAATATCATTCTAAGGTTAGGTAAGTATAGGTATATATTCACCCTAAACTCCTTTCTTTCCTTTTGCCCTCTTATAGACACCACACCTTTCCAATACCTTATAAACATCCTTTATCATACCCCTCTAGTGAAAATGCTCTTTCAACAAAGCCAGAGTCCTCTTTTCACCAAAATGACCAGATAATCCTCTAGCATGAGCTTCCCTCACCAATAACTCTCTAACAAACCCATAAGGTATACACAATTTTCCTACCTTATACAGAAAGCCATAAATCATACAATACCCATAAACTATCTTTCCTCCATAACATCTCTCAACAATTACTTTCAAAAATTCATCATGTAAATATTATTCCTTCATCAATTCAAACCCAAGCAGTTTTGAATGTAGAGAGGTGATAAGTACATACTTGCGTAGCAAGGCATCAGCTATAACATTCGTGTTTCCCTTCTTATACTTAATCACATATGAAAAACTCTCTAAAATCTCCACCCATTTGGCTTGGCGTTTTGATAGATTTTGTTGATCTCTAAAGTGTTTCAATGACTCATGATCTGTATAGATAATGAACTCTTCAGGAAGAAGATAATGTTGCCATGTCATCAATGCCCTCACTAAGGAATAGAGCTTCTTATCATATATTGAGTAGTTTAAAGGTGCACCACTCAATTTTTCACTAAAATAGGCAAAGGGCTTCTTATCCTGCATTCACATAGCACCAGTCCCTACCCTTGAGGCATCACATTCCAATTTAAAAATTCTGTTAAAATTAGGTAAAACTAACACTGGAGCACTAGTTAGTTTTGTTTTTACCTCCTCAAAACTCTTTTGAGAGCCTTTTCTCCCCAAACAAAAGAACATTCTTTTTCATCAATTCAGTTAATGGACTGATAATATTACTGAAGTTATTAACAAATTGTCTATAAAATGAAGCCAGTCCATGAAAACTTCTTACCCAGCAACTAATTTTGGTGTTGGCTAATCCTTAATAGCCCTCACTTTTTCCTCATCTACCCTGACATCAAAACCAAATATAATAAATCCTAAAAATGTTACCTCAATTAGATAGAAAGAACACTTCTTGAGATTAGCATACAATAATTGCTCCCTTAGTACTGAAAACACGACCTGTAAATGCTTCACATGATTTTTCAAGTTTTTGCTGTAAATCAAAATGTTATCAAAATAAGCAACAACAAATTTACCTAGAAATTCCTTCATTACATGATTCATTAGCCTCATAAAAGTATTAGGGGCATTAGTCAGACCGAATGGCATGACCATCCACTCATATAACGCATGATGTGTTTTAAAAGTGGTATTCCACTTATCTCCTTCCCTCATTCGAATTTGGTGATATCCACTTTTAAGATCCACCTTGGAGAATACTTATGCACCATGTAGCTCATCTAACATACCATCAAGTCTAGGAATGGGAAACCTGTATTTGATGTTGATTTTGTTAATGGCTTGGCTATCAATGCACATCCTCCATGTGCCATCCTTCTTAGGAACATAAATAGCAAGAACAGCACAAGGACTGATACTCTCCCTGACAAAACCCCATTCTACCGATTCATCCACCTAACTCTTCAATTCTTTAGCCTCCTCAAGATTCATGCGATATGCAAGTCGATTTGGTAAAACTGATCCCGGCTAAAAGTCAATGGCATGCTCAATAACTCTTAGAGGCGACAATCCCTCAAGTAATTCATCTATAAAAAGATCTTTATATTCATCCAGTACCTGAGTTGCTACTGAGGTTAACTGCTCCCGCCCATCCATCTCTAATACATACCTCATATGCAATAGATACACTAGCCTATCATCTGCTATGGCCTTCTCCAGTTTATACTACCTCACCAATAATGTCTTCTTCTTCCTAGCCTTATTTATTTGACTCTATGCCTCTTATACCTGAAAAGGTGACATGGGGTTCAACACTATACGCTTGCCTTCTTTCTAAAACACATAAGTATTCTTAAAGCCATCATGTAAAACTCTCATGTCATATAACCAAGGCCTGCCAAGTAATATATAGGATGCACACATAAGAAGAGTTTCGCAAATAATCTCATCATGGTATTTATCTCTTATGCTGAAAGGCACCTTAGCCCTCTAAGTGACATGTAGATTACCATGTTCACTTAACCAATGTTATTTATAGGGCTTGGGATGTGGGGTTGTGACTAGTTTCAATTTAGTCACTAACGAAGCAACCATAACATTAGTACAACTACCTCCATCAACAATAAGAGCACACAAATTACCTTATTCCCTGTAGAAGATGTAGAACAAATTTTCTCTCTGATTATCATCATTAGTAGGAAAGGTAGTCATAGCTCTGTGCAGCACATTAATGGACAAATATTGATCATTTCCCTTATCCTCATGTACTTCAGCATCTGCATCACCATAATACTCATCTAATACAGCTGACAAATCTATAGCCTCAAGTATATCTTCTTTGTCTTCCTCACTCTCTAGCTCCATAGTAGTCATAACCCTTTTGTTTGGACACTGAGTAGCCATATGTCCAAAACCTAGACATTTAAAACATTTAACTTAACTACTCTATCCTCCTGATGTCCCAGCTACATTCTGTTTGTTATCATTCCCTGCAACTGTTTTTCCTTTCCCCACTAACTCTTTCTCCACTCTATTATCTGGCACTACTGGATTCTTTTCCACATTTCTACTGTATCCCCCTCTATCAACCTGTTTTCCCTCAGAACCGTATAGTTTTGTAGAAGTTCCATACCTATTTCTCACTACTCGAAATGGATTAGATTGCCTCTATCTCTCCACTTTTAGAGCTAGTTAGATGGCCTCATCAAGGGTGTCATACCTCTATAGCTCCACAATACATGCAATTTCATACTTTAACCCTGACATAAATTATGCTAAGGTCTATTCAGGAGGTTCAACTAACCCACATCTAACCATCAATGTCTCAAACTCCTATGCACATTCATCAACAGTTTTGCCTCCCTGCTTCAATGTCTGGAGACGCATGAATAACTCTTGTCTATAGTGCTTTGGTATAAACCTCCTCCACATAACCCGTTTCATTTCTTGCCAAGTATGTATCTCAGCATCACCATCTCTTCGTCTACTAGCTACAAGATTCTTTCACCATATGCGGCATAGCTTGTAAACTCTATTATTGCAAGATGAACACGAGTGTGATCATTAATTTCATAATACTCAAATAGGCCCTCTACCTTATCTTCCCAATCTAAATAATCTTCTATAGAACCCCTTCCAACAAATGAAGGCATCTGCAACTTTACATATTCTAAACTCTGAGGCGGCTTAAACTTGCGGTTTAGGTAAAGCTCATTCTCAAAGTTATCATCCCTTTCCTCCCTAAAAGCATGATAATCTCCTTTCATCCTTCTACCCCTATTTCCTCCAACTGCTCCTTCCCTACATGCATTATGATGGGCTACCTGAGGTAGGGGTGCCTATAGATTTACCACTACTGGTTGTGGTAATGTCATTTGATCAACGTATGTTGCTAATGTAGCAACAATAGTGGTGAGATCCTGCAATTGTTCTTCTAGTGTTCTTCCACTTGTAGCATGACGTCCCTGACCTCCTCTAACCTGACTGTTAGCCTCATTCCTAATCTCACCATTCATACTATCATTTGATATGGTTTCTAAATTACACCTTGACAATTTTTTTTTTTTTTATATAATCACACTTTCACAACACCAATTTCTTCCAACTCAAAGTATACTTGTCACTCTACACACAATTCATAATACTTCATTGCACACTCACAACACAACACCTTCGTAGCATAACACACTCACACCCATGGTATACACATACTTCACAGTTTAAACACACACACACTCCCACAATACAACACAACCTCAAGGATCAACACACCTCACAGCACTACAAACAACTACGGTACCACACCTCAATGTACAATTACATACATAATCTAGGCACCACACCCTCACGGCACCACTTGACCCACGACACAAATTCACTTCTATACGGTACAAATTCCCCAATGCTCAACACACTCCATGGCACAAATGGTCAACACACTCTATACACAAAACCCTTCAACACTCAATTACACGCACATGACACAATACCCTTACAGTATAACACACACACTCATGACACAAAGGCTTCTAATCTCAAGTCAAAAGTGCATTCATAGTAATTTAATGCATAATTACTACACAAGTACAACTATGGAATCAAATTGAAATGATCTCCCAATCTTCTAAGTAGGGATCTCATGGCAAGAAGAAGAAGAAAATTTGCAAATCTGGTTTCCACAACATCAATCCGCTACAATCAAATATAATCACGGCACATTCAACACAATGTCTTCAATTTCACTTCTCACCACAACAAAATATTAATGTTACGGCAAGAACCCTAAATTCCCAATTTAAAATCATGAATTCCCTTCCTCAAAACCGTACTCTGATACCAAATTATGATATGCTTCAATTCTAATTGCAAGATTAAAACAATGATAGAAGAAACAAGATAATAATCCCCAATCAATTAGGCGTGAACCCTAATGGACTTGAACCTTAATTGATGTGAATTAAAGAGAAAATAAGGATCCCAATTGCTTGCCAAATGTAACACACTAGTAGAAATTAGGAAATTGACATGGAATTGTTGATATTGCACACAACAAAAGCAAGTCCACTTGCCACAATTCTAGGTTGAATTGATAAGAGTGCTTTGCATGTTAGAGAAAAACCCTCACACGAAAAAAAATGGTAGTAAAAAGAAATGAAGTCTGAAAAGTGTCTTCAATCCCCTCTTTTACAAGTATTTATACTTGTTCTAAATAAGGAAAAATTAACAAAAGAAAAATGCTTCAAGCCGGTTCTCCCATGTTTTGAAATAAGTGTCAACCGGCTCTTCTACATTAGGAATAATGTAAGGTCAGCTTCTTGATTTTTGTAGGTCCATGAATAACCCACACACCAAGCATTAATGTGTTTCTTCGCCATCTTGTAATACTAACAAATGTGTCTGATGAAATGCAAAACAATTATATGAAGTAAACGAAGACACTAGACGAATGTCTTCGGGTTCTAATTATTTAAAAAGTATCCTCATTGCCAAGTTCTGTAATCCTTTGGCTCTTGCTTTAGTTATGGGTCCTGTAGATGTATGATTCCTATCACTTATAAAGAATTTTGTCCTCGAAAGTTACCTAATTCTAGAAGATTCCTAATTATTTTCTTCTCATATCATCTTCCAATTCCCATGTCGCTTCACTTTTCATTTGATTATTCTATTGTACTTTAATGTAGCGAATTACTCTCCTTTGTAATACTTGTTCCTTTACATCCATAATCTTAACCGGTCTTTCAATGGAGGACAAGTTTGGTTGTGTATTCAAGGGCTTTAAAACCACTATCTGATCTGGGTTTAGTACAAATTTTATTAGCAGTGATACATAAAATATATCACGTACCCCAGCCAAACTTGGTAGGAGAGCCAACCTGTAAGCTATAGTACCCACTCTCTCTAGAATTTCAAATGGGCCTATGTATCTTGAGTTTAGCTTCCCTCTAAGCCTAAATCTAATTACCCCTCTAGTTGGAGAAACTTTCAATAGCACTTTGTCTCCTACTTAAAATTTTAAAGGGCATCTTCTCTTATCAACATAACTCTTTTGTTAACTCTAAGTGGTCTGTATTCTTTGCCCTATCAATTTTACCTTATCTACTACCTCCTGGACTAATTATGGTCTTAGCATCTATCTTTTCCCTACTTTATCCCAATGTAATGGGGATCTCCATTTTCTTCTATATAAAGCCTCATAATCAACCATTTTGATGCTTGTTTGATAATTGTTGTTATAAGTAAACTCAACCAAAGTATGTGCTCATTCTAGTTGCCTTCAAAATCTAGCTCACAAGCTCCAAGCAAATCTTCTAAAATCTATATGGTCCTCTCAAATTGTCCATCCGTCTAAGAGTAGAATTTATCGGTGAATTGTAGTTTTGTGCCCAAAGCTTTATGCAAGATATTCCAAAATCTACTTACAAACCATGTATCTCTATCAAAGGTTATGGTTACTAGTACTCCAAGTAATCTTACTATCTTCTATATATATATATATATATATATATATCTAAACTAATTTCTCCAATTTATATCCCACTCTGATAGATAGAAATTAAGCAGACTTGGTTAGCCGGTTTATTATTACCCAAAGTGCATCTTGCTTCTCTTTGGTATTTGGGAGGGTTATAGCAATATCCATTATCACATGTTCCCATTTCCACTCCGATGCTAGAAGGGGCTATAATTCTCTAGCTAGCCTTTGATGTTTTTGATCTGTTGACAAGTAAGGCATCTTACTATATACTTAACTATCTCCCTTTTCATATTCTTCCACCAGTAGTGACTCTTTAGATCCTTATACATTTTGGTGCTTCTAGGTTAGATTGTATAGGCTAAGTAGTGTACCTCTTTCATTATTTCTTCCTTTAGTTCAACATTCCCTAGCATGCATAATCACTTTCTATACCTTAATAGCCCCTCTGTATCCATATTAAATTCAGGAGCCTTGCCCTATTCTAACCTATTCTTAATTTCCTGAATGTCCTTATCCTCTACCTGAGCAGTCTTGTAACTATCCATTAAAGTTGATTATATGTGTAAAGTGGCCATCTTTGCTCCCATTTCTTAAGTCAATATCTAACTCCAACTTACACATGCCATTCAATAACTCCCACTGTAAAGTGATGAGAGTAGTAACATTACCCTGTTTCTTTCTACTAAGGGCATCTACCACCACATTGGCTTTTCTTATATGGTATTAGATTTACAAGTCATAATCCTTGATCTATTTCAACCATCTCTTCGGTATCATGTTCAACTCCTTCTGTGTGAAGATGTATTCTAGGCTCCTCTGATTAATGAAGATCTTGCATCTCTCTCCATACAAGTAATGCCTCCACAATTTTAGGGCTAATACCACTATCGCTAACTCCAAGTCATGCATCGGGTAATTCTTCTCATATGGCTTTAGTTAACAAGATGCATATGCTATGACTTGCTCACCTTACATTGATACACATCTTAACCCTTGGGCTAAAGCATCACTATAAACAGTAAATTCTTCCCTACTCTTAGGTAATGCTAAAACTAGTGCTAACACAAGCTTCTCCTTAGGTGCCTGGAAACTAGCTTCACATCTATCATCCTACTCAAACTTCACATTCTTTTGTGTTAACCTAGCAAGAAGAGTTGCTATCTTGGAGAAACCCTCAACAAACCTTTTGTAGTAGCTTGCTAGACCTAGGAAGCTTCTTATATCTATTATTGTCTTTGGTCTTAGCCAATCTACTATAGCTCTCACCTTTTTTGGGTCTATAGACATTCCATCCTTGTTAACTACATGACCTAATAAAACCACCTGCTTATGCTAGAATTCACATTTACTGAATTTGGCATACAGTTTTTCTTCTTGTAACCTATCCAACACCAACTTCTAATGTTCTTCATATTCTTCATTATTCCTGGAGTATATCAAAATATCTTCTATGAGGATGATTACAAATTTATCAAGGAAATCCCTAAACACCCTATTCATTAAATCCATAAATGCTACAGGTGTATTGGTCAACCTAAAAAGCATCACAAAAAATTTATAATGCGCATATTAGGTCTTAAAAGCTATCTTTTGGATGTCCTCTTCTTTAATTCTCAACTAGTGATATCCTGATCTCAAATCAATTTTAGAAAACACCTGAGCTCCTTATAGCTAGTTAAATAGGTCATATGTCTTGGGAAAAAGATACTTGTCCTAGACAATGACCTAGTTCAGCTCTCTATAGTCAATGCACAGTCTCATACTTCCATCCTTCTTCTTGACAAAAAGGACTAATGCACCCCAAGGAGATACATTGGATCTTATGAAATCTTTATCTTATAGGTCCTACACCTATTTTCTCAGCTCTTCTAATTCAACCGAAACCATTTTATATACCAATTTTGATATTGATATAGTATCCTATAACAAATCATTGTTGAACTTAATCTCCCTGGCTAGAGGTAAACCAGGAAGGCCTTTTGGAAATTCATTTGAAAATTCACTCACTGTTGGCACCATTACTAGCTTCACTTCTTCACTATCTCCTATAGTCATAGCTGCCAACATATTCCTTCCCCACAACTCATAAGTGGGTAATCCCATTGGTCTTTGAGCTTTCAACTTATACTTCAAATAATCTTCCCTGAGTGTATTGAAATGTACCACCATGTTATGACAATCAATGGTGGTGTGATATTCCGACAACCAATTTACTCTGAAAATAATGCCAAACTCTACCATCTCCAATATTAATAGATCTGTTGGCATCTAAGGATATTAACTGGCTAAGTTTAGGACGGGTCAATTGAAACTTGCACCCGACCTGGCAAGGAAGTCCTAGAACCCAACCTAACCCGATATGGGATTTTTACAACAAACGCGAACCCACTTTGCCTAGAAAAATCAATACCCATCCTGACCCGAAAATAGATTAAATCTTTTTTTTTAATTACTTCTACTTATTTTCATATGTCATTTCTTCAATTTATTATTAATCTACATGTGATGGAAAGATTAAGAGATGAACATAATATACATTATATTAATTTATGTGAAATCATAAGAGGCTAAATAAAAAAGAACATAAAACAAAATTAATTTACGCCATATATTGAATGTAAAAATGAAGAGAGGAAAAAAAATATGGATGTAATGTAAACACTAAACAACAAGTCCAACAATCCATAAATGAAATTTTTTCAAGTTCGACAATTCTTTAATTGTTTAGCATAATCACAAAATCCCTTGACTAAATTTAGCACTATTCTCTAAAAAGTTGCACTTGTGTCCTATAATGAAATGTAATATAAGTATGTAACATATACTAACAATTGAAATTTTGCTTAAAAAAACCTTTGTAATGACATATTTTTACTTACTCACTCTTAAATCTATGTAGTTCTAAAATTCACCCCCTAATCCTCTTCAACAATTATCTCTGTATTTACGAAGAGAAAAAAAATTATGTTGAATAAATTAAATAATAGGTAATAGAAACTTTGTTAATAACTAAATAAATGCAAATATTATGTAATATAAACTCTTACCTCTTATTTCATATGATAACTAACTTTGAGTACACATCAATGCCTCAATTGTATCTAGATTGAGTTGACTTCTATGTGAGCTAATTACTCATCCACCAGTACTAAAAGTAGATTCAAAAGCAACTGTAGATATAGAAACAGCTAATATATCCCTAGCTATTTCTTGCAATGTAGGATACTTGATCCCATTCGATTTCCACCATCTAAAGATATCAAGATTATCTATCTAAGGCAACATAGGCTCTTCTAAGTAATGCTCCAACTCTAACTTTACCTAGCCATCATTATTGATGGTACACAGGTATTGCGCTAACCTTAATTTTCTTGTAACATCAGTACAAACACTATCGTTATTTACTGGAGAACTGAAAGAATTACTGCCACTGCATGTGTAAGTGCTCTTACTATGATGAGATTTGGCATTACACCGATATTCTTGAAGCAATTCAAAACAAGTGTTTTTAACATTTTATATCTCCATTGAAGCATTTACCCCATAAACATTACCAATTACAAAGTCCACAACCTTCATTTTAAAGCGAGAATTTAAAACAGTACAAATGGCCATAATAATATGCACATTACCCAATATTTTTTAAACTTCTCAAGCATTTTATAGGCCATAATACTAATAATGACATCAGCAGAGTCCTTCCATTCAATCAAAGCTTCCTTAATTTCATATACCTTTTCAAAGTAATAATTTGCTGTTGGATATTGACTACTAGAAAAAAGATTAGTTACCTCATAAAATGTTGCCAACTTGTTGCAAATTTCTTCTGCTAGCTCCCATTAATCATTTGTTAGAAGACATTTGTAGTGTCTATCCATATGTTGAACTCTGTAGAAACCTTCTTTATATCTAATTGTTGTGACAAGCATATCATATGTTGAGTTCCATTTAGTTTTGCAATCTAAAGAAAGCTTTCTACGATACAAAATATCCAATTGCTTGCATCCCTCTCCAAACTTCTCCACTTGTGATGGTGTTGTAGACCAAAATGCAACACTTTCATGAATGTTCTCAATTGCTTTTTCTATTACACTCACACCTTCTTCCACAATCAAGTTTAAGATATATGCATAACAACACATATGAATTACCATCCTACAAAGAATTAGATCATCTCTTCGCAGCTTCAACAATAAAGTTGTCATCATTGCATCATTCATAGAGCAATTATCTACAATAATGGTAGATAATTTTCTATCCAAACTCCATGACATTAGTGACTCAAAGAGATAATCAGCAAGTACATCATTTATATGTAGAGTTAAAACATATACAAAACTGCATAAATATGTAAATAAGGTTAATAGAAATATGTAAATGTACTTTTTCAATAGATAAAATAAGAAAGACATGATAAAAAAGAAGCTTACTTTAACAATCAACTTTGAAGCTCCCAACTGTTGTAATAAAGTGCACCATCACTGTCATTTATCCCCTTTTCTAATTAGACGTCCACATGTCTGTTGTTATAGCAACTTAGGAATTTAAGCCTTTCAACATCACTCCCAATTTTTATTTATCCCCATTATAAATACTCATAATTTCTTTCCTCATGGTGCTACAACTGATATGATTTACCAATGGTTTAATGTTATTGATATACTCTCGAAAACACTCGTGTTCAACTATGGAAATGGGATAATCATGAACAACAATTGCCTTTGCAAGTTTTTGTCTTGATATTTCTTGATCGAATGACCAATTGCCAATCCTTAACCTACCCTCACTATCGGTTTCTCTTTTTCCTATAGATAGAAGACATTGCCTTATGTTTGTCTATTTTTTTTCTCGGCAAGCACCTATTCAAATGATTATGCAAATGTTGTGTTCCATGTGAGCTATTTGCTTTTAGTCTTCTACTACAATGATTGCACACAGCAAAATCCTTCCCATCAATTGTGGTTTTCACCATCTCATTCCACACACTTGAAATCAACTTATGTTTGCCAGCATGTTCACTTGTATCGGTATTGCTTGCAACTTTAGAACTTGATGTAGTTGTTGATTTTCTTCTTGCACCTTCCTTTTCAAATCCAAATGTAGGGAATGAAATTTCCTCAACTTCATTTGCATCCATGTTCTCCTCAATTTCATGTATATCCATTTTTCCTACATTGTATAATAAATTTTGTAAATATTTTAGTACCACAATACCATCAGCCTTAATTATTTTATCACAAACTCCAACATAAAAATAATAGAATACAAGATACTATAAGCTAAGGAATCATGCTTTTATGTCACCTTGCGCCACTTTAATCATGCTTTCAACACTCAACAGCCTCAATTTGCTACTGCTACCATTGCATGGTTGCTAATATTGATGGTTCTAACTTTGCAATTTGTTACACTAGCTTAAAGGTGCTAAATCTAAGCTCTAAATCAATTTTTCCTACATCGCTTGGATGATAAAACATCTATGAAAGTAGGAGAATGCATTTTATTGGAACGTTAATAGCTTAAGAAGTACTAGCCTACCAGGAATTTCATCTCTACTCATTGTTTCTTTTTCTAAGAGGACTTCTACAATTATAGGGGAATGCAATACACATCAAAATCAAATCACACATGGCACATACAGTCACACACCTCACATGAGCATAGGAAATCCTCATCCTCTAGTTAATTCTAGCTCCAAAACCCCCCCCCATTCAATTAATTCATTTTAAGCACTTAATTTTTCAATAAATTGTAACCCTAAATCAATTTGTTGCTATCTCCCACTTACACCAATCCAACCACAAAATAACATAACACAACTCCTTCACTAACATAATACAATAGATAATAACAACATCAAATGTTATATAAAAACACTAACATAATACATAATAAACACAAGTCAACAAAAGGAATGTATGTGAAACCCAAAAAAAATAGGTCATTTCTAATGATAAAATTAATTAAGTAATTGTTTTAAATCTCAATAAAAGTAAAAAAAATAATACCCCAAAATTGTTTTTTTAGACTTTCAGATAATTATGATTCCTATCTATATTTTACAATTAGGAATCAAATATTGTTAGCTACATAAAGTTAATCTTCAAAGTTTATGTAACTAGAATTTCTTTTAGTTGATTAAAGATTCCTTCAAATATCTATATACAACTTTTCTTCTTTTCAGAGATGTAAACAATTAGCTTGTTTAAAGAACTTTTCTAACCAACTTCCCAAGAAAGCCTCCTTAAAGTTAACTTCTTAAAGAAGGATATTTCACTAACTTCTTAAGGAAGCTTACTTGATTTACTTCTCAAGTAAGACATCAAAAGAAACTTAGTAAAGAAATATAACTTCTTAAGGAAGTCATCTTAATGAACTTGATGACAAAGTTTGTCAAAGAAAACCCAAACTTCTACCAGTTAGTACCAACTCCTTACACTTCCATTTGATCCTAAACCGAGCTATTAGATGATAGCAAGATCTTTATCCGAACTAGAGTATCTTATGGAAAACAAAAACAAGTATGAATAATGAATAGATTTGACCTAGAAATCAAAATCAAAAATCAAATTTTCTAGCCCAAATGTCATTTATAATTCCTAAGGATTTTCGTAGGTAGCATTTATAGAAATCCTATTAGATAAACAATTACACCTGGAATTTAGCTCCAAATGAACCTAAGTAAGGTCCAGGAGCTAGAGAAGACTCGATATTATATAAGTTGACAAAAGTCAACTTAGTGAAATTAAAAGTTGACTTGAGTCAACTGACTCTATCTGACTCACTAACTTAAGTCTTCCATTTAACACACCTGAATAGACATGAGTAGACTTAAGGAAGACTTAGTAAATAAGACACCAACGATTCATATGATACTCTTTTCCAATGGAATTAATGAGTTTAGCTTAGCAAAAGTTTAGTTGAAAACCGTTAACTATACTAATATCTACTAAACTCCCCACTTGAGAGTTTAATCTTATTCTCAATATTTTATCTAGTAGACTAAACTCAAATTTTGTCAAATTTCATATGTAGGACTAGTACTTAGCCTCAAAAATTCATTGAGTATTAGATTTGAAAACCTGAACTCAATTGACTAAAGTCCACTCCAATTTGTCTTGAGGCAACTTTCAATAAATAATTAGACAACTCAAAAAGACCTGCATTAACTTGATTCTAATCCTTTCCAGATTTATCCTAATCTAAGCCCAATCATGAGGATTAACAGTCTAAAACATAGATTAACAAAAATAAACATAAATTAATAACAAACTCAATTGAAAAAACAAATTAAAATTGGAAGTACCTTAAACCTTATCTTAAAGCTTTCTAAGCAATTAAGCTTGAAACCACCCTCAAATCTTAATCTATTTGGACCAAATTTTCCTTAATTCAATATTAAATCATTAATTACCTAACAACACACAAAATATTAGAAAATCTAGGCAATACTTCACCAGCTAGGTCCCTTCTCCAAGACGCCACCAAGAGAAGTCAAACTTCTCCTTCAAGCTTTAAAAATTCAAACTCTTATCTTATCTTATCAAGATCACAATTATTACACCCAATCTTGTCTCAATCTTCCCTACTTTATCTTGTCTAACCTAACAAAAAGACATAAAATAATTTAAAAATAGGCATATGAAAATTAGATCCAAATAAAATGCACTAAACATGTGATTTTTCTAGTTTTTGCCAAGGTTTACTTACCTTAAATCTTACCCAAATTTTACCCTATTGTACCTTAGATATACCTTGATTACCTAGTAAAATGGCTTGGTAAAATTCAAAGAGATGAGCCTTCAAAAAAATAAATTAGGAGCCCTTCTTCACATGAAGTACTACCATGTAATCCATCTAGCTTGTCACCATCCAATTCACCCCTTCCTATCTTAATTTAATTTAATATAAAATAACCTAAATTACCATGATTAAAGAAGGTTAAGGACCTAGAAATATCATGGAAAAATTAGAATTTTAGAGTCTTATAAATAAGAGGGAAATTACATCTAAATCTCATCTACAAAAACACCTTTTTACTTAACCTTGTTTCATCCTATGTGATGAGAGCCATGATGGGAGCCAAGCCAGAAGATGGAATGTGGATCCTCTTGAAGTGCCACTTGGACCGATCTCAAGAACTCGAGCGAAACGATTAAAGGAAGCACTTAACGGGTTGATAAAGGATGTCCATGAAGTCGGAAAGGATTGGAGCAATCATGAAGTTGGAAAGGATTGGAACAACCATGGGAATGCCCTTGCTCTTGTACAAGTCATAACGGATATAGGTTGAAGAGGGCGTGTCTTTACAAGGCACGGCCGTGTAGGAGTCTAGAGGTTACACAGAATCATACACGGTCGTATACACGGTTCAAAGGCACGACCGTGTATGGTGTCAAGAATTTCCACAGAAAGATATACTATACGATCATGTATATCTCTAACGCCGGCTCCAAGGCCGCCAGCCTTTATTCCCACGCCGCCGGCCTTTAAGTCATTATTTTGTTATTTTTACGCAACTTAATGATGTTATGTCGTTTTGGGCCTTTATTGTTACAAATTGTAAACCCTACTATAAAACACCTAGGGTTTAGAACAGCTAGAGCATAGGATATACAATATACAAGTTTGAAAACACTTTTGAGAGAATTCCTCTCTTGGTTCTTTAAAGAACTACTCTAGAACTTATCGGATTTTCTTCCGTAACGTTTATTCCGACTTAGCAATCGGTCTTTCATCCCGATTGTGGCGTCTACATATTATACCAAGGTTCTTGTCTCACTTATAGGCAACGGGTCGCGGTTTCCACTTGAGTGTGTTTGGCATCTTGGGTAGCAAATTCCGAACGTATTGGTATTGGGTTTCGTCACACGTTGGCGTAGTTTGTATCAGTTTGGTATCAGAGCCTAGGTTTGTTAAACCATCAGTTCGGTTTGAGGAAGGTAACATCAAAACCCTAACTCCAATCGTTCATATCAATTTTTCATATTCAATTTCATAGTGTTAATTGTCTATTGAAAGTGTAGTACCTACTATTCAATTTTGTTACAAAAAAAAAGGAAGAATCACGACAAAAAAAAAAGGAACGTAATCAATAGCAATAAACAACGGCAACAAAAAAAAAAATTTGAAAGAAAAAGAGGAAAATTTCGAGCCCTAGAGTTGTATTCTCTAGTTGAATTCTACAGAAGGGAATTGGTGTAGTTTGGGTTAGTTCCAAGAGAATTGAGAAGAGGAATTGGTGAATTGATATCATTATTGCTTGTGAGAATACACGAGTGACTGTGCAATATCATCCTTGGAGTGAAACACGTAAGGGAGTGTATCGTGAGGCTTAATTATATATATTTATGTTAGTACCAATCTTTTTCTACAGGAACGATGTCGAGGCAACATTCTCCTGAAGGTGAGAGGGGAAGGTTTGATGCTAGGTTAGTGATTGAGGCGTTGAGGGGTGAGATGAAGAGGATGTTTCAGGAAGGCATGGAACAAATTCATGAGACGGTGGAACAATGACTAGAGCAATCTAAAAACGTCTTCTAAGGGCGTAAGAGGGAGAGTTGTTCTAGGAGAGCAACAGGGTGGAGATGAAATGTCTGATAATGAATTTGATGAACCTTCTGTCGGGAGTTATATAGGTTATAGTGGTAGGAATAGAGGAACTAGGGATTGGGAAGATAGAGGAGACATGAATAGAGAGGATAATCAATTGAGTAGTATAAAGATGAAGATTCCTCCTTTCCAAAGGAAGAATGATCCTGAGGCGTACTTAGAGTGGGAGAAGAAGGTAGAGATGGTGTTTGATTGTCATAACTATAGTGGGAGAAAGAAAGTGAAACTTGCTGCCATTGAATTTTCGGATTATGCCATAATGTGGTGGGATCAACTAATGTTGAATAGAAGAAGGAGTGGCGAACCACCTATTGAGTCTTGGGAAGAGATGAAGAGGGTGATGAAGAAGCGGTTTGTGCCTGCATATTACTATCGTGAATTACACAAAAAATTACTAACTCTTAGGCAAGGAAGCCGAAGTATGGATGAGTATTTCAAGGAGATGGAAGTTACTATGATTAGGGCGAATGTAGAGGAGGATAGAGAGACTACCATGGCTAGGTTTCTTGCTGGATTGAATAGAGAAATTCAAAATGTTGTGGAATTGTAGCATTATGTAGAATTGGAAGATATGGTTCATATGGCTATAAAGGTTGAGAACCAACACAGGAAGAAAGGTAGTAATACTGCACGGTTTTAACAGGGTACTGGTTCATCCGCCTGGAAGACTAACCATTGGAAGAAGGAAGAAAAGCCTTTATCCAGCAAGCCAAAAGGAGAGTAGAAGCAAGCGGGTTCTACTCCTAGTGATCAAGGTAAACCTGACTCTTCTACTCTTAGAAATCGTGACATTAGATGTTTTAAATGCCAAAGTAGAGGCCATATTGCTAGTCAATGTCCGAATAGGCGTGTTATGATTCTACGTGATGATGGTGAGTATGAGACTGAGGGGGATAGTGAAGAGGATGATATGCCTTAATTAGAGGACGCTAGTGATGATGAGGAGCCTGCAGTAGGGAAGTTAGTGGCAGTAGTGAAGAGAGCTTCGAATGTGCAGGTGAAGGAAGAAGAGGAGGTGTAACGAGAGAATATCTTTCATACTAGATGTTATCTAGGTGATCATATTTGCAGTTTGATCATTGATGGAGGAAGTTGCACTAATGTGGTGAGTAATTTTATTGTCGAGAGGCTGGGACTCAAGACTACTAAACACCCTAGTCCATATAAATTGCAGTGGTTGAATGATAGTGGCGAGACTAAGGTGAGTAAGCAAGCTTTGATTGCTTTTCGCATTAGTAGGTATGAGGATGAGGTGTTATGCGATGTAGTGCCAATGCAAGCGTATCATGTGTTGTTGGGGAGGCCATGGCAATTTGATAGGAAGGTTGTTCATGATGGCTTTTTTATGTACGATCTGACCGTTCTAACAAGTTAAACCCTATACTCAATCCTAGCTTACGATCAGTTCTCAGGCAAGTATACCTATTAATTAGCAGTATGGCATAGGAGTATAAGTATCGATCCCACGAAGACTTATAAGTACTAGTACTAACGATTATCCTACTATTTAACTTCTCACTATTGATGATCTCAATTATCCTAATTATTGCTTAAATCTGAAAGATACGAATAAAATGAACAAAGTAAATATAATCAAATACTCCCTTAATTAATTTGATGATCTAAACATACCCTACCCAAGATCCACCCCTAATTCTCATGCAACTTTTATTCAATTCCAACCATTCCAATGATTAATACCCAATCTCTGATCTGCGGAGTTTCTTACACTAGATTAGGGTCTTTCTCAAGATCAATAATCTCTAATCCTAATTAAGTCAATTAAGATCTCTCTTTAATTAACATAATTAAGATTGCAATAAAATCCTGGGACTCTCAATTGAACTAGACCACAATGACCTCGTTCAATACAAAAAACCTCCTATAACCTATCTCTAGGATTACAAGGGGTCTTATTATTCATGCCAGATCTACTCTATTAAATGATCTCTCAATCTTAATAACAGAGATCTAATCTCATCCTAATACTGCGCACATATCAAGATGAACAAACTATGATTGCAACATGAATAAACTCAAAGAGTAGAATTAATTATTGAACATCAACAATTCTGTTACATGACAATCCGGGGTTTCTCAAGGGATCAGGTATGAAACAATTAGCTACTCGTGAATCTAATAAAAAGAACAAAAAAGAAATTAATTGAATCCATAAGGAAAATTCAAACACAAAATATCTTGGCTTCAAATCCGAAAACTATTCTGACAACAACTTCTCTTCTCTAGGGTTTCTCTTGTGCCTCCCTCTCTCTCCTTAGGGTTGTTCTATTTATACTTCCTAAGGAATGGCCGAGCATCTTCAGCTAGAAAGATACGACTGTATCTTTCCTTTTCCAAGTGAATCTCGACAAGTGAGTAAGAGTAGCCTGACACGCCCAACAATACGGCCAGATTTCAAACCGTGTCTCCCTCTGGTTGATAATCTGTAATTCCTCATTCTTGTTCAGTGTTTGGCACAGCTAGAAATACGGCTAGATTATAAACCGTTCCAAGTTCTGGAGCGTTCCACGTCTTCGCAGCGTCTGCCGCGGCTTCAAGCACACCTATATCACAAGCCGTGCTTCCTTTCCAAGTGACAACTTCAACTTCAGGTGTGCCCACGGTTCATGACACGGGCGTGGCTTCCCCTGTGTTGCCCATAAGTAGCTTTAACTTGATCTTTTAAGCTTCAATCATGCTCCTTTTGTTATCTTTCTCCTTCTCTTTGGTATCATACCCTGAAACTGATATATTTATCTGTTAAGTACCGAATCCGCATTGATTTTATTCAAAAGACTACACAAATTCATCATTAACGCCTATGATTTACAAGGGTTAATTTACTCTTATCAAATTTCCCCACACTTAAGCTTTTGCTTGTCCTCAAGCAAACACGGATTACAGAAAACCTAAAGGAAAAGTTCTCATAAGTTCCAGCAATCGAGAAGATATTTCAGCATCATCAATTTCATGCTACACCTCAATCATTAATAATTTTTACTCAATCTTATCGTTAGTTGTATACAAAATACAAATACTAAAATTCCCAAAGCTAATCCAAGTAAATTAAACTATTACCCTTATCATTTAAACTAAAGTTCCTAAAGTCAAAATTGCCACAAGATCGAGACTAGTAAAATAAAGTATACAATCCTTTTAACTACGGTTGTAAGCAACACAACAGGGACTAAAGGCATGTTGTATCCACTTGTCCCCTAGCTCTTCCTCTTCTGTTTAATCCAATTCTTAAGTTAATTTTAGGAGTTTACCATTAAAGAACTTAACTAAGTTAACTGACCCATGTAACAAACTTTCGATCGATAATCCCGAGTTCATCACTCGAGTTAACAGACGTTATTCCCTCAGCGTAGAAGGCGTCCCTAGGATTTACTTGTTTGAGTCTAATTAACTCATTTAATTAATTAATTAATTAATTAAGATGGTTTCCTTGGTCAGTAAGTCCCAGACCAGGCGATCTTAGGCTACTAGGTTTTAAAAATACCCCTTCAAACCTCTACCATCTCAATCAATCAACTATCATTCATATAAGCTCTTTTAAGTTCAGTTTTCTCGAACTTTTCTCACGACCCTTGTAGCGAGCTTTCAGCCATTGATCCCAAGTTCGTCACCCGAGTCAATAGATGTTATTCCTTAAACAGGCATCTCTCAAGCTTAATTACTCGAGTCTATGAGGCCCACTTTTGAACTATTTACATATTAATATATTCTTCCATTACTCCCATTGTTTTTTTTTTTTTTTACACTTCTTCGAAAAGGAATCACCAAGTTACAAGTATCATTTACTCCTTCACTCCAAGTTATATAGCTTACCTACTGAGCAAAAAGAAGAGCATACTAAACTCACTAGTGACCTTAATCCAATCTCACTTCCCGAAAGTAAAGGTTAAATGACAAGTAAGTTTACTTCACTTGGATTTCATCTTGTAATTTTAGCAACGTATCTCTAATACATAATAAGAGAATAAAAATTGTTAAAGATTTTCCACAGGGGTATAAACAGATCTCAGCAGTCCTTGATTGTCAAAAGTCATCATCGATTATACCTTAATTAAGAGGAAATTACATTTTTTATTGCACAACCCTTGTATCCTAATTTCGTTTTCCTAACCCCCTTCCCCACACTTATAATAGACATTGTCCCCAATGTCCTCATGAAATGCATAAAGGGAAGCAAAGAATAAAAGCAAAAAGAAAACAAAAGGAAAACGAAAAACTTCCCTGAATTCTCTTACAACGCGGATCTTTAATAGAGAGTCAAGCGACGCAAAAGTAGAGTCATGAGAACTCTTGCTAAACATAACGGGTTGGTGTACTTTGAAAGCCTGTATCTCACAAAAAAAAAAAAAACAAAACAAAACAAAAGAAACTAATAATCGACTGAAAATAAAGCTAACTATCATCAACATTTTCTATTTCAAACATTAGTGGTTGGTCAGTCTTCCAAAATTAAACAAATTAGGACAGTAAGAATAAAAGTAAAACGGTTGTTCTGCACAATGGTCCAAATCTCCCAGGTCCAACTTCCATCTAACCACTTGTGAGATCAGCTACTGAAGTCATCATCAGATGGCAACGGTACAGTGCCCGATCAGCGAGGAGAATCAGATCCAATCACCTCAATATCCTGCTGATTGCTCGCTTCGGTAGTAGCAACTATGGGACTTTCATGTCGTGCCCTAAAAGTTGCACCCGAAGATTCTCCAAAATGAAAATCGGGATCATATGCATCGCTCGAGTGACGATCTCCTCCAGAAACAACCAGAGTAGCTTGTGATGCTACGTCCTCATCGCTAGAGCCACCACATGGGGGAAGATCTACCCCCAATTTCTCACCAATACGGGATAAACACGTGATCAAATAACTCTTCAAGCCCTTCACCCGCTTTGACTGCCTGGCTTGTTCTCTCTTAATTTCTTCCAAATCCGCAGTTAATCTCTTCATAGAATCTGGTAGCTTCTGGTTTGGTCCGGCCTCTTCTTGCTCTTCATCCTGCTCGGGTTCTATCTCCGGCTCTTCCTATTCGTCAGATGCGTCCTGTATGCGAAACCTCCACCTCCGCAAAACACTATCGGGGAGAGAGGTACTCCTTCCACAACTGTCCCTAGGAACCCGTGTTGGAAAGACACCATAATTTTTCAAAATACGGGTAATCCAGGAGTTGACAAATACCTTGTGATGCCCCAGATCACACTGTTTTTTCAAACACCAAACAGCTGCTAATCCAACATTAACCCGGGTACCCGTGTTCATACTCCACAACTGGTACAGGTCCGAAGCATTCACAACCCCCTAAGAATCACCTCTACCAGTAGTTGAACGGGCCAGAATGTAATGAAGTATACGCACAGCAAGATCCCTTAAATGGCTTCCCTTAGATTTGGAGGGATCATATCCACCATCTCCCATACTGTTCCACACTCTATACTACAGTAGGCCCCTAGGAAAGGCATCTGGAAGCAAAGAGAATTCATTGGAGTCGATAAACTCATTGTCATAAATACCTAGGCACTTGATGAAGTCTCTCATTTCAACACGGTGGTAACTCCCTTGGCAGTAGAAGGAGACCACGTTATCAAGCTGGGTATGCCGGCCAAAACTAAGCTTGAATGTGGCGATGAAATCATAGCTCAACGAAGAATACACATCCTCCTCAATGCTCAGAAGTGCTCTCCAAGCTGGATCGTTCAAGAATTGATCAAATCGTTGCACCAACCCATACCGAGCCAACACTTCCCAATTGATTACCACATTAGGCGTGAATACCTTCCGTTCTCGCACCGTGTCATACTTAGCTTCATCCTCCCTCCTCAAGTTAGGAGGATAGCGTCTCGAAGTCCTAAAGGAACCCCCAGTTGAACGAGGTTGAGCATTCTTATGCGCCACCATTTTCGTCCTAGGCATCTTGAATACACCACGCTTAAGAAATCTCTAAAGATTGATGAAAGATGTTCTTCACCTAGGGGAAACAACAGAGAGGAAAGAAAAAAAAAATGAAGATGCGGAGAGAAGTAATGTGGGAATGAGGAGAGGAGTGGAGTGCAAGCATCTTATTTATGAAAATCGTGAACCCTCAGGGCTATTGACGACACGGTCTCAAAAATGGGTGTGTTATCAGTCGTGTCATGCACGTCTCCTGTATAAAAGAACTTGGAAAAATCTTACCTTGTGGCACGACTTGTAACTTGGTCGTGCCTGTAACCGTGTCATCCACTGAAATGAAACACCTTTCACAAGTGCCCGTACACTTAGTTGTGGCTTAGACCATGTCGTACCCTCTTTGTTAAAATCTTACCTGCGAAACCACCACTCACAAATGTATTGATGATGACAGTAAAAAGGAAAAACTAACCTAGTAGATGCATGGGTTGCCTCCCAGCCAGCACTTTTGTTTAACGTCGTTGGCTCGACCTAAGGAATAGAAAAAGGTCAGTTATGGATTCGAATAAGGGTCAGCTCCGCTCTTTCTTCAAAGACTCGCTTATCTCCTAAGTAATGTTTAAGTCTCTGTCCATTGACCTTGAAAATACCCTTTTCAAGGTGTTCTAACTCCACTGTGCCATAAGGGAAAACGTTCTTTACCCGAAAAGGACCTGACCATTTTGATTTGAGTTTCCCAGGAAAAAGTTTTAACCTAGAGTTGAATAGCAATACCATATCTCCTTCCTCAAATTGCTTGTGCTGGCGCAACCTTGCGTCATGATATGCTTTGGCTCTCTCCTTGTAGAAACTAGCGTTGTCATAGGCCATAAGTCTTAACTCATCAAGCTCATTAATCTGCCTTATTCTGTGAGCTCCTGACTTGTCGAGATCGAGGTTGATAGTCTTGATTGCCCAGAACGCTCGATGCTGAATCTCAACTGGTAAGTGACACGCTTTCCCATATACTAACCGGAAAGGAGTTGTATCAAGTGGTGTTTTGTAGGCCGTCCTATAAGCCCATAACGCATCATCTAACCTGTCTGCCTAATCTCGCCCATGCTGGAGAGTTGATCTCATTAAGATGCGCTTTAGCTCTCTATTTGTCAACTTTACTTACCCACTTGTCTGTGGATGATAAGGAGTGGTGAGACGGTGGGTCACTCCATATCTTTTTAAGACTTTTTCAATATGAGAGTTGCAAAAATGTGTACCCCGATCACTAATTAGTGCTTGAGGCACCCCAAAATGGCAAAAGAGCTTCTTGAGGAACTTGACAACAACCTTAGCGTCATTTGTTGTTAGAGCTTGTGCTTCAGCCCACTTAGACACATAATCCACAGCTACCAATGTATACTTGTTTCCATATGAAGGAGGAAATGGCCCCATAAAATCAATACCCCATACATCAAACACCTCACACTCCAGAATATAATGCTGTGGCATTTCGTCCCTCCTTGAAATATTGCCATCTCTCTGGCATCGATCGCACTGAGCTACAAAACTTTGGGCATCCTTGAATACTGATGGCCAATAAAAACCATCTTCTAGTACTTTGTGGGCTGTCTTATTGGCACCATGGTGTCCTCCAATGGGTCCACTATAGCAATGGTTCAAGATCTCCCGTCCTTCCTCATGTGAGACACAACGCCTGATCATTTGGTCTGAGCAATACCTGAACAAGTAGGGGTCTTCCCAATAGTAATACTTCAAGTCAGTAAAGAACTTCTTTTTCTGTTGCTTTGACGTGTCTTGTGGAAGGACCCTAGCCACTAGATAGTTGGCCATGTCTGCAAACCATGGGAACTCCGAACTGTTAACTTTGTTGACGGAATACAAATTCTCCTTAGGAAATCTATCGTTAATATCTTCTTCCTTCAGCTGCTCCACACATGGGTTCTCCAATCGAGATAGATGATTCGCTGTGAGGTTTTCTGCTCCCTTCTTGTCTCTGATCTCAAGGTTAAATTCTTGCAATAGGAGTATCCACCTAATGAGGCGGGGTTTTGCATCTGTCTTGATCATTAAATATCTCAACGAGGAGTGGTTAGTATACACTATCACCTTAGAAAGAACAAGATAAGATCGGAATTTATCAAAAGCGAACACTACTGCCAATAACTCCTTCTCAGTAGTGGTATAATTCTCTTGAGCACTGGTTAGAGTTTTGCTGGCATAGTATATCGGTTGGAAATACTTATCCTTTCTTTGACCCAGGACAGCTCCTACAGCATAGTCGCTGGCATCACACATCAGTTCAAATGGTAGTGATACGAACTACGCCAACCTGTGACGAAACCCAATACCAATACGTTCGGAATTCGTTGCCTAAGACGTCCAAACACCTAAAGTGGAAACTGCGACCCATTGTCTATAAGCGAGACAAGAACCTTGGTATAAAATGAAGACGCCACAATCGGGATGAAAGACCGATTGATAAGTTGGGATGAACGCCACGGAAATTAATCCGATAAATTCGATTTAGTTCTTGAAGAACCAAGAGAGGTGCCTCTCAAAAGTGTTTAATGTTCAAAGATGTAAATTCTTAGTTGTTCTAAACCCTAGGAGCTTTTATACTAGGGTTACAATTTGTGAAAAACAAGTCCAAAACAACGTAGCTTAGATAAGTTGCGTAAAAACACGAAATAGAAAAAGCTGGCCGGCAGGGGATACACGGCCGTGTACTTTGGTCGTGTATGATTCTGTGCCAATTCTTGTCTCCTTACACGGCCGTGCCTTTTAGCCGTGTGTCTGGCCGTGTATGATTTTGTGCAATCTTGGAATTCCTACACGGCCATGCCTTGAAAGTACATGCCCTCTTCAACCCGTGTCCGGTGTAACTTATATAAGAGCAAGGGTCTTGCCATGGTTGTTCCAATCCGTTCCAACTTCATGATTGCTCCAATCCTTTCTGGCTTCATGGACATCCTTTATCAACCCATTAAGTGCTTCCTTGAGTTGTCTCGCTCAACTTCTTGTGATCGGTCCAGGCGGCACTTCAAGAGGATCCACATTCCTTCTTCCGGCTTGACTCTCATCATGGATCTCATCATTCCCCTCCTCTTGAAAAGGATTTGTCCTCAAATCGTCACCTACATCAAAAGGACTCAAATCAGTAACATTAAATGTGGCACTTACTCGATACTCACTAAACAAATCTATCTTGTATGCATTGTCGTTGATGCGCTCAAGAACTTGAAATGGTCCATCGCCTCTAGGAAGTAGTTCAGATCGACGATGTACGGGAAACCACTCTTTGCGCATGTGAACCCAAACCCAATCTCCAGGTGCAAAATCAGCTTGTCGATGACCCTTGTTGGCTTGTTTCACATACTGCTCTGTTCGTCGCTCAATGTTCAGCCTTGCCTTCTCGTGGATCTGTTTAACAAATTCGGCCTTCTTCGTGCCATCTAAATTAACATACTCAGAAATAGGCAAAGGTGATAAATCCAAAGGAGTTAGTGGATTAAAACCATACACAATTTCAAAAGGAGAAAATTTAGTAGTAGAATGCACTGTACGGTTATAAGCAAATTCAACATACGGCAAACAATCCTCCCAACTCTTAATATTCTTTTTAATTACAGCCCTCAACAAAGTAGATAAAGTTCGATTCACTACCTCAGTTTGACCGTTAGTCTGTAGATGACAAGTAGTAGAAAACAATAACTTAGTTCCTAACTTAGCCTACAAGGTCTTCCAAAAGTAGCTTAAGAACTTAGCATCCCTATCTGATACAATTATTCTAGGCATACCATGCAATCGCACAACTTCCCTAAAGAATAAATTAGCAATATTACAAGCATCATCCGTTTTGTGACAAGGAATGAAATGTGCCATTTTAGAGAATCTATCAACAACTACAAAAATAGAATCCCGACCATGTCTAGACCTGGGTAATCCTAACACAAAGTCTATAGAAATATCTACCCATGGCTTATGAGGAATGGGAAGTGGCGTGTAAAGCCCTTGAGGTTGGACTCTAGATTTCGCTTGCCTACACGTGACACATCGCTCACAAATCCTCTCAACATCTCGTTTCATGTGAGGCCAATAGTAGTGTTCCTGCAATACCCCTAACGTTTTAGCTACGCCAAAGTGTCCCATTAACCCTCCTCCATGAGACTCCCTCACTAGTAATTCTCCTAAGGAACAAATTGGAATGCACAATTTACTCTCCCTAAACAAGAATCCTTCATGTTTATAAAATTTTCCATGCCCACTCTTCTCACAATACACATACTCCTCACAAAAATCTCGATCAGTAGCATATAACTCCTTAATGTGCTCAAAACCAAGCAGTCTAGAACTAAGAGTAGAGATAAGAGTATACCTTCTAGATAGTGCATTAGCAACGACATTCTCTTTACCTTGCTTGTAGTGGATAACATATGGAAATGTTTCGATGAACTCCACCCAACAAGCATGCCTTTTATTCAGCTTGTGTTGCCCCTTTAAGTACTTCAAGGATTCATGATCAGTGTGGATCACAAACTCTTTCGGCCAAAGGTAATGTTACCACGTCTCCAGGGCTCGAACCAATGCATATAGCTCCTTGTCGTAAGTAGGGTAATTCAAGGTTGCCCCACTTAGCTTCTTGCTAAAGAATGCAATCGGTCTTCTCTCCTGCATAAGCACTGCTCTAATACCTAATCCTGAAGCATCACACTCAATTTCAAACGTTTTAGCAAAGTTAGGTAAAGCAAGTAACGGCGCCTGAGTCAGCTTATTTTTAAGCGTCTGAAAGGCCTTCTCTTGTTGCTCTCCCTAGCTGAACCCCACGTTCTTCTTAATTACCTCAGTAAGTGGTGCTGCAATGGTGCTAAAATCCTTCACAAATCTCCTGTAAAAACTCTTTAGTCCATGGAAACTCCGCACATTACTTACATTGGTTGGACTAGGCCATTCTTGGATCGCACGAACCTTTTCTTCGTCTACCTGTATTCCCTGTGCACTAACAACAAAACCAAGAAACATAAGTTTGTCTGTGCAAAAAGTGAACTTCTTGAGGTTAGCATATAATTGTTCCTTTCGAAGCACTTCTAAAACATCCCTCAAGTGAGACATATGATCTTCCAAACTCTTGCTGTAAATAAGAATATCATCAAAATAGACAACCACAAATTTTCCAATAAAAGTCCTTAAAACATGGTTCATAAGTCTCATAAAAGTACTAGGTGCATTAGTTAAACTGAAAGGCATTACTAACCACTCATACAATCTATATTTTTTCTTAAATGCAGTTTTCCATTCCTCACCTTCTTTCATTCTAATTTGGTGATATCCACTTTTCAAATCAATTTTGGAAAAGACACTAGACCCATTTAACTCATCTAACATGTCATCTAAGCAAGGAATGGGATGACGATACTTTACCGTAATGTTGTTGATGGCGCGGCAGTCAACACACATTCTCCATGTTCCATCCTTCTTAGGCACCAAAATCACAGGCACTGCACATGGACTCATGCTCTCTCTCACGTACCCCTTCTCCATTAGTTCATCGACCTGCCTTTAGAGTTCCTTTGTCTCCTCCAGATTGCTCCTATAAGCTGGTTTGTTTAGAATCGATGCTCCGGGTACAAGGTCAATCTGGTGCTCAATACCACGAATAGGTGGTAATCCCTTTGGAATCTCTTCAGGGAAGACATCTTCAAAGTCCTGCACAAGCGACACAACCACACTAGGCAAAGAGTTAGATAAGTCGTTAGTAGTCAAACATGTTTCTTTAAAAACCAGCAACAACATAGGTTGCCTCATCACTAACGCTCTCCTTACTACACTCGCTCTTACCACACAACTCTCCTTTTGCAAGGCTGCCCTCTCCTTTTCACTCACCACCAAAGTTGATCCCCCTTCAACTTGGCCTCTCACACTCTTTCCAGCCTTCCTCTCTATTTCCTTTTGATCTTGACTTTTATATTCCTTTTCTTTCTCATTGTCTTCTGCTCTCTCACTCTCCCTCTGCTTTTCACTCACCTTATGTTTTGCAAAAGACTATTGTAGCTGCAACTGGTCCTCATACACTTGTTTAGGTGTTAACGGTTTAAGATTAAAGCTTTTCCCCTGGTGAACAAGCGTATACTTGTTAGAAAAGCCATCATGAACAACCTTCCTATCAAATTGCTACGGCCTCCCCAACAACACATGACATGCTTACATTGGCACTACATCACATAACACCTCATCCTCATACCTACCAATGTGAAAACCAATCAATGCTTACTTACTCACCTTAGTCTCTCCACTATCATTCAACCACTGTAATTTATATGGACTAGGGTGTCTAACAGTTTTGAGCCCCAGCCTCTCAACAATAAAATTACTCACTACATTGGTGCAACTCCCTCCATCAATGATCAAACTACAAATGTGATCTCCTAGATAACATCTAGTATGAAATATATTCTCTCTTTGCACCTCCTCTTCTTCCTTCACTTGCACATTCAACGCTCGCTTCACTACTGCCACTAGCCTTCCCATTGCAAGCTCCTCATCATCACTAGCGTCCTCTAATGGAGGCATATAATCTTCTTCACTATCCCCCTCAGTCTCATACTCTTCATCATCACGCAAAATCATCACACGCCTATTTGGACATTGACTAGCAATATGGCCTCTACCTTGACATTTAAAACATCTAATGTCACGATTTCTAGAAGTAGAAGATTCAGGGTTACCTTGGTTACCAGGAGTAGAACCCGTTTGCCTCAGCTCCCCTTTTGGTTTGGTGGGTAAAGGCTTTTCTTCTTTCTTCCATTGGTTGGTCTTCCAAGTGGATGAACCATGACCCTGTGGAAACCGTGCATTACTACTACCTTTTCTCTTGTGCTGGTTCTCAACCTTTATAGCCATGTGAACCATATCCTCCAATTCTACATAATGTTGCAATTCAACCACATTTTGGATTTCTCTATTCAACCCAGCAAGAAACCTAGCCATTGTAGCCTCTCTATCCTCCTCTACATTCACCCTAATCATAGTGACTTCCATCTCCTTGAAATACTCATCTACACTTCACCTTCCCTACCTAAGAGTTTGCAATTTGTTGTGCAATTCACGATAATAATACGCAGGCACAAACCGCTTCTTCATTACTCTTTTCATCTCTTCCCAAGACTCAATAGGTGGCTCGCCACTCCTTCTCCTATTCAACATTAGTTGATCCCACCACACTATAGCATAATCCGAAAATTCAATGGCAGCAAGTTTTACCTTCTTTCTCCCAGTATAGTTGTGACAATCAAATACCATCTCTACCTTCTTCTCCCACTCTAAGTACGCCTCGGGATCATTCTTCCCTTGGAAAGGAGGAATCTTCATCTTTATGCTACTTAATTGATCATCCTCTCTATTCCTATCTCCTCTATCTTCCCAATCTCTAGTTCCTCTATTTCGACCACTATATCCTCTATAACTCCCAACAAAAGGCTCATCAAAGTCATCATCCGTCATTTCATCTCCACCCCTCGGTACTCTCCTAGAACGACTCTCCCTCTTACGCCCTTGGAATACGTTTGTGGATTGCTCTAGTCTTTGCTCTACCGTCTCATGAATTTGTTCCATTCCCTCTTGGAACATCCTCTTCATTTCACCCCTCAACGCCTCAATTACTAACCTAGCATCAAACCTTCCCCTCTCACCTTCAGGAGAATGTTGTCTTGACATAGTTCCTGCAGAAAAGATTAGTACTAACACCAATATATATATGATTAAACCTCACGATACACTCCCTTACGTGTTTCGCTCAAATGATGATATCACATAGTCACTCGTGTATTCTCACAAACAACGATGATATCAACTCGCCAATTTCCTCGTCTCAATTCTCTTGGAACTAACCCGAACTACACCAATTTCCTTCCGTAGAATTCAAAACAACTCTAGGGTTCGTAAATTTTCCTCTATTTTTCTATCCGAATTTTTTTTTTTGTCTTGGTTGTTGCTCTTGATCACGTTTTTCTTGTCTTTCTTTTCTTTTCTCTTCCTTTTTTTCGTCGTGATTTTTACTCCTTTTTTTTTTAAACAATCACCTAGTCGATATTACACTATTAAAAAGACAATCAATACTACGAAATTGAATATGATAATTGATATGAACGATTCGAGTTAGGATTTTGATATTACCTTCCTCAAACCGAACTTGATGTTTTGATAAACCTAAGCTCTGATACCAAACTGATACGAACCACACCAACCCGTGACGAAACCTAATACCAATACGTTCGGAATTCTTTGCCTAAGACGCCCAAACACCTAAAGTGGAAACCGCGACCCGTTGTCT
The DNA here is from genome assembly GCA_037954665.1 of Laguncularia racemosa. NCBI lineage: Eukaryota > Viridiplantae > Streptophyta > Magnoliopsida > Myrtales > Combretaceae > Laguncularia > Laguncularia racemosa. The sequence continues at coordinate 1,694,520 of JBBMOL010000141.1, read as the reverse complement.
ATAAGTGAGACAAGAACCTTGGTATCAAAAGAAGACGCCACAATCGGGATGAAAGACCGATTGATAAGTCGAGATGAACGCCACGGAAATTAATCCGATAAGTTCGATTTAGTTCTTGAAGAACCAAGAGAGGTGCCTCTCAAAAGTATTTAATGTTCAAAGATGTAAATTCTTAGTTGTTCTAAACCCTCGGAGCTTTTATACTAGGGTTACAATTCGTGAAAAACAAGTCCAAAACGACGTAGCTTAGATAAGTTGCGTAAAAACACGAAACAGAAAAAGTTGGCCGACAGAGGATACACGGCTGTGTACTTTGGCCGTGTATGATTCTCTGCCAATTCTTGTCTCCTTACACGGCCGTGCCTTTTAGCCGTGTGCCTGGCCGTATATGATTCTGTGCAATCTTGGAATTCCTACACGGTCGTGCCTTGAAAGTACACGCCCTCTTCAAACCGTGTCCGGTGTGACTTGTATAAGAGCAAGGGTCTTCCCATGGTTGTTCCAATCCGTTCCAACTTCATGATTGCTCCAATCCTTTCCGGCTTCATGGACATCCTTTATCAACCCGTTAAGTGCTTCCTTAAGTCGTCTCGCTTGACTTCTTGTGATCGGTCCAGGCGGCACTTCAAGAGGATCCACATTCCTTCTTCCGGCTTGACTCTTATCATGGATCTCATCAGGTAGGTTCCAATCTGGAGCCACCATGATAGGAGCTTCGGTCAGTTTCTCCTTCAGCGCCTCAAAGGCTTGGAGACATTCATCATTGAAATCAAAGGCGATGTTCTTCTCCAGCAACCTGGTGAGAGGACGAGCAATTTTGGCAAAATCCTTGATGAATCGTCTATAGAATCCAGCATGTCCTAGAAAACTCCGAATAGCTTTAACCGAAGAGGGTAGGGGAAGTTTGGCTATAGTATCAACCTTGGAATTGTCTACTTCAATCCCCTGCTGAGATATTTTGTGTCCCAAGACAATACCTTCAGTCACCATGAAGTGACACTTCTCCCAATTCAAAACTAAGTTAGTTTCTTCACAACGTATTAGCACCCTTTCCAAATTTTGTAGGCAAAAATCAAATGAATCCCCAAACACGGAAAAGTCATCCATGAATACTTCCATAATATCTTCAACCAGATCTTCGAAAATTGCTAACATACACCGCTGAAAGGTGGCCGGTGCATTACATAATCCAAAGGGCATCCTCTTGTAAGCAAATGTGCCATAGGGACATGTGAAGGTAGTTTTCTCTTGATCTTCAGGGGCAATCTGAATCTGGTAGTATCCCAACATCCCATCTAGAAAACAGTAAAACATATGTCCAGCAAGCCTCTCCAACATCTAATCGACAAAAGGTAAAGGAAAATGGTCCTTGCGAGTGGCTTCATTTAATTTGCGATAGTCAATGCAGACTCGCCATCCCATCACCGTCCCCATTGGTATGAGCTCATTTGATAGGAATAAAAATCCGACAAGACCTATCATTAGTGCAAAAACTAAAGCATTTCAAATCTTGGCGTTGAGGGCCCATTTTGAGCAGATCGACTCCAGAATTATTTTTATATTAACCTCTTTTCTATTATTCTTGTATCATGTTTTCCAACAGGCACACTTATCATATTTTATAGGGCAATGGATAAACTCCCTCAAACTCAGCTTGTGGGTTATCCATGGACCGACCTGAACCGACGATGAGTTGGGCCGATGGATCCTATAGAAGACCAGCATCTTGAAGACCATTTCTTTTATATATTTCTTATTTTATGAACTATTTTGGTTGTATTTTGGTTTTGGGACACTTTTATTTCCTTGTAATTTTCATTTAGGGTTAGCCACCTTAAAAGTGGCAAACTTGTAATTTTGAGCACTTTTTAACCCTAGGAGTAGGAAGTATAAATACTTGCTTAAGAGAGGGTTTGGAGGCTTATCATTTTCCAGATTAAACACTACATTTCATGTGAGAATCAGGGTTCTTACCTTGGTTCCAAACTCTTATCAATTTTAATCCCAAGAGTTGAAATTGTGGCGAGTGCAACATCTTGAAATTGTGAGTTATATCAATTTCATTTTGTTGTGATTTCTTTTCTTCTCTAGTGTGTCATATCTAGGGTTGAATTGAGATAGTTCTTGGTTAGAAATACATATTGTTATTCATGAATTCTTGTGTTTATTTGAAGTATTTATCAATTTGATTCGGATCATCATTGAAGACTACACTTGAAATCGTGTTCTTTTCTATTGGAAAGGGATTCTTATCATTAAGGTTTTCTTTGTCATTTGTGGATTATTTTCGTGGATTATATGAGATTAGGGTGTTGTTAGAAGATATTATGATTGTGTTATTCTAATTATATCATTGGATATTTGGATTACATCATATCTTCATTAGGGTTCACGTGAAAATTGCCCTTTGTGGATCCGATTTTGCCTTGACTTGAGATAGTTTTTCTTAAGTCTTTTGATTGTGCTTCTAAGTGGAATTAGGCACATCATCTTTTTGGTATCAGAGCACATGTTGAGAGAAGGGAATTGGTTTCATTTGATTTCGTGGAGTTAATCATCCATTAGGGTTGATTTAGTGAAAACCGCAATTGTATTGATTGTTGTGGTTTTGAGCTTGTGAAATTACCTTGACTTGGAGTTTATTTTGCTGCTTGTTGGAGTTGGATTGGGAAGGTTGTTGTATCATCTTATGCTCAATAATTTTCGTGGAAGGGCAGAAGCATAGAAGTGTTGTTTAATTCAACAACTTTTGGAACTTGAAAAACTTACCAATCTTTGTCGTGACTAGTTGTGGTGTGAAGGAGGTTGTGTAGCTTGTTGTTTTGATTTCCATTGTGTAATTCTGAATTGGAGAAGTGCAATTTACAGATTTGCATTGAGTTTTGATGAGTAAGGAATTTATTTGAATTCAAACACATGTCATTAAGTTGTGGGAGTTAATGAGTGCTATTTGAATTTGAATTCATTACTTGCCAATTGAAGAAGGCTTGCAATTAGTGAAGAGATTGAAATTCAAATTTGAGTTGCTGCCTATTTTGTTGTAAAGTTGCCATTAGAACTTGTGGGAAGTGGAGTACATTTTGTTGTTGCAACGTGTATAAAAGGTATATGTGTGTGGAGTTGTGTTTTTGTAAAATTAGTGAAGGGTATGTATGTGTGGCGTTATGTGTGTATGTTAATTGAAGGTGTTGTAACGTGGTGAATTGTGTTGTGGTGAAGTGAGTGCAACGTGATTAGGTGTGTGTGGTGGTGTAAATTTGTGGAGTTTTGTGTAGTGCAAGGTGCTGCACATTAAGACTCATTGTGGGTGTAAAACTTTAGTAAGAAAGGAAAGTTGAGTGGTGAAGTTTGAAATTCAAATATAAGCATTTAAGTGTGAAAGTTATTGAGTATTATTACTTAAACACTTGCTTAGTTGAATTCAATATCTTAACTACTTTGAAGTATTTATTTGTGCTTCAATTATTCTAACATACTTGAAATGATAAGAAGTATTTATTGCATTGGTGATTTATTGCACCGTGGGTGTACAAGTGTGTGTGTTGTTATCCAAACTTGTTATTATGACGTGGTGAAGTGAAGGGAGTGTTCTACAAATTATTTGAGATTACATTTGTACTTCAGATAAATCGCATCCACAAACATGTCGTATGATAGTGTAAATGGGGACATTGGCAATGAGGCCAATAGCCAAGTGGGTGGCAGACTAGGTCGTCGAAATACAAGTGGAAGAACTCTAGATGAGCAACTTCAGGACCTTACCACAATTGTTGCTACATTGGCAACAAGAATTGATAGGATGACCTTACCACCACCACCTGTGGTAAACCTTCAGGCACCACCTAGAGTAGAAGGAGATTATCATGCTCTTAGGGAAGATAGAGATGATAATTTTGGGGTTAATCTATACCTGGATAGGGAATTTAGACCACCTCAAGCACTAGAGTGTGCGAAGCTACAGATGCCTTCATTTGATGGTAAGGGTTCCACTGATGATTACCTAGATTGGGAAGATCAAGTTGAGGGTCTTTTCAAGTGTTATGAGATTGATGAAGAATCCAGGGTACGCCTTGCAGCTGTAGAGTTCACAGGGTATGCCGCTTTGTGGTGGAGAAATATGGTGATTAGTAGGCGAATGGATGGAGAAACTGAAATACATACTTGGAGAGACATGAAACGAGTTTTGAGGAATAGGTTTGTACCAAAACACTACAGGCATGAGTTATTTATGTGTCTCCAAACACTAAGATAGGGGGGTAAAACAGTTGATGACTATGTACAGGAGTTTGAGACACTAGTGATCAGATGTGGATCAGTTGAACCTCCCGAACAAACCCTAGCACGTTTTGTATCTGGGTTGAAGTATGAGATGGCTTGTGTAGTTAAGCTTCAGAGATATAGTACACTTTATGAGGTTATACAGTTAGCCTTGATAGGAACAAAAATCCAACAAGACCTATCATTAGTGCAAAAACTAAAGCATTTCAAATCTTGGCGTTGAGGGCCCATTTTGAGTAGATCGACTCCAGAATTATTTATATATTAACCTCTTTTCTATTATTCTTGTATCATGTTTTCCAACAGGCACACTTATCATATTTTATAGGGCAATGGATAAACTCCCTCAGATTCAGCTTGTGGGTTATCCATGGACCGACCTGAACCGGCGATGAGTTGGGTCGATGGATCCTATAGAAGACCGGCATCTTGAAGACCATTTCTTTTATATATTTCTTATTTTATGAACTATTTTGGTTGTGTTTTGGTTTTGGGACACTTTTATTTCCTTGTAATTTTCATTTAGGGTTAGCCACCTTAAAAGTGTCAAACTTGTAATTTTGAGCACTTTTTAACCCTAGGAGTAGGAAGTATAAATACTTGCTTAAGAGAGGGTTTGGAGGCTTATCATTTTTCAGATTAAACACTACATTTCACGTGAGAATTAGGGTTCTTACCTTGGTTCCAAACTCTTATCAATTTCAATCCCAAGAGTTGAAATTGTGGCGAGTGCAACATCTTGAAATTGTGAGTTATATCAATTTCATTTTGTTGTGATTTCTTTTCTTCTCTAGTGTGTCATATCTAAGGTTGAATTGAGATAGTTCTTGGTCAGAAATACATATTGTTATTCATGAATTCTTGTGTTTATTTGAAGTATTTATCAATTTGATTCGGATCATCATTGAAGACTACACTTGAAATCGTGTTCTTTTCTATTAGAAAGGGATTCTTATCATTAAGGTTTTCTTTGTCATTTGTGGATTATTTACGTGGATTATATGAGATTAGGGTGTTGTTAGAAGATATTATGATTGTGTTATTCTAATTATATCATTGGATATTTGGATTTCATCATATCTTCATTAGGGTTCACGTGAAAATTGCCCTTTGTGGATCTGATTTTGCCTTGACTTGAGATATTTTTTCTTAAGTCTTTTGATTGTGCTTCTAAGTGGAATTAGGCACATCATCATTATTCTCATTTGGGACCACCGTCATCCCCCCCTTCTTTGGCACCACCTGGACGGGGCTTACCTATGAACTATCAGAAATGGGATAAATTAGCCCAGCATCTAACAATTTGATTACCTCTTTCTTAACGACTTCTTTCATGTTTGGATTAAGTCGTCTTTGAGCTTGCACCACTGGTTTGAAATTGTCTTCCATTAGGATTTTGTGTGTGCAAAAAGATGGACTAACCCCTTAGATATCTGCGATTTTCCATGCCAAGGCACGCTTATGCTCCTTCAAGATCTTCAAGAGCTTTTCCTTCTGAACAATGGTTAGCCCGACTGCAATGATGACCGACAACTGAGAATCCTTCTCTAAGAAAGCATACTCCAGATAGTCAGGGAGTTGCTTCAGCTCTAGAATTGGAGGATCTTCAATAGAGGGCTTCAATCTGGTAACATCTCTTGCATCAATATTCTCCCTCTCTGTTTTTATCCCAAGTTCATCCTTGGCATCAAGATGAGTCAACATTTCTTGTATTGCACAATCTTCTATCTCTTCAATATCGCATACTCTGAAACTCAACTCTAATGGATCCTTTCATAGGATATCTTCCACAACGGTATCAGTTAAATCAATTGCATAACAAGTATCATCAGAATTTACCGATTTCTTCATCACAGCTGGTATTTGTATCACTAACTCGTCTCCCCCAATGCACAGCACTAGTCGACCCTCAGCCACATCAATGATTGCTCGGGTTGTTGCTAAAAAGGGACGTCCCAAGATTAGAGGAACTTTAATGTCAATTTCCATGTCCAGGATCACAAAATCAACCGGGAAGATGAAAGTTTCTACTTTTACTAATACATCTTCAATGACCCCTCTAGGAAACTTCACTGATCGGTCTGCCAATTGAAGGCTCATTCGTGTGGGTTTGGGCTCCCCTAATCCCAGCTTTTGAAAGAGGGAATATGGCATCAAATTTATGCTAGCCCCTAGATCTGCTAATGCTTTTTCTACGGGTAAATTACCAATGAAACATGGTATGGTGAAACTCCCTGGATCTTTCAATTTCTTTGGAAGCTTGTTTAGTAAAATTGCAGAACAACTCGCACCAATTGTTGCAGTGGAGATCTCTTCCATCTTCTTCTTATTAGATAGTAAATCTTTCAAGAACTTGGCATACCGGGGCATTTGAGAAAGGGCTTCCACAAGTGGTAAGTTGATATGTAATTGTTTGAACAAATCCAAAAACTTATCGAAATGTTCCCGATCCTTATCTTTCTGTAGCCTAACAGGATATGGCAATGGGGTTTATAGGGCTGGACGATAGGTGTCTTCTAAGCTTCTAAGTCTTTTGTTCGTTCCTCTATAATTCTGCCTTTTTCTGCGTTTTTAGTGGTCTCGCCTTTATCAACAATCTCATTCTCCTTCCTACTAACAAGAGTTTCCCCAACCTTATCTAATTTCACTTCCTTTCCACTCCTAAGAATTACTGCCTTCATGTGTTCCCTTGGGTTGGTCTCTGTATTTCTAGGAAGAGACCCTTGTGGTCGCTCAGCAAGCGCTTTAGAGATCTGCCCCATCTGGTTTTCCAAGTTGTGGATTGAGGCTTCATGATTTCTTAGAGTTGCCTCTGTGGATTGCTGGCGTTGCTCCGACGCTTGAATGAACTTTGCAATCATATCCTCAAGGCTAGATTTCTTTTCTTGGAAAGGAGGTGGAGCTGGTCTTTGGAATCCTGGAGCAGGTGCATTACCCCTTTGAGATTGCTGATTACTCCAAGAGAAATTGAAATGATTACGCTACCCTGGATTATATGTGTTGCTATAGGGATTGTTCTGTGGTCTTGTGGGATTTCCCACATACTCAATACGCTCTGTCACTTCAGACACCGCATTGTTGGAATGAGGTTCAATTGAGCAGTATTGGGATGGATGAGATACAGCCATCCCTTCAACTTTTGAAGCGAGCGCATCTACTTTTGCTTCAATTGCTGTCATCAAATCGACCTCATCAATGCGCGTTGCCCTATGCTTTTGTCTACCATGGCTCTACTGGTGATTATTTTTTGCCATGTTCTCAAACAAACTCAACGACTCTTCCGGTGTCTTCACATTCAGAGTACCCCCAGCAGTAGCATCAATAGTCTGCCGAGTTACATAGTCAAGCCCATTATAGAAGGTGGAAACTTGCAGCCAGTTAGGCATTTGGTGATGTGGACACCGCCTAAGAAGATCCTTGAATCTGATCCATGCTTCATGCAGGGGCTCGTGATCTAGTTGGGTGAATGATGTGATATCATTTCTCAACTTGGCAGTTTTTTATGGTGGGAAATAATAGTCCAGGAAAGTCTCCGCCATCTGGGTCCAAGTGGTTATGGAATCCCGGTTTAGTGAACTAAACCACTGCCTTGCTTTCCCCTGTAGAGTAAAAGGGAAAAGTCACAATTTCAATGCTTCCTCAGATACTCCGTTTTGCTTGACAGTTGCGCAAATATCCAAGAACATCTGAATGTGCGCATGAGGGTCCTTATCAGACAAACTGTCAAACTGGCATTGGTTGTGAATCATATGCATTGTAGAGGCCTTGATTTCGAAGTTGTTGGCCTCTATTGCTGGTTGCACAATACACGACCTAGGGCTGCTTAGAGTAGGTCGAGCATATTCAACCATCGTCCTTCGTTCATCTGCCATTGGTCTAGTTTCTGTGTTACCGTGGGTGATATAAGTTTCCTTATCAGCCACCGATGTTGCCTCTTCACTTTCCAATGGTTCGTCGAGATTCAAATTCCCTAATATCTCCTCAGCACCTCTCAATCGCCTTCTAAAAGTTCGGTCAATCTCAGGATCAAGGTTAAGAAGCTTAGATGAAGAGCTCCTTGTCATAAATTGCGAAAAACAAACGATGAACTTAGTTTCCTCAATAAATTTGAATGGAGGAACAAATGAAACTAAGAGAAATAATTAAAAGAATTTATAGTTAAAGTAGTAGGCGTCAAGTGTTCCTAATATTACAAGTCCCCGGCAACGGCGCCAAAAACTTGATGTACGATCTGACCGTTCTAACAAGTTAAACCTTATACTAAATCCTAGCTTACGATCAGTTCTCAGGCAAGTATACCTATCAATTAGCAGTATAGCATAGGAGTACAAGTATCGATCCCACGAAGACATATAAGTACTAGTACTAACGATTATTCTACTATTTAACTTCTCACTATTGATGATCTCAATTATCCTATTTATTGCTTAAATCTGAAAGATACGAATAAAATGAACAAAGTAAATATAATCAAATACTCCCTTAATTAATTCGATGATCTAAACATACCCTACCTAAGATCTACCCCTAATTCTCATGCAACTTTTATTCAATTCCAACCATTCCAATGATTAATACCCAATCTCTGATCTGCGGAGTTTCTTACATTAGATTAGGGTCTTTCTCAAGATCAATAATCTCTAATCCTAATTAAGTCAATTAAGATCTCTCTTTAGTTAACATAATTAAGATTGCAATAAAATCCTGGGACTCTCAATTGAACTAGACCACAATGACCTCGTTCAATACAGAAAACCTCCTATAACCTATCTCTAGGATTACAAGGGGTCTTATTATTCATGCCAGATCTACTCTATTAAATGATTTCTCAATCTTAATAACAGAGATCTAATCTCATCCTAATACTGCGCACATATCAAGATGAATAAACTATGATTGCAACATGAATAAACTCAAAGAGTAGAATTAATTATTGAACATCAACAATTCTGTTACATGACAATCCGGGGTTTCTCAAGGGATCAGGTATGAAACAATTAGCTACTCATGAATCTAATAAAAAGAACAAAACATAAATTAATTGAATCCATAAGGAAAATTCAAACACGAAATATCTTGGCTTCAAATCCAAAAACTATTCTAACAACAACTTCTCTTCTATAGGGTTTCTCTTGTGCCTCCCTCTCTCTCCTTAGGGTTGTTCTATTTATACTTCCTAAGGAATGGCCGAGCATCTTCAGCTAGAAAGATACGACTGTATCTTTCCTTTTCCAAGTGAATCTTGACAAGTGAGTAAGAGTCGCTTGACACGCCCAACAACACGGCCAGATTTCAAACCGTGTCTCCCTCTGGTTAATAATCTGTAATTCCTCATTCTTGTTCAGTGTTTGGCACAGCTAGAAATACGGCTAGATTATAAACTGTGCTAAGTTCTGGAGCTTTCCACGTCTTCGCAGTGTCTGTCGCGGCTTCAAGCACACCCATATCACAAGCCGTGCTTCCTTTCCAAGTGACAACTTCATCTTCAGGTGTGCCCACGGTTCATGATACGGGCGTGGCTTCCTCTGTGTTTCCCATAAGTAGCTTTAACTTGATCTTTTAAGCTTCAATCATGCTCCTTTTGTTATCTTTCTCCTTCTCTTTGGTATTATACCCTGAAACCGATATATTTATCTGTTAAGTACCGAATCCGCATTGATTTTATTCAAAAGACTACACAAGTTCATCATTAACGCCCATGATTTACAAGGGTTAATTTACTCTTATCACTTTTCTAACAAGTATACGCTTGTTCACCAAGGGAAAAGCTTTAATCTTAAACCTTTAACACCTAAACAGGTGTATGAGGATCAGTTGCAGCTACAATAGTCTTTTGCAAAATATAAGGTAAGTGAAAAACAGAGGGAGAGTGAGAGAGCAAAAGACAGCGAGAAAGAAAAGGAACACAAAAGTCGATATCAAAAGGAGAAATAGAAGAAGGCTGGAAAGAGTGTGAGAGACCAAGTTGAAAGGGGATCAACTTTGGTGGTGAGTGAAAAGGAGAGTGCAGCCTTGCAAAAGGAGAGTTGTGTGGCAAGAGCGAGTGTAGTGAGGAGAGCGTTAATGATGAAGCAACCTATGTTGTTGCTAGTTTTTAAGGAAACTTGTTTAAATACTAACGAACTATTTAACTTTTTGCCTAGTGTGGTTGTGTCTATTGTGCAGGACTTTGAAGATGTCTTCCCTGAGGAGGTTCCAAAGGGATTACAACCTATTCGTGGTATTGAGCACCAGATTGACCTTGTACCCGGAGCATCGATTCCAAACAAACCGGCTTATAGGAGCAATCCGGAGGAGACAAAGGAACTCCAAAGGCAGGTCGATGAATTAATGGAGAAGGGGTACATGAGAGAAAGCATGAGTCTATGTGCAGTGCCTGTGATTTTAGTGCCTAAGAAGGATGGGTTATGGAGAATGTGTGTTGACTACTGCGCCATCAACAACATCACAGTAAAGTATCGTCATCCCATTCCTCGCTTAGATGACATGTTAGATGAGTTACATGGGTTTAGTGTCTTTTCCAAAATTGATCTAAAAAGCGGATATCACCAAATTAGAATGAAAGAAGGTGATGAATGGAAAATTGCATTTAAGACAAAATATGGATTGTATGAGTGGTTAGTAATGCCTTTCGGTTTAACTAACGCACCTAGTACTTTTATGAGACTTATGAACCATGTTTTGAGGACTTTTATTTGTAAATTTGTAGTTGTCTATTTTGATGATATCCTCATTTACAGCAAGAGTTTGGAGGACCATATATCTCACTTAAGGGATGTTTTAGAAGTGCTTCGAAAGGAGTAATTATATGCTAACCTCAAGAAGTGCACTTTTTGCACAGACAAACTTGTGTTTCTTGGTTTTGTTGTTAGTGCACAGGGAGTACAAGTTGATGAAGAAAAGATTCGTGCGATCTAAGAATGGCCTAGTCCAACTAATGTAAGTAATGTGCAGAGTTTCCATGGACTAGCGAGTTTTTACAGGAGATTTGTGAAGGATTTCAGCACCATTGCAGCACCACTTACTGAGGTAATTAAGAAGAATGTAGGGTTCAGATGGGGAGAGCAACAAGAGAAGGCCTTTCAAACGTTTAAAAATAAGCTAACTCAGGCGCTGTTACTTGCTTTACCTAATTTCTCTAAAACATTTGAAATTGAGTGTGATGCTTCAGGATTAGGTATTGGAGCAGTGCTCATGCAAGAGAGAAGACCAATTGCATTCTTTAGCGAGAAGCTAAGTGGGCAAACCTTGAACTACCCTACTTATGACAAGGAGTTATATGCCTTGGTTCGAGCACTGGACACTTGGCAACACTATCTTTGGCCAAAAGAGTTTGTGATCTACACTGACCATGAATCCTTGAAGTACTTGAAGGGACAACATAAGCTAAACAAAAGGCATGCTCGTTGGGTGGAGTTCATCAAAACATTTCCTTATGTCATCCACTATAAGCAAGGTAAAGAGAATGTCGTTGCTGATGCACTTTCTAGAAGGTATGCTCTTATCTCTACTCTTAGTTCTAGACTGCTTGGTTTTGAGCACATTAAGGAATTGTATGCTACTGATCGAGATTTTTGTGAGGAGTAAGTGCATTGTGAGAAGAGTGGTCATGGTAAGTTTTATAAACATGAAGGATTCTTGTTTAGGGAGAGTAGACTATGCATTCCAATTTGTTCTTTAAGGGAATTACAAGTGAGGGAGTCTCATGGAGGAGGTTTAATGGGACATTTTGGAGTAGCTAAAACGTTAGGGGTATTGTAGGAACACTTCTATTGGCCTCACATGAAAGGAGATGTTGAGAGGATTTGTGAGTGATGTGTCACGTGTAAGCAAGCAAAATCTAGAGTCCAACCTCAAGGGCTTTATACCCCACTTCCCATTCCTCATGAGCCTTGGGTAGATATTTCCATGGATTTTGTGTTAGGATTACCCAGGTTTAGATATGGTCAAGATTCTATTTTTGTAGTCGTGGATAGATTATCTAAAATGGCACATTTCATTCCTTGTCACAAAACAGATGATGCTTGCAATATTGCTAATTTGTTCTTTAGGGAAGTTGTGAGATTACATGGTATGCCTAGAACAATCGTATCGGATAGAGATGCTAAGTTCTTGAGCTACTTCTGGAAGACCTTGTGGGTTAAGTTAGGAACTAAGTTATTGTTTTCTACTACTTGTCATCCACAGACTGATGGTCAAACTGAGGTAGTAAATCAAACTTTATCCACTTTGTTGAGGGCTGTCATTAAAAAGAACATTAAAAGTTGGGAGGATTGTTTTGCCGCATGTTGAATTTGTCTATAATCGCACAATGCATTCTGCTACTAAGTTTACTCCTTTTGAAATTGTGTATGGTTTTAATCTACTAACTCCTTTGGATTTATCACCTCTGCCTATTTCTGAGTATGTTAATCTAGATGGCAAGAAGAAAGCAGAATTTGTTAAACAAATCCATGAGAAGGCAAGGCTAAACATTGAGCGAAGAACGGAGCAGTATGTGAAACAAGCCAACAAGGGTCGTCGACAAGCTGTCTTTGAACCTGGAGACTGGGTTTGGGTTCACATGCGCAAAGAGCGGTTTCCTGTGCAGCGTCAATCTAAACTACTTACTAGAGGCGTTGGACTATTTCAAATTCTTGAGCGCATCAATGATAATGCATACAAGATAGATTTACCAGGTGAGTATCAAGTAAGTGCTACATTTAATGTTACTGATTTGAGTCCTTTTGATGCAGGTGATGATTTGAGGACAAATCCTTTTCAAGAGGAGGGGAATGATGAGAGCCATGATGGGAGCCAAGCCAGAAGATGGAATGTGGATCCTCTTGAAGTGCCACCTAGACCGATCATAAGAACTCGAGCAAAACGATTAAAGGAAGCACTTAACGGGTTGATAAAGGATGTCCATGAAGTCGGAAAGGATTGGAGCAATCATGAAGTTGGAAAGGATTGGAACAACCATGGGAATGCCCTTACTCTTGTACAAGTCATAACGGATACGGGTTGAAGAGAGCGTATCTTTACAAGGCACAATCGTGTAGGAGTCTGGAGGTTACACAGAATCATATACGGTCGTATACACAGTTCAAAGGCACGGCCATGTATGGTGTCAAGAATTTCCACAGAAAGATACATGACTAGAAGTATACGGTCGTGTATGGTGTCAAGAATTTTCATAGAAAGATACACGACTAGAAGTACATGGTCGTGTATATCTCCAACGCCGGCTCCAAGGCCGCCGGCCTTCATTCCCACGCTGTCGGCCTTTAAGTCATTGTTTTGTTATTTTTACGCAACTTAATGATGTTATGTCATTTTGGGCCTTTATTGTTACAAATTGTAAACCCTACTATAAAACTCCTAAGGTTTAGAACAACTAGAACATAGGATATACAACATATAAGTTTAAAAACACTTTTGAGAGAATTCCTCTCTTGGTTCTTTGAAGAACTACTCTAGAACTTATTGGATTTTCTTCTGTAGCGTTCATTCCGACTTATCAATCGGTCTTTCATCCCGATTGTGGCATCTACATATTATACCAAGGTTCTTGTCTCACTTATAGGCAACGGGTCGCGGTTTCCACTTGAGTGTGTTTGGCATCTTGGGTATCAAATTCCGAACGTATTGGTATTGGGTTTCGCCACACGTTGGCGTGGTTCGTATCACTATGTTTAAGGCCATCTTTCCCAATCAAAATTAACCCAAAATTTTTCATGACTAAGCTAAGGAGGTTAACTAAAAATAAATGAAAAAATTAGACTAAGAAACTATCTAGAAGCTACCAAAAGTTGCCCTCCTCTTTTGACCATGTCAACACCATGTGATCTTATCCATATGACATCATCTACCTTATCTTATCCTATATCATTAATACCCTAACTTATCCTATAAGCTATTAGGAAAATCATGACCCTAAAACTTACCCAATCTTGTCCCCTTAGGGGTGGAAAATCAGCACTAAAAATTAATTACAAAGCAACAAAACTTAACTACTATAAAAGGGGATGTAAGGAGGCTAACCTACCTAAGTAAAACCCTCAATTTCCCACACCACTTTGAGCTCCTTATTCTCTGATTTTCCCTCATCCAAATCTGCACCAAACACACCTAATATTCCTCTAAGAATTTAGAAAATTTCATCCATAGTTAACTTTGTTTGCACCTCCAAAACCGACAAGAGTTTTGGAACCACCAACTCCATGCCTTTAGGTAAGAAACTTCAACTTCTTTGAGGTTTGTGAGGCTTCTAGTTAATTTCTAGAAGTTGTTACTAGTTCTAGCAAATCTTTATGTTATAGGATCCTTATCATAGGGAACTCTAAGGATTATCTATCTCAAAAACAAAGGTAAGAAACTTCTTAGAAGGTTAGTGAAACTTCTAATGAATTTCTTGAAGTAGATGTTAACTCTAGCTATTTCTTATATTATAGGACCTTTATTATAGGTTTCCAAAGGATTTCCAACCAAGAAAGTTGTAGGATCTTGTAGATCATTCTACTCCAAGAATCATCATCCTTGAAAATGTAAGATCTTTCCACCATCTTTTCCTTAATTATATAGTGGAACATCTATCGAAGATCTCTTAATGAATTCTATTAAGGAATTAAGTTCTTCAATATGAACCTTTAATGAATAGAAAATTTCAAAGAAAGGATGTTAAGACCTTAATTTTGAAGACTTATAATTATCTATAACTATTTTTGACCAATTGAACATCCATGGACATATTTTTAGACATTCATGGACATGTTCTTGGCATATTTTAAACATATTGTGGACATATATTCATGGGCATATTCTTGGACATTTATGAACATATCCTTGGACATGTTTATGGACATACTCATGGACATATACCCTAGACATATATTTTCCTAATCATGGCATCATTTGTGAATAGGACTTACCGTGACGAAGACCTAAGCATGGACCTTGACAATGGACCGATTTCTAAACAAAGGATAGTGAACTTGGACTTAAGGCCTTGAACTTGAACTATTAAGAATCTACAAAATCAAAAGATACCCTAAAAGACTTTAAATGACTCTAATAAGACTTGGGGTTTAGATTAGGATACTAAAATAACATATTTTAGTAGTAGTTATTCTTATATGTATTTTCTTTTATGTCTAATTGTTTAGGTTTTTCAAAAGATCCCCAGTCTCTACCCGAGGTTTATTACAATCCTTAAGTCAAGCTCAGGTGAGGGAGTTCAGATGATCTACTATCTGCTTGCTGCTTGCTAATTGCATGATGTTTTGTTGATTATTGTTGATTATTTGGAATGACCGATTGCCTTGCATGCTCTCACCCGTATGGTCGCTATATTAACCGATAAATTTAAATTCTTGGCCAAAGTAACCGGATTACTCGTCACATGTCTGTGATTCAACAGGTATACAAAAAGAAATGAAGAGTGTTCAACCTTTGCTAAAAAAATTTAAAGCATGTCAAAGCTTTTTGAAAAAAATTTCAAGTCTTTTTGAAAAATTTCAAGTGTTTCTAAAGTATTTTCGTAAAGGCTATATCAAAAATCCAACATGTGCTCTTAGAGGCTGCTATTTATAAAACCTCAATGTTGCCAATGGTAATTTTATCAAAACTGATTTTGTTGAAGGCAAAGCGGTTGGGATAGCTCTTGTTTATGGCCTATGAGGCATTGTTATCAGTTTGATTGTAGGTTGGTGCCCTGATGAGGGATCACCTGATTTGGCCAAAGAGGCATTATTGTTTAATTGATGGTGAACAACCAGGTCTGGAATTCTCTAAGACTGGCCCTTAGGGCATTTTTTGTTCTTGGCGATGAGTAAGTGTCAAGTTTGTTTGGGGTTACGTAAATCTATGCCTTTCATGGTTCTAGACTCCTATGAATGTGTTACTTACGTTCATCATGCATGCATTCATTTCATATGTAGATAGATTTCATGATTTGCTAATTAATGCTTGATAACTTGTTTGAACGGTTGTAGTGATAGGCGAACTCACTAAGCCATAGTTTGCTCACCCCCCAACAGTTTATCTTGCAAGGCACTCTAAAGTTGGGAAATGATGTGCCTCACTAATTGGATAGCAAATGCATCAATCAAGTGACATGAACAACAAACTCCAACAACAAACGGCGTGTTCAAATTACTTCACAATGGAACCTCAATTCACGAGTTTAACACTAAATTGATGTAAGGAACAAACAAATGTATAAACTTCAATAAAAAATAATGGAAAACACAGAAATGAACTAGAATTCAATCTCAATTTGAAGTGATCAAATCTGAAAATAAAGAACCCTAATTCACGTGGATAAGGACAAGTAACCAACAAATTGTACTTAGATATTACTCACTAAACACAATTTATAAAACAACAAGAGTAAGATTGATATTACTCACAATCCACTCTAGTTAATTCTCATCACAATTTTACTAAGAAATTGATAAGAGATCTATTGCAATGGAAGGATAAACCTCACAGCAACAAGTGTTTTATTTTTCAAAATGTCAAAAAGCTCCTCAAAAACCCTATAAGCAAGTATTTATACTTACTCCAATTAGGGTAAAAGTACCATAAAATTACAAAGATGCTACTTAAGTGGCCAGTTCCAAAATCAACAAAATATAAGTACAAAATGGTCTTCAAGTGACTGGTTCTTCACTTCAATTGAATAAATTGTAAGCCATTGGATGTAACTTCAAGAATGTCCCGCAAGTTGATCCTTAGTGCATGTTATTTAGCTATCCTGTAAAACTGATAAATGTACCTGCTAAAGTGTAAAATAAAACATTATTAGATAAAAATGTGGCCATATGTGGATTTCTGGGCTCATGCATCCAAGTTAGGTTTCCTACTACTAGAACCACCAGGTTGATTCCCATAATCTCCTCGGGCCTCTAAAAGATTTGCCTTCAAATCTAAAGGGTCTTCTCTTAAACTAAAACCCAGTGTTTGTGTTTGCTTTTTGGCTGGAAGTTTGGAAGAGCCAGAAGTGTTTCTAATTTGATCCTGGAAAGAGCGAACCTTAGACGAAGACATAAGAGTCAAGACAATCCATATACCATCCTTTTGAAACATGTAAGTGTTTCTGAACCTATCATATAACACCTTTCTATCAAATAACGACGGTTTACCCAATAACATATGAAAGGCACACATAAGAAGTACATTACAGATAATCTCATCATTATATCTATCACCGACACTGAATGGAACCTTTGCACTCTCTGTAACATGTAAACTTCCTCAGTCATCCAACCAATGCAATTTATAAAGATTAGGACATGGGCTAGTGGCTAGTTGTAAATTATCTACTAATGTAGTAGATATGACATTACTGCAACTACCACCATCGATGAAAAGTACACATAGGTTACCTCAAATCCGATAAGGTGTGTAGAATAGATTCTCCCTCTGTATGTCCCTAGCATCTGGAGATAAAGTCATAACCCTATGTAGCATATTAATAAGTAAGTAATTTTCACACTTTTTATCCTCATATGTCTCAATGTTCTAGTCATCATAATACTCCTATAAGACCATGGATAAATCTATAGGCTCGACAGTTTCTTCCTCATAATCTTCTTCGTTGCCCTCCATAACAGTCATCACCCTTTTATTGGGACACTATGCAGCCATATGTTTAAATCCCATGCATTTGAAACATTTAATCTGGTGTATATTATCACTGGTTAACCCTAGTACTATCTGCCTAAAATCAGATCCAACTACCTCTTTGCCTTTCCCAAAAACATTTTTCTCCTTTTCAGTGCTAGGGATAACTCTGTCTACAGCCTTGGCCTGTCCACCTATTCCCTTTGGTCCAACCATCTGACCATCTGCCCCCATGGGTTTAGTAGTAGTACTAGACTTGTTACTAGTGACCCAGAATGGATTGGATCACCTTTGCCTTTCTACTTTCAAAGCTAACTGTATAGCCTCATCAAGTGTACTATACCTTTGCAACTCAATAACACAAGATATCTCATATTTCAACCCAGACACAAAACATGCTAAGGCTTGTTCAAGAGGCTCAACTGATCCACATCTAATCATTAACGTCTTAAACTCTTATACGTAGTCATCCACTGTTTTGCCTCCCTGCCTCAATGTCTGGAGATGCATAAACAATTCCTACCTGTAGTGCTCAGGTATGAACCTTTTCCTCATATTTCATTTTATGTCTCTTTAGGTGTGTATTTCAGCCTCTCTATCCCTTCGCCTACTAATCACCAAATTCTTCCACCATAAGGTGGCATAACCTATGAACTCCACAACTACAAGACGAACCCTAATGTTATCATCAATTTCATAACACTCGAAAAGACCCTCAACTTTGTCTTCCCAATCTAGCTAATCATCTGCTGAGCCCCTGCCATCAAATGAAGGCATCTGCAATTTCACATACTCTAATCCCCTAGGTGGCCTGAAATCCCTATTCGGGTATGGATTAACCCCAAAATTATCATCTCTTTCCTCCCTAAGAGCATGATGATCTCCTTCCACTCTCCTTCCTATATTTCCTCCTCTTACTCCCTCCCTTTGAACATTCTGAGGAGCTACTCTAGGTGGTGGTGCTTAAGAAATTGCCACTGGTGGTTATGGCATCGTCATGCTATCTATTCTTGTTGCTAATGTAGCAACAATGGTGGTAAAGTCTTGAAGCTGTTCCTCCAAAGTTCTTCCACCTGCAACTCAACGACCTTGTCCACTACCAACTTGGCTATTGGCTTCATTGCCAATTCCCCCATTCACACTATCATTCGACATAGTTGTGAACATAATTTGTCGAATTACAAAGATAATTCAAAGCAATGTAGTACACCCTTTCACAACAACCATACTTCAATCTCCACACAACAACCAAATAACCTACAAAAGTAAACACAAAACTCCACTTAACTTCACACACACTTCCACACTTCAATTTATAGCTACAACAAGTAGAAGTAATAATAACACTTCTCCAATTGTAAGTTAATAATTCCAACTAAGCAAGGTTTTCAAGCATCAATACATAATAACTTCCACACTTTAATGCTTGCTTTTTTAAATTTAAATTTAACCACTACAACTCCCTTTCAATCATGGCACATACATAAACTTACCATCCATGTGCAGCATACCCACCTCAACACAAACAACACACCACATTACGCCCTTCACAATAAACTCACTTCACTACACATACACACATCTCAACAACGGTGCAAGCTTCAAGCACAACTTACACTTACACTTACGATTCAGCACTTCTTCAATCTACAATACACTCACTTCACAACACAATCACAGGACAACAATTTAAATGCAACTCTTAATGAAGCTTCTCCACAAATGGTAAGAAACAATTCAAATATTTAAATTGCATTTAATCAATACTAGACAATAACTCTTTAAACTTAATGAATGTATTTGAATTCAAATAATTTCCCTATTCTCCATGCAAGGCAAATCTAGAAATGCAATTTGACAATCCTTAATTCTGAAACCACAAACAAGAAATTCACTTCTCTTTTGCCTCAAGGAATGTATCTCCAATTCCAAAACAAACACAAAGAAACACACCTCCTTATTTCCCCTTCTCCTCACGGCAAGATAAAGAGCAAAGGACTACTACAAGATCTCTACGTCCACTTCAACAATCAACATGTATTACATAACAAAATCACAATTAAGTACTCCAATTCCACTTCAACAATTCAGATCAAGAAGTAAAACTCAAGAACCCTAAATTTCAAGTGAAGTTCACGCAAACCCTACTCCACAACCTTTGCTCTAATACTAAAAATGATGATGTGCCTCACTAATTGGATAGCAAACACATCAATCAAGTGACATGAACAACAAACTCCAACAACAAATGGCATGTTCAAATTACTTCACAATGGAACCCTAATTCACGAGTTTAACACTAAATTGATGTAAGGAACAAACAAGTGTATAGACTTCAATGAAAAACAATGAAAAACATAGAAATGAACTAGAATTCAATCTCAATTTGAAGTGATCAAATCTGAAAATAAAGAACCCTAATTCACATGGAAAAGGACAAGTAACCAACAAATTGTACTTAGATATTACTCACTAAACACAATTTATAAAACAACAAGAGTAAGATTGATATTACTCATAATCCACTTTAGTTGATTCTCGCCACAATATCACTAAGAAATTGATAAGAGATCTATTGCAATGGAAGGACAACCCTCACGACAACAAGTGTTTTATTTTTCAAAATGTCAAAAAGCTCCTCAAAAACCCTAGTAAGCAAGTATTTATACTTGCTCCAATTAGGGTAAAAATACCACAAAATTACAAGGATGTCACTTAAGTGGCCAGTTCTAAAATCAACAAAATACATGTTCAAATTGGTCTTCAAGTGGTCGGTTCTTCACTTCAATTGAATAAATTTTGGGCCGTTGGATGTGACTCCAAGAATGTCTTGCAAGTTAATCCTTAATGCATGTTATTTGGCCATCCTGTAAAATCGATAAATATACCTGCTAAAGTGCAAAATAAAACATTATTAGATAAAAATGTGGCGATATGTAGATTTCTAAGCTCATGCATCCAAGTTAGGTTTCCCACTGCTAGAACTACCAGGTTGATTCCCATCAAGAAATGGGCTAAGATCCAAGAGTGTTCTAGACTCAAGCTTAATGGATAGATGGAGAACTAGAAGTTAGTTAGAAGTCTAGGATGAGTGAATAAGAAATTATAAAGCTATTTGTTTTATAACTTTATCATTTTTCAAAAAAAATTCAAACTAATGTTCTTAAATGTTGAGATTACCTAGTTTTACTATTTAGTAGGGGATACCAATTCTCTATGATTTTGGAGAACTGTAATAATTGGTTTCATAATTATTTTCTTAATAACTAATTATATGTACTATCAATTATGGTGGGAAATGATTATTAAATTAAAGTCATGCAACCTTTAACTTGAGAGGCGATTTTCATATTGCGGGTGCATACGTAATATGACAACTTTCAAGAAATTCTACTAGCCCCCCTATAAGGTCATTACAATGTATACCATAGAAAACAAACCATGCGCTAGTAACTAATAAACACAAGTCCTAGGACAGTGGACTTGCTGCCTGTTAATAGGAGATTTCCACAACCCAAACTGAGTGAGCACTAGAGAGAGACTGAGTTGAAACCGAGACATACTGAGTCACTATTACAGACATAGTATACAGATTGACATCACAGACCGAGACTAAAAGAGAGAATGAGGAGAGGGTGGGTAAGTTAAAGCAAAGCAATCGTAGAGGTGGAGGATGAGAAACAAGGAAACGCAATCGCAAAGCAAAGCCAATGGGCTACAACGAGTTAGTGACATAAGCAAGAGCAAGACTGAGAGTGGGATAAGACGAGTGGACAAGGACGACCAGCGACTTGATGAAGAGTGGACAGTTAAGTAGATGATTGGAAGTCTAGAACTGGAAAATTGTAACTGGATGAGGAATTGAGGATTGAGGGTTGAATGGTCGTCTGGTATATGTCTTGTCTTAAGGAGTGGTCTGAGTGGAGAGTAGACAAGTGAAGACTACACACTACACTGGAACTGGAGCTGGATAGGACTTAGGAGTCACGACATCAGCATCACGGGACCTACACCTATATTGCACCTGTGAATTGTTTGACCTACACCTACTTAGCTACTGGTTACCTCTACTCTATAGGTCTGCTCTATGCCTCTGCCTAGACTGGAGAATGGAGATGATGAATTGACGAGACGTTGTTGTTGATAGTGATAGACATATTTGACAATTGACTTCTTTTCTTGTTAATATAATATGTATAAGTATATGTAATATTTTATTGTAAGTTAAGTTTATTATGTTTTATAATTATATTAACATTTACTTTTGAAGAATAAAGAATTAGGCTTCCCAGTCTAGCGGTTTAGGTTTGGGTTAGCCTCGGCAAGAAAAATTGAAAAAAATAATAAAATCAAACATATAAATTATAAAATATAATTTAAATTTATTATTAAAAAAATAAACGGGTCAGGTTGGGTTTCCCATCGGGTTTTTCTTAAATTCCATAACTTGACCCTATACCTTATCAAGTTTCATTTGATATCCCAAAACCCGACCTTAAACCATATAGGGTTTGACCCTATAAGGTTCTTATCAGGTTAGTTGGGTGGATACCCTATTACGACCCACCCCGGTTACATCCCTACCGGCAATGTCCTACCCTGTATCTCTATTCTTACTCTTCTACAGATTTTATCTATCTTCCCTCCAACTCCCAAAGGGGTACTTATAGCTAAACTATCATCCATATCTACAAAATCCAGTGCCCATTCATGTACAAAGGTTTCGGACACATAGGAAATAGAAGCACTAGTATCAAATAACATATAAGCATTACAAGTGTATACTTGAGGCATACCTACAATTTTGTTCATGTCTAGAATGTCTTGGTGGTACTGCTATTGAATTGTAAATGCTTTGGTGGGAACTCATTATTTACCAAGTCATATTCTTGCTAAAGGTTTTGCTGCCTATTGAGTTAGGAGTGTTTGATTTCCCGTCTAGCCCTAAGGATAGTTTACTGCCTTATATCCCCTCTATTTATATATTTGATAGAATACCAAGGGGACTAACCTCTCATTATAGTGCCTACTAATGTATCTTATCTTTCCATAGGAGAAACACGCACCTCTAGCCGTCCATACTCCCTTAATTCATGAGACCCATAACATCTGGTGCATTAGATGATAAAAGCTATTGTAGGAAGTGCCAAAAGGCATTAGTCTAATCTATAAAGGAGGAGCTGCAGTAGTTTATGATCTACTTTAGAACATTTGGGGCCTCTTGCCCTCGTCCTATACCATCATGTTTGAGGCGAGTCTTTTACCCAAGGCTATCCTTTCTCTACGGTTCCTCTATCCTTCTTTTACCTATTCTTAATACTTAGCTTTATTAACCACTTCAACATACCTGATCATCTAAAAGGCCCCAACCTTATGTTGGAAATTTAGCTCCAATCCCCTCAAAAATCTTTTAACCTTGGATCTATTATTAACACGGACCATCTTAGGCAAGAACTAAATTAGGCAATTCAATTCTGCCTTATATTCTTGCACCATCCTACTCCCTTGTTCACAGTTATAATATTTATTCTCCATTCTATCTTTGGAACTGCTAAGGAATTACCTCTAATAAAATAGTTATTTAAACACCATCTGATTCATACACTCTCCTGTTAGTTTAAGAGCTGATGCCTGCCATTTTGCTATAGTCCCCTTTAGCATAAAGGCAACATAGTTCACCTTCCAGTCTTCAAGTATCTGGAAGGCAACAAATGTTTTCTCAATCTCCTACACCTAATTCTCTGCATCAATCGAGTCATCCACATTAAAGTTGAACTCCTTTGCCACCTTAATGAATCTATCAAAGCTTATTGTTTCATTTGCAATTCTATTATGTAAGACATTATGGGCTTGATGTTGTTGTGTCAACAACCTCGTTAAATTATTCACAGTCTATAGAAGTTGGATGGTTTGTTCTACCTCCTAACCTTATCCCGCTTATAGCTACTACCCTTAGGGATTCCCTTCATTTGGGTTGCCATATCCATCATCCCTTGCTAAGCTTAATCTAGTGATTCTTCTTGGAGACATTCTGTTTGAGAAAGACAACTTGATAGACTTGAGAGTGAGTTTCAATTCAAATGTTTGTGTCATTATGTGTTGGTATATACATATATACCTTTACACATAATTGTATACCCATATATAAATGACTTAAGAATTAAAAGAATTCCAAATAAAATAAATTACTAAATAAAACATTCGTCCCATAACTTTGGCCACTCTCTTCATGTCTCATCATCTGATAGATAAAATGCTTAATTACTTTAAAGATCATATCTTACTTTTCTACTGTTTGAAACCTACACTGTAAATACTTGGTCCAAGTTTTTTATATTTATTATAAAATGGAGCGAAGGTAAAAAATATGGGAATTTATAAGAAATTGGGGGGGGGGGGGGGTAATTTTGTCTTTTTACTGATCGGGTATATAAACCTTACATTGACCTAATGGTCCTCCTTTTCAAATTCTCATAGTGACTGACAAGCTTTCTCTAGTGAGCACAAAGGCGACTATGAAGATTACACAAAGCTTCAATCCGATTACATGAGGTAAGGATTTCAATGATAAAGTTAATGTTCATGGTTATAGAGTTAAGGATATATACAAGTGTTACATTATTCAGTAGAGTTTGGATCAAGGAAGAGGCAAAACAAACACTGAATCAAGCGACTAAGGAATTTGAATCAAGAATTTGAAAAGTAAGTTCACTAAGCTATATAGTCCAATTAGAAATTTAAAATTTTAGGATTTAATTAAGCCTAAGACTAAGGAATTCAAAATTAGAAACAATAGAAATTAGGGTTTGTGAAGGATAGCATGGTACACGGTCATGTATACGGTCGTGTACTTGCCCATGCAGGACCACGTGTGTATACAACAAGGTACAAGATTGAAGTACATGCCTATGTACTTAGGCATGTCAAATATGGAAAGTCCATAGAAAGGTACATGGTCACTCTACTTATTAATTCTATTATAGTGTGTAGATTAGTATATTTACTAGTCCCAATTTGTAATTAGAACTCTTAGATTTCTTCATTTCGTACTTGATTCACCCTTTTTCTTGATCAGAATTCTATCATTCCTATTATAAAATTTTGTTTAATTTATAATTCCATCATTAATACAATTACTTGATTGTTGTAACTCCTCACCTAATGAAATTGAGTTTGGTTCTTATGGAGATTGCTAGTTCACCTTTAGGTTTCAAAGAGCATCATTTTTATCTGTTACTACAAAATAGTAAAAGGGAGGAGCACAAGGACAACTGGGGTATATATAACTTATCTACAAAATGACCAAATTACCCCCATGTCCTTATAAAAATCACACTTTTGACCTTAGCATTATTTTACAATAAATATAAAATGAATTATATTTTTTGGGAATTTGTAGAATTTTTCTTCATTTAATAGATGTTAACAATTAACTTATCTAAGGAGCTTTTTAGCTAACTTCCTAAAAACACTACCTCAAAGTTAACTTCTTAAGAAGGGTTACTTAGTTAATCTCTTAAAGAAGAATACTTCACTAACTTCTTTAGGAAGCTTACCTAACCAAATTCTCAAATAGGACATTAATAGAAACTTAACTAAGAGGTATGATAAGTTAACTTCTTAAGAAAGTCATCTTGATAAACTTGATGACAAAGTTTCTCGTAGCTTTTAAAAAAAAAACCACCAAATCAACCCCTCAATAAAACTACTCATCTTACAAAAACCTTTACCTGCAAGATGATATAGTCCCTAAATCTAAAAAATCTTATCTTAAGATAGTTAAATAAGATTAGGATACTTTAGTTGACTTAGTAAACTGATAATTGATTTAATTCAACATGCTAAAAATAAAGCATTGACTTAAGTCAACTCCATATTAGATAAAGAAAGACTTAAGTTGACTTGCATCTACTAATACAAAAACCCAAGTTGACCAAAGTAAACTCTCGAGTAGACTTAAGACCTCTTGAGTAACAATATAAGTTCATTTGCCCACAAAACTAAGTAGGCCCAACTAATCTCAAACCTATGAGATGAATTTTAACAAAAGTCGTAGTAATCTAAGCATACAAATCAAATTTAAATTCAACTAGCAAACCAAAACTTCTACTCTATATAAGCTAGCACCAACCTTTCTTCATTCTAAACTAAACCATTAGATGACAACAAGATTCTTACTCTAACTAGATTATCTTATGGAGAAGAAAAAAAAGTACAAACACTTGATAGATTTGACCTAGAAATTAAAATCGAAGATCACAAATTTTAGCCCAAATGTCACCTATAATTCCTAAGAATTTTTTTCGATAGTATTTTAAGAAATTTTATTAGATAAGGAAATACACTTATGATTTAGCTCCAAATGAGCCTAAGTATGGTCTAGGAACTAGAGATGACTCGATATTTTACAAGCTGACTTATGTCAACTTAGTCAAATTAAAAGTCGACTTGAGTTAATAGACTTAATCAAACTAAGTAACCTAAGTTTTCTCCTTAGCACCCTTAAAATAACTTGTGTAGACCTAGGTTGTTAAAGTTTAGACCTAGATTGACTTAGGGAAGACTTGGTAGATAGGACACCAAGCATTTATAAGATATCCTTTTCTAATAGAACCAATGGATTTAACTTAGTAAAAATTCAATTGAAAATTGTCAACTGTACTAATTTCCACTAAACTCCTTCAATCTTATTCTCAATCTTTCACCTAGTAAAAAAATTTTAAATTTAGTCAAATTCCATCTATAGAACTAGTACTCAACCTTAAATATTTCTTGAGTATTAGATTTAAAAACTCGAATTCAAGTGATTAAAGCCTACTCTAATTTGACTTAAGTCAACTTTCAATAAGCAATTAGATGACTTAAGAAACTTGCCTTAACTTGAGTCAATTCCTTTTTAAATCCATTCAACCTTACCCTAATCATAAGGATTGACATCATAGAACTTAGATTAGTAAGAATGAACCCAAATTAATAACAAGTCCAATTACAAACGTACTTGAAATTGAAAGTCCTTAAACTTTGACCTAAAGTCTCATAATTGATTAAGCTTAAAATCAACCCCAAATACTAATTTATTTTAACCAATTCTTTCCATATTCATTGTTATATCATAATTACTTAATAACACACAAAATACAAGCAAAATACCAAAAAGAATCTCAAAACCAAACCAGTTATACTCCACATCAAAGACACTACCTTCAATTAGAATTTTCAACTTAAATCTTTGAAATTTCAACACCTTATCCTATCTTATCTTATAGGAAATAACATTACCATCATACCCTATCTTGCCTTATCTCCATGGACAAATTTCCACAAGTTAATAAATGAATCAGACCTTAGATTAACCGATTTTCTCCTTCTTCTCATTAGCATCACCCTTAAGTCAAAATTCCACCAAAAAATCTTTGAAAAATCCAACCTTATCTTATCCTATCCTATCTTTATCAAATCTTCTACTATCTTATCTAAAATCCCATCATGCCTAATCTAGGAAAAATGATATGAAAATGACATAGAACATAACACTCCATGATCAGTTCAAGAGAATGAAAGGTAGCCATATGATTTTATCTAATTAAGCATCATTACCCTACATCATTGATACAATTTGATATGAAAAATCAAATCTCCAATAACAATCAAATGTTACAAATTTTTAGGGTTTTCTGCATTTTGGTACTAACAAATAAAAACAAGGATATGGATAAAATTACCAATCTATAGATGCCAAGATTGATAAAATTAAACTAATTTGCAATCAAATCATAGAACGATAGAGACCACGTTCTATAAATCAATCACTACGGTTAAAAAGTTCCAAGAATTCAATAACAATGCTCGCCACAAATTCTATATGAAACAAAAATTTGATAAGAACAACAAGAATAAAGTGAAATCAATTCTCAATATTCAAGAATCTCCAAAGAGGATTCACACACTCAAAAAGTGTTTTTCTTACAACAAAAAAAATACATATGTTTCGAAAAACCCTAAGGACGCCTATTTATATCATCCTAAAAAAATTGTGCAAAGCCATTCAAGGCCGGCGGCCTAAATACTTAGGTTGGCACCAAAGGCCGGCAGCCTTCATTTAGGCCGGCACCAAGGCCGACAGCCTTCATTTAGGCCGGCTCCAAGGCCGACGGCCTTGAAGCTAACTTGGCCGGCCTTTATTCAACGCCGGCTTAAGGCTGGCCGAACTTCGCCTTAGGTCCTCCCAACGCTTATGTCCTCCTTTTTTAGACCCCGTACTACCACCTAAAGCTCGGATTGACTTTGTCTTCTTTGGTGCTCGTATATTAGCTCTTGGAATCGTATCAATCATCCTATCTTATCTTACCTCTATCATATCTAATCCTTATCCTAACCTATCTTACCATGAATAAAGCTAGAAAAATGGCTTGGAAATGATGTAAAAAGATTAAGCCAAAACTGATTCCAAAAGCCCCAAATTCTTCACATGTAGACGCCTCCCACTTTCACCATCGTGTCTTCATTTACTACACCGTATCTTATTCTACCCTAACTTACACTAAATTATCTTGTCTAAACTAGGAAAAAGATAAGGAAATGACATGGGAAAGGGATAAGCAAGTGGCCAGCTAAATCAAGAAGAAATTTTCCCCCATTCGATTTTATCCTAAACATCATCACTCTGCATCATCCTAACTTATCCTAACTCATAATTACCTAGCCTATCCTAACTTATCCTATGCCATAATTACTATCCTAAACCTAGCCATCATGACCCTCCCTTAGGTGTGGAAAAACAAAACACAAAATAAATAACAAAAAAAGAAAACTTAACTATTATAAAAGGGGAAGTAAAAAAGCAAATTTTCCCATGTAAAAACCCTACGCTTACACGGAACTTTGCCGCCTTTTTCCTCTAATTTTTCTTCACCCAACTTTCCACCAAACACACCTAATACTCCAATAGAAAGACAAAAAGTTTCATCCATAGTTAGTTCCACTTACATCTCCAAAATCGACAAAAGTTTCAAAACCACCAACTTCATGCACTAAAGTAAGAAACTTCTAAGAAGATTAAGTGATCTTTAGCTCTCAAAAAAAAGTTACTAATCTTACTTATTTTCTATATTTTAGGTATTCAAGGAGTTTTCATCCAAACGAGGTAATTCCAATTAACCTTAGTTGTTTTTGTACTATACTCTTTGTGTACATATATGATAGGAATAAAAATTCGACAAGACCTATCATTAGGGCAAGAATTAAAGGAATTCAAATTTTGGCGATGAGGGCCCATTTTGAGCAGATCGACCTCGAAATTAATTATAAATTAACCTCTTTTCTATTATTATTGTATTGTGTTTTCCAACAGGCATACTTATCATATTTTATAGGGCAATGGACAAATTCCCTCAGACTCAGCTTATGGGTTATCCATGGACCGACCTGAACCGGCAATGAGTTGGGCCGATGGATCCTATAGGAGACTGGAATCTTGAAGACCATTTCTTTTATATATTTCTTCTTTTATGAACTATTTTGGTTGTATTATGGTTTTGGAACACTTTTATTTCCTTGTAATTTTCAGTTAGGGTTAGCCACCTTAAAAGTAGCAAACTTGTAATTTTGGGCACTTTTTAACCCTAGGAGTAGCAAGTATAAATACTTGCTTAAGAGTGAGTTTGAGGAGGCCATATTTTTCAAATTATACACTTCATATTCACGTGAGAATTAAGGTTCCTAATTGTCATTAGAATCTTATCAATTTCAATCCCAAGAGTTGAAATTGTGGCGAATGCAACACCTTGAAATTGTGAGTTGTATCAATTTCATTTTGTTGTGATTTCTTTTCTTTTCTTCTCTAGTGTGTCATATCTAGGGTTGAATTGAGATAGTTCTTGGTCAGAATTACTTCTTATTGTTGACGAATTCTTGTGTTTATTTAAGGCCCCTTGCAATTGAATTCGAATCATCATTGAGAATTCCCTTGAAAACGTGTTTTTCACTATTGGAAAGGAGTTTTTGGAATTGAGGTTTTCTTTTGAATTTGTGGATTATTTTCGTGGATTATATGTGATTAGGGTGTTATTAGAAGAGATTATCATTTTGGTATTATAATTATATCTTTAAGCATTTGGAATTCTTTACATCTTCACTAGTGTTCACGTGAATTTTGCTCTTGTGGATCCGATTTACCTTGACTTGAGATTGTTTTTTTCTTAAGTCTTTTATTTGTGCTTCAAAGTGGTTTTGAGCACATCATCTTTTGGTATCAGAGCACAAGTTGAGAGAAGGGATTAATTGTTGGTTAATTTCATGATCATCATCTTGAATTAGGGTTCTTCATTTTTGAACCGAAATTGTGTGTTGTGGATTTGAGTTACGAAATTGTCTTGATTGAAAATCTAATTTGTTGCTTGTTGGAGTTGGATTGAAGGGTTTGTTGTAGCTTCTTGTGGTTGATCAATTTCGTGGAGGGGAAGGAGTAGAAGTGTGTTATTCATTCAAAATTTTAAAATTTAAATTTACCCCATCCATACCGTGATTAATGTGTTGTTTGAAGAAGCTTGTGGAGTGTGTTGTGTGAATCCTTGTGCAATTCAAAATTGGAGCATTTGCAATATCCAGATTTGATGTGTGTGGAAGGATAAGCATCCATTTGAAATTCAAATACCTTCTTTAAGTTTGAAAGCAATTCATTGAGTAGCATTGAATAAGTGTTATTTGAATTTGAATTGTTTTTTACCATTTGTGGAGAAGGTTGCATTTAGTGGAGTGATTTCAAATTTGAATTTTGTTGCTGCCATTACTTGTGGTTTATGGTGTGAATGGGAGTTGTGTAGTGGCAAGAATGTGTACACCTTGAAGTATTATGTTGTGTACATTGAGAAGAAGGTATTGCATCGTGAGTGTTGTTGTTGTTGTTTGAATTAAGTGCATTGTGTGTGTATTTTGTAAGTGGTGGTGTGAGTGTGTTGCACTTGAGGTGTTATAAAGTGGTGTGAATTTGTAGAGTTATGTGGAGTAAGGTGCTACCCATTGTGAAGTTAATTAGTGTGAAACCAAAGCAAGAAAAGGAAAGTTGAGTAGTGGAATTTGAATTCAAACAAAACAATTAAAGTGTGAAAGTAATTGAACTCATTACTTAACACTTGTGGTTGAATTTAATTCTTAACTACTTTGAAATAATTGTGTGCACTTCATATATTTAACTTTACTTGAAGTACCAATAAACATTTCTTATATTAGTTGAGTGTGAGCATCGAGGGTGTGTTGTCGTGGTGTGGTGAAGTGTATTGAGGTTGTTGAAATTAGTAAGCAAAAATGTCAAGTGAGTTGTATTTGTCTACTAAAATATTGCACCGGGACTTGACTTCCTTTCAAACCATTGATGAGGGACAAAGAGAAAACTTGTTCCATACTTCTTGTAGGGTACAAGGAAACTTGTGCACAATTATTATTGATGGTGGTAGTTGTACTAATGTTGTAGCTGCATCATTAGTATCGAAGTTGAAACTTGAAACTATCCCACATCCTAAACCCTATACATTACATTGGTTGAATGATCAGGATGGTCTTTGTGTAACCCAAAGGGCTACGGTACCCTTCAGTATAGGGGACAAGTACTATGATGAGCTTGAATGTGATATTCTTCCTCTTTATGCATCCCATATATTACTTGGTAGACCATGGTTATATGATAGGATGATATTACATGATGGGTATAGAAATAATTATATGTTTAAAAAGGATGGTAAACGTATAGTATTGAACCCTATGTCACCATTAGAGGTCCAGGAGATGCAAAGACAAATAAAACAACCATCACAAAATCTTGAGGATCATAGCTACATGATCAAACCATCAGAGGACCAAACTGTGCAGACTCAGGTATGCTAACCTTCAAAGGTTCTTGAGGGCTCTAGTGACACGAGCCAACCCTTAGAGCATAAAATTTGTTAGACACCAATGTGCCAACCTTTAGAGGATCTTGTTGATCATAGTCAGACGAGCAGACCACCAGAGAGCCAGACCGTTCAGAGACAGTTATGTTCACCTTCAGAGGTTTCAGAGGGTAATGAGTAGTTAGGCCAACCATTAGAAGACCATGAGGATCAGCAACATACAGACGAGTTAAAAAAGGAGGAAATAGTTTCAGTGGAACAGGTTGATACAGGGGCGACTTCATTGGATAATGGAGCATTATTTGTGTTGCAGATGAGATACATCTTAGAAATGGAGAAGAGAACACAATCACCACCTGTAGTATTTCAGATATTGGGATTCTGCAAAGATACTTCTTCAGATGGATTGCTAGGAGAAAACAAAGTCTCTATTGCATTTGACCTGCCAGATTTGAGGACAAATCTTTTTGAGGCTTAAGGAGATGATAGGAATAAAAATCCCACAAAACCTATCATTAGGGCAAGAACTATTTTGGCGATGAGGGCCCATTTTGATGAGAGACAAGATGGGAGCCAAGCCAGAAGATGGAATGTGGATCCTCTTGAAGTGCCACCTAGATCGATCACAAGAACTCGAGCGAAACGATTAAAGGAAGTACTTAACGTGTTGATAAAGGATGTCCATGAAGTCGGAAAGGATTGGAACAACCATGGGAATTCCCTTGCTCTTGTACAAGTCATAACGGATACGAGTTGAAGAGGGCGTGTCTTTACAAGGCACGGCCGTGTAGGAGTTTGGAGGTTACACAAAATCATACACGGTCATATACACGGTTCAAAGGCACGACCGTGTATGATGTCAAGAATTTCCATAGAAAGATACTCGACTAGAAGTACACGGTCGTGTATGTTGTCAAGAATTTCCACAGAAAGATACACGACTAGAAGTACACGGTCGTGTACATCTCCAACGCTGGCTCCAAGGCCGCCGGCCTTCATCCCCACGCTGCCGGCCTTTAAGTTATTTTTTTGTTATTTTATGCAACTTATTGAAGCTATGTCGTTTTGGGGCATCATTGTTACGAATTGTAAACCCTAATATAAAGCTCCTAGGGTTTAGATACAACATAGAATATAGAATATACAACATACAAGTTTGAAAACACTTTAAGAGAATTCCTCTCTTGGTTCTTTAAAGAACTAATCTAGAACTTATCGGATTTTTATTCTGTGGCGTTCATCTCGACTTATCAATCGGTTTTTCATCCCGATTGTGGTGTCTACATATTATACCAAGGTTCTTGTCGCACTTATAGGCAACAGGTCGCGGTTTCCACTTGAGTGTGTTTGGCATCTTAGGTAGCAAATTCCGAACGTATTGGTATTGGGTTTCGTCACACGTTGGCGTGGTTCGTATCAATTTGATATCAGAGCAAACCGATTTCGTATCAGTTTGGTATCAGAGCCTAGGTTTGTTAAACCATCAGTTTTGTTTGAGGAAGGTAACATCAAAACCCTAACTCCAATCGTTCATATTAATTGCTCGTATTCAATTTCATCGTGCTAATTGTCTATTGAAAGTGTAGTACCTACTATTCAATTTTGCTACAAAAAAAAAAAAAGAGAAGAAGAAACACGAAAAAAAAAAAAAGGGAACGTGATCAAGAGCAGCAAACAAAGGCAACAAAAAAAAAATCTGAAAGAAAAAGAGGAAAAATTTCGAGCCCTAGAGTTGTTTTGAATTCTACGGAAGGGAATTGGTGTAGTTTGGGTTAGTTCCAAGAGAATTGAGAAGAGGAATTGGTGAGTTGATATCATCATTGCTTGTGAGAATACGCGAGTGACTGTGTGATATCATCCTTTGAGCGAAACACGTAAGGGAGTGTATCGTGAGGCTTAATTACATATATTTGTGTTAGTACTAATCTTTTCTGCAGGAACGATGTCGAGGCAACATTCTCCTGAAGGTGAGAGAGGAAGGTGTGATGCTAGGTTAGTGATTGAGGCGTTGAGGGGTGAGATGAAGAGAATGTTTCAGGAGGGAATGGAACAAATTCATAAGACGGTAGAGCAAAGACTAGAGAAATCTAAAAACGTCTTCCAAGAGCGTAAGAGGGAGAGTTGTTCTAGGAGAGTACAAAGGGGTGGAGATGAAATGTCTGATGATGAATTTGATGAACCTTCTGTCGGGAGTTATAGAGGTTATAGTGGTAGGAATAGAGGAACTAGGGATTGGGAAGATAGAGGAGATAGGAATAGAGAGGATAATCAACTGAGTAGTATAAAGATGAAGATTCCTCCTTTCCAAGGGAAAAATGATCCCGAGGCGTACTTAGAGTGGGAGAAGAAGGTAGAGATTGTGTTTGATTGTCACAACTATAGTGAGAGAAAGAAAGGGAAACTTGCTGCCATTGAATTTTTGGATTATGCCATAGTGTGGTGGGATCAACTAATGTTAAATCGAAGAAGGAATGGCGAACCACCTATTGAGTTTTGGGAAGAGATGAAGAGGGTGATGAAGAAGTGGTTTGTGCCTGCATATTACTATCATGAATTACACAACAAATTGCAAACTCTTAGGCAAGGAAGCCGAAGTGTGGATGAGTATTTCAAGGAGATGGAAGTTACTATGATTAGGGCGAATGTAAAGGGGGATAGAGAGGCTACCATGGCTAGGTTTCTTGCTGGATTGAATAGAGAAATTCAAAATGTCATGGAATTGCAGCATTATGTAGAATTGGAAGATATGGTTCATATGGCTATAAAAGGTTGAGAACCAACACAGGAGGAAAGGCAATAGTACTGCATGGTTTCAACAGGGTACTGGTTCATCCGCCTGGAAGACTAACCAATGGAAGAAGGAAGAAAAGCCTTTACCCACCAAACCAAAAGGAGAGCAGAGGCAAGCGGGTTCTACTCCTGGTGATCAAGGTAAACCTGACTCTTCTACTCCTAGAAATCATGACATTAGATGTTTTAAATGCCAAGGTAGAGGCCATATTGCTAGTCAATGTCCGAATAGGCGTGTTATGATTCTGCGTGATGATGGTGAGTATGAGATTGAGGGGGATAGTGAAGAGGATGATATGCCTCCATTAGAGGACATTAGTGATGATGAGGAGCCTGCAGTAGGGAGGTTAGTGGCAGTAGTGAAGAGAGCTTTGAATGTGCAGGTGAAGGAAGAAGAGGAGGTGCAACGAGAGAATATCTTTCATACTAGATGTTATCTAGGTGATCATATTTGCAGTTTGATCATTGATGGAGGAAGTTGCACTAATGTGGTGAGTAATTTTATTGTCGAGAGGATGGGACTCAAGACTACTAAATACCCTAGTCCATATAAATTGCAGTGGTTGAATGATAGTGGCAAGACTAAGGTGAGTAAGCAAGCCTTGATTGCTTTTCGCATTGGTAAGTATGAGGATGAGGTGTTATGCAATGTAGTGCCATGCCAATGCAAGCGTGTCATGTGTTGTTGGGGAGGCCATGGCAATTTCATTGGAAGGTTGTTCAGGATGGCTTTTCTAACAAGTATACGCTTGTTCACTAAGGGAAAAGCTTTAATCTTAAACCTTTAACACCTAAACAGGTGTATGAGGATCAGTTGCAGCTACAACAGTCTTTTGCAAAATATAAGGTGAGTGAAAAACAGAGGGAGAGTGAGAGAGCAAAAGATAAAGAGAAAGAAAAGGAACACAAAAGTCGATATCAAAAGGAAAAAGAGAGGAAGGCTGGAAAGAGTGTGAGAGACCAAGTTGAAGGGGGATCAACTTTGGTGGTGAGTGAAAAGGAGAGTGTAGCCTTGTAAAAGGAGAGTTGTGTGGCAAGAGCGAGCGTAGTGAGGAGAGTATTAGTGATGAAGCAACCTATGTTGTTGCTGGTTTTTAAGGAAACTTGTTTGAATACTAACAAACTATTTAACTCTTTGCCTAGTGTGGTTGTGTCTATTGTGCAGGACTTTGAAGATGTCTTCCCTGAGGATATTCCAAAGGGGTTACCACCTATTCGTGGTATTGAGCACCAAATTGACCTAGTACCCAGAGCATCGATTCTAAACAAATCGGCTTATAGGAGCAATCCAGAGACAAAGGAACTCCAAAGGCAGGTCGATGAATTGATGGAGAAGGGGTACGTGAGAGAAAGCATGAGTCCATGTGCAGTGCCTGTGATTTTGGTGCCTAAGAAGGATGGGTCATGGAGAATGTGTGTTGACTGCCGCACCATCAACAACATCACGGTAAAGTATCGTCATCCCATTCCTCGCTTAGATGACATATTAGATGAGTTATATGGGTCTAGTGTCATTCTTCATGAGCCTTGGGAAGATATTTCCATGGATTTTGTGTTAGGATTACCCAGGTCTAGACATACATGGTCGAGATTCTATTTTTGTAGTCGTGGATAGATTCTCTAAAATGGCACATTTCATTCTTTGTCACAAAACAGATGATGCTTGCAATATTGCTAATTTGTTCTTTAGGGAAGTTGTGAGATTACATGGTATGCCTAGAACAATCGTATCGGATAGAGATGCTAAGTTCTTGAGCTACTTCTGGAAAACCTTGTAGGCTAAGTTAGGAACTAAGTTATTGTTTTCTACTACTTGTCATCCACAGACTGATGGTCAAACTGAGGTAGTAAATCGAACTTTATCTACTTTGTTGAGGGCTATCATTGAAAAGAACATTAAAAGTTGGGAGGATTGTTTGCCGCATGTTGAATTTGCCTATAATCGCACAATGCATTCTGCTACTAAGTTTACTCCTTTTGAAATTGTGTATGGTTTTAATCCACTAACTCCTTTGGATTTATCACCTTTGCCTATTTCTGAGTATGTTAATCTAGATGACAAGAAGAAAGCAGAATTTGTTAAACAAATCCATGAGAAGGCAAGGCTAAACATTGAGCGAAGAACAGAGTAGTATGTGAAACAAGCCAACAAGGGTCGTCGACAAGCTGTCTTTAAACCTGGAGACTAGGTTTGGGTTCACATGCGCAAAGAGCGGTTTCCTGTGCAGCGTCAATCTAAACTACTTACTAGAGGCGATGGACCATTTCAAATTCTTGAGTGCATCAATGATAATGCATATAAGATAGATTTACAAGGTGAGTATCAAGTATGTGCTACATTTAATGTTACTGATTTGAGTCCTTTTGATGCAGGCGATGATTTGAGGACAAATCCTTTTCAAGAGGAGGGGAATGATGAGAGCCATGATGGGAGCCAAGCCAGAAGATGGAATGTGGATCCTCTTGAAGTGCCACTTGGACCGATCACAAGAACTCAAGCGAAACAATTAAAGGAAGCACTTAACGGGTTGATAGAGGATGTCCATGAAGTTGGAAAGGATTGGAGCAATTATGATGTTGGAAAGGATTGGAACAACCATGGGAATTCCTTTGCTCTTGTACAAGTCATAACGGATACGGGTTGAAGAGGGCGTGTCTTTACAAGGCACAGCCGTGTAGGAGTCTGGAGGTTACACAGAATCATATATGGTCGTATACACGGTTCAAAGGCACGGCCGCGTATGATGTTAAGAATTTCCACAGAAAGATACTCAACTAGAAGTACACGGTCGTGTATGTTGTCAAGAATTTCCACAAAAAGATACATGACTAGAAGTACACGGTCGTGTACATCTCCAACGCCAGCTCCAAGGCCGCCTGCCTCCACTCCCATGCTGCCGGCCTTTAAGTTATTGTTTTGTTATTTTACGCAACTTATTGAAGCTATGTCGTTTTGGGGCATCATTGTTACGAATTGTAAACCCTAATATAAAGCTCCTAAGGTTTAGATACAACATAGAATATAGAATATACAACATACAAGTTTGAAAACACTTTGAGAGAATTCCTCTCTTAGTTCTTTAAAGATCTAATCTAGAACTTATCGGATTTTTATTCTGTGGCATTCATCCCGACTTATTAATTGGTCTTTCATCCCGATTGTGGTGTCTACATATTATACCAAGGTTCTTGTCTCACTTATAGGCAATGGGTCGCGGTTTCCACTTGAGTGTGTTTGGCATCTTGGGTAGCAAACTCCAAACGTATTGGTATTGGGTTTCATCACACGTTGGTGTGGTTCGTATCAATTTGGTATCAGAGCAAACCGATTTCGTATCAGTTTGGTATCAGTGCTTAGGTTTGTTAAACCATCAGTTCGGTTTAAGGAAGGTAACATCAAAACCCTAACTCCAATCGTTCATATCAATTGTTCATATTCAATTTCATCGTGTTAATTGTATATTAAAAGTGTAGTACCTACTATTCTATTTTGCTACAAAAAAAAAAAAAAGAGAAGAAGAATCCCGAAAAAAAAAAATGGGGAACGTGATCAAGAGCAGCAAACAAAGGCGACAAAAACAAATCTAAAAGAAAAAGAGGAAAAATTTCGAGCCCTAGAGTTGTTTTGAATTCTACATAAGGGAATTGGTGTAGTTTGGGTTAGTTACAAGAAAATTGAGAAGAGGAATTGGTGAGTTTATATCATCATTGCTTGTGAGAATACACGTGTGACTGTGTGATATCATCCTTTGAGCGAAACACGTAAGGGAGTGTATCGTGAGGCTTAATTATATATATTTGTGTTAGTACTAATCTTTTCTACAGGAACGATGTCGAGGCAACATTCTCCTGAAGGTGAGAGGGGAAGGTTTGATGTTAGGTTAGTGATTGAGGCGTTGAGGGGTGAGATGAAGAGAATGTTTCAAGAGGGAATGGAACAAATTCATGAGACGGTAGAGCGAAGACTAGAGCAATCTAAAAGCGTCTTCCAAGGGCGTAAGAGGGAGAGTTGTTCTAGGAGAGTACAAAGGGGTGGAGATGGAATGTCTGATGATGAATTTGATGAACCTTCTGTCGGGAGTTATAGAGGTTATAGTGGTAGGAATAGAGGAACTAGGGATTGGGAAGATAGAGGAGATAGGAATAGAGAGGATAATCAACTGAGTAGTATAAAGATGAAGATTCCTCATTTCCAAGGGAAGAATGATCCCGAGGCGTACTTAGAGTGGGAGAAGAAGGTAGAGATGGTGTTTGATTGTCATAACTATAGTGGGAGAAAGAAAGTGAAACTTGCTGCCATTGAATTTTTGGATTATGCCATAGTGTGGTGGGATCAACTAATGTTGAATAGAAGAAGGAATGGCGAACCACCTATTGAGTCTTGGGAAGAGATGAAAAGGGTGATGAAGAAGCGGTTTGTACCTGCATGTTACTATCGTGAATTGCACAACAAATTGCAAACTCTTAGGCAGGGAAGCCGAAGTGTGGATGAGTATTTCAAGGAGATGGAAGTTACTATGATTAGGGTGAATGTAGAGGGGGATAGAGAGGCTACCATGGCTAGGTTTCTTGCTGGATTGAATAGAGAAATTCAAAATGTCGTGGAATTGCAGCATTATGTAGAATTGGAAGATATGGTTCATATGGCTATAAAAGGTTGAGAACCAACACAGGAGGAAAGGCAATAGTACTGCATGGTTTCAACAGGGTACTGGTTCATCCGCCTGGAAGACTAACCAATGGAAGAAGGAAGAAAAGCCTTTACCCACCAAACCAAAAGGAGAGCAGAGGCAAGCGGGTTCTACTCTTGGTGATCAAGGTAAACCCGACTCTTCTACTCCTAGAAATCGTGACATTAGATGTTTTAAATGCCAAGGTAGAGGCCATATTGCTAGTCAATGTCCGAATAAGCGTGTTATGATTCTGCGTGATGATGGTGAGTATGAGATTGAGGGGGATAGTGAAGAGGATGATATGCCTCCATTAGAGGACGTTAGTGATGATGAGGAGCCTGCAGTAGGGAGGTTAGTGGCAGTAGTGAAGAGAGCTTTGAATGTGCAGGTGAAGGAAGAAGAGGAGGTGCAACGAGAGAATATCTTTCATACTAGATGTTATCTAGGTGATCGTATTTGCAGTTTGATCATTGATGGAGGAAGTTGCACTAATGTGGTGAGTAATTTTATTGTCGAGATGATGGGACTCAAGACTACTAAACACCCTAGTCCATATAAATTGTAGTGGTTGAATGATAGTGGCGAGACTAAGGTAAGTAAGCAAGCCTTGATTGCGTATTCCCAAGGTTGTAAATAATCTGCTCTTTTTAGATGGTCAATAGTTGTCACCTTTTAATAAGTTATCTCCTTTCGTAGTTTACTACCTTTATATAGTATCAAATATTATGAGTCACTATCACCTTTGTAATAAAACTTGAATGATCTACCACTTTTGTTATTACCTTTCATAAACTATCACACTTAGGTTATCAACTATGTCATCAACTTTTTGAAATTTGTCACCATTTGACTTTTCTAATAGAGTTTAGTATCCTATACTAGGTGATAGGAATCAAATTCCTACAAGACCTATCACCAGAGCAAGAGCCAAGGGATTACAAACTTTGGCAATGAGGGTCATCTTTAAATAATTAGACCCCAAGAATATTTGTTTAGTATCTTCTTTTCTATTACATATTTGTTATGTATTCCAGTTGGTATACTTGTCGGTTTTTACAAAACAATGGATAAATTCGCTAAAGCTCAATTTGTGAGCTATTCATGGACCTACATAAATCAAAGAAGAACCAATCCAACAATATGTACAATTGAAGTGAAGAACCAACCACTTAACAATCATCTGTACTTGTAATTTGTTGATTCAAAATCGGTCACTTGTTGGTTTTATTTGTAATTTTGTTTTGTTGACTTTACCCTAATTAGAGCAAGTATAAATACTTGCTAAGTAAGTTTTAAAGGAGACTTTTGAACTTATCATTTTGGAGATATTGAAACCGAGAGGGACACTTCCTTTCACGCATTTGCTCTTATCAAATTCTCTTAGAATTTGTGGTGAGTGGATTTTGATTGTGTTGTACGTAATATCAACAACATCAAAATCACACCTAATTCTAACTAGTGTGTAATATTTGGTAAGGAATTAGTTCTTTTCTTTTCTATCCTTTTCACGCCATTTTTAGGTTCTATTTTCAATTAGGGTTCATGCCATTTTAATCATGTATCATTCAATCAAATCCTAAATTGCATTGTGTGCTTGTAATTAGACAAAGACACGTCATATTTTGGTATCAGAGCATAGGTTTTGAGAAGGGAATTTCATGTATCATAAATTAGGATTTAGGGTTCTTGTTCCTTCATTCCATAAATTGAATTTATGAGAAGTGGAATTGTGTTTTTGTGTTGAATTATTCCTTAATTCTATAGCATTTGTGAATTAAAACTCAAAGGAGATTGAATTAGGGTTCCTTTGCCATGGATGAATTAAAGGAATCATTGTAATTGGTTTCCATTAGAATTGAAATTAAATTGATTGTGCCATATTCTACATTGGTAAATTCGGAATTGTAAGTGTAAAATTTCAGAAATTTTTCCTTGTGTGGAAGTCATCTTGCTGTGATACTTTTGCCGTGAAGATTGGGAAGATATTTTCTTCAAACTGATTCCATATTTATCTTGTGTAGTAAATTGTGCATGAATTCCCTTGAATGCACTTAGAATCATTTGTGTTGAACCATGATTAATTGTGATTGTGGAATTGTTCTTGTAGGTATTGCACCATGAGTGTAGGTGAGGTGTGAAGTGTGGGTATACCATGGGTGTAGACGTGTTGTTGTGAAGGTGCTTATTGCCTTTGGTTATGTGCTAAAGTATTGTAAGTGTGTGAGTACTGTGGGTGTAGAGGGTGTTGTTGTTGTGTCGGAAGTGTGTGTTGTGGTGTAAAGTAAATTGAACCGTAGGAGAGTGTGTGTTGTGTGATTGTGTGAGTGTGTATGTGAAGCCATTGAAGGTGTGAGTTACATTAGTTATTTGTTGCATCGTGGGTGGGTGTGTGAGTGTGTGTAGTGAAGTGTGTTGTTGGCTTTTTGAAGTTAGTAAGCAACCATGTCAAATGATCGATATTTATCTATTAATGTACTGCGACGAGCTATGACTACTTTTCCTACCATTGATGATGAGCAGAGGAAAAAATTGTTCCATACCTCTTGCAGAGTATTATTATCGATGGTGGTAGTTGTACTAATATAGTGGCTACATCATTAGTATCGAAATTAAAACTTGCAACTACCCCACATCTAAAACCTTATAAATTACATTGGCTGAATGAGTAGGGTAGTCTCCATGTTACCTAAAGGGCTAGGGTACTTTTTAGTATAGGGGATAAATATATCCTTCCTATGTGTGCATCCCATATATTGCTTAGCAGGAGTTAGCTGTATGATAGGAGGGTTTTGCATAATAGCTATAGAAATACTTATATTTTCCAGTAGGAGGGTAAACATATATTATGGGAATCTACCCTGCAGTTCTAGCTGTAGGGGAACGAACTTGGATGTGTGAGCCCAGACATCTACATATGGCCATTTTTATCAAATAATGTTTGATTTTTGCACTTTAGCAAGTACATTGATCGGTTTTATAGAATGGCCAAATAATATGCACTAAGGATCAACTTGCAGGACATTCTTGGACTCACATCCAATGGTCCACAATGTGTCCACTTGACTTGAAGAATCGGCCACTTGGAAACCATCTTTTCGCACTTGTAATTATCATTTGAAGAACTGGCTAATTTTTGTTTATTTTGGTACTTATACTTTAATTTTAGAATCGACCACTTAGTGGCATATGTGTAATTTTTTTAACATTTTTACCCTAATTGGAGCAAGTATAAATACTTGCTAATTAAGGTTTTTAAGGAGCTTATGTCATTTTGAAAAATACACTTTATTGTTGTGAGAGAGAGAGTTCCTCTTGCTAAAACATCCACTCTTATCAATTTTTAGGAAATTGTGGTGAGTTTGGCTTGGAATTTCTTGTGAGTAATATCAAAATCTTCTAAGTTGCTTCCTTTTATTACTAGTGTGTAATATCTAGTGATAATAGGTTGATTTATCTACTTGTTGTTCACGCCAATTTAGGGTTCATATTGCTAGGATTATAAACCAATTTTAGATATTAGAATTGCATTTTTTATGT
This sequence comes from Laguncularia racemosa, assembly GCA_037954665.1. Taxonomy (NCBI): domain Eukaryota; kingdom Viridiplantae; phylum Streptophyta; class Magnoliopsida; order Myrtales; family Combretaceae; genus Laguncularia; species Laguncularia racemosa. The sequence goes on along the minus strand of JBBMOL010000141.1, from coordinate 1,651,754 downwards.
AATTTAATTGGTATTGGAATTCCTTTGTGATTCATCTAATTTGGTTCACGCCATTGAGACTTGTTCATCCTTGATTCACGCTAATTTTAAGTATAATTGAGCATTTGTAGGATTAATCATTTGGATTGAGTTCATGTGCTTAGATTCATTTTTAAGCACATCATAATTTTGGTATTAGAGCATAAGAATTAATGAAAGGATTTGCGTGATCATCATTTGACAATTAAGGTTCTTGGAGTTAATTTCTTGATCCAAAATTGTTCAAGTGAATTGTAATAGTGCTTGTGGAGTTTATTTTATTCTTGTTATTGTTCATTGAAGTAGACGTGGAAAACTTGTGGTAGCTTGCTTTCCTTGAATTTATCGTGAGTAAGAAGGAGTGATCCTTGGTGATCATTTAGAAAAGTGGAAATTTGACATAAGAAGAGTGAATTGTGTGTTGGTAATTTTCAGAAATTGTATTTGTCATTTGTAAATTCCATATTTGCCTTATGGAGATAAGGAAAATATTTAAAATTGAAACACCTTCTTTAAGTTTAAAGCAATTCATTGAGTATTATTTGAATTTGAATTTGCCTCTTACCATTTGTGGAGAAGGTTGTATTAAGAATGCTTTTTAATTTGTTACCGTGTGGTGGAGTTAGTGTTGTGTATGTATTGAGTTGAAAGGGTGTTGCAACGTGTGGTGTTGTGTGTGTTGAAGTGAGAAAGTGCTGCACTTGAAGTGGTGTTGAGGTTTGAAAGTGAATTGTACCATGTTTGTATTGTGTGTGTGGCGGTGTGAGTGTGTAGTGAAGAAAGTTGTAAATTGTTATGGAGTTATGTTGAGAAGAAGGTGATGCACGTAAAGTATAAGATTGTGTATGTGCCGTGATTAGAAAAGGAAATTTAGTGGTAAAATTTGAATTTCAAAACAAGCATTTAAGTGTAGAGGTTATTAAGTGTTGATACTTAAACACTTGCTTAGTTAGATTCAATAACTTACTACTTGGAAGTGTTTAATTATTGCTTCAACTTATTGTTGCCATAATTGAAGTGTAGGGAAGTGTATGTTGTATTGGTTGCTTGTTACACCATGGGTGTATAAGTGTGTGTGTGTTGTCGAAGTGTGTGAAGTTAAAATAGAGTTTGTGTTTATTTTGTAGGTGATTTGATTGTTCTAGTGGGTGAAGTGTTGTTATAGTGAAGGGAGTGTGTAGCAATTGTTTTAGACTATATTTGTACATCGACAAATCAAATCCACAACTATGTCGAATGACAATGTGAATGGGGGCATTGGCAATGAGGCCAATAGCGAAGTTAGTGGAGGATAGGGTCATCATACTGCAGGTGGGAGAACTTTGGAGGAATAGCTTTAGGACCTCACCACTATTATTACTACACTAGTAACAAGGATTGATAGGATGACGATGCCACAACCACTAATGGCGAATCCTTAGGCACCACCACCTAGAGTAGCTCTTTAAAACATTCAAAAGGAGGTAGCAGGAGGAGGAGGAAACATGGCAAGGAGAGTGGAAGGAGATCATTATCCCTTTAAGGAGGAGAGGGATGATAACTTTAGGGTCAATCTTTACTCGAACAGGGATTTCAGGCCACCTAGGGGTCTAGAATATATGAAGCTACAGATGCCTTCATTTGTTGGCAGGGGTTCAGCAAATGACTATCTGGATTAGGAGGATAAGGTTGAGGGCCTTTTTTAGTGTTATGAGATAGATGATAACACCAGAGTTCATCTTGTTGTTGTTGAGTTCATACGGTATGCTGCCTTGTGGTGGAAGAATTTGGTGATCAGTAGGTGAAGGGATGGGGAAGCTGAAATTCACACATAGAGAGACATGAAAAAGGTCCTGAAGAAGAGGTCCATTCCTAAGCACTATAGGAAGCAACTGTTTATACGTCTACAGACATTGAGACAAGGAGGCAAAACAGTGGATGACTATATCTAGGAGTGTGAAACTTTAATGATCAGATGTGGGTCGGTAGAGTCTCCTGAGCAAACCTTGGCATGTTTTGTGTCTGGGTTAAAGTATGAGATAGCCTGTGTTGTTGAGCTACAGAGATATAGTACACTTGATGAGGCTATATAGTTAACCTTGAAAGTGGAAAGGTAGAGGCAATTAACCCATTTCGGGTTACTAGTAACAGGCCTAGTACTACTACTAAGCCCTTGGGGGCTGATGGTTAATTAGGTGGACCAAAGGGAGCAGGCGAGCATGTCAGGGTAGTAAACAGAGTTACCCCTAGCACAAATAAAGAGAAAATTATTTCTAAGAAGGGCAAAGAGGTAGTTGGATCTAATGTTAGGCAAATAGTACCGGGGTCGATAATAGGAAGATGCGCCAGATTAAATGCTTCAAATGCATGGAATTTGGACATATGGCTACACAATGTCCTAATAAGAGAGTAATAACAATTATGGAGGGCAGCGAAGAAGAAGATGAAGAAGAAGCTGTCAGACCCACAGATCTATCCATGGATTTGCAAGAGTACTATGATGATCAGAATGCTGAGACACATGAGAATAAAAAGGGTGAACATTACTTACCTATTAATGTGTTGCATAGGGTTTTAACTTTATCTCCAGATGTTGGGGACATACAGAGGGAGAACCTATTCCACGCACCTTGCTAGATTCAAGGTAACCTTTGTGTGCTATTCATTGATAGTGGTAGTTGCACTAATGTCATATCTACTACATTAGTAGATAATTTACAACTAGCCACTAGCTCGCATCCTAGCCCTTACAAATTGCATTAGTTAGATGACCGAGGTAGTCTGCATGTTACATAGAGAGCAAAGGTGCCAATCAGTGTAGGAGAAAAATATAGTGATGAGATTATCTATGATGTGCTTCCTATGTACGCCTTTCACTTATTGTTGGGTAGACCTTGATTGTTTGATAGAAAGGTGTTACATGACGGGTTTAGAAACACTTACATGTTTCGAAAGGATGGTAAACAAATAGTCTTGATGCCTATGTCTCCATTTAAGGTGCACTCTTTCTAAGAACAAATTAGAAATACCTCCAGTTCTTCCAAAAGTCCGGTAAATAGGCAAACCCAGACATTGGGCTTCAATCCAAGAAATGACCCCTTAGATTTGAGGGCAAATCTTTTAGAAGCTCGAGGAGATGATGGGAATTTACCCTACAGTTCCAACTGTGGGGGAACCTGACCTGGATGTGTGAGCCTAGACATCCACATATGGCCATTTTTATCTAATAATGTTTGATTTTTGCACTTTAGTAAGTACATTAATCGGTTTTACAAGATGGCCAAATAACATGCACTAAAGATTAACTTGCAGGACATTCTTGGACTCACATCCAATGGTCCACAATGTGTCCACTTGACTTGAAGAACTGGCCACTTGGAAACCATCTTTTTGCACTTGTAATTGTCATTTGAAGAACCGGCTGATTTTTGTTTATTTTGGTACTTATACTTTGATTTTAAAATCAGCCACTTAGTGGCATATGTGTAATGTTTTAAACATTTTTACCCTAATTGGAGTAAGTATAAATACTTGCTAACTAGGGTTTTTAGGGAACTTATGTCATTTTGAAAAATACATTTTGTTGCTGTAAGAGAGAGAGTTCCTCTTGCTAAAACATCCACTCTTATCAATTTCTAGGAAATTATGGTGAGTTTAGCTTAGAATTTCTTGTGAGTAATATCAAGATCTTCTAAGTTACTTCCTTTTATTATTAGTGTGTAATATCTAGTGATAATAAGTTGATTTATCTACTTGTTGTTCACGCCAATTTAGGGTTTATATTACTAGGATTACAAACCAATTTTAAAGATTGGAATTGCATTTTATATGTTATTTAATTAGTATTGGAATTCCCTTGTGATTTATCTAATTTAGTTCACACCATTAAAGCTTGTACATCTTTGATTCATGCTAATTTTAAGTATAATTGAGCATTTGTAGATTGATTAATCATTTAGATTGAGTTCATGTACTTGGGTTCATTTTTAAACACATCAGTATAGTGTTAAACCCAATGTCACCATCAGATGTCCAAGAGGTTCAAAGGCAAATCAGTAAACCTTCAAATGACCAAAAGGTTCAGAGGTAGATAAATAAACCTTTAAAGGTCCAAGAAGTTCAGAGGCAGATGAGTAAACTTTCAGAGGACCAAGAGGTTCAAAGACATATAAGTGAAACTAGGAAGAAGAAGACCTTATTAGGGGAATAGTTTGAGTTAGTGAAGGCCATAGCAAATGATAGACCATCATATTTATTGCAGATGAGGTATATCCTAGAGATAGAGGAGCGAGAGCAACTACCCCCTATAGTATCTCAGGTATTGGGTGACTATAGTGATATTTTTACAGATAACTTGTCGGGAGGATACAAAGTCTCTACTACATGTAATGTTACAAACCTATCACTCTATTTACCCGATGATGTTCATGAAGACCTATCAAATTTGAGGGCAAATCTTCCTAAGGCCCAAGGAGATGATAGGAATCAAATTCCTACAGGACCTATCACCAAAGCAAGAGCCAAAGGATTACAAACTTTGGCAATGAGGGTACTCTTTGAACAATTAGACCCCGAGAATATTTGTTTAGGATCTTCTTTTCTATTACATATTTGTTGTGCATTCTAGCAGGTATACTTGTCGGTTTTTACAAGACAATGGATAAATTTGCTAAAGCTCAGTTTATGGGTTATTTATGGACCTACATAAATTAAAGAAAAACCAATCCAACAATATGTTCAATTAAAGTGAAGAACCGGCCACTTGAAGATTATTTGTACTTGTAATTTGTTGATTCAAAAACCGGTCACTTGTTGGTTTTATTTGTAATTTTATTTTGTTGACTTTACCCTAATTAGAGCAAGTATAAATTCTTGCTAAGTAGGTTTTAGAGGGGACTTTTGAACTTATCATTTTGGAGATATTGAAATCGAGAGGGACACTTCCATTCACGCATTTGCTCTTATCAAATTCTCCTAGAATTTGTGGCGAGTGGATTTTGATTGTGTTATGCGTAATATCAACAACATCAAAATCAAACCTGATTCCAACTAGTACGTAATATCTGGTAAGAAATTAGTTCTTTTCTTTTCTATCCTTTTTATGCCATTTTTAGGTTCTATTTTCAATTAAGGTTCATGCCATTTTTATTGTGTATCATTCAATGGAATCTTAAATTGTGTTGTGTGCTTGTAATTGGACAAAGGCACATCACTAGGTTTAGTCATCTTCATAGTAAAATCTCCACCACATAAATAGTTCCCACCATTACTAATTTGAAACTCTCATTAACTATGTTTTTTAAAGAATAAAACGTTTTCAAAGAGAGAGAGAGAGAGCCATTTATAAAAAGAAATGAAAAAAAAATTGAAAAGTTCAAAAGAATTAAAAAATGTAAAAAAAAAAAAAAAAGATACTACTAATAAGTAGGAATTCTCAAAGGGCTTTCAAAAGTTGCTTATAACTGAATTGGCCTAATCTAAAGCCTATAGTCACACACTCTAAATCTAAAAAGCTTAAAATAAATCATGTTTCAAGATCAAAATACCTTAATCTATGAAGTCAAACAAGCTAAGAGACTATTGAATTCTAATGTAGGGGGGCAAAAGAGAAACCTGTAGGAGAGGGGCATAAGCTCAAAGGACTTGACGAGAACAACTCTCAAGAATGTTAGAGATAAGCCCATCTAATTGTTCTCAAACTAAACATAAATCCTAAGCCTAATGAAAAAAAAACGAGAAAAACAAGAAGCGCATGATTAGATTCTTCTAAATGCTTATGATGCCTAAGGCTTACCCACCCATTCCAACCCACAACAAACATGAAACAAAGTCTATCTCCTTTATTGCCTAAGGGTTTTCCTAAATCAAGAGTTCAATGAGATCCATTCTAAGTCAATGAACTAAACTTAGGGAAACAATTTGATCGAAGAAGATAATGGGGCATATTTTCTAAATTGACTAAAGCCTTCCACCAAAGGGCATGTAGAGAATCAACATAACCAATAAGGCATGGGGCAACAAAACTTCGAAGTAAATTGATGAAGCCCATATCATCAAATTAGGTCTAAGAAAATTCTTCAATCAACCATGGAAACATAAGCCCATCATAGTCAAGGGAATTTTGAGATAACCAATATAAAGTACAATTCCAAGATTGAAAAACTAACCTAATACAAATGAATAGTTAGCGCACTATCTTTAACTAGTCAGTTTTGGGGGTAGTAGAATAGATAAAGCAAAAGTTAAGCCTAAGTCAACATTAGAGATTAAAGGCCAACAATTAGAATTTTCTCCCTAAGGGTATCCTATTATTTGAAGAGTTTAGGACAAAAAGAGGCAAACTAATTCCTAAGCACTAACTCTAAACACTTGAGAGATATATGAGATCAATGTGAGGATTAAAGACTCATTCCTTAAAAGACAACCATCTTAATTTTGATACATAGGTTGAAATGATGACAGGCATTTGTTTCTCTATCGTAAACAGATTTATCCTTTGCCTAATCCTTTAAGCCTTTTTTTTTAGATAATTACCCTTTAAGCCTACTAAAAAAGTGTTTTCAAAATTAACCATATCATGGACCACCCCACACTGGGGCAACTAGGCGTTTAGGGTTATCAATGAGGAGAGAAGGATAAACTAGTTTGCGCTTACCTTAGTCACATCTATTCTTGAGTAATTATTGCCATTGATAGTAGAGCCCCTATTACAAAAGCCATATACACTTTAAGTTATAAATCTTTCAGAAGGAGAAAATGAAAAAATAATCACCTCCAATCCACCAGAAGCTTGCAAGAAGAAGACAAGGAAAAAGGAAAAGAAAAAAGAAAGAGAAAAAAAGATGAAAAAAATGTAAAAGTGAAGAGTAAAGAAAAGGCAAAGAGTGAGAAAAACCAAAAGAAAAAAAAAAAGGCAAAAATGAGAGAGAAAACAAGTAAAAAGAAAAATTGAAGAGATGAGTGAAAAAGCAAGTCAATAAGCATGTAAATAGCGTAATCAAGCTTAATGATTGAAAAAAATGAAGTTAAAGGGCAAATTCAAGACTGATGTACTCAAAACCAAGTCCAAGCACAATCAAATGAATCAAAGAAAATAAACCACAACTCTATTACAAAACCGGTCCAATTGGAGGACAATTTACGTGAACCTTTTTGAAATTTTGATGAACACCGAAGATCAAATGATGCAATTGCAATCCGTATATGTAATCTTCACCATATAACAACAAGAATAATTGAAATCCACGTGAATTTAAATCAAAATGGATTGATCAAAACCGTAACATCAACTTCCTCTTCAATTCTAATTCATGCCAACCATGAAATGATATTGATTTCAAGTACTAAAGAACAATCAATCTTAAACAAGATAATTGTTCACAAATTGCGATCACAAATATGTCCAAGAAACTCTAAATCAACCCTAGATATGACTCACTAGAGATGAAATGAAAAACAACAAAAAAAGAAATTGATATGACTCACAATTTCCCCTTGTTGCACTCGCCACAATTCCAATTCTTGGGTTGAAATTGATAAGAGAATTAGAACTAGGATGAACCCTAATTCCCACACGTTAAGTGTTTGTGTCTAATATGCAAAATGGCCTCCTCAAACCCTACTATAAGCAAGTATTTATACTTGTTACTCCTAGGGTTAGAAAATGGTCAAAATTACAAGTTTGCCACTTTTAAGGTGGCTAGTTCTAAATGAAAATTACAATAAAATGAAAGTGTCCCAAGAGAAAATACAACATAAAATAGTTCATAAAGCAATTACAAAGTACAAAATATCATAAGTCTTCATGAGCTAATGCTTCGAAGTGGAAACAATCACAGCGGATCTTTGATTGTAATTCTAAAGATGTCCCGTATCCATCGACTAGTGTAGGACATATTGGCATCCCATGGAGAATTATTTTTGTACCTGTAAGATTATTTTTCAAATACTTTTAGATGAAAAGAAATGACATAAAATATGAGAGATTTGGATCATCATCCAACTCAAGTTCTGAAAGTGTTGACGGTGCCGGAAAATTTCCCAGCAAAGACTTACAACTCAAAGCTTGAAGCCCATGGGTCTACCCACGACACCACCCTTCAAGAGGCTCTTTCAATTAGAGGAATTGAATTATCTTAGGTAGAAATTACTCATGAAACTAGGGCAAGCCTATTTTAGTTTTCCCTAGAGTTCTTCACTTGTAAACATAGGATGTAATGGAAATCAATTCTTTCAAATCAGCTTGTACATCATATTCCCTTTGTTTTAAACCACTGACCAAAAACCTATGTTACAACCTATTAAAGGATCTAATTGATTGACAAAGGTGCATCACTAACAAGATGAACCATAATTTTTAGAGTTAATAACAGGAATCAAAATCCAACAAGACCTATTATTAGGGTAAGAACCAAAGGATTTTGAATCTTGGCCATAAGGGCCCATTTTGAGCAAATCAACCCTAGAATTATTCATTTACTAACCTCTTTTATCTTATTCATGTATTATATATTCCAACAAACACACTTATCAAGCTTTACAAGGCGATGGACAAACTCGCTAAAACTCAGCTTGTGGGTTATCTATGAACCAACCTAAACTGGTGATGAGTTGGGCCGACAAATCCTATAGAAGACCGGCATCTTGAAGACCAATTTCTTTTATATATTTTTCATTTTCATGGACTATTTATGTTGTAATCATTTTGGAATACTTTTATTTTGATTGTAATTTTCATTTAGAACCGGCTACCCTAAAAGTGGCATAGTTGTAATTTTGTGCATTTTCTAACCCTAAAGGGAGCAAGTATAAATACTTTCCTAAAGTAGGGTTTGAGGAGGCCAAAATTTTCAGAATTATCATCACATTTTCATGAGAGGGCTTAGGGTTTCCTTAGTTCCAATTTCTCTTATCAATTTCAATTTCCAAGAGTTGAAATTGTAGCGAGTGCAACAAAGGGCAATTGTGAGTAATATCAATTCCTTCTTTGTTGTGTTTCCTTTTCATCACTAGTGAATCATATCTAGGATTGATTTGGATGTTTTTGGTCAGATTTTTTATTGCAATTGTGATTAATTATCATGTTATAAGATTGAATGGTTTTAGCATTGGTTAACATCATCAATTTTATTAAATCATTGTTGACGTGAATTTTCATTGTTGGAAGAGGAGAATCACATAATTGAAACTTGTCATCTTGGTGTAATTCACGTGGATTTCACTTGAATTTATTGTTAATTGGTGAAGTTTATCATTTTTTGATTGTTGATTGCATCTTTAAACCTTTGGATTTCATTAAATTTCCATTAGGGTTCACGCAACTTCATAGTCCAATTGAACCGATTCATATGTGTGAGTTGGGATTGTTTCTTTGAGTCATTTGCATGTGCTTGGGCGTAGTTTTGAGCACATCATCTTTTGGTATCAGAGCTATATCATATTTGGATCTAAGATTGATTACATCCTAATTGAAGAATTGGTTACATTCATTGGAAATTGATGCCTTTGTTCATGAGATTGAGACTAGTTTGATTGACATTGTTTGTTTGTCTTTCAAATTAGTTTTTGTATGTGCTTAATCTTAGTTTTAAGCACATTAGTTAAAGTCGAGAATGAATCTAAATCTTGAGAGAGTGAGAAAGCCCTCTTAGATTAAACGATGTAAAGAGTGAGATACCTATTCCTAAGAAGAAAAAGATTGTCGAAGTCTTAAAGTCAAACACCAACCATGAGTGTTTGCCCAAAGGTAAGAGAAGCCATTTGTCGCCAAGTTAATATCAATGCCCCATAACATTGGAGTCTTTGAGAAGAGTAGATCAAACAAGTTAAGGTAAAACACTAAGAAAATTCAAAGACTTAGCAAGAGAATTTTCTAGATACTTGAATGATACAAGCTAAGATACCAATCAGGCTCAATTACCAATACCTCTAATCACAAGCCCAATATAACATCATAATAGAGCAAGTTACAATTAAGTAATGGGGCAAGCCTTCTACTTATTAGCAATCTTCAAAGCCCATAGGGCTCCCTTACTTGTTAGCAATAAAAAGGAGAAAAAAAAAAAAAGGAAGAGAAAAAGAGAAGTTTTTCAAGTTTTGCAATAAAGGCTTTAGCCCAACTTATAAAAAATGAGAGCTTTAAAATATTTTCTTTCATTCGGAGCTCTTAGAGGCCCTAAAACTAAAAGAGCCTAAATTTAGTGGATTCACTTAGATAAAATTAACAATTAAGTAATCAGTTGTCTTAACCGATCAAGTCTAGGTCCATCTATGCCCTGGCATTTCTAAAACTTAAGTCATAGTCTACATTCTATCCCTTTAGATGGCTTGGTCCTTAGAGTGCTATCCTATAATCCTTGAATAGTTAGCTCATTAGAGTATTATCCCATTTCCAAAGATGGCTTGCTCATTAGAGCGCTGCCTTATTTTCTTTAGATGGCTTGCTCATTAGAGAACTATCCTATCTCTAAATAACTTTCTCTTTAGAGTGTTATCCCATTTTTCTTAGATGGCCTACCTTAGAGTGCTATCCTATTCTCCTTAGATAACCTACATCTCAAAGGGCTATCACATTTCTTAAATGGCCTACTTATTAGAATGCTATCCTATTCTCCTGAGATGGCCTACTCTTTGAAGCACTGTCCCATCATCATTGGATGGTCTATTTATCGAAGTGCTATTCTAACCTACTTTATTCTGATGGTTTGCTCATTAGAGTATTATCATATATTCCTCGGATGGTTTACTTATTAAAGTGTTATCTCATCTTTAAATAGCCTACTCATTAGAGTGCTTTTTATAATCCTTAGATAGCTTGCTCATTAGAATGTTATGTTGACTCCTTAGCTGCATACTCGTTAGAGTGATATCATGTCTCCTTGGATGGCTTGCTCATTGGAGCACTATTCCTTTTTATAAAAGTCATCAAATAGCATGCACATTAGGGAATTTTCCTATCTCCTTAGATAGCTTGCTCATCAGAGTGCTATCTAATCCACTGTGGCTTTGATTGCTTGCTTGTTGGCACAAATTCTATACCCTTAGATTGCCTATATTTGATTTAAATTATTTCCCTAAATGCTTGGTCTCAATGGCAATTGGCACCTTGAGATATTTAAACACATTTAGTTTGTCTTAGCCCTCTCCATAAGCTTAAACTTGTTAGTAGCTAACACCCTTCAATGTCCAAGTTTGTTTAGGTCACCTGGCCCTTTAAGCCTAGACTTGTCAGTAGATGGTAAGCTTCGATGTCTAAGTCTATTTAGATTTCCTGGCCTCTATTCCTAAAGCCTAGTCTTGTTAGTAGTTGACATCCTTTAATGTCTATGTTTGTTTAGGTTACCCAGCCCTTTAAGCCTAAACTTGTTAGTAGCCAGCGCCCTTCAATGTCATGACCACTTAGATTGCCTAGCTTCCTTAAGCCCATTCTCATCAATAGCTAGTACCTTTAAATTATTTGATATCCTTTAAGCCCAATCTTATTGGTAGCTAGCATATTTAGATTGTTTGATTCCCTCTTAAGCCTAGTTTCATTAGTGGCTTACATGTTTAAATTATTTGAATCCTTTTTTAAAAGCTTAGTCTTGTTAGCAAATGACACTTTCCTAAATTTAGATTTTCAAAATTCAACTTAAGCATAAATGGGTAGTCTTTTTTGTCTTTGTAGTAAAGTTTTCATCAAATTTTACTATAAAAAATAACATCTTTAGATACTCCATTTTTACCCTAAGAATCCTTTTTCCCTTTTTCTCTCTCTTCGAAATTCTCTCAAACAAGGGGAAATCGAAAAGAAAAAAGATGTTAATCACTTCCCCACCCTCAAAAAATTAATGCCCAATGGTCGATTGCATCCAACAAGTCACGAATCAATTCACTTTGGATCAAAAGCAAAGTTAGGGTTAAGGTTCTTAAGTTCTAGTAATATTATTCAAGTTTAATTGGACGAGTTTCACTTCTCTAATTGCGAAATTATTTGAGGGGGTCACTTTCCCACCTTAGGAGAAGTCGTTCCAACTTCCAACCACCACCCACCTATCATTAGTCACTAGAGCTGCCATCATCGCATGGTAATTTTTTTTTCTTCTTTTCTTTTATTTCTAATAATGTATCATAAAATAATTTCTTTTAATAACAATTGTTATTGTAGAATAATCTTAAGGTTTTAATATCATGTATTAGTTGCATACTTCCTATTGCATAGTTAGACTTTCATTAAAAACAAAATTTTATACAAACTAATAATCTCATATTTTTATTGTATGCATATTATTGTTGTTACTAACATGTGTCTTTTTGTTGATTTAAGGTTCTCTTGATATCTAAAGTCTTTTTCATTATGAAATAATTTCAGAAAGAAACGTTTTTTTTTTTAAATTTCCTTGAAAAAATGTTTTATCATTCTGAAAAAGTTGTTTTCTTGAACAAAATCTTTTAATTGGCCTTTTTCTCCATAAACTAAGGCTTCATTTAGATTTTTCAAAAGAAACAAAAATTAGTGTTTTTAGGTTTTTCATAGAAAATAATCAAATTGATAATGACATAAACCTAATGTTTTTTCAAAAATAAAAATAACCAACTATCAAAATAAACCATCATAATTTAATTTCAAGTATCAGTTATATAGGATGATTATAAAAAAAAATTAATTTTTCAAGAAATCATAAAAATAAAAAATAGAAAAATAAAAAGAAAACATTTAATTTGTTTTGTCATTTTACTAATTCTCTCTCTCTTTTTCTTTTCTTTTCTTTTTTTTTTTTTGGAAATACGAAAAGATATATGGTTCGGTTTTGTTCTAATTGCTTTATTTACTTTCCTCTTTACGTTAGGTAGATCTTTTTGAGAGTACTGATGAATCTTTGTGTTTTGCAAGAGAACAAAAAATAAAAAATCTATTTATTTGTTACTTTTTATGCTTATAGATAATTATACTAATGTCTTTTAAAAAGGGAAATTTTTTTCTTTTTTTTTCCTTGTAAAGTGGAAAGATCATTAACGAAAGCCCTTTTTACCATAGCTTTTTAAAATTCTTATATGGAAATCAAAAGTTTTTAATTAAGATAGCTCTTGAACTTAGTTTTCTCTAGATTTAACATATATATACATATATGGTTTTCATGTATCTTAATGGCTGAAATTAGGATCAATCTACTCATTTGATCTTAATTTTCTATTTTTCTCAATTTTGATTAAGTAGTAATTTTAGTCTTTAAAAAAATTATTTTTAAGAGTTTTTATTTTAGTGAAAATTCAATTTTCTTAAATTTTGTTGAATGACTTATATTGAATGGGCTGAACTTAATTAAGTTGAATTGAGGAGAAAAAAAGAAAAATTCTAGGTTGACGAACTTATTTGATGTAGATTTTATCCAATCATTCTCACTTACCTAATTAATTCCCATTCCGTTCCTCCTTCTTTTATTTTTAATTTTTTTTTTGTTTTTATCTTACCTTTTCACTTTTCACGCATCATGTTAAATTGAAAACTATTGAATGGTGGATAGTTCCCAAGACCAAGCTATTGTGGACACGATTTTTATATTTTTGAATTCAGTTTCATGTACTTTTGTAACAATTCAAAGATTGCAACAACCTTTTTCCAATAAAAGAGTTCTTCTGTCTTATCCAATGTTTCATGTTGTGTTACATAAGATATCATTTAGTTATTATATTTTTATAACATAATATGAAATAAATTTTTAGTTTATTATATAGTTTGTATAGTACTAGACTAAAATAAAAAAATTTATACTATATATTTGATGCTATAAATATTTATTTCATAATGTAAAATAAATATTATTAAAGTTTTAAAAAATAACTCCACACCATGTTTATAATCATAGATCGACTCCATCTGTCTTTATTACACACTCTTTTATATCACAAAAACCGTATTCAATATTTCACATACCAAACATAACATCAGAGAATTATACTATTTAGTTTTCTTTATACTATGCTATTTAGTTATCCTTATACTATCATATTTTATTAATCAAACACTACTTATGTTGAAACTTTTGGACAAATCTTGGTATAATGCAATATTAAATTTGATTCTATGCTACGTGAAAAAAAAAAAAAAAAAACGCTCATGGCAAGAGATTTGTGCCCCATGAGTTTCAGGAGCAATAATAGTATTAGGTTTTTTTTTTTTTTTTTTTAGACAATGTTGCAAACACTTTATGAGCTTTGGGCTTTTTATTTTTATTTTAGACCTGAAGTTTAATGTTACTGAATATTAACCCAATTGAACTTTTATTTATCAAAATTCATTACCTGAAATTTAAAATTATAAAGTATACTTAATCAAATTTTTACCTCCTTTATATTGAAAAAGATAATGTGATAAATGCTCATTAAAACAAAAAGTATAAGTATAAACAATTAGAATTAGAGATGTGGCAATAAATTTAATAAGTAGAAGATTTAGTTGAATATTAAATTCAACAATTTCAAATTTCATATGAGATATTGGAAAATCACTCAAAGTTTAGATAGTAAATTTGAAACTATCCATTTTTTTTCTATTATGGAACAATTGTAAAAATTAAGGTACCCATACTGCCTGGCTTATGATAATCCTTGTTCCCACCGGTGGACTTGGGATGGGGTTCAAAAAAATATTAATTGTTAAATTATATTAAGAAGAGAAACTATATAACATATATATATATATATTTAAAAGCAAAATTTAATAAAATATTACAGATAACTAAGTGGTTAAAAATATGATTTTGTCAATTGAGTTTATAGGTTCAAATCTCATAAAAAATAGTTCGACATTTTTAAAATTGTATTTATTTTATCATTACTTAAATGGTATTCTTTTTCTATTTTTTTCATTTACTTTTTCCAATAATAATTAATAATACTAAATATCATTCATTAAAAACTATCATAGCATTATTGATTATTTTCTTAGGATTTTAACTTTTCTTTTCTATTCTAGTATTAAATAATATTGAAATATACTTTTTTTAAAAAAAAAAAATAGGCACACCCAACCCATCTCTTGTTCCTTATTGTGTTGTTAATCAATAACTATTAAAAGTGTTTGTAGGAAACAAGCAAATGATTTCTCTCTCTGTTTATTTATTTATTTAAACTCGTATTATAATTTATAAAAGAACAATGATGACAGCGAATTAGCTTCTGAATAAATATTAATTATTAATTAGCACCTAATGGCGAGGTTTATGCCTTCCTTTGTATGCTGAAAACAAACAAGCTCAATTCACTGAAAATTGATATCGTATTATATTTTCCTTCTTTTTAACTTGCCAATTTGTTGAATGTGCACTTTTTTTTTTTTAATTTGATCATTTAGATCTCAATTTTTTTTTTAAAAAAAAAAAGAAAGAGTACTTTTCAAATCATATTTTACTATTTCACCCTTAAATATACCAATAAAAATACTAAAATAAAAAATACACATCAGAATCTAAAAGCTTTTATATATATATATATATATATATAAAGATTTAAGAGTCTTAGCTCTCAATTACAAAAGATAGAGATTAAACATACCTAAAACATATATAATAAGTTGTATTTATAATTTATCCCTTCTTTTTAATTTCAAGAGAAAAGGAAAAAAAAAAAATACTACAGGTTTGAATGCACTCAAATGCAACCATTTTCTGCGTATACCCTAACCTAACATAAAAGTTAATGGGAAATACTAGGATAGCTTGATAAGCATATACATCCTTTTTCTTTATGTGTGTATATAGATACATAGGTGTGGTCTATCTGTTTAATGGCATTTTGGGTGACCTAACTTGCAGCCATGTGTGAATGGCCGACGAATTGAATACGTAATGGTTGTCCTTTTTGGGGATGGGAAAAATTACGCTCTTTTATGGATATGTACGTGTTTCACTAATATAGAGGCCACCAATATCTCTGTTTCCATTTACCTATAGCTGCATCTGTTAGACGTATATATTATAAATATTATGGTTGAAGTTCAACTTACTACAAAAATTATCAAATTTGAGCTAGATTGAATTTTTATTTGGTTTGAAAATTATAGACTTAAACTTTCTAAGAAATTTGAAGCTAGAACTCGACTCGTTTATATAAATAAACTTAAGTTTAAACTCAAGCTTGTTTAGATAAGTAGGTCAAACAACCTCAAGCTCATGCTTGTTTAAATAAATGAGTTAAGAACAACCTTAAGTTTGAATTAAAGCTTAAACTTAATTTTAAACTTCAAAATTTATCCTTTCATCTTTATTTATTGAAGTTAATTTAAATTTTTATTATTTCAAACACAAATCTGTAAGATAACAATAACTGGTTACATCTATATGAAAACATATATTATCCAAGCATAATATACTTCAAAAGTCTACTACTTCATAATATGAAGGCAAAAAAAAAAGTGGGAGTGGGGTGGGTGATTCAAAACATGGGTTTTAAGTGATTGTATTGTCATGTCACACTTTTAATATAATATCATTTTTAATATAATCTATCAATTCACAAGCCTACTCTTGAACCTATTTAAAACTAACTTGTTAATGATATAAACAAGAGTCTACTCATGAGCTTATTGACAAGCCTATTCACAACCCAACTTAATCATAATAAACAAGTTAACTTATGCTTATGAGCCTACTCATAAGCTTGTTCACCAACTAGCTCGATAATAATATAAACATGCTTTCTTGTGAGCCTATTGGCAAATTAGCTCATAAACAAACCTGCTTGCAAGTTGGCTTGTTAATAATATAAACAGACCTATTTTCGAGCTTACTCTCAAGCTAACTCGTGAACTTAAATCAAAGCTTAAAGCTCGACTCGTTTAAATAAATGAGAACTATTTTAATTTAGAGCTTGACCTGCTTACTAATCAAACCCTAGTTAAGCCTAGCTCAAGTAACTTATGAGTAACTTGGCTAGTTTACAACCTTAGTGACACAATCTAGGTTTATCCAAACCTTTGCACAATGTCTACTTTTATTATCGATGAGTCGGTTTAAGTGCTCAAGTGATGGGTTAGATGTAGACCATTTTACCCTTAAACAAAGATACATTTGCCCAATAAGAGTTGGTGGTGGCTAGTAACGATAAGGAGGTGATGGTATATTCATGAGTAACTAGATTTTTTTATTTTTTTTTACATCTATAACATGTTTTCTATCATACATCATTTTACAATAAATTTTATTTTAAATTTCAAAACTACCTTTTAATTTTATTCTCAATCAAATATATAGTTTTTTTCCTTTATCTTAGTAATGGGATTAAGTAAACAAAAATAGTATTTTAAAACTTAATAGTTTTCTAGAGCAGTTTGCTTTACCAAAAAAATAGCTCTTTCTCTTTATTATCTTCCATTTTCTCATGACATCCCCTTCTACCCCTTTCCTCTCAATTGCAGCTTTTTTTTTTTTTTTACTCCCTCTAATGGAGCCTTTTGAAAACATTCATGGTCTCTCTCTATCACGAATCTCTAGCTAAAATAATAAAGTGAAATAGAACCCCATTTTTCACTCTATTTCTGTCTTTATTTTTGTCTATCTTTGGTATTATAGTTTGATAAAAAAACCATTACATAGGAATTGGAGGTAAGGAATAAAGCAAATTTTTTTGTCTTGGCTTCAATCTACAACTCCAAAATTGATCCTAAGGGCCTTAGGCTAGGTGAATTCAATAAGGGACCTTTCTTCTTCTCTCTCTTTCTATGATAATTGTGCTTATTGTTGTAGAATGTTAAGTTTTGATTCAATGATTTAATAATGTGTTTGGATAGGTGATTCTAGGGGCGTAGATTATGTGAATGGCATTAATTAGTTCATGTGCAACTGAATTTCAAACAGTAACAAGAATTTTGTTAACAGAAGCATGCATGTGTTATCTAAAGTGTGGTTTCGAGAGGAATAGATGAGTCGGGGTTTGTGAACAATGCAAAATGTATGGGGCAGTTTGAAGGGTAAATTACAAAAGGTAATATGTATTTTTGGTCATTTACAATTAGCTTACCTGAATTTTGTTTTCTAATTAAGAGGCGACATGTGTTTCATAATTTTGTATTGATAATGAATATGATAAATGTGAGCATACTATTGACCCATAAATTATTAACTTATTAAAGTATTATTATTGATTGTGCATTTAATTTAATAAAATAGATAATTACATTGTTTTTAAAAAAGAAAAAAAAATAGAAAAATGCTTCCCCTTGTGAAAGAACGAAGCATCATAAATGCTTCCCCTTATGAAAGAACAAACGATCATCTCCACAACCGCTATTTCTTTTTTATCCATTTTTCTTTTTTCTTTTTATTTTTATATTATTTTATTTTATTAAATTAATGTGTTTTTATTAATAATTATTTAATAAATTAATAATTTAAGGGCTAATAGTAGGCTACATGTGTTTGTATTTACTATTAATACAAAATTATGAAACACAGATCACCTCTTTATTGGAAAAAAAAAAAAACTTAGGTAAGCTATTTGTAAATAATTCAAAACACATATTACTTTTTTATAATTTATCCTAATATAAAATATGCTATTAATAAATATATATATATATATATATATATATGTATATGCAAGCATAAAACCTTTGGGCACAATTAATATATGCACTACCCAAAAACATATTTACAATGTAACCAAATCTTGTTCCTTTTTCTTCTTCTTTTTGTTTTTCTTGTTTCAATTTTTTTTTTTCATGGGATTCCACGGAAGTTTTATGTGAAGACTTAGTGAATTTTAGTATAATTTCTTCTTACGCATCTTTGATGGATTTTATGACCAGCATACAATTTCAAAACTCATACAAATGATGAGCCTTTTTATTTTTTCCTTTTGGCTCTTACTATCCTATTCTTTCTTTGAAATTGCAGCAAATAATCTTTTTACCCAAGAACTTCCACATATTTCAAAATAATACTTATTTGTAACAATATTTTGTTCCCTCTCTCCCTCTCTCCTTTTTTTTTTTTTTTCCCTTCAGAACAGCAAAGCCAATTGTTTCATCAAGAATGTCCACAAACTTAACAAGGTGATTTTTATATTTGCATTTAAACTTCAAGACCTATATGTTGAGTATATACTTATTTTTTATTAAAGTTTTGCATTTGCGTGATTGTTATTGGCTTATGCTACTCTTTCTTTTTTAATTTACATTTACATCTCCCGTAAAATAATGCATATGTGAGCTGTTCATGGAAATGATAAGCAAAGGTACATTAACCATTGAAGAAGAGATTAGCAATGCAAAACCAATAAATGGGGTACTATAAGAGTCGGTTTAGCAATTATGCGTTTTGGGATTATAGTTGGTGATTTTGAAGTGCTTAGCTTTATTTGTTGTCTCATAAATTTATGCATTTTATGCTTTTGTCAAAGGTTTTTTTTTTTTCTTTATTTATTTATATAATAGTTGAAAATTGAATTAAATAATATATGTATTGAATAATAGTGTTTAAACAATATATTGATAATAAATCAAAATATAAAAATAATAAAATCATGACAAATGGTAGTAAAAAGGATTTAATGATGGAGGCAATATGGACATTTGATAAGGAAGGTATAAATAGTCTCTAACATGTCCTTTTGACCCTTTTTCCCATTTGTGCGTGCAAAAGGCAACTTTGATCCAACAAATTTGCACATGAAAGAGTTATGTGAAACAACTCCAATTGTCAGAATAATCCTAATAGCATCGACTGATCCTAATAGCGTTAGAATGAACTTGCATCCATAATAACAAGACTTAGACAATTGCTCGTGGAATAGCAATTTGAGTAAGTCTTCTAAAATTTATGTAATTAAAATGAAATTAGAGTAATTTAGGTGGTAAATGAAGCATGGGAGTACCAAAATTGCAAATGTAGAAAGGATTTGAGAATAATTGTGATCAAGGATTTTAAATTTTTGTAGAAAAGTATTGTTTTTGCAGAAATTGAGTCCTAGAAATACACAGCCTACAACACGAACCTGTTGCACCTATATACTTCCAGTATATAGCCACTTAAATGAATTACATGTTCCCATGCCAAAATCATGAAATAAATAATAAGGTACATGGGCAAGTTACATGCCCATGTCAAAAATCGAAAAGTGCACAACAAAATACACGGTCAATAGACATGTAAGTTTAAAAATTAAAAAGTAAACTGTAAGATACATGAGCAATAGACACGGTCGTGCATCAGGCTATGTCTCACCTTTACAATAACATACGCAACACACAGACAGGAACATGTTCGTGTACTTGGATGTGTCAGACCCTTATTTTCCAAAGTCAAGCTTTTCCAATTCCTTACCTCTCTTAAATTAACTAAACACCTAAATATAGATTAAGATAGTTGTTATAGGTTCTCTAAACGTATGTGGTCGTTGATAGGAATAGGTTTGGGGATTAAGGGAGGGTATAATCGTGAAGAGAACATTCATTGATTATCAGGTGTGTGTGTATTGTGTTTGTTATTCGTGCCTGTTAGGTTAGAAATGTAAATTAATCTAAAGCCTATGTGAAATTGATTGTTTGCGTGATTGTGTCTAGTTAGGCCTGAGGGACCGAAAATGTTGATGATTGTGAGGTAGCACCTTGATGATCGGTATATGGCGTCATCCCAAGTGGAGCAATGTATTGAAATAATTCAGGTAGATTTAGGATGATATGGACTCATGGACAGTGAAGAGTACCCACTATCATATATGTATATATGTATGGTATAGAGTCATAGATAGTGGAGAGTACCCACTATCATATATGTATATATGTATGATATAGACTCATGGATAGTAAGAAGTATCCACTGTCGTATATGTATATATATATATCTACATATGATCTAGATTAATGGACTTATGGACAATGGGGAGAACCAATTATTGTATATATGTGTATGTGTGTGTGTGTGTGTATGTGTGTGTGACGTGTACATTGAGATTGTGATGTTGAGGTTATGTGTCAGAATAAAGGATATGAAAGACAATAAATTGTTGCTTGAATATCTTGTTGCATCATGTTTGTGTTTGTATTACGACATAACATGTATGTATGATTATTGTTATATATTATAATAGGCATTAACTCACCCCTTGTATAACCCTTTTTCAGTTGCAGGTACTTTGGGTGAGATTGTGGGGTATAATGAGATGCCAGTGAACATAAACTAAGAATTGGGTGATGATGTAGAATATGTGTATTACGAAGAATGACTAGTAAGCTAGAAGGAGGACTAGCATTGAATATGATGTTTAGACTATTTTGTTCATTGTGTTATATCAGGACCTTATTTATATTTGAGTTTTGATATGCTTCCACCGTGATCAATTATAGAAGATAGACTATGGTTATTATTGTGCATAGTTTATTATTTGCAGTTTCTTTATATATGGGGAGACCAAGTAGGATGTGTTAAACCACTTATGCATGTATGTGGAGATGTCTTTTATCAACTACTTTGATGATTGGATGTTAATTGTAGAGTCTAGCTAATTCTAAGCTATTTCGTGTCTTCACTTAGTAAGGATACGTGGTGGGTTGTATTTGCTCTGGGTTCTAGGGCGTTATCGCTTAAGTTGGTATCAAAGCCTAGGTTTATTAATCCATAGATTACCTAAGAATAAAATTTTTGGGATGGTGAGACATGATAAGAGTGGATAATAAATGGGACTAATGATTGTAGAAATATATTTTCCTTTCGATTATACTTACAATATTATTGTTAGAAGTTTGATATCCTGAGACAACTCTTGTTTTCCATTTTGGACTCACCTACAGAAAATAATATTACTGAACTATTGAATCAATTAATGTATAAGATGATGAACTTACAACTATCATAGATACAATGCATCATTGATTAGAAATCCTTTTAGGTCGCATAAATGTCATAGAAGCTGCTAGGTTACTCGTCAGTCAGGATGAGGATGAAGAAACTATAAATCGAGCCCCAAATAGGAATTTTGACTTAAAGGATGACCTATCCCTTAGACAACACCATTAAAGGATTCCCAAGGTTAAAAACATTCGTAGAGTTAAATTAGTGTTTTATAGGATGCCACATAGGAATTTTCAAGAAGATGACTATTTAGAACCTGGCTTTGAAAATCTACACCATGACAATCATGTAGATAACTTCACTAGGCATATTAAGGTAGATCTACCTACATTCAATGGGAGTCTTGACCCAACCATCTTAATAGATTAGATAATTGCCATAGAACAATACTTTGACTTTTATAGGATGCTTGAGAACAGTAGTGCATTTTACTGAGATGCTATTACTTGGTCAAGCCAAATTATACTAGACCAATGTATAATGATAGCTTTTGTGATTAAGATAACCATCTATAGGGCATTGGGTAGAGATGAAAATCAAATTGAAGGATAAATACATCACTTTATCTTATTAGGATAAACTCTAACAACAATATATCAACCTTAAGCAAGGAACCATAATAGTTGAGGAATATGTGGCTAGCTTTGATGAGCTGTTGATTAGTTGCAATGAGCCAAAGTTACCCAAGTTGACACTTTCTAGGTCTAAGAATGGGTTATGCTCTAACATTAAGAGAGAGCTTCAACCTTATTATGATGATACCTTGGAATAGACCTTCTAACAAGCCTTAGAGATCAAAAAATGGTTGAAACCATAGAGGAGGTTTAGTTCTCAAGTTGGGGAGCAAGTCTATAGGAGTAACAATCTTGGTGAGAGATCTAACAGGTCCATTGGGAATGCCTCTATAGCACCTATGTCTAGCAATCTTACTATGACTCAGGATAAAAACATCAAAGGTAAAAACATAGCTACAAAGAGTTCAAAGGTTAGCTCAAGTCAGAAGTGTTATAAGTGTTAGAGTTCTAGTCACGTTGCCTATCAATGCCTAATTAAGAACCTTTATGTAGGAGAGGGAGAACCATTAGAGAATGAGGATTGTGAGGAGTTAGATTATATTTTAAAAGAGGGTACTGGTGATGAAGATGACACAAGCTTGACTTTTGAGGAGACTAATTTGAATGTGCTTAGGTTTTTTGATTACCCAACTTAGAAAGGAGGATGATTGAAGAAGAACTAGCATATTCCACACCTACACAACATGTAATGGTCACAATTGTAAAGTAATCATTGATGGGGGTAGGAATATGAATGTAGTTTCACAAGTTGTTGTGTCTAAGTTAAGTCTTAAACTAGAATCACACCTTAATCCTTATCAGGTAGCTTGAGTAGATAAGATCACCTTACTTGTCACTTAGAGATGTTTAGTTCCCTTACAATTTTCTACGTATATAGATAAGATTTAGTGTGATGTTGTGCCTATGGATATTACTCATGTCCTTCTAGGGAGACCTTGGTTATATGACTTAGATGTGATTCATTATGGTAGGGCTAACACATATGTATTCATGTATGATGGTAAGAATTAAGTTTGATCCTTCTTTACCAAAAGAACTTAAGGTTAGTACCAATAAAGAGTCAATTAATAATATAGATTCCAAGAAACCCCTCCATGTTTTGAATGCAAGAGAATTTGAGCTTGAGTCTAAAGAAAGCACTTTATAAGCTTTAGTGGTTAAGAAAGTCGAGGAGTGTAATCCTAAGCTAGAGTCATACATATCTGTAAAGTTGAAACCTTTACTTGAGGAGTTCAAAGACCTTACACTAGATGAGCTTCCAAATAGGTTACCTGATCACTATGAACCATCTATATAAAATAATAGTGAATTTTATAGCAAGTATAATAGGTCGGAATCAAGTAATATGGAAGTGAGTAGAGTGTCGATCCCTCGAGGACTAAAGAGATTACTAAACCTATAATAACTTTTACTGATATCTAGGTAATTCAAAGAAAGATCCTTTTAACTACTTAATTAAAAACTGAAATAAAATCTACTCAAACAAGAACTATGAGAATATTATAAAATAAACCTTTCAATTGAGAAAGTCGGAATTAAGAAGTCACCCTAAACACGCTAATCAAATTGCCATCATGTTATTTGGAGTAACCTATGTATGGTTATTCAAATGGGTTTATAACCATAAACCTTCAATTAATTAGTCAACTTTCATATCTCTAATTAACAAAGGATTCTAAATTACATCCATACACTTCCCAGTGCTATGATTGCCTAATGCCCTAATGCAATTACCTCTAATTCCTTAGTGGATAATTAATTAGAACATTGCTTTAAACTCCAGATAAACCCTAATTTAACTGATTAACGCCGCTTCCACTTTGTTATATTAATCCAATTAAGAATCCCTAACAAATTTTATCTCAACTCCCGTATTGATAAAATTTCTAACAATTAAAACCTTTAAGAATTTCAAATGAAATTATAGGAATTGCAATTATGAATAATCCACAAATACCTTAATCTAATAACATGACTACAATTATCACTTTAGCAATCTAGGGTTTCATTCTTCTCCCTACCAATTGAATCTAGCCAGCCATAGATTTAACAATGAATGCACAAGTTACAATGGAATATTTGAGAGAATTCATGAATAATATAAACACAAGTCACAAAATTGCATAAATAAATAAAGATCAGAAATCACCAATTTTGTGATACAGTTGGAGAGAATTCAAACACAAAAACTCCAGAGATCACTTCCCAAAGCCAACTATAAATACTTCTCAATTGATCACAAGGAAAACTTGTTTCAATCTCTTGTTCTTGCTATCAAAATGAAATATTCTCTCAAAGAACAAAAGTCTGAAAACTGGAAATTGCCAAAAGTCCCCTCCTTTACGTTTCTTCTCAAAGGAATATATAAAAACAGTCAGGAAAATGAAGAGTCGCATTTTTTGCAAGTGTTCCACCACATGAGGCACGGTCGTATGATAAGTGGTGTTTCCACCACCACATGAGGAATGGCCGTAGTCTCACCCCATAGGCTCCTCGGTATCTTTCACAGATGTTTCCACCTCTACTTGAGGCATGGTCGTATGATAAGTGGTGTTTCCACCACCACTTGAGGCATGGCCATATGATAAGTCTTGCCTACTGATTTTCTTCATTTCTTCATGTTTTTCAACTCCTAATGCACTATTTTCCTGTCTGAGTCCATTGATTCCTAAAATATCAAAATACAAGCACTTCAGTATCTTTATCTTGGTGATTTGTTTTCAAATTTAACAATAACAACCTCCAAATCACAAGATAAATCATGAGATAATATGCTGTTATCAACTCCCCCACACTTGAACTTTCGCTTATCCCCAAGTGAAAGAAAATCAATGTAATAATCTGTCATTGAAAGTATAAAATTTCCTTCTTTCAACAACTCATTCATTCTTTCTTTCATGATTAGTGACTTGAATGGTTGGTGCGTACCACTCTAACTAATACGAGAAAATGTAACTAATGTACCATAGTTAAAATTGAGTAGTTAATCTAGAAAGAATAATCTTCTAATCCTAGTGTTTAACAATAGAATTCTTATTTCCGAGAGTAAATTCTCAGTTCAACAAGGCAAAGTACTCAATTAGACTTCACTAGCAACTAGCAAGTATATAATCTCTCTAATTACTTATCTAAATAAGTTAACACACAATGAAAGCATATGGTATCCATTCTTTCCCTAGATTTTCTCCCTTTTTCAAGTCTCATTTTGCTCTTTAACTTGATTAGTCAAGTTTATTTAAATTACCAAAATTGACAGGGGAGTCAGACTTCACTCTTTTGAGGGACTAAAGCCCGCTCATATCAACTTGGTTTCTATTCAAGTACTTAATTTTAGCCTTTCCACTCTTCTCGTTATTGTGAGTTCATTGAGTCGGCATATCCCAAGCTCATCACCCATGTAACCAGGTTTTAAAGGGACCCCTACGAACTCTTCCTCACACTAACTTTTAAGATTAGATACTCTTAACTCAGTTGCCTGAGTCATTGGAGTAAAGGCTTTGAATTTCCCTGAATTTTTTTTTTTTTTTTAGGGATCACTAAGAAAAGAATTTCTTTTACCTCTTTCACTGTATGTTAAAATACTCTCAAAGCAATTCAAAAGAAAATGTACTAGCTAAATTCACCTAGAAGTAAACTTGCTTATTTTTCACAAGTGGACTCGACCTACTCTTAGACTTCAAATTCAAAAGCTAAAAATAAGGAAAAATTAGTCCTTAAAGATTTTACTATTTAATTTCAACTAAGTAAATCAGTTACAATAGTTAGTGAGTAAGGCACCTCAACAAGTCAAGTTCTTCTCCCTTTTTTTTTTTAATATATTATAGTACTCTCTCTAGATAACAAATAATTAGTTCAAGATAGGGAAGTTATTAAACAATCCATAACAGAACAAGCATCTTATTATCAAAACATCAGTCTAGAATTACTCCCCTACACTTAACTTAGACAATGTCCCAATTGTCTATCTGATATGCACAAAAGGAGAGTAAAAACTGACAAAAGTAAATTGGGAAAAAACAGAACTTCCCTGAAATTGAAGTGCTTCAGAACAAGTGAGTTCAAATGCGAGTTCCAAATCCTCATAGCACCGAATCTTTATTTGCTTAAGCATGGGCTACCTCCCATGGAGCACTTAGTTTAAAGTCTCTAGCTCGACTTTCCTTTTTCTTACCTTGGGGAAGTAAGATCCACAATGGTGGTATCTTTATCAAGATTTTCCCTATCGTGGTAATGCTTTAGAAGATGGCCATTCACCTTGAAAGTTCGATTGTCTTCTGCTTTCAATTCCACTATGCCATAAGGAAAAACTTGTGAAATAATAAATGGTCCAGACCATCGGGATCTTAACTTACCTGGGAACAATTTTAATCGAGAGTTATATAATAAAACTTTCTGGCCTGGAAGAAACTCTCGTTTTAATATGTTCCTATCATGCCATCGCTTAGTCCACTCCTTGTATATCCTAGCATTCTCATATGCTTCATCTCTCATTTCAGCCAATTGATTCAACTAAAGCAATCGCTTCCTACCTGCAGCTTGTAAATCAAAGTTAAGGAATTTTATGGCCCCGGTATGCCTTGTGCTCTAGCTCTACTAGGAGATGACATGATTTACCAAAGATTATCTTGTATGGGGACATTCCTATAGGGGTTTTAAAAGCACTTCTGTAAGCCCATAATGCATCATCAAGTTTTAAAGACCAATCTTTTCTAGATGCATTGACTGTTTTCTCTAAAATACGCTTAATTTCCCTATTGGATATCTCGACTTGACCAGAAGTCTGTGGATGATAAGGGGTGGCAATTTTATGAGTTACATATTTTGATAAAAGTTTTTCAAATTGCCTGTTGTAGAAATGCGATCCCCCATCACTAATAATAGCTTTAGGTACCCCAAATCTTGAAAATATGTTCTTTTTCAAAAATCTAACCACAACTCTGGCATCATTACTTTGTAGAGCAATAGCTTCTACCCATTTTGAAACATAGTCAGCAGCCACGAGAATGTATTTATTTGAAAAAGGGGAAGGGAAAGGACCCATAAAGTTTATCCCCCACACATCAAAGAGCTCTATTACAAGAATGCTATTTTGTGGTAATTCATGTCTCCTAGAAATGTTACCAGTCTTCTAGCATTGAGCACATGGCATAATGTAGTTCCTACAATCGTGAAACAACTTGGGCCAAAAAAAATCCACAAGATAAAATCTTTGCTGCAGTTCTTTCCACCCCAAAATGACCTCATGCTTCTTTTGCTAAATCGATCAACAACCACCATAATAGAGTCTTTCCCCCCTTTGTGTTCTAGGTAATCTCAACACAAAATCCATACTGATGTCAGTTCAAGGTTTATATGGTATAGGTAAAGGCATATATTCACCTTATGCACCTTTCTTCCCTTTAGCTCTCTTACAAATACCACACCTTTCTAGTACCCTATGGACATCCTTTATCATACCCTTCCAATAGAAATTCTCCCTCAATATGGCTAGGGTTCTCTTCTCACCAAAATGTCCTGACAAACCACCTGCATGTGCTTCCCTCACCAATAATTCCCTCACAAATCCAGATGGAATACATAGTTTTCCTGATTTATACAGAAAATCCTCTATCACGCAATATCCATCATACATCCTGCCCCCGAGACCTCTCCATGACAGTCTTGAATTCCTCATCACATATATATTGTTCTTTCAACAACTCAAAACCCAGCAGTTTTAACTGAAGAGAAGTGATATGATACGATTCCAAGAGCTAAGATACGAGCACCAAAGAAATTGAAGTCAATCCGAGCTATAGGTGGTAGCACGGGGTCCAAAAAGGGAGGACATAAGCGACGGGAGGATACAAAGCGAAGTTTGGCTAGCCGAATTAACTTCAAGGCTGCTAGCCTTGGTGCCAACTTATGTATAGGCCGCCGGCCTTTAGTGCCGGCTTATATTTAGGCCGCCGGCCTTGAATGACCTCGTATAATTTTTTTAGGCATGATATAAATAGTGGTCTTTAGGTATTTCGAAGACAGATGTTATCTTGGTTGAAAACAAAAACACTTTGAGTGTGTGTGAATCCTCTTTGGAGATTCTTGAATATTGAGAACTTAATTTCCCTATATTCTAATTGTTCTTATCAGATTCTTGGTCCCTATAGAATTTGTGGCAAACATCAATATTGAATTCTTTGAATTCTTTAACCTTAGTGATTGATTTATAGAACGTGGACTCTATCATTCTATGATTTAATTGCGAACTAGTTTAATTTTATCAATCTTAGCATCTATAGATTGGTAATTTTATCCATATCCTTTGTTTTTATTCGATAGTACCAAATACGGAAAACCCTAAAATTTTCGAAGGATCCATTGTCATTTGAAGATTTGACTTGTGTGGAAGGATTTGTAACATTTGATTGAATTCGTATCATTTGGTATCAGAGCATTCCGATTCTGTAACATTTGGCATCAGAGCCAGAAGGAGTCGATCAGAGCCAGAAGGATTCGTAAGGAGCAAAGGTTGGAGGATTTGTGAATCGACGCGGGTTAAATCGATAAGGCTATTGAATCTCAGCTCAATTGTAGTTTTAATTCAATACTGTCATTGGTTGGAAATTTTGGGAATTTATTTTTGATAAGTATTGCTATGAATTCGATTGTTGGGTGTTGAATTGGTGTTTTGGGCTGTTGTTGAGAATTGGGGTTTTTTTTGTGAACATCTATTGCTGAGAATTTTGAGTGGTAGAGATGTCGTCGCATGGAAGTGTTAATAACAACAACAATGGGAGTAATGCTGATAATGGGGGTGAGGTTGTGACTAGGGCAGAGTTCAATCAAATCCAAGAAAATATTAGATTGATTATGGAGAGATTGGAGGTTAGGGATAGAAGAAGCCATAGTGGTTTAGGAATTAGGAGGAGACATTCCAATGATGAATCTAATGCCCGTAGTGGAAGGAGTAGGAGGGGAAACAATGATGACAGGCGAAAGGGGATTGAAAACATAAAGCTAAAAATTCCACCTTTCACTGGTAGTAGTAAACCAGAGGAATTCCTAGATTGGGTGCCATGGGTTGAGAAGCTGTTTGACTGCTATAAGTGGGATGAGCGCATGAAGGTGAAAATGGCGTCTCTAGCATTCTCTGAATATGCTAGTCTGTGGTGGGATAAACTACAAACTGAGAGACGTAGGGCGGATGAGGAGAAAGTGCGTTCATGGGCTTTGATGAAAAGATTGATGAGACGCAAATTTGTGCCAAATTACTATAAACAGGAGATGTTGATGGAATTGCAATCCTTGAGGCAGGGTAAGAAAAGCATAGAAGAGTATGTTAAGGAGTTTGAGACACTAATGGCAAGGTGTGATATTAAGGAATCATCAGATGAATCCATAGCGCGTTTCATCAATGGGTTGAAGATAGACATTGCCAATGTAGTGGAACTCCAGTATTATCAGACTTTAGAGGATGTGATTAAATTAGCCAGTCGAGTTGAGCGGCATCAGCGTAGGCGGGATCAGAAATGGCGGGATCAGAAATCATATCACCACCATAAGTCAGATGATGGTGAGAGGGAGAAGGGAAGGAAGGAAAAAGGAAAGGCAGTCGCTGGTGAGGCTGTTGACTAAACACAGCAAAAGAAGAGCAGGGATATAAAATGTTTAAAGTGTTTAGGACTTGGCCATATTGCTTCTCAATGTCCTAATAAAAGGGTTATGGTCATAAAGGGTGACAAAGTTGAGATTAAGGAAGAAGAACAGAACGGTACTGAGGCAAAAGAGGAAGATGAAGACATTATAGCACATCCAGTACAGGGGGACTTGTTAATGGTTAAGCAGGATGAAGCTGTTCCTAATTAGAGAGCAAATTTATTTCATATTCAAGGTATGGTGCAAGGGAAGACTTGTTTGATTGTGGTTGACACAGGTAGTTGCACCAATGTTGCTTCAGCAAGCTGGGTTACTAAGTTGGGTTTATAGTTGGAGCAGCATCCAAGACCTTATGCACTTCATTGGTTGAGTCCACAAGGAGCTGTTCATGTACACAAACAGGTTCGTGTTCCATTAGTTATTGGTGATTATATTGACGAGATTGTTTATAATGTAGTTCCCATGGAAGCTACACACTTGATTCTTAGAAGACCTTGGCAGTATGATCTCAGAGCTAAGTATGATGGATACACCAATGAGTATACCATTTAGCAACAGGACAAGGCATACAAGCTTCTTCCTATGAATCCAACTGAGGTATAACAAACCAGGTTAATTTGCCTTAAGAAGCCCAAGGGAAAGAGGAGTTTGTTTATGTGGTCTAGCAGGATGGATGATATAGATTCGAGGTCGAATCTTTTTTAACATGGAGGGAATGATATGATTCTAAGAGCTAAGATACGAGCACCAAAGAAATCGAAGCCAATCTGAGCTATAGGTGGCAGCACGGGGTCCAAAAAGGGAGGACATAAGCGTCGAGAGGACACAAGGCGAAGTTCAGCCAGCCTTAAGCCGACCTTGAATAAAGGCCGGCCGAATTAACTTCAAGACCACCGGCCTTGGTGCCGGCTTATGTATAGACCGCTGGCCTTTGGTGCCGGCTTATATTTAGGCCGCCGGCCTTGAATGACCTTGCACAATTTTTTTTGGCATGATATAAATAGTGGTCTTTAGGTATTTCGAAGACAGATGTTATCTTGGTTGAAAACAAAAACACTTTGAGTGTGTGTGAATCTTCTTTGGAGATTCTTGAATATTGAGAACTTGATTTCCCTATATTCTAATTGTTCTTATCAGATTCTTGGTCCCTATAGAATTTGTGGTGAACATCATTATTGAATTCTTAGAATTCTTTAACCTTAGTGATTGATTTATAGAACGTGGACTCTATCGTTCTATGATTTAATTGCGAACCAGTTTAATTTTATCAATCTTGGCATCTATAAATTGGTAATTTTATCCATATCCTTTGTTTTTATTCAATAGTACAAAATACGGAAAACCCTAAAATTTTCAAAAGATCTATTGTCATTTGAAGATTTGACTTGCGTGGAAGGATTTGTAACATTTGATTGAATTCGTATCATTTGGTATCAGAGCATTCCGATTCCGTAACATGATAAGTACATACCATCGTGATAAAGCGTCAGCAACAATATTCTGATTACCCTTTGATAAGATCAAATTATACCTATATTTTCTTTTGGATTTTTATTAAATTTATTTCAATATTATAAGAAAATATAAAGAAATGATATTTAATGGTGTTTATTGTGAAAATTCAGGTTTTGAAGACCCAAAAGTAAATTACAAGTTAATTGGAGGAGTTTTTCACAAAATTGAAGAAGCGAGCGGAGGATTGCACTGAAGGCCGCCGGCCTTAGGTCGGCCTACATTCAAGGCCATCGGCCTTGAGCCGGCTTTAAGCCGGCTTACATTAAACCGGCCTCAAAAAGCATTAAAGCCGCCGGCCTTAAAGTCGGCCTACATTACTCCCCAGATATCCATTGCGAAAATCTCTCCAAAATCGTATCTTAATTAATTTGCTGACTCAACTCCTCATCAGATCAACCTTATCCTCCTCCTCTTTGGATCTATAAGTAGGCCCCTTGTGTGAACCTTGGGGGCATCCCTTTTGTTTAGCATCTTTTGTTTAACATCCTTTATTTAGCATCCTTTTTTTTTATTCTTTGTTTTAGCATCATTTGTCTTTCTTTTGAATCATTAGAATTCCCTTAGGAACTTTAGGATTTTACATTCTCTTTAATTCCTTTACATTTCATGTTATTCCAAATTTTAGTTTGAAGAAAGAATGTTATTTTGTTGAAGTTTGCTTTCAATTGAAGAATTCGAGGAATCATTTTGGAAGATTGAAATTCTACAAACTCTTGAAGATTATAGCAATTGTTTCATTTACTTTATTTTCTTTTATGCCATTTATTAGTTTATTCTTGTTGTTCAATATGAATTCCATTGCACCTCTTTATTTCAATTGTTTTTATGCAACTCATACTATAATGTTCTAAATCATCCTTGTGGGAAACATGATGAAGCCATAATTCAAACTAAAATGATCATTGTATTCATGTTATAGGAAATATAGATATACGGAATTCTCATATAAGAAGTCCTGCTATGAATTGCATTTTGTAATTGAAATCAATGCATAGGAATGTAAATGACTCGAAAGAGAAATTTAGGTTTTATCAGGAATTCCTAAGTAAGATTTAATAGTTCATGTGGAAGCAGCGTTATTGAATTTTATTAGAAATTGACCTAAGTGTTTCATGCAATATTTTTATTAAATTTTTCACTAAGGGATTAGGAGAAATTATTTTAAAGATATTAGGCAATCATATAATTGGGAAATTTATGATTGTGAATTAGAATCCCCATTTGATTTTAATTAGCGGGAGCTATTAAATTAAATTGAGGTAACATTACTTTAACACTTGATAAAGGATTAAGGTTTTGTTAATTTCTTGTGAAAATCCATATAGCTATGAGTTATTATAACATGAAGGCAATATGATTAGTAGAATTAGGGTGGATTCTATTTCCCACCATCAATTCATCATTTTTCAAACACAATTCTCTTTTTAAGCATTTAGTATAATTCATTCAATTCTCATCAAATATCATTGCCTAAATAATAGTAGAAATTGATAAAGGTCTATTACTTAATCAATCTTCGTTGTTCGACACTCTTCTCTCACTATATTACTTGATCCGATCCGGTACACTTGCCGGTATTTATTCACGCTCATTTTATATCTCTTTTGCGTGGATCACCCTTTTTGTACTTTATCACATAAGCAAAACCCTCCAGAAACTCCACCCACTTAGCTTGGCGCTTAGACAAATGATGTTGTCCCCTGAAATGTTTCAAAGATTCATGATCTATATAAATAATAAACTCTTTCGGGAGGAGATAGTGTTGCCACGTCATGAGAGCCCTTACTAAGGAATAAAATTCCTTATCATATATAGAATAGTTTAAAGTTGCACCACTCAATTTCTCACTAAAGTATGCTATAGGTCTCTTTTCCTGCATTAATACAGCACCAATCCCAATCCTAAAAGCATCACATTCCAACTTAAAAACTTTGTCAAAATCAGGTAAAGCCAATAATGGAGCACAAGTGAGTTTTTCTTTTATCTCTTCAAAACTCCTCTAGGCCTTTTCACTCCAAGCAAAAGGGACACTCTTTTTAGTCAATTCTGTGAGAGGACTGACAATACTACTAAAATTTTGGACAAAGCGTCTATAAAAGGATGCAAGTCTATGAAAACTTTTTACCTCGGTAACTGAAGTGAGTGTTAGCTATTCTTTGATTGCCCTCACTTTCTCCTCATCCACCCTAACACCTGAACCAAATACAACAAAATCCAAAAATGTTACCTCAGTTTGGCAAAAGGTACACTTCTGGATATTTGCAAATAGCTGTTGTGTCCTCAATACTGAAAATACTGCCCGAAGATGCTCCACATGTTGTTCTAGGTTTTTGCTGTAGATCAGAATATCATCAAAATAAACAACAACAAATTTTCCTAGAAATTCTTTCAGCACATTGTTCATCAACCTCATAAAAGTACTATGAACATTACTCAAACCAAAGGGCATAACCAACCATTCATACAATCCATGACGTGTTTTAAAAGTAGTCTTCCATTTATCCCCTTCTCTCATCCGAATCTGGTGATATCTGCTTTTAAGATCCACTTTAGAGAAGACTTATGAACCATGCAGCTCATCTAACATATCATCAAGTCTAGGAATAAGATACCTATATTTGATGGTGATTTTGTTAATAGCTCTGCTATCAATATACATTCTCCAAGTTCCATCCTTCTTAAGAACAAGAAGGGTAGAAACAACGCATGGGCTGAAACTCTCTCTAACAAATCCCCATTCAACCAATTCATTTACCTGGCGCTTCAATTCCTTAGCCTCCTCAGGATTCATGCGATATGCAGGTCGGTTTGGTAACACTAAATCGAGCATAAGATCAATAGCATGCTCTATCCCTCTTAAAGGTGGTAATCCTGCTGGCAAATCATTAAGAAAAATGTCAGTATACTCATTCAATACCTGAGAAACTGTTGGAGGTAGAGATTGTGGCTCCTGTAACCCTAATACACATCTCAACTAAAGCAAGTATGTTGGAGCCTCTTCTGTGATTAACCTCTCCATCTCACCATATCCCATCAATAATACCTTCTTTTCCTCATAATCATCATACTGTATTAAAGCCCTTTTAACTTCTGATGGTCAACTAATCTGTTGCTGGACATTTTGGACCTCTGAAGGTAACATAGGATTCAAAATAACTCGTTTGCCTTCCTTTTGGAACACATAAGTATTTTTGAAGCCATTATGTAAGACCCTCCTATCATATAACCAAGGTCTGCCAAGCAATATATGGGATGCACACATAGGCAAGATATCACATTCAATCTCATCACAATACTTGTCCCCTATACTGAAGGGTACCCTAGCTCTTTGGGTCACATACAAACTTCCTTGATCACTAAGCCAATGCAATTTATATGGTTTAGGATGTGGAATAGTTGTAAGTCTTAGCTTCGATACTAACGAGGCGACTACTACATTGGTGCAACTACCACCATCAATTATAAGGACACACAAATTTCCTTGTATCCTACAAGAAGTATGGAACAAGTTTTCCCTTTGTTTATCATCCTTATTAGCAAATGTAGTTAATGTTCGACACAACACATTAGCATATTGAAGCATTTCACTAGGCATTGTTGAATTCAAATTCAATCACCACAACAATAATATTCCCCACTCCTTTCAAATCACGGTGCAACAATTTTTTTTCCAATTTCCACAAGACACTCACTTCACAAATAACTCCATGCCAATTTGACTCACACCGCCACTTACATAATACACACACCACACTTTATTTCAAATAACAATAACACACTCATGTTGTAAGAATCCACTCCTATGGAAACAACAACAAAATGTACTCCACTTCCAACACAAGTTCTAACCATAACTTTACACAAATAGGCAGCAATTCAAATTTGAAATCAAACCACTTCACTAATTGCAACCCTTCCACAATTAGTAAGAAATGATTTTCAAATTTAAACAAACACTCATTAACTCCTCAACTTAATAGATGTGTTTGAATTCAAATAAATTCCCTATTATCCACATAATGCAAATCTAGAAAATTACACACCTCCACTTCCAAATTGCACAAGAAATCACACAACACACTCCATAAGCTTCTTTAAACAACAAATCAATCACAGTATGGATGGGGTAAATTTCAAATTTGGAAATTTAAATCAATAACACAATTCTACTCTTCTTCCCTTCCACGAGAATGATCAACCACAAGAAGCTACAACAAGCCCTTCAATTCAACTTCAACAAGCAGCAAATTCACTTCTCAATCAAGACAATTTTGCAACTCAATTCACAATACACAATTTCGAATCACAATATAAAGAACCCTAATTGAATGTGATGATCAAAAAATCAACCAACACTTAATTCCTTCTCTTAACTTGTGCTCTGATACCAAAAGATGATGTGCTCAAAACCAAGCCCAAGCATAATCAAATAAACCAAAGGAACACTTCAAATCTCAAACATAACTGGTTCAATTGGAATCAATAAATTGTGTGAACCCTATTGGAATTTTGATAAAATCCAAAGGTCCAATGATGCAATCAATCCAATAATGATAAACTTCACTAAATAACAACAATTATAAGTGAATTCCACATGAAATATATGAAGAAGAAAAGAACCAAAACCGTGATTCAATCATCTCCCAACAAGCACAATTCACGTCACAATTGATTCCAAAAATTGATGATGATATCAAGTACTAAACATTCAACCTTATAACAAGATAATTGATCACAGATGCAATCAAAAATCTGACCAAGAACTATCTCAATTCACCCCTAGATATTACACACTAGAGAAGAAAAGAAATCACAACAAAATGAAATTGATATTACTCACAATTTCAAAGTGTTGCACTTGCCACAATCTCAACTCTTGAGATTGAAATTGATAAGAGTCTAATGACAATTAGGAGAACCCTAATCCTCACGCAAAGTGGATCTCAATTCTGCAAATTTTGGCCTCCTCAAACCCTACTATAAGCAAGTATTTATACTTGCCACTCTTAAGGTTAAAAAATGGTCAAAAATTACAAGTTTGCCACTTTTAAGGTAACCGATCCTAAATGGAAATTACAATAAAATGAAAGTGTCCCAAAAGAAAAATACAACGTAAAATAGTCCATAGAAAGGAGAAATATATAAAAGAAATGAGCCTTTATGATGCCAGTCGTCAAGATACTTTTGAATTAGGCTCGATTGAGAATCCTAATTCGCTCAAAAGTATAGGTGATTTTGTATCCTGTAGGACTGATGATGAGATCCATGATGAGAGCCAAGTCGGAAGAAGGAATGTGGATCCTCTTGAAATGCCACTGGGACCGATCACAAGAAATCGAGCGAAACGATTCAAGGAAGCACTTAACGGGTTGATAAAGGATGTCCATGAAGCCGAAAAGGATTGGAGCAATCATGAAGTTGGAAAGGATTGGAACAACCATGAGAAGGCCCTTGCTCTTGTACAAGTCATACCAGATACGGGGTGAAGAGGGCGTGTCTTTACAAGGTACGGCCGTGTAGGAATCTCAAGGTTACATAGAATCATACACGGTCATATACACGGCCAAAAGGCACGGCCGTGTATGGAGTCAAGAAAATCCACAGAAAGATACACGTCTAGAAGTACACGGCCGTGTATGTCTCCAATGCCGGCTCAAGGCCACCGGCCTTCATTCCAACGCCGCCGGCCTTCATGTTCTATTTTTGTTATTTTTACGCAACTTATTGAAGTGATGTCGTTTTGGGCTTTATTGTTACAAATTGTAAACCCTAGTATAAAGCTCCTAAGGTTTAGAACATAGAATATAGAATATACAACATTGAAAGTTTGAAAACACTTTTGAGAGATTTCCTCTCTTGGTTCTTTAAAGAATTAACCTAGAACTTATCGGATTTTATTTCCGTGGCGTTCATCCTGACTTATCAATCGGTCTTTCATCCCGATTGTGGTGTCTTCATATTATATCAAGGTTCTTGTCTCGCTTATAGACAACGGGTCGCGGTTTCCACTTGAGGGTGTTTGGCATCTTAGGTAACAAATTCTGAACGTATTGGTATTGGGTTTTGTCACACGTTGGCGTGGTTCGTATTAGTTAGGAATCTGATCAAACCGATCTCGTATCAACTGATAAGTGAGCCTACTAAAATGCACTACAATTATAATGTAGAGATGTAGGAAGTAGATTAGGTTTCTCTAGCAAGACTCTCAAAACTAAATTATGGAGACCTTTAGCTCGGGCCCTGATGATAGGTCATGTAGGATTCTGATTCCTATCATTAGCTGACATGCTAGATTTACTTTCAAGGTCTAAGTAGTTTTCCAAAATTGACCTTAGTAATAGATACTAATAAATTAGGATTAAACTAGGGGATGAGTGCAAAACAACCTTTAAGACCAAAGAAGGTCTATATGAGTGGTTAGTTATGCTATTTGGGTTGACCAATGCACCATCAACTTTCACAAGAGTGATGACACAAGTGTTAAGACAGTTTATAGGAAAGTTTCTTGCGGTGTATTTTGATGATATCCTAGTTTATAGTCACACCCAATAAGAGCATTTGTTGCACCTAAGAAAATTATTTAAGACACTTAGGCATGAGGAACTTTATATGAACTTGAAGAAGTGTGCCTTTTTGACAACTTGGGTACTTTTCCTCGGTTTTGTTATGTCAATGAAAGGATTGAGAGCAAACCTTGATAAAATTAAGGCAATAGTTAAGTGGCCCAAACCAAAGAGCCTTCATGATGTTAAGAGTTTCCATGGTCTTGCTACTTTTTATAGGAGATCCATTAGAGGCTTTAGTACTATTATGGCACCGATCACAAACTACATTAAGAAAGAGGAATTTAGTTGGATCAAAAGTGCATCTAAAGCATTCATGGAAATCAATAAGAGGATGACTGAAGCACCTATGCTTAGGTTACCTGATTTTTCTAAAGCGTTTGAGGTTACTTGTGATACATATGGCATAGGAATCGGTGAAGTACTTAGTCAAGAGGGACACCCTGTAGCTTTCTTTAATGAGAAACAAAATGAAGCAAAACAAAGGTACTTAACCTATGATAAAGAATTTTATGCAGTCGTACAAGCTTTAAAACATTGAAGACATTATTTGCTGCCTAATGAATTTGTGTCGTATAGTGATCACTAAGCTTTTAAGTATCTCAATTCACAAAAGAAACTTAGAGCTAGACATGCCAAATGGATCTAATTTTTGCAAGAGTACTCATTTATCTTGAAACATAAAGCTAGAGCTAAGAAAAAACCTGTTGATGCTCTAAGTTGCATGTGCCTATTGGTAAGTACTTTAACTGTTGAGGTTATTGGTTTTGAAAAGATGAAAGAGCAATGTGCGACTTGTCCTTATTTAAGGGAGATCCTTGCATTGTTGTCAAACAATCAATTAGGACATTATGTTAATTATGTCCTTAAGGATGGTTACTTGTTTAGAGGTGATAGATTATGATAGGAATCAGATTCCCATAGGACCAATCACTAGAGCCTGATCTAAAGGCTTACAAAACCTAATTTTGAGAATCCTTCATGAGCAACTTAATCCTAAGGATGCTAACTTGATTTCTACCTTTTTATCATATAATTGTTGTGCATTTCGACAGGTATATTTATCGGTTCTACAGGGTACCAAATCACCTACACTATTAAGTGAGTTGGGAACCTTATCAGGACTCATATCTAGTGACCTTGAAGAACCAGCATGTTGAAGACTATTTTTATTTTTTATTTTCCTTGAACCATTTATTTTGTAAGCTTTTAGGACATTTTATTTGGTTGTATTTTGTGTTTTAGGACCGGCCACCCTTTAGTGGCATAGTTGTAATTTTTTAGTCACCTTAACCTTAAAGGGAGCAAGTATAAATACTTGCTTAAGTAAGGTTTATGTGGTAGAGAGAGTATACACATTTTTGTTGCCTAAATTTTCGTGAGAATTAGGGTTCATCCCAATTTTCATAAGACTCTTATCAATTTCTTCAAGGAATTATGGCGAGTAGCAACTAAAGGAATTGTGAGTCATATCATTTCCTTAGTTGTTTTCCTTTTCCATGCTAGTGTGTAATATCTAGTGTTGATTAGGATTAGTTCTTTTGTTTCTTAATTCACGTCAATTGTATGATCCATTTGTATCATTATATTGTTTTCAATTTAGTGGAATTGGTTCCTATATTGAATTATCATTGTGAAGTTTCAATTGCTAGTAGGATTACTAGTTTGTGTGGATACTTTACATAAGGGATTCACTTCTTTTAGTAGCCTTGATCATTGTAATTTCATTTGTTCTTGTATTGAGTGTTTAATCTAATTGAGGATAACATTATTTGGTGTTGAGATTAGTTGATCTACAAATTGGATTACAAAGGTTTTAGGGTTCACACCATAAGCTAGGGTTATTGATTTGGATTTGAATTGAGGTTAATTCAATTATTTATATGTATATGCTTTAGTCAAATTAAGGCATATCATCTTTTGGTATCAAAGCTCAAGTTTAGAGAAGGGAGTAGTGTTGGTTGATTTCTTGATCTACATTATCAATTAGGGTTCTTCAATTTGTGATCCGAAATTGTGTATTGTAAAATTGAGGTTGCGTAATTGTCTTGATTGAGAAGTGAAATTGCTGCTTGTTGAAGTCGAATTGAAAGATTTGTTGTAGCTCCTTGTGGTTGATAATTTTCGTGAAAAGGAAGAGGAGTAGAAGTGTATTATTGATTCAAATTTCAGAACTTGAAAATTACCTCATTTGTGAAGGGAGTGAAAGTGTAATCCATTGCATGTTGATTTCGGAAATAAGAGTATAGTTGTACAATTTTTCAAAATTGAATTGTGTGGATTATATGGAAGCTATTTGATTTTCAAAACACATATTAAGTAATAGAAGTTATTGTGTGTTTATTTGAATTTGAAAGTGGCTTCTTACCATTTGTGGAAAGGTTGCAATAAGTGAGATCATTTGAATTTGTTGTTGCCTTGTTTGTAAGTTGCGGTTTGAAAGTGTGTTAAAGTGGAGGAGTGCAACGTGTAGAAGGTATGTGTGTGTGGTGTTGTGTTTTTTGTATTTAGTGAAGGGTGGGTGTATGTGGCATTGTGTTGTGAGTGTTGATTAAAGGGGGATTGCAAGTGGCATAAGTGGTGGTGGAGAGTGTTTGCACCGTGAGTAAGGGAAGGAGTGGTGGTGTGAAATTGTACATTTTTGTGTGTGGTGAGATGCTACACATTGTGATTTATTGTAGTGTGAAACCATGGCAAGAAAGGAAGGTTTGAGTAGTAGAATTTGAATTAAAAAACAAGCATTAAAGTGAGAAAGTAACTAAACTCATTACTTAAACACTTATTAGTTGAATTTAATTTCTTAACTAATTGGAAGTATTTATTTGTGCTTCAATTAGTTTACTATACTTGAAGTGACAAGAAGTATTTATTGACTTGGTTACTTGCTTGAACCGTGGAGTGTAGGGATATATTATTATGTTGTTGGAATTAAACACAATCATGTCAAGTGAAATGTTTCTTTCTACTAATGTATTACTCCAGACATTGACTGCTTTTACTACTAAGGATAATGAGCAAAGGGAAAATTCATTTCATACTTCTTGTAGGGTACAAAGTAACCTATGTGTCCTTATAGTTAATGGTGGTAGTTGTACAAATGTGGTAGCGGCATCGTTAATATCGAAACTAAAACTTGCCACTACTCCACATCCTAAGCTTTATAAATTACATTGGTTAAGTGATAAGGGAAGTTTACATGTGACCCAATGATGTGCCTAAAAGGGAGTTTAAACACATGTAATTAAACTGAAATTATAATCTCTAAAAGGACAAGAACAATCCGATTCGAAAGCCCTAACATTTGCGTGAACCCTAAATCACAAATATGATCCGGATGCTATATTCCAAGATAATAAATTTACAATGATGAATTCCTTCAATTGAAATCACTAAACATACTAAAATTCCCATTAAATTACTAAACAAAAACAACGAGATCAAGCCGTGAACCTCCTTCCCAACAAGGCCAACTCACGCCACAAAATGAAGCAAAAATTGATGGTAATAACAAGTGCTAAAACCAATCAATCTTATAACATAATGAAATGATTACAAATGTAATCAAAATCTGACCAAGAACAATCCAATTCAACCCTAGATATAACTCACTAGTGATGAAAAGGAAAATTACAACAAAGAGAATTAATATTACTCACAATTCACTTTGAAGCCACTCGCCATAATCTCAATTTTGGGATTGAAATTGATAAGAGCAATTTAGATTTAGGAAACAGCTAACCCTTACATGTGAAGTATATGTTCTGAAAATTTTCTAAGCTCCCTCAAAACCCTACTTAAGCAAGTATTTATACTTGCTCCCTTTAGGGTTAAAAAGTCCACAAAATTACTACTATGCCACTTTAAGGTGGTCGGTCCTAAAAGCACATATTACAACTAAATAAAGTGTCCCAAAAAACTTACAACATAAATGATTCAAATAAATAAATTACAAGTGAAAATAGTTTTCAACATGCTAGTTCTTCAATAGGATTCGTCGGCCTAGCTCATCGCCAGTTCAGGTCGGTTTATAGATAACCCACAAGCCGAGTCTTAGTGAGTTTGT
Organism: Laguncularia racemosa; assembly: GCA_037954665.1. Taxonomy (NCBI): domain Eukaryota; kingdom Viridiplantae; phylum Streptophyta; class Magnoliopsida; order Myrtales; family Combretaceae; genus Laguncularia; species Laguncularia racemosa. The sequence continues at coordinate 1,609,582 of JBBMOL010000141.1, read as the reverse complement.
CCATCGCCCTGTAAAGCCTGATAAGTGTGCTTGTTGGAATATATAATACATGAGTAATAGAAAAGAGGTTAGTAAATAAATAATTCTAGAGTCGATTTACTCGAAAAGGACCCTTATCGTCAAGATTTGAAATCCTTTGGTTTTTGCCCTAATGATAGGTCTTGTCGGATTTTGATTCCTTTCATCTCCTGATATGCTCAAAACCAAGATTAAGCACATGCAAAACTAATTTGAAAGACAATTAGACAATATCAATCAAACTAGTTCAACAATTGCACAATTCCTCAATATTTATGAACCAATTCCCACAACAAGGACATGACCAAGAATGAATCCAAGTATGATAATGCTCTAATACCAAATTATGATGTGTCTAAAAGGGATTTAAGCATAATCAAATGGAATAAAAATTCAACCCTAAAAGCAATCCCTAATTTCGAATCAACAATTAAAGAATTGTGTGAATTCCAAAGATATAAATGGATCAGAAATCAATAAACAATGAACAATCCTCAATACATATACTAATCAAACTTGAATCAACACATGAATATCAAGATTGAGCAACAATAAAAACCGTGATTTCCTCTTAAGAAAAAGGGATTCCACGCGAAATAATGATAGGTAAGTGTTGATGAATAACACTATGAAAAGTAATCCAACACACTCAATTTATCTCGCAATGATTATGATGCAAATCTAACCAAGAACTTTCTCAATTCACCCCTAGATATTATACACTAGAGAAGAAAAGAAATCACAATAAAATGAAATTGATATTACTCACAATTTCAAAGTGTTGCACTCACCACAATTTCAACTCTTGGGATTGAAATTGATAAGAGTTTAATGACAATTAGGAGAACCCTAATCCTCACACAAAAGTGTATAAGCAAATCTGAAAAATGGCCTCCTCAAACCTTACTTTAAGCAAGTATTTATACTTGCTCTCTTTAGGGTTAGAAAATGCATAAAATTACAACTATGCCACTTTTAAGGTGGCCGGTCCTAAAAGACAATTACAAGCAAATGAAAGTGTCCCAAAAGAAAGATTACAACATAAATAGTCCAAAGAAAATAATTATAAATAAAAATAGTCTTTATCGTTCTAGCTCTTCCATAGGATTCGTTGGCCCAACTCATCGCTGGTTTAGGTCGGTCCATAGATAACCCACAAGCTGAGCCTGAGTGAGTTTGTCTATCACCTTGTAAAGCAATGTAAGTATTCCTGTTGGAATATAAAATACATGAATAAGATAAAAGAGGTTAGTAAACGAATAATTCTAGGGTCGATTTGCTCAAAATGGGCCCTCATCGCCAAGATTTGAAATCCTTTAGTTTTTGCCCTAATGATAGGTTTTGTCGGATTTTGATTCCTATCACCTCCTTGGGCCTCAAAAAGATTTGTCCTCAAATCTGACAGATCAAGAGCAGTAAAGACTTTGTTTTCTCCTAGCAAGCCACCTGAAGAAGTATCATTGCGGAATCCTAATATCTGAAATACTACAGGGGGTGATTGCTTTCTCTCCTCCATTTCTAAGATGTATCTCATCTGCAATACAAATAATGCCTCATTATCCACTAAAGTTTCCTCTGTCTCAACCCGTTCCACTGATTTTGTTTCCTCCTTTTCTAACTCATCTGTATGTCGTTGACCCTCATGGCCCTCTAATGGTTGGCCCAACCGCTCATAACCCTCTGAAACCTCTGAAGGTGGACACAAATGTCTCTGAACAGTTTGGCCCTCTGGTGGTCTACTCATCTAACTCTAACCATCAATGATAGGAACAAAAATCCGACAAGACCTATCATTAGGGCAAGAACTAAAGGAATTCAAATTTTGGCGATGAGGGCCCATTTTGAGCAGATCAACCCCAGAATTATTTATAAATTAACCTCTTTTCTATTATTCTTGTATTGTGTTTTCCAACAGGCACACTTATTATATTTTATAGGGCAATGGACAAACTCCCTCAGACTCAGCTTGTGGGTTATCCATAGACCGACCTGAACCGGCGATGAGCTGAGCCGATGGATCCTATAGAAGACCGGCATCTTGAAGACCATTTATTTTATATATTTAATCTTTTATGAACTATTTTGGTTGTATTTTGGTTTTGGGATACTTTTATTTCCTTGTAATTTTCATTTAGGGCTAGCCACCTTAAAAGTGGCAAACTTGTAATTTTGAGCACTTTTTAACCCTAAGAGTAGCAAGTATAAATACTTGCTTAAAAGAGGGTTTGAGGAGGCTTATTTTGGTAGATCAAACACTTCACTTTAATGTGAGAGGGCTTAGGGTTTCCTAACTCCAAAATTCTCTTATCAATTTCAACCCAAGAATTGGAATTGTAGCGAATGCGACGAAGGCAAATTGTGAGTCATATCAATTCAATTTTGTTGTATGTTCATTTCTTCTCTAGTGAGTCATATCTAGGGTAGATTTGGATCTTTCTTGGATCTATTTGTGGTTCTATTTTCGTGAACAACAATCTTGTAAGATTGATCGTTTCATTGAACACTTGGATTACATACTTCATTATTATTGTTGGCGTAAACTAGTGATTGAAAGGGAAAGTGGATTTCATTGGTTTATTGGTTTCTTTAATCTGATTTCCACGTGATATTTCAATCCTTATTGTGGTTATTTGGTTAATTTTATCAATAGAGATTACAATTAAATCATTTGGACAACATTTTCCATCAAAATCTTCAAAGGTGTCACGAGAATTGCTTACTAGGTGGACCGGTTTTGTGATTGATTTGAGATTGTTTTCTTGAATCTTTTAATTGTGCTTCTAAGTGGAATTAGGCACATCATCTTTTTGGTGTCAGAGCTCTTGTTGAGAGAAGGGAATTGGTTGTATTCAATTTCGTGAAAGTGATCATCAATTAGGATTGATCAAGTGAAAACCGCAATTATGTTGTTGTTGTTGTTTAAGATTGCGAAATTTCTTTGGATTGGGATTTGATTTGCTGATTGTTGGAGTTGATTTGGGAAGGTTATTATATCACTTTGTGGACACTAATTTACGTGGAAGAGTAGAAGTACAAAGTGAAGTTTGCTTTAGCAATTTTTCTTGAACTTGTAAAACTTACCAATTTTTGCCGTGAAGTAGCTTGTGGCGTGAGGAGTTGCGTTGTTTGTTGTCTTTGAATTCCATTGTGTAATTCTGAATTGGTGGAGTACAATTTGCATATTACATTAAGTTTGATTAGTAAGGAATTATTTGAATTCAAATCATATGCAATTAAGTTGTGGGAGTTAATGATTGCTATTTGAATTTGAATTCATTGTTACCAATTAAAGAAGGCTTGCAATAAGTGAAGTTATTTGAATTTCAAATTGAAAGTTGCTACCTATAGTGGGATTCGGAATTCATTTTGGGAAAGCTACTTATTAATCTTTTGTCTTCATTATTTTCCGTGGAAGTTGAAGACTACTTGTAATCAATATTCACCTTGTTGTTGCCGTGGAAGTGATACATCTTAATTGTTGTTGTTGTTTGTGTTGTTGCCTTGGAGTTATTGGTGGAGTGAGTGCACCGTGATTGAAGGTGTGTGTAGTGGTGTAAATTTGTGGATTTATGTGGATTAAAGGTGCTGCGCATCAAGATCAATTGTAGGTGTGAAACCGTGGCAAGAAAGGAAAATTGAAGTAGTAGAATTTGAATTCAAAAACAAACATTAAAGTGTGAAAGTAATTGAACTTATTACTTCAACACTTGTGAGTTGAATTTAATTTCTTAAGTACCTAGAAATATTTATTTGTGCTTCACTTATTCTAATATACTTGAAGTGATAAAAGTATTTATTGCATTGGTGACTTGTTGCACCGTGGGTATATAAGTGTGTGTGTTGTTATCCAAACTTGTTACTGTGACGTGGTGAAGTGAAGGGAGTGTGCTACAAATTATTTGAGATTACATTTGTACTTTAGATAAATCGCATCCACAAACATGTCATATGATAGTGTAAATCGGTACATTGGCAATGAGGCCAATAGCCAAGTGGGTAGCAGACCAAGTCCTCGAAATACAAATGGAAGAAAACCACCACCTGTGGTAAACCTTCAGGCGCCACCTAGAGTAAAGGGAGATTATTATGCTTTTAGGGAAGATAGAGATGATAATTTTGGGCTTAATCCATACCCGGACAGGGAATTTAGACCACCTTAAGGACCAGAGTGTGCGAAGCTACAGATGCCTTCATTTGATGGTAGGGGTTCTGCAGATAATTACCTAGACTGGGAGGACCAAATTGTGCAGACGCAAGTATGCCAACCTTCAAAGGTTCTTAAGGGCTCTAGTGACACGAGCCAACCCTTGGAGCATAAAATTTTTCAGACACCGATGTGCCAACCTTCAGAGGATCCTGATAATCATAGTCAGACAAGCAGACCACCAGAGAGCCAGACTATTCAGAGACAGTTATGTTCACCTTCAGAGGTTTTAGAGGGTAATGAGCAGTTGGGCCAACCATTAGAAGACCCTGAAGATCAGCATCATACAAATGGGTCAGAAAAAAGAGGAAACAAACTCAATGGAATGGGTTGAGACAGGGGAGACATCAGTAGATAATGAGTCTATGTTTGTGTTGCAGATGAGATACATCCTAGAAATGGAGGAAAGAAAACAATCACCACTTGTAGTATTTCAGATATTGGGATTTTGTAGAGATACTTCTTCAGATGGATTGCTAGGAGAAAACAAAGTCTCTATTGCGTTTGACCTGCCAGATTTGAGGACAAATCTTTTTGAGGCTCGAGGAGATGATAGGAATAAAAATCCGACAAGACCTATCATTAGGGCAAGAACTAAAAGAATTCAAATTTTGGCGATGAGGGCCCATTTTGAGCAGATCAACCCTAGAATTATTTATAAATTAACCTCTTTTCTATTGTTCTTGTATTGTGTTTTCCAACAGGCACACTTATTATATTTTATAGGGCAATGGACAAACTCCCTCAGACTCAGCTTGTGGGTTACCCATAGACCGACCTGAACCGGCGATGAGCTGAGCCGATGGATCCTATAGAAGACCGGCATCTTGAAGACCATTTATTTTATATATTTAATCTTTTATGAACTATTTTGGTTGTATTTTGGTTTTGGGATACTTTTATTTCCTTGTAATTTTCATTTAGGGCTAGCCACCTTAAAAGTGGCAAACTTGTAATTTTGAGCACTTTTTAACCCTAAGAGTAGCAAGTATAAATACTTGCTTAAGAGAGGGTTTGAGGAGGCTTATTTTGGTAGATCAAACACTTCACTTTAACGTGAGAGGGCTTAGGGTTTCCTAATTCCAAAATTCTCTTATCAATTTCAACCCAAGAATTGGAATTGTGGCGAGTGCGATGAAGGCGAATTGTGAGTCATATCAATTCAATTTTGTTGTATGTTCATTTCTTCTCTAGTGAGTCATATCTAGGGTAAATTTGGATCTTTCTTGGATCTATTTGTGGTTCTATTTTCGTGAACAACAATCTTGTAAGATTGATTGTTTCATTGAACACTTGGATTACATACTTCATTGTTATTGTTGGCGTAAACTAGTGATTGAAAGGGAAAGTGGATTTCGTTGGTTTATTGGTTTCTTTAATCTGATTTCCACGTGATATTTCAATCCTTATTGTGGTTATTTGGTTAATGTCATCAATAGAGATTACAATTAAATCATTTGGACAACATTTTCCATCAAAATCTTCAAAGGTGTCACGAGAATTGCTTACTAGGTGGACCGGTTTTGTGATTGATTTGAGATTGTTTTCTTGAATCTTTTAATTATGCTTCTAAGTGGAATTAGGCACATCAATCAGGATCCTCTGAAGGATGACACATCTGTATCTAACAAATTTTGTGCTCTATGGGTTGGCTCGTGTAACTAGAAACCTCAGGAACCTCTGAAGATTTGATCATATGGCTATGATCCTTAGGAATCTATGATAGTTATCTTATCTGTCTTTGCTTCTTTTGGACCTTTGATGATGACATAGGGTTTAATACTATACATTTACCATCCTGTTAGAACATATAAGTATTTGTATACCCATCATGTAATACCATCTTATCATACAATCATGACCTACCAAGCAATATATAGGATGTACACATAGGAATAATATCACATTCAAGTTCATCACAGTACTTGTCCCCTATACTGAAAGGTACCCTAACCCTTTAGGTCACACAAGTGATGTGCCTAAAAGGGGGTTTAAGCATATGTAATTGAATCAATCAACAATCACTAAAATGAGAAGATCAATTCGGTTCCAATGGGCACAAAAATTGCGTGAACCATAAGTATGAAAGATGATCCGTAGGCTATATTTCAAGGTAATGAAAATCACAATGATGAAATCCTCAATTGAATCATTAAATTAACTTAAAATACCAAGAGATTACCAATCTTCAACAATAAAAAAACAAGGTTGTATTCCTCCTTCCCAACAAGGTAATCCACGCCACAAAATATAGCAAATTTAATGGTTAGAACTAATGTCAAAACCAATCAATTTTATAACATGATAGAATGATTTCAAATGAAATCAAAATCTGACCAGGAAAAATCCTAATCAACCCTAGATATAACTCACTAGTGATGAAAGGGAAACACAACAAAAATGAATTGATATTACTCACAATTTCTCTTTGTTGCAACTCGCCACAATTTCAATTCTTGGTATTGAAATTGGTAAAAGCAATTTGGATTTTAGGAAAAACCCTAACCTCACACGTGAAATATGTTCTCTATTTCTAAAAATTTTGGCTACCTCCCCAAAACCCTACTTAAACAAGTATTTATACTTGCTCCCTTTAGGGTTAAAAAGTCCACAAAATTACAACTATGCTACTTTTAGGGTGGTCGGTCCTAAAACTCAATTACAACCAAGTAAAAAGTGTCCTAAAAGCTTACACATAAATAGTCCAAAGAAATAATTACAAATAAAAATAGTCTTCATCATGCTAGCACTTCCATAGGATTTGTCAGCCTAGCTCATCACCGGTTTAGGTTGGTCCATGGATAACTCACAAGCTGAGTCTTAGTGAGTTTATTTACCGCCTTGTAAAGCATGATAAGTGTGCCTATTGGAATATATAATACATGAATAAAAAAAAAAGAGGTTAGTAAACAAATAATTCTGGGGTCGATGTGCCTAAAATGGACCCTCCTCGCCAAGATTTGAAATCCTTTGGCTCTTGCCTTAATGATAAGTCTTGTATGATTTTGATTCCTATCATCTCCTCGAGCCTCAAAAAGATTTGTCCTCAAATCTGACAGATCAAATGCCGTAGAGACTCTGTTTCCTCTTAGTAAGCCACTTGAAGAAGTATCACTATAGAATCCCAATATCTAAAATACCACAGGGGGTGATTGTTTTCTCTCCTCCATTTCTAGGATGTATCTCATATACAACACAAATAATGACCCATTATCCACTGAGGTCTCCCCTGTCTTAACCCATTCCACTAATATTATTTCCTCCTTCTCTAACTCATCTGTATGGCGCTGACCCTCATAGCCCTCTAATGTTTGGCTCAACTGTTCATGGCCCTCTGATGGTTTACTGATCTGTTGTTGAACCCTTTAAACCTTTAAAGGCAACATCAGATTCAGAATAATATGTTTTCCCTCCTTCTGGAATACATAAGTATTCCTAAAGCCATCATGTAAGACCTTCCTGTCATATAACCAAGGCCTGCCAAGCAATACATAGGATGCACACATAGGTAGAATATCACACTTGATTTCATCATAGTATTTATCCCCTACACTGAAAGGTACCCTAGCTCTTTGGGTCACATGCAAACTCCCTTGATCACTAAGCCAATGCAATTTATACGGTTTAGGATATGGAGTAGTGGCAAGTTTTAGTTTCGATACTAACGATGCTGCTGCTACTACATTCTACAACTACCACCATTCTACAGAACCTTCCATGCCTGTCACGAATTTTTTCCATATTTCGTTCTAATTTTTGTATCGATGGTTTTTAATAAATTTCAAGGCCTAGCTCCACGTGTCAAGTATATTTGGGTAATATACTTGATGTGTTTTACTAAAGTTGGATTTTATATCATGTGGTTTTTAATTTACATAAAGTTTTTACAAGATTTTATTCAAAGATTTTATTTTATTCATGATAAAGTGAGATCGTATAAGATTTACAGGTTTTATCAAGATTTAAATCTAGATATTTGTGCTATATTTTGGGAGATCCAGCAGTTACAAAGATAAAGATATATTTGAATTAGAAATATGGTTGTTACATGAAGATATGGTTCCACAACATATGGGATATCGAGATAAGGTTCCATAATGTAAGGGATATCTTCAACAAACTTGATCCAAAGAATATCTCCAAAGAAGATCTCGGTCAAACTAATTTATCTAAGCTTATCCTCATCAAAATATCACAGGAATGCAGATTTTTCTCTAACAAGTTCAACTTATTTTTGAAATACAAAATTTCAAAATTAAATCCAAGCTTATCACGTGGAACTCCATGAACGTTACAGGATATTCTCCAACAAAGCAACCGTTATGTCTTCTACATAAAAAGGGATGTTCAACTGAAGAAAATATATAACATTCTTTTTAGAAACAAGCACACAAAAAAGTTAAAAGCTCATACATCTTCAGGCGCAAAAATATTCTTACACTTGTGATCTTATTTGTAGAGGAAATTTGATATTCCTCATTGTTATTGTGATTCCTTTCTTGTATGAGGAATTGAGAGTTGTTTCATCACTATAGTTTGAGTGATTAGTTTAGTAAAGAAGCTAGAGAGACTCAGCAGTGAGACTTCGCCTTAAAGAGGCTTATTTTGTATACTCTCAATTTTATTGATATAGTGAAACACAACCGGTAAAGACAACTGGGACCCCGGTGTGGAGCTAGAAGAGAGGACTGACGCTCGAGGCGGAACCTCTATAAATCTCTAAGCATTTTATTCTTCTCTACTCATTTTATTTATTGAACATTATTGTTTTTCTTTTTTGTTGCTCACGTCATTTCGTTAGTCAAGAGACTTTGGATAATTTGCAAAAATTGAAAATTTAAGTAATTAATCGATTCACCCCCCTCTTGATTAATCTAATTGGGACCAACAAAGTGTTTAAGTAATAAGTTCAATTACTTTCAAACTTTAATGACTTGTTTGAATTTCAAATTCTACTACTTAACTTTCCTTATTCTTGTCTTGACTTCTCACCACTTAAATACATAATTGGCAGCAAGGAAACACACATACAACACACCATTCACTGCCACACAAATTCCCCTTATGCTCACGGTTCACAATACTTCATGCCACTACCAACAATGTTCTTGACAACACATACAACAACCAACACCAAATGTACACAACCTTTACTAAATTAATAAAGACACAACACCAAATACACTCCTCAAGCTACGGTACACTTCCCGCTTCCACAAACTACAACCAAAACCGCAACTTCTATACAAAATAAGGCAGCTCACTTTCAAATTCAAAATGGAGTTTAATAAGTGCACAATTCCACAAATGGTAAGAAGCTATTTCAAATTCAAATGACACACAATTAAACTATGACTTAATGTGTGTTTTGAAATTTCAAATTGGCTTCTTAATTCACACTTCAATTCTAAATTCAAATCTGAAAATTACAATTTGCTACTCCTCACTTCCGAAAATACACTACACAATTCACATTTCTTCAATTGATCACAAAGGATCAACACTCTTACTTCTCACGTCCACTTCAAGATCACTTACACAACTTTACTCATACAACAATTCACACCATCACTCACACTTACACACACAACAAGTCACACTGCCACTCACACTACACACACACACAGTGCACTCCTTTAAGCAACAATAATAATACTTCAAATATATCACTTCCTTGGCTTAACACACACAACACTTCTTGTTGAATCCCCTTACTCCGAAAACCTCACAACAAAGGTAGCAACAACAATTCAAATAATTCCACTAAATGCAACCTTCTCCATAAAAGGTAAAACAATTCAAATTCAAACAAGAATCCTTAATGCTACTCAATAACTACTTTAAATTAATGGATGTTTGAATTTCAAATGTTTTCCTATTCTTTACACAACTTCAAATCTGGAATTTAAATCTAAAATCACAAATACTACTCCAATTTTAGAAAATGCACACAACAATACTCAATTCCAAAATCATATAAGGATCACACTTCCCTTTTTACCAAAAAATGTTGTATTTCCAATTTTACAACAAACACTAGGAAATACACTTCTTATTTTTCCTTCAAATTTCATATCAACAACAAGATGATAAGGATTCACAATTTCTCCATGTCTACAACAACAAGTAGCAACTATAACTCCTCAACAACACAATCAAACAACTCAATTATTCAATACACAATTTCGGATCAAAAGTGAAGAACCCTAATTGTCAATGAAGATCACAAATTTAACTAACACTAAATCCCTTTTCTTAACTTGTGCTCCGATACCAAAAGATGATGTGCCTAAAAGGGGTTTTAAGCACATGTAATTGAATCAATCAACAATCACTAAAATGACAAGATCAATTTAGTTCCAATGGGCACAAAAATTGCATGAACCCTAAGTATGAAAGATGATCTGAAAGCTATATTTCAAGGTAATGAAAATCACAATGATGAAATCCTCAATTGAATCACTAAATCAACTTAAAATACCAAGAGATTACCAATCTTCAACAATAAAAAACAAGGTTGTATTCCTCCTTCCCAACAAGGTAATCCACGCCACAAAATATAGCAAATTTAATGGTTAGAACTAATGTCAAAACCAATCAATTTTATAATATGATAAAATGATTTCAAATAAAATCAAAATCTGACCAAGAACAATCATAATCAACCCTAGATATAACTCACTAGTGATGAAAAGGAAACATAACAAAAAGGAATTGATATTACTCACAATTTCTCTTTATTGCAACTCGACACAATTTCAATTCTTGGTATTGAAATTGATAAGAGCAATTTAGATTTTAGGAAAAACCTTAACCTCACACGTGAAATGTGTTCTCTATTTCTGAAAATTTTAGCTACCTCCCTGAAACCCTAATTAAGCAAGTATTTATGCTTGCTCCCTTTAGGGTTAAAAATTCCACAAAATTACAACTATGCCACTTTTAGGGTAGTTGGTCCTAAAACTCAATTACAACTAAATAAAAAGTGCCCTAAAAGCTTACACATAAATAGTCCAAAGAAATAATTACAAATAAAAATAGTCTTCATCATGCTAGCTCTTCTATAGGATTTGTTGGCCCAACTCATCGCCGATTTAGGTCAGTTCATGGATAACCCACAAGCTGAGTCTTAGTGAGTTTATCCACTGTCCTGTAAAGCATGATAAGTGTGCCTGTTTGGAATATACAATACATGAATAAAAGAAAAGAGATTAGTAAAAAAATTATTCCGGGGTCGATGTGCTTAAAATGGGCCCTCATCACCAAGATTTGAAATCCTTTGGCTCTTGTCTTAATGATAGGTCTTGTAGGATTTTGATTCCTATCATAAAGACTATCCTGATCATTCAACCAATGTAATGTATAGGGTTCGGGATGTGGGATAGTTTCAAGTTTCAACTTTGATACTAATGATGCAGGTACAACATTAGTATAACTACCACCATCAATAATAATTACGCACAAATTTCCTTGTACCCTACAAGAAGTATGGAACAAGTTTCCTCTTTATCCATCATCGATGGTTAGAGAGGAAGTCAACACTTGATGTACCAAAGTAGTGGAAGTATGCACATCATGTGACATAGTTATTAACTAACTTCAATAAGTTAACAACATACTCCACTAGAAGCACCACAACAACACACCTTTACACACCCTTATACACCCACAATGCTCACACTCAACCAATACAAGAAATGTTTATTGTTACTTCAAATAAAGTCAAGTGAAATATTTGAAGCACAAGTAAATAATTCTTGGTACTTCAAGTAAAGTTAAATAAATGAAGTACACACAATTATTTCTAAGTAGTTAACAATTAATTCAACTACAAGTGTTTAAGTAATGTGTTCAATTACCTTCACACTTAATTGTTTTGTTTAAATTCAAATTCCACTACTCAACTTTCCTTCTTTTTTTTTTTTTTTGCCTTAGTTTCACACCAATTAAATGCACAATATGCAGCACCTTAACACAAGCACAAAGGCACAACTTCACCGCCACAAAACTCTCTTGCTCACGGTTCCACAATTCACGCCACCAACAACAAGTATCTATACAACATACACAACAACCAACGCTAATTACACACACCCTTTACTAAATTTACAAAAACACAACCCTACACACACACCTCTTTAAGCCACGGTACACTTCCCCACTTCCACACAATAAACCAAACCGCAACTTCAGCAACAAAGGCAGCTCAAATTTCAAATTCAAAATGAGTTCAATAAGTGCAAGATTCCACAAATGGTAATGAGCTATTTCAAATTCAAATAACACACAATTAAGCAATCAATTAATGTGTGTTTTGAAATTCAAATTGCTTCTTAACTCACAGCTCAATTATGAAAATTCAAATATGAAAATCACAACTACTACTCCTCAAATTTGAAAATACACAAGACAATTTACACTCCTCCAATTGATCACAAAGGATCAACACTTCTTACTCCTCACGGTTCACCTTAAAGGCACTTCACACTCACGATCAATTCTCAAGGACACCAAGATGTTACAAGTCTCCAAGTATACAACAACTAACAACAAGGATATCACTTTAACAACAAAATTGAAATAACTCAATTCCACTTCACAATTCGGATCAAGGTACTAACTCAACAACCCCTAATTTCTGAATTCCAAATTCAATCAACCCCTTCTCAAAACCTCAAGCTCTGATACCAAAAGATGATGTTCCTAAAAGGGGGGTTTAAGCACATGCAAAACCAATTTGAAAGACAAACATACAATGTCAATCAAACTAGCTTCCAAATGGTGTAAATTCTCAATGTTTATAACCAATTCTTCAAACGAGGATGTGATCAATCTTAAGTATCCAAATTTGATTGCTTTGATACCAAAAGATGATGTACCTAAAAGGGAGTTTAAACAAATGTAATTAAATTGAAATTATAATCTCTAAAAGGACAAGAACAATCTGGTTCCAAAGCCCTAAAATTTATGTGAACCTTAAATCACAAATATGATCCAAATGCTATATTCCAAGATAATAAAATTTATAATGATGAATTCCTTCAATTGAAATCACTAAACATACAAAAATGCCCATGAAAGTATTGAACATAAACAACAAGATCAAGCTGTGAACCTCCTTCCCAATAAGGCCAACTCACGCCACAAAATGAAGTAAAAATTGCTGGTAATAACAAGTGCTAAAACCAATCAATCTTGTAACATAATGAAATGATTACAAATGTAATCAAAATCTGACCAAAAACAATCTAATTCAACCCTAGATATAACTCACTAGTGATGAAAAGGAAAATTACAACAAAAAGAATTGATATTACTTACAATTCACTTTGAAGCCACTTGCCACAATCTCAATTTTGGGATTGAAATTGATAAGAACAATTTGGATTTAGGAAAACCCTAACCCTCACACATGAAGTGTATGTTCTGAAAATTTTCTAAGCTCCCTCAAAACCCTACTTAAGCAAGTATTTATACTTGCTCCCTTTAGGGTTAAAAAGTCCACAAAATTACAACTATGCCACTTTAGGGTGGTCGGTCCTAAAAGCACATATTACAATCAAATAAAAGTGTCCCAAAAAACTTACAACATAAATGATTCAATTAAATAAATTAAAAGTGAAAATAGTCTTTAACATGCTAGTTCTTCAATAGAATTCATTAACTCAACTCATCACCAATTTAGGTCGGACCATGGATAACCCACAAGCTGAGTTTTAGTGAGTTTATCCATCGCCTTGTAAAGCCTGATAAGTGTGTCTATTGGAATATACAATACATGAGTAATAGAAAAGAGGTTAGTAAACAAATAATTCCATGATTGATTTGCTCAAAAAGGGTCCTCATCGTCAAGATTTGAAATCTTTTGGTTCTTGGCCTAATGATAGGTTTTGTCGGATTTTGATTCCTATTACCCAAAGAGCTAAGGTACCTTTCAGTATAAAGGATAAATAATGTGATGAAATTGAATGTGATATTCTAGCTATGTGTGTATCCCATATATTGCTTGGTAGGCCATGGTTATATAACAGGAAGGTCTTACATGATGGCTTCAAGAATACATATATATTCCAGAAAGAGGGAAAATGCATCATTTTGAATCCGATGTCACCTTTAGAGGTTCGAAAGGTTTAGCAACAAATCAGTAGGCTATCAAAGGTAAAAGGGGTTTCCAATGCAAGCTAGTAAATCTGGGGAAAAGAAAGTATTGTTGATGGGACAAGGTGAGTTGGAGAGAGTTATGATAGAAGAGACTCTAGTATACCTGCTACAATTGAGATATGTCATAGGGATGCAGGAACATCAGCCTCTACCCTTTACAGTATCTCAGGTATTAAATGAGTACAATGATCTTTCTACTGATAATTTGCCAGTAGGTTTACCACCACTGAGAGGAATAGAGCATGCTATCGACCTTGTGCCCAAGTCAGTATTACCAAATCGACCAGCATATCATATGAATCCCGAGGAGGCTAAAGAATTGAAACGTCAGGTAAATGAGCTGGTTGAGTGGGGATTTGTTAGAGAGAGTCTCAGTCTTTGTGCTATTCCAGCCCTTCTTGTTCCTAAAAGGGATGATACTTGGAGAATGTGTATTGATAGTAGAGTCATCAACAAAATTACCATCAAATATAGGTATCCCATTCCTAGACTTAATGATATTTTGGATGAGTTGCATGGAGCACAGGTTTTCTCCAAGGTCGATCTTAAAAGCGGGTATCACCAAATTTAGATGAGAGAGGGAGATGAATGGAAAATCGCATTTAAAACACGCCATGGATTGTATGAGTGGATGGTTATGCCATTTGGCTTGAGTAATGCTCCTAACACATTTATGAGATTGATGAATCATGTAATGAAGGAGTTTCTAGGTAAATTTGTTATTGTTTATTTTGACGATATTCTAATATACAACAAAAACCTAGATCATGTGGAGCATCTTCAGGCAGTATTTTCAGTGTTGAAGGCACAACAGCTATTTGCAAATCTCTAGAAGTGTTCCTTTTACCAAACTGAGGTGACATTTTTGGGTTTTATTTTATCTGGCTTAGGTGTCAGAGTAGATGAGGAGAAAGTGAAGGCAATCAGGGAATGGCCAACACCCACCTCAGTCATGGAGGTAAGGAGTTTCCATGGACTAGCATCCTTTTATAAGCGCTTTGTCCATAATTTTAGTAGCATTGTCAGTCCTCTCTCAAAACTGACTAAGAAAAATGTTCCTTTCATCTAGAATGAGAGGGCCTAAACGAGTTTTGAAAAGATAAAGGAAAAACTTACTTGTGCTCCATTATTGGCTTTACTTGACTTTGACAAGGTTTTTGAGTTAGAATGTGATGCTTCTAAGACAGGGATTGGTGCTGTATTAATGCAGGAAAAGAGGCCTATAGCATATTTTAGTGAAAAGTTGAGTGGTGCAACTTTGAACTATGATAATCTATGATAAGGAATTTTATTCCATAGTGAGGGCTCTAATGACATGACAACATTATCTTCTCCTAAGAGAATTTATCATCTATACAGATCATGAGTCATTGAAGCATTTTAAGGGTCAGCAGAATCTGTCTAAGCGACAAGTTAAGTGGGTAGAGTTTTTGGAAAGTTTTGGATATGTGATAAAGTACAAAAAGGGTAATCAAAATATGGTTGCTGACACTTTGTCACGCAGGTATGTACTTATCGCTTCTCTTCAGTCAAAACTGCCGGGTTTTGAATTATTAAATGAACAACATGTGCATGATGATGAATTTAGAGCAGTTGTGGAGAAATGTTCTAGAGGCAAGATGTATGAGGGATATTGCATGATTGAGGGGTTTTTATATAAATTTGGGAAGTCATGTATACCTTTTGGATCTGTGAGGGAATTATTAGTGAGGGAAGCACATGCAGGTGGATTTTCTGGGCATTTTGGCGAAAAGAGAACCCTAGCTATGTTAAGAGAGAACATTTATTGGAGGAATATGATAAAGGATGTCCATAGGGTGTTAGAAAGATGTGGAGTTTGCAAGAGGGCTAAAGGAAAGAAAGGCATACAAGGTGAATATATGCCTTTACCTATACCTGCCAAACCCTGAACTGATATCAGTATAGATTTTGTGTTGGGGTTACCTAGGACGTAAAGGGGAAAGGATTCTATCATGGTGATTATTGACAGATTCAACAAAATGTCCCATTTTGTGCCCTATTACAAAACAGATGATGCCTTTTTATTGTTAACATTTTTGTGCAGGAAATTGTCAAATTGCATGGAGTTCCACACAGTACAGTGTCTGACAAAGACACTAAGTTTCTTAGTTTCTTTTGGAAGATGCTATGGAGAAGAATGGGTACTAAACTCATGTATAGTACCTCCTGCAATCTACAGACTAATGACCAGATAGAGGTTGTCAACCGTACTCTTGGCAACTTACTTAGAGCAACGATTGGCAAGAATCTTACTAATTGGGACTTGTGTCTTCCTATTGTTGAGTTCGCTTACAATAGGTTTACCCATAGTTTAACCAGTAAGTCTCCCTTTGAAGTTGTGTACAGCTATAATCCTACTATTCCATTGGATTTCATAGCAGGACCAACAACAAAGGAAGAGAGTCTTAGTGAAGTGAAACGAGTCAGGCAGATCCAGCAAATTCATGACAAAACAGCTGAACACCTTTAGAAGACTCAAGAGTAGTAGAAAATTCAAGGAAGTAGGCACAAGAAAACCCACATTTATAATCCAGGTGACTTGGTCTGGATTAACCTTAGTAGGGATAAGTTTCCACATAAGAAGTCACAAAAGCTATCTCTCAGATCAGACAGACCATTCAAAGTTGTCAAGCGCATCAACAACAATGCTTACCAGATAGAGCTACTAGGAGAGTATGGTGTATCAGCAACCTTTAATGTTGCAAATTTATCACCATATTTGCTAGACGACATGCATGAAGACCTACCAGATTTGAGGGCAAATCTTCCTGAGGCCCGAGGAGATGATAGGAATCAGATTTCCACAGGACCAATCACTAAGGCTCAAGCTAAGGGCTTATAAAACCTAGTTTTGAGAATCCTTCATGAGCAACCTAATCCTAAGGATGTTAACTTGATTTCTACCTTTTTATCATATAATTGTTGTGCATTCCAACAGGTACATTTATCGATTTTACGGGGTGTCAAATCACGTACACTATTGAGTGAGTTGAGAACCTTATCAAGACTCAAATCCAGTGACCTTGAAGAACCGACATGTTGAAGACTATTTTTATTTGTTATTTTCCTTGAACCATTTATTTTGTAAGCTTTTGGTACATTTTATTTGGTTATATTTTGTGTTTTAGAACCGGCCACCATTTAGTGGCATAGTTGTAATTTTTTAGTCATCTTAACCCTAAAGGGAGCAAATATAAATACTTACTTAAGTAAGGTTTATGTAGTAGAGAGAGTATACACATTTTTGCTGCCTAAATTTTCGTGAGAATTAAGGTTCATCCCAAATTTCATAAGACTCTTATCAATTTCTTCAAGAAATTGTGGCAAGTAGCAACTAAAGGAATTGTGAGTCATATCATTTCCTTGGTTGTTTTCCTTTTCCATGCTAGTGTGTAATATCTAGTGTTAATTAGGATTGGTTCTTTTGGTTCTTAATTCACGTTAATTATAGGATCCATTTGTATCATTATATTGTTTTCAATTTAGTGGAATTAGTTCCTATATTGAATTATCATTGTGAAGTTTCAATTGCTAGAGGGATTGCTAGTTTGTGTGGGGACATTACATAAGGGATTCACCTCTTTTAGTAACCTTGATCATTGTAATTTCATTTGTTCTTGTATTGAGTGTTTAGTCCAATTGAGGACAACATTATTTGGTGTTAAGATTAGTTGATCTACAAATTAGATTACAAAGGTTTTAAGGTTCATGCCATAAGCTAGGGTTATTGATCAGGATTTGAATTGAGGTTTATTCAATTGTTTGTATGTATATGCTTTAGTCAAATTAAGGCATATCAAATTATGCGTTTCAAAAACTTCTTTGAAGGATTTTTTTTATCTGGGAATTACATGCTGAAGGTGTTGTTGGTCACTTTGGGAGAGATAAAACCATAGCCATAATTGAGGATAAATTTTATTAGTCTAGCATTAAGAGGGATGTGGCTAGGGTTGTGAGGTAGTGTCGTACTTGTCAACTTTCCATGCATAGGAAACAAAATACAGGTCTTTATACACCTTTGCCTGTTCCACATTCACCTTGGCAGGACATTAGCACGAACTTTGTATTAGGTTTACTTGTGGCTCTTAGGAAACATGATTCAATCTTCGTGGTAGTAGATTGTTTTTCTAAGATGGCGCATTTTATATCATGCAACAAAACTGCAGATGCCTCTTTTATTAGGGTTTTGAACATAATTGAGGGAGCATTATTGAATTGAACTGTTTTCTTCAAGATTGGAGTGATTCCTTCTTCTTAGTGTGAGGTCATCAATCATCTTCTTTATATATATATATATATATATATATATATGTTATTTTCCCTCATCCATTATTTTTTTCTTTTTTCCATAATTATCACTACGACTACATTGAAAAGTTTTCAATACACTGGGAATTGAGAAGTGTTTAAATAACTTTGGAAGAAAAGTGAGTTACGAAGACATCAAGCATGAGACAGAATTTGATCAAGTACGGCAAGAAAATTAAATCAAAAAAAAAAAAGAAAGGTTTTTTTTTCTTTTATTTCTTTAGTTCTTGTTCTTGATATTTAATGGTGAATATCTTAGTATATTTATTATAATTATTGTTTAATTTATTGTTCTGATTTAATTTTCCACGCCATGTAGTGTTTTCTCTTCCTTTAATTACTTTCTCTTCCGTGTTCTGCACCAGCACCACCATGAAATCTGGCATTTTTTTTTCTTTTATTTATTTATTATTTATTTTATTTTATTTTTGGCTTGATGCTTCAATGCCATGGCTTTTCAAATTATCAGCCTTGGTCAAAGTGGAGACGGCTTGAGAAGCGAGATTGTGAATGCTTCTAAAATCAGAACACGACAGCAACCTGTACCATTAAATAGTTTCTTTCAATGATCTACGGTAGTGTAAAACACCCATGTTGTTAGTAGAGCCAATTTAAAACAACTTGTATGCATATGAGTAGCTCCCTGATCTAGCTGTCAGAACACTTGCTAATTAAAAGACTGCACTTCACCTTCCTTTCTTCTTTCCAGAACTGATTCAGCTAACTCACTGCTCCAACAAATCGGCTTTTTGATCCATTATTCTAAATGTTTGAGCTTTTCACTAGCAATGGACTAATATGTTTCCAATCATAATGTCAAGAAATAAACCAGCAGCTTCGAATTTTGAAATAAATCTTACATCCAACTCTTTTATGCTAATTTCCAACTTCAACACAGTATTTAGGGGTCCCTGTCAAAAAAAAAATTATTCTTCATTGAGCTTTCTGTCGTGATTTTTCTCCTTTATTTATTGTCGCTAATTGCTCCAGACATGGTTCATCTTCTCACATTCAGCCCACAAATTATAGCTCATATAGGACAGATTATAACGTTCATTAAAACTTGAATCTGTTGTGTATATGCCCTGTACTCTGAGGTTGTCACCTGCTGCCGTAGCTTCTTCCATGTGTCTTTCTCACTTGCAAGCTCATGACAAACCTGACAAGTTTGCATTTATATGGGCTGATTTGCAATTCCTATATAGACTTGAATAACATTGACAAGTCCTTGGCTTTTCGGAATCCTGAGAGTATTCTTCCTTCTTCGATCGTCTCATCCAAAGGATGGTTATGGTTTTAGGTCGAGTATGGGGAGGCATGCGTGTGTATGCATGTAAATGCTGCCCGTACTGGAATCAGAGCCCAAAGATATGAACAGATGCATGCACGACCAAGCGGCTAAGGCGCACACAGGTTCTCCCCATGATCGCAGTTCCAGCCCTGTAATATGCACATGTACACTTTTGATCTTGAGTGGACAGCGCTGAGACCAAAATCATAATACTCCTTTCGTATTCATATAAATTCACGTAATTCTTTTTTTTTTTTTTTTGTAGCACCAGGAATTTATGAATACCATAGATTACTTCAGAAAAGAGGTTCTTAAATGCATTAGGAATATATAGCAACCATCTTACCATAGATAACCTCGTGAAAGTGCTAAAACTTTGCACTATCCAATATTCAATTTCCTTCTTTGCTTTCTCATTTAGTTTTTCCCTCACTGGCTTTTTATTGCTTATCTGCATCTACGTTCATTCTCTTTTAGCCTCATGTTTTGATGTCTACATTACTACCCTATTCAGGCAGAGGACTTGTATCAGGTTGCTTATCCTGAGCTCCATTGCAATTAGTATTCCCAATAACTATCTTTGTGATGCTTTTAGGTTCTCCATTGCTTTGTACCTTCTTCAAGGTAGTGCTCACTCTTCTAGCACTTAGATGGATAAAACTCCAATGAGCATTTTCGAACCACTTTTTCATCTATTGAGAGGTGACTCCTAGCTCTGCCAAGTTATCTACTGCAACTCGTTCTAGATACTGATTTTCCTTGAATACTTTATCAATTTTATGTTTTAGATCTTCAAAAACCATTAGTTGCTACGAGATGATACGCATCATCCTAAACCCGTTTTGGAGTGGAGAAGTGCTCAACTGAAGAAAAAATCATGACCCAAGAATTCACATTTAATAACCTTAGTAACAATTTCTCCTTTGTATGAAATTATAAGGTATTATATATTCAACATATTCGGTCTACTTTTGAACTCCGACATCACAGGTTCAAATCTCAGAATTCTTCACACTTCTTTTTTTTCATTTTGATTTAAATTTCTTGTTTTATATTCTTTATTTTTCCATAGGTATGAACTTGTGTATATCCCATTGGGATCATTGCTTGCTTTCTCATTTCTGAACCACTATATTCTTCTTTCTCATATCCGAATCATTGTGTTCTTCTTCACGGTTGTAACGTGTCATTAATATAGCTAATACTTCAATTTTTTTTATTGACTTCAACATTTCCCTTTTAGCACTCCATCCTTTCCAATTATAAGACTAACTCATTTTCATTTATCTTTGTAGGTAGTAAGATTATCTAGTCTTCTCTCATCTTCCTCTCCTCCCCCCAAGTGGTAGTAATCAAACTTAGTTGTTGCTAGCACTTGTAATGGGTAAAGATACTAGGAAGAACAAGTAACGCGGTAGCAATATTGACAAGGATAAAGAGATATTAGTGTTTTTAGATGATTGTGTGCCAAGAGTGCCTTCAAGTTGAGGTGAATGGTCTAACCCTTCAATTAAGAAGGATTATTTTTTTACCTATAGAAATGAAAGAGACATGCATAAGCACTTACATGCTGTTGGCATTGGCACTTCATAAAGTGAAAACCTCAAGTTAAAGATAGAGAAAATAAAAAAGGGAAGCTCCATGGAATTTGCCTTTTTAGACACTCAATTTTTCATTACTAAGCAAGTTGTGCCTAATTGGTGCATTTGGGTGAATTATATCATGGATGAATCAAGATATGTAGGTGCTTTGAAAGTTGTAAAAATCTATTACCCTATAATGATTTCTTCCATTTTGGGTTTCCCCATCTAAATGAAATGGAGTTTTGGTGAACAATCATAGTTGATTAGAGCATGCAGACACACACTTTTGTGACTTTGTGGGTTGAGATCACTTATACATTGGAAGACATATGTACACTCTTGCATTTTTGTGATTTTGGTAACTAATATCACCACAGCTAGTGTCTCGAGAGAAGATTAGGAAATATTAGCCTTAGAACCAACAATGGAAGTAGTCATTGACAGTTATAAGAAAGCTGCATTTTCTACATGGATTAAGTACTTCTTCGTGCAAAAAGATCCAAATGATATAGATGACCATTATAAGTAATTGTTTAATTCTACCCATTATGGCTCCTTTTTCATGTAGACTTCAATTTAAACTTATATTGCTTTACTCCCTTTTTTTAGGTATCAGTTTAAAGCTTTCTTGCTTGCTAGTTATCTCTATTTGTATTCCTTATTAGTCTAACAGATGGTGTCAGTTGTCGATTCTTTCATTTAGTAGTTTATATGGTACATGGAGTGCTTTTTTCCTTAAGATTATTCTATCTCAGCTCCTTATATCGACATCTCGACCTATACCATGAGACTTCAGTACGATTAAAGGGGTGTTACACTATACTATCACATGTTGATGTGGTCTTCTTGCGTATATTTTGTGCTAAACAATTTAGAAGACGTTTTGGTTCACCTCTAAATTGACCTAATCCTACTGAGCTTCGAGCTTTTACATGGATTGATAGAAAACCTTTAAGTTCATTGCTCCATGTGATAGATTATATGAAGGAGGTGGATTTCCAGCCTTATAAAAACAAAGTTAGTTAGTTAGTTAGTTAGTTATGGTTCTCAGAATTTTATTATAAAGGATCAAATGATACAATAAATCTACTTAAGACTCGAGAGAAACTTAATGTTGGTGAAGCTAGGTTTGTTTGTGGTGCTTGCTTAAAGGCCTCCCTTCTCTTTATGATTGAAGAGACTCTTCTGGTTTTTTGTTATAGCATAAAGTTATGCTATATTCACCTCATGGGTCACTTAACAATTCGGATTTGACAGGGGTGTTTATTGGATTGTAAACATTAATGAAGACTTTGATGCTTGTTGCCAAGCACTCAACCCAACAGATTTTAGAGATATTCATTTAGAAGTTAGGCAATTGTATATCTCTTCTTTATCACATTTTGGACTTACTTTAGTCAGTTGGTTAACATATTAGGCTAATTGCTTAGATGACTTTAAAGAGCACATATCTAAAGCAATTAAAGAAGACTTGTCAAAGGAGCCCATTTACAAGTATGAATTCCAATTCCCTCTTCCCAATGAAAAGGCAAAGTCATCTACTAGTACAAAAAAATAAGACACAGAGTGGTCATTCCATTTCTTCTTTGCCTATTATTAGATAAGTAAAGCACTCTCATATCCAAGTGGCATCATTATTGTCCATGTTCTTTCTTCTCATTTTTATTATCATTTTTGTGATCATCAACTTCTCTTATGAATCCATTTTTCTTCTCTTTTGCAAGACAAGAGGGATTAAAATATAACTAATGCTTTGATTGAGTGAAGATCAGGGGGTAAGATCCCAGCAATATAGCTATCAATACTTTAAAAGAAATTAGTCCTTCAAAATCAACTCCACCTATTATTTAACCATTTCCAAATCGATATGATGTCAGCAAAGAACTTTGAATTGAAAATCAACCAACTATTATCAAAATTGCAAATGAAGAAGAGGATGGTGAGCTAGTTGATTTTGAGGGGACTCCTAAGCACACTACCTATAGTAGAAAAAGTACTCCTATATATGTTATTGATTAGCAAAATGAATCCTTACCACATAATGATGATGAAGTGAACCTTGCCATTCAAAAAGATGAGAATGGCAATGATGAAACCTGGAGAATTCAAAACATGGATGAACAGGTTAGATTTGAGTTTAGGCACTTTAAGGAGCATGAAATTCAAGTGTATGTTAATGCTCTAAAGGATGGTGGACTCTTGACAGTTAGGTAAACGATATACCTAGTGAAACTTCTACTGATGGCACTATGTATTGTGATACCCCTCCTCTTTGTAGTCAAGCTACCTCACTTGTGACCTTTCCTAGTATCACTCCTCTCTCAATTATTGAAATATTAAGACAAACTAGTGGCTTCATTTCATGGGTTCATGGTTCAATATGATCTCTTACCTCTATTAGAGCGTTTGTTTGAGTTGGAAGAAGAATTCTAGTCAAAAGCAATCTGCCAAGGTTTCGAATTAAATATTACTATAGTATTAATACTTAGCCAAACCATGGCCCTTTTTATAGGAATCAAAATCCGATAAGACCTATCATTTGGGCAAGAACTAAAGGAATTCGAATTTTGGCGATGAGAGCCCATTTTGAGCAGATCGACCCCGAAATTATTTATAAATTAATCACTTTTCTATTATTCTCGTATTGTGTTTTCCAATAGGCACACTTAACATATTTTATAGGGTAATGGACAAACTCCCTCAGACTCAGCTTGTAGGTTATCCATGGACCAACCTGAACCTGCGATGAGCTGGGCCGATGAATCCTATAAAAGACCGGCATCTTGAAGACCAATTTCATTTATATATTTTTCATTTGCATGGACTATTTACGTTGTAATCATTTCAGAACACTTTTATTTTGATTATAATTTTCATTTAGGACTAGCTACCGTAAAAGTGGCAAACTTGTAATTTTGACCATTTTCTAACCCTAGGAGTAGCAAGTCTAAATACTTGCTTATAGTAGGGTTTGAGGAGGCCACTTTTCGCAGATTAAACATAGCACTTCACATGTGGGAATTAGGGTTCATCCTAGTTCAAAATCTCTTATCAATTTTAACCCAAGAATTGGAATTGTGGCAAGTGCGACAAGGGGAAATTGTGAGTCATATCGATTTCTTCTTTGTTGTTTTTCATTTCTTCTCTAGTGAGTCATATCTAGGGTGGATTTGAAGCTTTCATGGACTTATTTGTGAGTGTAATTCATGAACAATTGTCTTGTTAAGATTGATTGTTCTTTTAGTACTTGAACTATATCTCAATTTAGTGTTGGCGTGAATTGGAATTAGAGGAAGAGTGGAAATCACGGTTTTGTTGCTTCCTTTTTGATTTGATTTTCACGTAGATCTCATTCCATTTGTTGTCACTTGGTGAAGATTACAAATAGGAATTGCAATTACATCATTTGATCTATATTTTCTATCCAAATTTCATAGGGGTTTCATGTGATTTGTGAACCCATTAGACCGGTTTTTGTGATTGATTGTGAATTGTTTTTCTTGAGTCATTTGATTGTTCTTGGACTTGGTTTTGACCACATCATCTTTTTGGTATCAGAGCACAAGTTAAGAGAAGCGATTAAGTGTTGGATGATTCCGTGATCTTCACTTTCAATTAGGGTTCTTCATTATTGAACCAAAATTGTGTGTAGTGATTTTGAGTTGCGAAAGTTGTCTTGATTGAAATTCTGATTTGCTGCTTGTTGAAGTTGGATTGGAGGGATTGTTCTAGCTTCTTGTGATTGATCATTTTCGTGGAAGGGAAGGAGAGTAGAAGTGTTGCTAATTCAACATTTTTGAACTTGAAAACTTGCCTATCCATGCCGTGACTAGCTTGTTGCGTGAAGGAGCTTGTGGCGTTTTGTTGTTGTGAGTCCATTGTGCAAATTCGGAATTGGGAAAGCATTTTACAGATTTGCGTTGTGTTGAATAGTAAGGAATCTATTTGAATTCAAACACATCAATTAAGTTGTGGGAGTTAATGAGTGTTATTTGAATTTGAAATTCATTTCTTCCCAATTGAGGAAGGATTGCAATTAGTGAAGAGGTTGAAATTCAAATTTGAGTTGCTGCCTATTTGTTAAGTTGCGGATTAAAACTTGTGGAAAGTGCAGTATATCTTGTTATCATTGCCATAGAAGTGGAGTGTATTTGTTGTTGTTGCCATTTGTTATTATTGCCGTAGAAGTGGAGTGCAATTTTGTGCTGTTGTCGTAGGAGTTGATCCAATTTATTGGCGTGAAGATTGACCTATTCCAATTTTTTTGTGGAAGTATTATCTTGTTGTTTAGTTGTTGTACACTTGGAGGCTTGAACACTCTTGGCTTCCTTTTATTATTGGCCGTGATTGTATAGTAAATTTTGAAGCAAACCGTGAAGGATTGAGAGTAGTGTTCAATTGGTGAAGTGGATTTGTGTTGTGTACTTTTGTTTTCAGAAAAGTGGAGGAGTAACACTTGTATTTCCAAATTTGAAGTGTGAATTAAGAAGCCAATTTAAAATTTCAAAACACACATTAAAGTCATTGTTTAATTGTGTGTCATTTGAATTTGAAATAGCTTCTTGCCATTTATGAAATTGTGTACTTATTGAACTCCTTTTTGAATTTGAAAGTGATTTGCTTTATCTTTTGTAGAAGTTGTGGTTTTGGTTGTATTTTTTAATTTAGTGAAGAGTATGTGCATTTGGTGTGGGCTTTGGTGTGTGTAGTATAGACCATTGTTGTTGGAGGCGTGATTGGTGTGGAACCGTGAGTAAAAGGGGAGAAGTGTAGTGGTAAAGTTGTGTATTTATGTATGTGTTGAGGTGCTGCCCATTGTGAAGTAATTGGTGTGAAACCAAATCAAGGATAAGGAAAGTTGAGTAGTAGAATTTAAAATTCAAACAAGTCATTAAAGTGTGAAAGTAATTGAACTAATTACTTAAACACTAGTAGTTGAATTTAATTCTATCTACTTGAAAGTAGTTGTGTGTGTACTTCATTTATTTAACTTTACTTGAAGTACCAAGAATTATTTCATTGTGCTTCAATTATTTCACTTGACTTTACTTGAAGTAACAATAAGCATTTCTTGTATTGGTTGATTGTGAGCACCGTGGGTGTGTAGGGGCGTGTAAGGGTGTGTTGCCGTGGTGTGGTGAACTGTATTGAGGTTGTTGAAATTAGTAAGCAAAAATGTCAAGTGAGTTGTATTTGTCTACTAACATATTGCATCGGGACATGACTTCCTTTTAAACCTTTGATGAGGGACAAAGAGAAAACTTGTTCCATACTTCTTGTAGGGTACAAGGAAACTTGTGCGTAATTATTATTGATGGTGGTAGTTGTACTAATGTTGTAGTTGCATCATTAGTATCGAAGTTGAAACTCGAAACTATCCCGCATCCCAAACCCTATACATTACATTGGTTTAATGATCAGGATAGTCTTTATATAACCCAAAGGGCTAAGGTACCCTTCAGTATAGGGGACAAGTACTGTGATGAGCTTGAATGTGATATTCTTCCTATTTGTACATCCCATATATTACTTAGTAGACCATGGTTATATGATAGGATGGTATTACATGATGGGTATAGAAATACTTATATGTTTAAAAAGGTTGGTAAACGTATAGTGTTGAACCCTATGTCACCATCAAAGGTTTAGAAGATGCAAAGACAGATAAAACAACCATCACAGAATCTTGAGGATCATAGCCACATGACCAAACCTTTAGAGGACCAAACTGTGCAGATGCAGGTATGCCAACCTTCAAAGGTTCTTGAGGGCTCTAGTGACATGAGCTAACCCTTAGAGCATAAAATTTGACAGACACCGATGTGCCAACCTATAGAGGATCTTGATGATCATACTCAGATGAGTAAACCACCAGAGAGCCAGACTGTTCAGAGACAGTTATGTTCACCTTCAGAGGTTTCAGAGGGTAATAAGCTATTGGGCCAACCATTAGAAGACCATGAGGATCAGCAACATACAGATGAGTTAGAAAAGGAGGAAACGGTTTCAGTGGAATAAGTTGATACAGGGGCAACTTTATTGGATAATGGAGCATTATTTGTGTTGCAGATGAGATACATCCTAGAAATGGAGGAGAGAAAACAATCACCACCCGTGGTATTTCAGATTTTAGGATTCTATAGTGATATTTCTTCAAGTGGCCTACTAGGAGGAAACAGAGTCTCTACTGCATTTGATCTGTCAGATTTGAGGACAAATCTTTTTGAGGCCCGAGGAGATGATAGGAATCAAAATCCGATAAGACCTTGATACGAACCACGCCAACCCGTGACGAAACGCAATACCAATACGTTTGGAAATTCGTTACCTACGATGCCAAACACCTAAAGTGGAAACCGCGACCCGTTGTCTATAAGCGAGACAAGAACTTTGGTATAATATGAAGACGCCATAATCGGGATGAAAGACTGATTGATAAGTCGGGATGAACGGCACGGAAATCAATCCGATAAGTTCTAGTTAGTTCTTGAAGAACCAAGAGGGGTGCCTCTCAAAAGTGTTTAATGTTCAAAGATATAAATTCTATATTGTTCAAAACCCTAGGAGCTTTTATACTAAGGTTACAATTCGTGAAAAACAAGTCCAAAACGACGTAGCTTAGATAAGTTGCGTAAAAACACGAAACAGGAAAAGCTGGCCGACAGGGGATACACGGCCGTGTACACGACCGTGTACTTTGGCCGTATACTTTTCTGTGCACATTCCGGTCACATACACGACTGTGTACTTCTGGTCGTGTATCTTTCTATACAACTTCTGGCAACATACACGGCCGTGTACATGACCGTGTACTTTGACCGTGTACCTTTCTGTGCATTTGCTTGACTCCATACACAGCCATGCCTTTTAGCCATGTGTCTAGCCGTGTATGATTCTGTGCAATCTTGAGATTCTTACACGGTCGTGCCTTGAAAGTACATGCCCTCTACAACCCGTGTCCGGTGTGACTTGTATAGGAGCAAGGGTCTTCCCATGGTTGTTCCAATCCATTCCAACTTCATGATTGCTCTAATCCTTTCCGGCTTCATGGACATCCTTTATCAACCCGTTAAGTGCTTCCTTGAGTCGTTTCGCTCGACTCCTTGTGATCGGTCCAGGTGGCACTTCAAGAAGATCCACATTCCTTCTTCCGGCTTGACTCTCATCAAGGATCTCATCATTCCCCTCCTCTTAAAAAGGATTTGTCCTCAAATCGTCACCTACATCAAAAGGACTAAGATCAGTAACATTAAATGTGGCACTTACTTGATACTCACCAGGCAAATCTATCTTGTATGCATTGTCGTTGATGTACTCAGGAACTTGAAATGGTCCATCGCCTCTAGGAAGTGGTTTAGATCGACGCTGCATGAGAAACCGCTCTTTGCGCATGTGAACCCAAACCCAATCTCCAGGTTCAAAAACAGCTTGTCGACGACCCTTGTTGGCTTGTTTCACATACTGCTCTGTTCGTCGTTCAATGTTCAGCCTTACCTTCTCATGGATCTGTTGAACAAATTCGGCCTTCTTCTTGCCATCTAAATTAACATACTCAGAAATAGGCAAAGGTGATAAATCCAAAGGAGTTAGTGGATTAAAACCATACACAATTTCAAAAGGAGAAAATTTAGTAGCAAAATGCTCTGTACGGTTATAGGAAAATTCAACATGCGGCAAACAATCCTCCCAACTTTTAATATTCTTTTTAATTACAACCCTCAACAAAGTAGATAAAGTTCGATTCACTACCTCAGTTTGACCATCAGCCTGTGGATGACAACTAGTAGAAAACAATAACTTAGTTCGTAACTTAGCCCACAAAGTCTTCCAAAAGTAGCTTAAGAACTTAGTATCCCTATCCGATACAATTGTTCTAGGCATACCATGCAATCGCACAACTTCCCTAAAGAATAAATTAGCAATATTACAAGCATCATCCGTTTTGTGACAAGGAATGAAATGTGCCATTTTAGAAAACCTATCAACAACTACAAAAACAGAATCCCGACCATGTCTAGACCTAGGTAATCCTAACACAAAATCTATAGAAATATCTACCTAAGGCTCATGAGGAATGGGAAGTGGGGTGTAAAGCTCTTGAGGTTGGACTCTAGATTTCGCTTGCTTACATGTGACACATCGCTCACAAATCCTCTCAACATCTCGTTTCATGTGAGGCCAATAAAAGTGTTCCTGCAATACCCCTAATGTTTTAGCTACTCCAAAGTGTCCCATTAAACCTCCTCCATGAGACTCCCTCACAAGTAATTCTCTTAGAGAACAAATTGGAATGCACAGTTTACTCTCCCTAAACAAGAATCCATCATGTTTATAAAATTTTCCATGCCCACTCTTCTCACATTGCACATACTCCTCATAAAAATCTCGATCAGCAGCATATAACTCCTTAATGTGCTTAAAACCAAGAAGTCTAGAACTAAGAGTAGAGATAAGAGTATACCTTCTAGAAAGTGCATCAGCAACTACATTCTCTTTACCTTGCTTATAGTGGATGACATATGGAAATGTTTCGATGAACTCCACCCAACGAGCATGCCTTTTGTTCAGCTTGTGTTGCCCCTTCAAATACTTCAAGGATTCATGATCAGTGTGGATCACGAACTCTTTCGGCCAAAGGTAATGTTGCCACGTCTCCAGGGCTCGAACCAATGCATATAGCTCCTTGTCGTAAGTAGGGTAATTCAAGGTTGCCCCACTTAGCTTTTCGCTAAAGAATGCAATCGGTCTTCTCTCCTGCATAAGCACTGCTCCAATACCTAATCCTGAAGCATCACACTCAATTTCAAACGTTTTAGCAAAGTTAGGTAAAGCAAGTAACGGCGCCTGAGTCAACTTATTTTTAAGCGTCTGAAAGGCCTTCTCTTGTTGCTCTCCCCAACTGAACCCCACGTTCTTCTTAATTACCTCAGTAAGTGGTGCTACAATGGTGCTGAAATCCTTTACAAATCTCCTGTAAAAGCTCGCTAGTCCATGGAAACTCCGCACATTACTTACATTGGTTGGACTAGGCCATTCTTGGATCGCACGAACCTTTTCTTCATCAACCTGTATTCCCTGCGCACTAACAACAAAACCAAGAAACACAGGTTTGTCTGTGCAAAAAGTGCACTTCTTGAGGTTAGCATATAATTGTTCCTTTCGAAGCACTTCTAAAACATCCCTCAAGTGTGACATATGATCTTCCAAACTTTTGCTGTAAATAAGAATGTCATCAAAATAGACAACCACAAATTTTCTAATAAATGTCCTCAAAACATGGTTCATAAGTCTCATAAAAGTACTAGGTGCATTAGTTAACCCAAAAGGCATTACTAACCATTCATACAATCCATATTTTGTCTTAAATGCAGTTTTCCATTCATCACCCTCTTTCATTCTAATTTGGTGATATCCACTTTTCAGATCAATTTTAGAAAAGACACTAGACCCATGTAACTCATCTAACATATCATCTAAGCGAGGAATGGGATGATGATACTTTACCGTAATGTTGTTGATGGTGTGGCAGTCAACACACATCCTCCATGTCCCATCCTTCTTAGGCACCAAAATCACAGGCACTGCACATGGACTCATGCTCTCTCTCACGTACCCTTTCTCCATTAACTCATCGACCTGCCTTTGGAGTTCCTTTGTCTCCTCCGGATTGCTCCTGTAAGCTGGCTTGTTTGGAATCAATGCTCCGGGTACAAGATCAATCCGGTGCTCAATACCACGAATAGGTGGTAATCCCTTTGGAATCTCCTCAGGAAAGACATCTTCAAAGTCCTGCACAAGAGACACAACCACACTAGGCAAAGAGTTAGATAATTCGTTAGTAGTCAAACATGTTTCCTTAAAAACCAGCAACAACATAGGTTGTCTCATCACTAACGCTCTCCTTACTACACTCGCTCTTGCCACACAACTCTCCTTTTGCAAGGCTACCCTCTCCTTTTCACTCACCACCAAAGTTGATCCCCCTTCAACTTGGCCTCTCACACTCTTTCCAGCCTTCCTCTCCTTTTCCTTTTGATCTTGACTTTTATATTCCTTTTTCTTCTCATTGTCTTTTGCTCTCTCACTCTCACTCTGCTTTTCACTCACCTTGTGTTTTGCAAACGACTGTTGTAGCTGCAACTGGTCCTCATACACCTGCTTAGGTGTTAACGGTTTAAGATTAAAGCTCTTCCCTTGGTGAACAAGCGTATACTTGTTAGAAAAGCCATCATGCACAACCTTCCTATAAAATTGTCATGGCCTCCCCAACAACACATGACATGCTTGCATTGGCACTACATCACATAACACCTCATCCCCATACCTACCAATGCGAAAACCAATCAATGCTTGCTTACTCACCTTAGTCTAACCACTATCATTCAACCACTGCAATTTATATGGACTAGGGTGTCTAACAGTTTCGAGCCCTAGCCTCTCAACAATAAAATTACTCACTACATTAGTGCAACTCCCTCCGTCAATGATCAAACTACAAATGTGATCTCCTAGATAACATCTAGTATGAAATATATTCTCTCTTTGCACCTCTTCTTCTTCCTTCACCTGCACATTCAAAGCTCTCTTCACTACTGCCACTAGCCTTCCCATTGCAAGCTCCTCATCATCACTAGCATCCTCTAATAGAGGCATATCATCTTCTTCACTATCCCCCTCAGTCTCATACTCTCCATCATCACGCAAAATCATCACACGCCTATTTGGACATTGACTAGCAATATGGCCTCTACCTTGACATTTAAAGCATCTAATGTCACGATTCTTAGAAGTAAAAGAATCAGGGTTACCTGGGTTACTAGGAGTAGAACCCGCTTGTCTCAGCTCCCCTTTTGGTTTGGTTGGTACAAGCTTTTCTTCCTTCTTCCATTGGTTGGCCTTCCAAGTGGATGAACCAGTACCCTGTTGAAACCGTGCACTACTACTACCCTTCCGCTTGTGTTGGTTCTCAACCTTTATAGCCATATGAACCATATCCTCCAATTCTACATAATGCTGCAATTCAACCACATTTTGGATTTCTCTATTCAACCTCGCAAGAAACCTAGCCATTGTAGCCTCTCTATCCTCCTCTACATTCGCCCTAATCATAGTGACTTCCATCTCCTTGAAATACTCATCTACACTTCGGCTTCCCTGCCTCAGAGTTTGCAACTTGTTGTGCAATTCACGATAGTAATACGTAGGCACAAACCTCTTCTTCATCACTCTTTTCATCTCTTCCCAAGACTCAATAGGTAGCTCGCCATTCCTTCTTCGATTCAACATTAGTTGATCCCACCACACTATAGCATAATCCAAAAAATCAATGGCAGCAAGTTTTACTTTCTTTCTCCCACTATAGTTGTGACAATCAAACACTATCTCCACCTTTTTCTCCCACTCTAAGTACGCCTCGGGATCATTCTTCCCTTGGAAAGGAGGAATCTTCATCTTTATGCTACTTAATTGATCATCCTCTCTATTCCTATCTCCTCTATCTTCCCAATCTCTAGTTCCTCTATTCCGACCACTATATCATCTATAACTCCCAACAGAAGGCTCATCAAAGTCATCATCCGTCATTTCATCTCCACCCCTCGGTACTCTCCTAGAACGACTCTCCCTCTTACGCCCTTGGAATACATTTGTGGATTGCTCTAGTCTTTGCTCTACCGTCTCATGAATTTGTTCCATTCCCTCTTGGAACATCCTCTTCATTTCTCCCCTCAACGCCTCAATTACTAACCTAGCATCAAACCTTCCCCTCTCACCTTCAGGAGAATGTTGTCTCGACATAGTCCCTGCAGAAAAGATTAGTACTAACACAAATATATATATAATTAAACCTCACGATACACTCCCCTACGTGTTTTGCTCAAATGATGATATCACACAGTCACTCGTGTATTCTCACAAATAATGATGATATCAACTCGTCAATTTCCTCTTCTCAATTCTCTTTGAACTAACCCGAACTACACCAATTTCCTTCCGTAGAATTCAAAACAACTCTAGGGTTCGTAAATTTTCCTCTATTTTTCTATCCGAATTTTTTTTTTCTTTTGTCTTGGTTGTTGCTCTTGATCACATTTTTCTTTTCTTTTCTTTCTCTTCTTTTTTTTTGTCGTGATTTTTACTCTTCTTTTTTTTTAACAATCGCCTAGTCGATATTACACTATCAAAAGACAATAAATACTACGAAATTGAATACGATAATTGATATGAACGATTGGAGTTAGGGTTTTTGATATTACCTTCCTCAACCGAACTTGATGTTTTGACAAACCTAAGCTCTGATACCAAACTGATACGAACCACGCCAACCCGTGATGAAACCCAATACCAATACGTTCAGAAATTCATTACCTACGATGCCAAACACCTAAAGTGGAAACCGTGACCCGTTGTCTATACGCGAGACAAGAACCTTGGTATAATATGAAGACGCCACAATCGGGATGAAAGACTGATTGATAAGTCGGGATGAACGCCACGGAAATCAATCCGATAAGTTCTAGTTAGTTCTTGAAGAACCAAGAGGGGTGCCTCTCAAAAGTGTTTAATGTTCAAAGATATAAATTCTATGTTGTTCAAAACCCTAGGAGCTTTTATACTAAGGTTACAATTTGTGAAAAACAAGTCCAAAACAACGTAGCTTAGATAAGTTGCGTAAAAACACGAAACAGGAAAAGCTGGCCGGCAGGGGATACACGGCCGTGTACACGACCGTGTACTTTGGCCGTGTACTTTTCTGTGCACATTCCGATCACATACATGACTGTATACTTCTGGTCGTGTATCTTTCTGTACAACTTTTGGCAACATACACGGCCGTGTACACGATCGTGTACTTTGACCGTATACCTTTCTGTGCATTTGCTTGACTCCATATACGGCCGTGCCTTTTAGCCGTGTGTCTGGCCGTGTATGATTCTGTGCAATCTTGAGATTCTTACACAGCCGTGCCTTGAAAGTACACACCCTCTTCAACCCGTGTCTGGTGTGACTTGCATAAGAGCAAGGGTCTTCCCATGGTTGTTCCAATCCATTCCAACTTCATGCTCCAATCCTTTCCGGCTTCATGGACATCCTTTATCAACCCGTTAAGTGCTTCCTTGAGTCGTTTCGCTCGACTTCTTGTGATCGGTCCAGGCGGCACTTCAAGAGGATCCACATTCCTTCTTCCGACTTGACTCTCATCAAGGATCTCATCAGACCTATCATTAGGGCAAGAACTAAAGGAATTCGAATTTTGGCGATGATGGCCCATTTTGAGCAGATCGACCCCGGAATTATTTATAAATTAACCTCTTTTCTATTATTCTTGTATTGTGTTTTCCAACAAGCAAACTTATCATATTTTATAGGGCAATGGACAAACTCCCTCAGACTCAGCTTGTGGGTTATCCATGGACCGACCTGAACTGGCGATGAGCTGGGCCGATGAATCCTATAGAAGACCGGTATCTTGAAGACCAATTTCTTTTATATATTTTTCATTTGCATGGACTATTTATGTTGGAATCATTTTGGAACACTTTTATTTTGATTGTAATTTTCATTTAGGACTAGCTACCTTAAAAGTGGCAAACTTGTAATTTTGACCATTTTCTAACCCTAGGAGTAGCAAGTATAAATACTTGCTTATAGTAGGGTTTGAGGAGGCCATTTTTGCAGATTAAACATAGCACTTCACGTGTGGGAATTAGGGTTCATCCTGGTTCAAAATCTCTTATCAAATTCAACCCAAGAATTGGAATTGTGGCGAGTGCGACAAGGGGAAATTGTGAGTCATATCAATTTCTTCTTTGTTGTTTTTCATTTCTTCTCTAGTGAGTCATATCTAGGGTGGATTTGAAGCTTTCTTGGACTTATTTTTTAGTGTAATTCATGAACAATTGTCTTGTTAAGATTGATTGTTCTTTTAGTACTTAAACTATATCTCAATTTAGTGTTGGCATGAATTGGAATTGGAGGAAGAGTGGAAATCACGGTTTTGTTGCTTCCTTTTTGATCTGATTTTCACGTGGATCTCATTCCATTTGTAGTCACTTGGTGAAGATTACAAATAGGAATTGCAATTACATCATTTGATCTATATTTTCCATCCAAATTTCATAGGGGTTTCACGTGATTTGTGAACCCATTGGACCGGTTTTTATGAATGATTGTGAATTGTTTTTCTTGAGTCATTCGATTGTGCTTGAACTTGGTTTTGGGCACATCACTTTTTGATAGAGATTGGAGTTCATTATTTGAGAAAGCATTGAAGCTTATTGTAGACAATGTTGAGGGAGCATGAGCTTTGAAATTCAAAATGGCTAACATAGAGCCTATCACCATTAAAGCACGAAAGGTGTTAAACTACCAAGACTTAGTGGACTAATGTAAAAGGATATTAGCAAAACACAGAAATTGACCTCAAGATAAAAACAAGCCTAGGTGGTTGGTATTGGTTTATCTTACTACTTTAGACTTGTAAGAAAGTACACCTATTAATTCTATAATATAATGGATAAAGATATTGAGTGTTGATCCCACAAGGATTATGATTACTAGTAATTACCCTTTTTCTTATTATCTAATCTACAAAATTAAGTGAAGTGAATAAAATCAACAACAAATAAACTAAAGAAAACAATAATCATCAAAAGTGTACCCGGATACAAAATCTCCCTAGAATTATTAACGAAATTAACTATTTATTATTCAAATTGGTTATTATATTCTTAGACCATAGGAATTCTTAAATTGAACTAATAGCTCTCTCGAGTCTCACTAATTCCTAATTCTAGGTTGATTAATTGGAATCTCTTCCTAATTAAAACCCTTTAAATTGCACTACATTTGATCTATGAATTCCACCATTAGGTTTGATCCTAATTCGGAAGATTTACGTCATCCTATCTTTAGTATTGTGTGTAACTCTTTCTAATCATGCTATATCTATTCTAATATAGGATCTCCTAATCTCTATATAAGAAATGAAACTTCAACTAATATGCTGGCAATGTTAAATTAAAAGCAATTAAGAATACATAATTGGATCACAAGAATGATAAATAAATTATTGAATAATAAAAAAAAAAAATCATGTTCATTCTAAGGTTCATCATTCCCAAACATAAGGGAAAGTTTAAGCTAACAACATGTTAAATCTAAAAGAAATAATAGAAAAAGAAAGTATAAAGAAAAGCATTAAAAATAAATTCTAAAAAATGTATTAATCTATTCTATTACTCTCCTAATTTTCTATTCTACTCTCTATTCGAATCTCTATTCTAATATTCTAATCGTATAATCTCTAATATGATCTCTCTTTCTTCTCCTCTTGGATTCATTCTTATATAGGCACCCACTATTGATACGATTGCACCTTGGGCACAACATGGTCATGTAGGCTCCCTATGTTCAATTCCATGCAGTTTTAGCCTCAACACGCCCACCAACATGGGTGTGTTCGTACCTGTGTCGCTCCTTGCATGGCTAATCAACACACCTCCTTGCATAGCTGGTCTTGTTTGCTTTGTTTTGCATGGATTCTTTTACACGGTTCTTTTGCACAATTGACACGGTCGTGCTCCTCCTTGTGTTGGACTTCCAATCTTATAAACTTGATATTTTTTTCTTTAACTTTCATATAATTCTTCTATAAATCATAAAGTGCATTTCAAGGCTTTGAAATCAAAATAAAAAGTGATTGAGTGTAATATCCATACAAAATGTAATAGGATTAAATAAAGGTTATTATAATTATTATGAACAATAAAAATTTTATAACCCTTATTAAATTCCCCCACACTTAAGTCTTTGCTTGTCCTCAAGGAAAAATAAACCTTTAAAGATCAAGGACAAATTTTATAAATAACAATCACTACTTTCATACTTAAACAAATTACATTCATGATAAAATTATTTATCCTTAATATTCTTTTTACTTAATTATGTTTAGTATACTATAAATACTAAAAGCAGAGTTCAAAAGTTAATCTATGCAATACCAAAATTTATCATGACATTTAGACAAAAATTTACAAACCCAAAACTGTACTAAACATTACTTAATCAAGAAGAAAGTTTTCATAATTTTGTCCACTTAATTAATGTATATACTTCCCCTTTTTCATCCCCTTAAGTACTATATGTCCAACAAAAGCTTTTCTCCGTTTATCCTTTGAAAATCCTTTCTAAATTTTATTTTATATTTACTAGAAGAGTTTTTTTTTTTTAATAACAGTATAGAGCAATTTCATTGGTTAGTAAATGTTAGACTAGATGATTTTAGTCTACTAGGTTTTAAGATACCCCTTCGAACCTTCATTAACTCCATTATTTATTTTAATTAATTCAGTTTTCTTAGAATTTTCTCTTGATCCATATATCGAGCTTTAAGTCGATGATCCTAAGTTCATCACTCAAGTCAACAGGCGTTATTCCTTGAAGTGCATCCCATAAGCTTAATTGCTCAAGTCAACAAAGCCTACTACTTAATTTTATTTATTTTATTTCACTTTTACTTTATAGGAAGAGTCTTCGAAGGATAAGTTTTGTTAGCTCAATTATTCAAGATCATAGTACTTATACGAACTTCCAAGAGATAGGTATATATCAAAATAAATTTAAAAACTTGAATACCCAATCCTTGATTAGTATTATCCTTCCAATCTAAAGTTTCTAAATTCTAAGACTAAATAACATGTAACCTTGATTTACTAAGATTTCATAATTTAATTCTAATCAAGTATTCTAAATTCACTAATAAAAAGGTGAAAATATATCAAGGACAAAAATTTTCAATAATCCACCAAATTATGAATGCAATATTTTTATCATTAGTGATGTTATATTACTCTCCCCACACTTAAAATGGTACATTATCCTCAATGTACAAAATAGAACAAAAAAATACTTAATGGGAAAAAATAATGGAATACTTCCCTGATAAGGCAGGATAAAGCTTGAAGCTTAATTCACAGCTTTCTTGAAAGAGAAAATTCTTGGCACGATTGATGAACACGAGCATGTAGACTCACGTGTATCTTTCTTCCTTGTTTCTCATGTTTTACAATTATACTATATGTTACAAAGATCAAGTGAAATTTATTTATTTATTTTCAAATAACTAAGTGTAACTAACTAAATATAAATAAATTATATTAGACTAAATTATAAAACTAAGTTAGTACTTAGGTTGCCTCTCAAAAAGCACTATTGTTTAACATCATTGGCTCGATGGTGTTTCCTTATTTATGCTTAGTTAGGGGGAGAGCAACTAAATTTTTGATGTTCAAGTTTCTTGAATTTTCCTGGACCCTATTGATTGTCACAAATGTGATATTGTTGTATTGGGTCTTTCTGAATGCCATACTGCACATAAGTATATTTAAGCAAGTTAGATGTATTCAAGAAATAGCAGGAATTGTTACTCTTTAGATAATATGGAATTATGTCAGGTGTTTTGAAAGTTTTTTTTTTTCATTCCAAATTTTCAGAGTTAATGTGCAATTGCCTACATCTATAACTACCCTAGCAGTAATAAGGAAAGGGTGTCCTAAAATTAGTGGTGCCATTATGTCCACGTCTATATCTAAAATTACAAAATCCATTGGGAAGATAAATGTTCCTACCTTAACCAACACATCTTCAATGATACCGATCGGGTACTTAACAAACCTATTAGCTAATTGAATGCTTATATATGTTGGTTTAGGTTTCCTTAATCCTAACTTTTTAAATATATGATGTAGCATTAGACTTATACTAGCACCTAAATTAGCTAAAGCATCATTTATTGATAAATTTCCAATGAAACATGGTAAAGTAAAACTCATCGAATCTTTTAATTTCCTTGGTAACTTGTTTTGTAGGATGGCAAAGCATTCTTCATTGAGGGTGACTGTTGAGACTTTTTCAAGTTTCTTCTTATTTGAAAGCAGATCCTTCAAAAACTTTGCATACTTAGGCATTTACAATAAATCCTTAACAAAAGGTAAGTTTATATTAAGTTGTTTGAAATGATAGGAATCAAAATCCGACAAGACCTATCATTAGGGCAAGAACTATAGGAATTCGAATTTTGGCGATGAGGGCCCATTTTGAGTAGATCGACCCCGGAATTATTTATAAATTAACCTCTTTTCTATTATTCTTGTATTGTGTTTTCCAACAAGCACACTTATCATATTTTATAGGGCAATGGACAAACTCCCTCAGACTCAGCATGTAGGTTATCCATTGACCGACCTGAACCGACGATGAGCTGGGCCGATGAATCCTATAGAAGACCGGCATTTTAAAGACCAATTTCTTTTATATATTTTTCATTTGCATGGACTATTTATGTTGTAATCATTTTGGAACACTTTTATTTTGATTGTAATTTTCATTTAGGACTAGCCACCTTAAAAGTGGCAAACTTGTAATTTTGACCATTTTTTAATCCTAGGAGTAGCAAGTATGAATACTTGCTTATAGTAGGGTTTGAGGAGGCCATTTTTGTATATTAAACATAGCACTTCACGTGTGGGAATTAGGGTTCATCCTAGTTCAAAATCTCTTATCAATTTCAACCCAAGAATTGGAATTGTGGCGAGTGCGACAAGGGGAAATTGTGAGTCATATTGATTTCTTCTTTGTTGTTTTTTTCATTTCTTCTCTAGTAAGTCATATCTAGGGTGGATTTGAAGCTTTCTTGGACTTATTTGTGAGTGTAATTCATGAACAATTATCTTGTTAAGATTGATTGTTCTTTTAGTACTTGAACTATATCTCAATTTAGTGTTGGCGTGAATTGAAATTAGAGGAAGAGTGGAAATCACGGTTTTGTTGCTTCCTTTTTGATCTTATTTTCACGTGGATCTAATTCCATTTGTTGTCACTTGGTGAAGATTACAAATAGGAATTGCAATTACATCATTTGATCTACATTTTCCATCCAAATTTCATAGACGTTTCACGTGATTTGTGAACCCATTGAACTGGTTTTTTGTGATTGATTGTGAATTGTTTTTCTTGAGTCATTTGATTGTTCTTGGACTTGGTTTTGACCACATCATCTTTTTTGGTATCAGAGCACAAGTTAAGAGAAGGGATTAAGTGTTGGATGATTTCGTGATCTTCACTTTCAATTAGGGTTCTTCATTATTGAACCGAAATTGTGTGTAGTGATTTTGAGTTGCGAAAATTGTCTTGATTGAAATTCTAATTTGCTGCTTGTTGAAGTTGGATTGGAGGGATTGTTGTAGCTTCTTGTGATTGATCATTTTCATGGAAGGGAAGGAGAGTAGAAGTGTTGCTAATTCAACATTTTTGAACATGAAAACTTGCCTATCCATGTTGTGACTAGCTTGTTGCGTGAAGGAGCTTATGGCGTTTTGTTGTTGTGAGTCCATTGTGCAAATTCGGAATTGGGAAAGTATTTACAGATTTGCATTGTGTTGAATAGTAAGGAATCTATTTGAATTCAAACACATCAATTAAGTTGTGGGAGTTAATGAGTGTTATTTGAATTTGAAATTCATTTCTTACCAATTGAGGAAGGATTGCATTTAGTGAAGAGGTTAAAATTCAAATTTGAGTTGCTGCCTATTTGTTAAGTTGCGGATTAAAACTTGTGGAAAGTGGAGTATATCTTGTTATCATTGCCGTGGAAGTGGAGTGTATTTGTTGTTGTTGCCATTTGTTATTATTGCCGTGGAAGTGGAGTGCAATTTTGTGTTGTTGTCGTAGGAGTTGATCCAATTTGTTGGCGTGAAGATTGACCTATTCCAATTTTGTTGTGGAAGTATTATCTTGTTGTTTAGTTGTTGTACACTTGGAGGCTTGAACACTCTTGGCTTCCTTTAATTATTGGCCGTGATTGTACAGTAAATTTTGAAGCAAACCGTGAAGGATTGAGAGTAGTGTTCAATTGGTGAAGTGGATTTGTGTTGTGGACTTTTGTTTTCGGAAAAGTGGAGGAGTAACACTTGTATTTCCATATTTTACTTCAGATTTGAAGTGTGAATTAAGAAGCCAATTTAAAATTTCAAAACACACATTAAAGTCATTGTTTAATTGTGTGTCATTTGAATTTGAAATAGCTTCTTACCATTTATGGAATTGTGTACTTATTGAACTCCTTTTTGAATTTGAAACTGGGTTGCTTTATCTTATGTAGAAGTTGTGGTTTTGGTTGTATTTTTGAATTTAGTGAAGAGTAGGTGCATTTGGTGTGGGCTTTGGTGTGTGTAGTATAGACCATTGTTGTTGGAGGCTTGATTGGTGTGGAACCATGAGTAAAAGGGGAGAAGTGTGGTGGTAAAGTTGTGTATTTATGTATGTGTTGAGGTGCTGCCCATTGTGAAGTAATTGGTGTGAAACCAAAGCAAGGATAAGGAAAGTTAAGTAGTAGAATTTAAAATTTAAACAAGTCATTAAAGTGTGAAAGTAATTTAACTAATTACTTAAACACTAGTAGTTGAATTTAATTCTATCTACTTCAAAGTAGTTGTGTGTGTACTTCATTTATTTAACTTTACTTGAAGTACTAAGAATTCTTTCATTGTGCTTCAATTATTTCACTTGACTTTACTTAAAGTAACAATAAGCATTTCTTATATTGGTTGATTGTGAGCACCGTGGGTGTGTAGGGGCGTGTAAGGGTGTGTTACCGTGGTGTGGTGAAGTGTGTTGAGGTTGTTGAAATTAGTAAGCTAAAATGTCATGTAAGTTGTATTTGTCTGCTAACATATTGCATTGAAACATGACTTCCTTTCAAACCATTGATGAGGGACAAAGAGAAAACTTGTTCCATACTTCTTGTAGGGTATAAGGAAACTTGTGCATAATTATTATTGATGGTGGTAGTTGTACTAATGTTGTTGCTGCATCATTAGTATCGAAGTTGAAACTTGAAACTATCCCACATCCCAAACCCTATACATTACATTGGTTTAATGATAAGGATGGTCTTTGAGTGACCCAAAAGGCTAGGGTACCCTTCAGTATAGGGACAAGTGCTGTGATGAGCTTGAATGTGATATTCTTCCTATTTGTACATCCCATATATTACTTGGTAGACCATGGTTGTATGATAGGATGATATTACATGATGGGTATAAAAATACTTATATGTTCAAAAAAGATGGTAAACGTATAGTATTAAACCCTATGTCGCCATCAGAGGTCCAGGAGATGCAAAGACAGATAAAACAACCATCCCAGATTCTTGAGGATCATAGCCACATGATCAAACTTTCAGTGGGCTAAACTGTGCAGACGCAGGTATGCCAACCTTCAAAGGTTCTTAAAGGCTCTAGTGACATGAGCCAAACCTTATAGCATAAAATTACTCAAACGCGAATGTGCCAACCTTCAGAGGATCCCGATGATCATAGTCAGACAAGCAGACCACCAGAGAGCCAGACTGTTCAGAGACAGTTATGTTCACCTTCAGAGGTTTCAGAGGGTAGTGAGCAGTTGGGCCAACCATTAGGGGGCTATGAGGATCAACACCATACAGATGAGTTAGAAAAAGGGAGAACAAAATCAATGGAATGTGTTGAGACAGGGGAGGCATCAGTAGACAATGAGTCCTTATTTATGTTGCAGATGAGATACATCCTGGAAATGGGGGAGAAAAAACAATCACCTACTATGGTATTTCAAATATTGGGATTCTGCAGAGATACTT
The DNA here is from genome assembly GCA_037954665.1 of Laguncularia racemosa. Lineage (NCBI taxonomy): Eukaryota > Viridiplantae > Streptophyta > Magnoliopsida > Myrtales > Combretaceae > Laguncularia > Laguncularia racemosa. Next base: position 1,566,323 of record JBBMOL010000141.1, on the reverse strand, counting down.
CTTCAGATGGATTGCTAGGAGAAAACAAAGTCTCTATTGCATTTGATCTACCAGATTTGAGGACAAATCTTTTTGAGGCCTGAGGAGATGATAGGAATCAAAATCCGACAAGACCTATCATTAGGACAAGAACTACAGGAATTTGAATTTTGGCGATAAGGGCCCATTTTAAGCAGATCGTCCCCGAAATTATTTATAAATTAACCTCTTTTCTATTATTCTTGTATTGTGTTTTCCAACGGGCACACTTATCATAATTTATAGGGCAATGGACAAACTCCCTCAGACTCAGCTTGTGGGTTATCCATGGACCGACCTAAACCGACGATGAGCTGGGCCGATGAATCCTATAGAAGACCGGCATTTTGAAGACCAATTTCTTTTATATATTTTTCATTTGCATGGACTATTTATGTTGTAATCATTTTGGGACACTTTTATTTTGATTGTAATTTTCATTTAGGACTAGCTACCTTAAAAGTGGCAAACTTGTAATTTTGACCATTTTTTAACCCTAGGAGTAGCAAGTATAAATACTTGCTTATAGTAGGGTTTGAGGAGGCCATTTTTTCAGATTAAACATAGCACTTCACATGTGGGAATTAGGGTTCATCCTAGTTCAAAATCTCTTATCAATTTCAACCCAAGAATTGGAATTGTGGCGAATGCAACAAGGGGAAATTGTGAGTCATATCGATTTCTTCTTTGTTGTTTTTTTCATTTCTTCTCTAGTGAGTCATATCTAGGGTGGATTTGAAGCTTTCTTGAACTTATTTGTGAGTGTAATTCATGAACAATTGTCTTGTTAAGATTGATTGTTCTTTTAGTACTTGAACTATATCTCAATTTAGTATTGGCGTGAATTGAAATTGGAGGAAGAGTGGAAATCACGGTTTTATTGCTTCCTTTTTTATCTGATTTTCACGTGGATCTCATTCCATTTGTTGTCTCTTGGTGAAGATTACAAATAGGAATTGCAATTACATCATTTGATCTACATTTTCCATCCAAATTTCATAGGGGTTTCAGGTGATTTGTGAACCCATTAAACCGGTTTTTTGTGATTGATTGTGAATTGTTTTTCTTGAGTCATTTGATTGTGCTTGGACTTGGTTTTGAGCACATCAGAAAATTTCCAAAAACTGATTGTATTGTTCCTTTAAGCTTTTTTTCTTGAGTCGAGTTGAGTAAGGAATTTTTGAATATATTCTTTAATCTTTGAAGGCTATTCCATTTCCTTTGGCTTTTTATCTTCCCCTTTAGTTTGTACTTCTCCTTCATTTAATAGGAAGATTGCTTTGACCTATTCCTTAGGATTGTGATGAGAATCAAAATCCGACAAAACCTATCATTAGGGCAAGAACCAAAGGATTTCAAATTTTGGCAATGAGGGCCCATTTTGAGCAAATCAACCCGGGAATTATTTGTCTACTAACCTCTTTTCTCTTATTCATGTATTGTATATTCCAACAAGAACACTTATCATGCTTTACAAGGCGATGGACAAACTCACTCAGACTCAGATTGTGGGTTATCCATAGATCGACCTAAACCGGCGATGAGCTGAGCCAATGAATACTATTGAAGAATTAGCATGTTGAAGACTTTTTTTACTTGTAATTTATTTTCTTTGGACTATTTATGTGGTAAGTTTTTGGGACACTTTTTATTTTCTTGTAATTATGTTTTTAGGATCGGCCACCCTAAAAGTGGCATAGTTGTAATTTTATGAACTTTTTATCCCTAAATGGAGCAAGTATAAATACTTGCTTAAGTAGGATTTTTGAGAGAGAATTTTCAAAATACACATCACTTTTTACATGAGAGAATTACGATTCATTCCTTAGTTCAATTGCACTTATCAATTTCAATCCCAAGAATTGGAATTGTGGCAAGTGTAATAAGGAGAAATTGTGAGTAATATCAATTCCTTTTTGTTATGTTTCCTTTTCATCACTAGTGAGTTATATCTAGGGTTAGATTGGATGTTTCTTGGTCATATATGATTGCAATTGTAATCAAATTATTATTACTTAATTGATTGGTTTTTAGCCTTGGTTTTTAACCTTCAATTTAGCCACACTTTAACCGTAGATCATTTTGTATGGGAACTGGATCACAAATTGGATCTTGTTGTTCTTGTATGTTAATCACATGGGATTTCAAGTGTATTTAGTGTTGCAATTGAAGATTTCATCTTTGTAATATTGATCCCTTGAAAACTATAACATTCGGCTCATCTTACATCATAAGGAATCACGCAATTTTGTTGTCCTTTAAACTGATTTTGACCATATAATTTTGGGGTTATTCCATTGGTTTATTTGCATGTGCTTAAACTCCCTTTTAGGCACATCATAATGTACGAAAAAATAACAAAACAGAGACGTGAAGGCCGGCGGTGTATGAGTGAAGGCCAGCAGCATTGAAATGAAGGCCGGCGGCTTTGAGCAGGCGTAGGAGATGTACACGACCGTGTACTTTAGTCGTGTATCTTTCTGTGGAAATTCTTGACAACATATATGACTGTGTACTTCTACTCGTGTATCTTTCTATGGAAATTCTTGACACCATACACGGCCGTGCCTTTGAACCGTGTATACGACTGTATATGATTCTGTGTAACCTCCAGACTCCTAAACGGTCATGCCTTGTAAAGACACGCCCTCTTCAACCCGTATCCGTTATGACTTGTACAAGAGCAAGGGAATTCCCATGGTTGTTCCAATCCTTTCCAACTTCATGATTGCTCCAATCATTTCTGGCTTCATGGACATCCTTTATCAACCTGTTAAGTGCTTCCTTGAGTCGTTTTGCTCGAGTTCTTGTGATCGGTCCAGGTGGCACTTCAAGAGGATCCGCATTCCATCTTCCGGCTTGGCTCTCATCAACTAAGGCACTAACGGTGTCGACATTATATACTCTTGCTACTTTTGGTTGTTTGGCTCCTGTCGCATTCCATTGGTAGCTATTCATGGCCATGTTTTCTATTAAATCTTGGGCCTCTTCAGGAGTTTTGTTATTCAAAGTCCCTCCATCTACTGCATCCACCATCTTCCTTGTAGTTTGATTTAGTCCTCCATAGAAAGTCTAAATTTACATCCAAAATGGAAGACCATATTGTCGGCATTTCCTCAACGGATCTTTATATCTTTCCCATGTATCATATAACATCTCAAACTCTATTTAAGCATAAGAAGAGATATCATTCTGTAATTTCACTGTCTTTGCTAGTGGAAAGTATTTAGCTAGGAATTTTTCTACCATCTATTCCCATGTAGTGATCGAACCCCTAAGAAGAGAATTCAACCATTTTTTAGATCTATTTCTTAAGGGAAAAGGAAAAGTCATAACATAATGGTGTCATCTATAGCCTTATTAATTTTGAAGGTGTCATTGATTTCTAGAAAGTTAGCACTGTGTGTGTTTAGATCTTGACCCTACAACCCATCAAATCGAACAAATTCTTGAACCATCTAAATAATATTGGATTTAATTTCAAAGTGTTAGCTGCAACTGCAAGCCTAACAACACTTGAATTAGCTCCAATAAGTGATGGTCTTACATAGTCAAACATCGTTCTCTCTTTTTGATCATTGGCCATGTTGATTGATTGGTTGTTGTTCAAGTCTTGAGCCAAAACTTGATATCTTTGATTTGCTTTGCAGCGTCCCCTAAGCATAAACAATAGAAGGAAAACAAAAACTATGGAAAATAAAGACTAATGAAAAGTAAGCAATAAAAGAAATAATGACTAGATTAACAAGATATAAGTGTTCCTAATATCCTAATCACTAGTAATAGCGCTAAAAACTTAGTGTCGGTTTATCTTACTACTTTAGACCTATATGCAAGTGCATTTATCAATTCTATAGTATAGTGGATAAAGATATTGAGTGTCAATCTCACAAGGATTATGATTACTAGTAATTATCCTTTTTCTTATTGTCTAATTTGTAAAATTAAGTGAAGTGAATAAAATCAATAATAAATAAACTAAAGAAAATAGTAACCATTAAAAGTGTACCTGGATATTAAATCCTTATTCTATTCTTAAACCATAGGAATTCCTGAATTGAACTAATAGCTTTCTTAAGTCTTACCAATGCTTAATTCTAGGTTGATTAATTAGAATCTCTTCCTAATTAAAACTCCTAAAATTGCATTACATTCGATCTATGAATTCCATTATTAGGTTTAACCCAAATCTAATGGATTTCTGTCATCCTATCTCTAAGATTGCATGCAACTCTTTCCAATTATGCTATATCTATTCTAATATAAAATCTCTAAATCTTTATAGAAGAAATCAAACTTCAACTAATATGTCGGCAATATTAAATCGAAAGCAATTAAGAACATATAATTGGATCACTAGAATGATAAATAAGTTATTGAATAACAAATAAAAAAATTTCATGTTCATTCTAGAGTTCATCATACCCGAATACAAGGGAAAGTTTAAGTTAGCAACATGTTAAATCTAAAAGCAATAATAGAAAAAGAAAGCATAAAGAAAAGCATTAAAACTAAAATCTAAAAATCTATTAATCTATTCTAATACTCTCTTAATTTTCTATTCTACTCTTTGGTCGAATCTCTATTCTAATCTTCTAATCATCTAATCTCTAATCTAATCTCTCTTTCTTTTTCTCTTGGATTTGTTCTTATATAGGCATCTACTATTGGCACAGTCGCACCTTAGGCACAAAACGGGCATGTAGGCTCCCTGTGTTCAATTCTATGCAATTTTAGCCTCAAGATGCCTACCAACATAGGCGTATTCACACCCATGTCGCTCCTTGCATGACTGATCAACACGCCTCCTTGCACCGGTGGTCATGTTTGCTTTGTTTTGCATGGTTCCTTTTACATGGTTGACACAGTTGTGCTCCTCGACTTGATGGACTTCCAATCTTGTAAACTTGATTTTTTTTTCTTCAACTTTAATATAATTCTTCTATTAAATCATGAAGTGTATTTTAAGGCTCTGAAATCAAAATAAAGAGTGATTAAGTGTAATATCCATACAAAATGTGAAAGGATTAAATAAAAAGTTATTATAATTGTTATGAATAATAAGTATTTTATAACCTTTATTAGTGATTTAGATGTAAATTCCATAGAAGGATCAGTTGTAGATCCTTGAATGGACATTGCATTTGACAGTCATTTTGTGTTCTTTTGGTTTAATATGTCATATGCAGATTTACTAAGTTTAATGGATAATGACTTCACTTTGTTGTCTCAAGGCTAGTAGCTTCACTTTGATTTAGAGGCTCATTTCATGTCTTTGTGTATGTCATTGCACGAGATTGCATGATCTCACATTAGTAAGCAGTATGTTATTCATAGTGTACTTAATAGAGATTACATTCATACAACAACACTTCCATAAAGTAGGTGTAATGAGACAAATATGATCTTTCATAAATCAGTAATTTTTTAGAAAACATCATACTTGAGGAATGCTCTACATGCTAGCAATAATTTTAGAATAATAGTAAATGATAGTTGCACTTTATGCTAACAGGGTATTACTCACTACTTAACAATTTAGTTACATAATCATTAGAGATTATGCTAACCAGTGAAACCACTACACTTATAGAGGGTATTATATCATACGCTTAGGAGGTAATACTCTTACCAATCTGCATGACATAAACAAAAAAATATTGCGTATTTAGGAGATGAATCTCCTATCAAGTGGCATTAATGTGATATTATATTTATTAGCTTCTTAACAATATGTATGATGTGCAATAAGGAATTAAGTTTATATCCTTGTAGCAACAACAAATAAAGGCATCAAGCAAACATATCATAAGCAAGCTCACATGACTTAAGCTACATTTTCATCGATTTGTTCCTTTACATTTCACTTTTATAAATAAAACTTTTTAATGTATTGAAAATTAATGAGAACAGTGATAGCATCTATTTTCAAATTACGAAGCTAGCAATAGCTGCTATTATGGACTTCTTCAACAACAAAAGTACCTCCCCATTTAGGTGTAAATTTTAATGCTAAAGTACTGATGAGATCCATGATGGGAGCCAAGCCAAAAGATGAAATGTGGATCCTCTTGAAGTGCCACCTGGACTGATTACAAGAAATCGAGCGAAACGATTCAAGGAAGCACTTATTGGGTTGATAAAGGATGTCCATAAAGTCGAAAAGGATTAGAGCAATCATGAAGTTGGAAAGGATTGGAACAACCATGGGAAGGCCCTTGCTCTTATACAAGTCATACCGGATATGGGGTGAAGAGGGCGTGTCTTTACAAGGCACGATTGTGTAGGAGTTTTGAGGTTACACAGAATCATACACGGTCGTATACACGGTTCAAAGGCACGGCCGTGTATGTTGTCAAGATTTCCACAGAAAGATACACGACTAGAAGTATACGGTCGTGTACATTGGCAAGATTTCCACATAAAGATACATGGCTAGAAGTACACGGTCGTGTACATTTCCAATGCTGGTCGTATATATCTTCAACACCGGCTCAAGGCCGGCTCCAAGGCCGCCGGCCTTCATGTCTACACCGCCGACCTATATGTTTGTTTTGTTGATTTTTACGCAACTTATCTAAGTTATGTCATTTTGGGCTTTATTGTTACGAATTGTAAACCCTAATATAAAGCTCCTAGGGTTAGAATATAGAAGATACAACATTGAAAGTTTGAAAACACTTTTGAGAGAATTCCTCTCTTGGTTCTTTAAAGAACTAACATAGAACTTATCAGATTTTATTTCCGTAGCGTTCATCCCGAATTATCAATCGATCTTTCATCCCGATTGTGGCGTCTTCATATTATACCAAGGTTCTTGTCTCGCTTATAGACAACGGGTTGCGGTTTCCACTTGAGGATGTTCGGCATCTTAGGTAACGAATTCCGAACGTATTGGTATTGGGTTTCGTCACACGTTGGCGTGGTTTGTATCAGTTAGGAATCCGATCAAACCGATCTCGTATCAATTTGGTATCAGAGCTTAGGTTTGTTAAAACATCAGTTCGGTTTGAGGAAGGTTACATCAAAACCCTAACTCCAAACGTTCATATCAATTGTTAGTATTCAATTTCATAGTAGTTATTGTCTATTGAAAGTGTAGTACCTACTATTCAATTTTGTTAAAAAAAAAAAAGGAAGAATCACAACAAAAAAAGAAAAAAGAAAAAGGGAACGTGATCAAGAGCAGCACACAAAGGCGAAAAAAAAAATCTGAACGAAAAAAAAAAAAAAGAGGAAATTTACGAACCCTAGAGTTGTTTTGAATTCTATGGAAGGGAATTGGTGTAGTTTGGGTTAGTTCCAAGAGAATTGAGAAGAGGAATTGGCGAGTTGATATCATCATTGTTTGTGAAAATACACGAGTGACTGTGTGATATCATCATTTGAGCGAAACAAGTAAGGGAGTGTATCGTGAGGTTTAATCATATATATATATATTTGTGTTACTACTAATCTTTTCTGAAGGAACTATGTCGAGGCATCATTCTCCTGAAAGTGAGAGGGGAAGGTTTGGTGCTAGGTTAGTGATTGAGGCGTTGAGGAGTGAGATGAAGAGAATGTTTCACGAGGGGATGGAATAAATTCATGAGATGGTAGAGCAAAGACTAGAGCAATCTACAAACGTCTTCCAAGGGCGTAAGAGGGAGAGTCGTTCTAGGAGAGTAAAAAGGGGTGGAGATGAAATGTCTGATGATGAATTTGATGAACCTTCTGTCGGGAGTTATAGAGGCTATAGTGGTAGGTGATCCACGCAAAAAGAGATATAAAATGAGCGTGAATAAATACCGGCAAGTGTACCGGATCGGATCAAGTAATATAGTGAGAGAAGAGTGTCGAACCACGAAGATTGATTAAGTAATAGACCTTTATCAATTTCTACTATTATTTAGGCAATGATATTTGATGAGAATTGAATGAATTGTACTAAATGCTTAAAAAGAGAATTGTGTTGAAAAATGATGAATTGATGATGGGAAATAGAATCCACCCTAATTCTACTAATCATATTGCCTTCATGTTATAATAACTCATAGCTATATGGATTTTCACAAGAAATTAACAAAACCTTAATCCTTTATTAAGTGTTAAAGTAATGTTACCTCAATTTAATTTAATAGCTCCCGCTAAGTCAAATCAAATGAGGATTCTAATTCACAATCATAAATTTCTCAATTATATGATTGCCTAATATCTTTAAAATAATTTCTCCTAATCCCTTAGTGAAAAATTTAATAAAAATATTGCATGAAACACTTAGGTCAATTTCTAATAAAATTCAATAACGCTGCTTCCACATGAATTATTAAATCTTACTTAGGAATTCCTGATAAAACCTAAATTTCTCTTTCGAGTCATTTACATTTCTATGCATTGATTTCAATTACAAAATACAATTCATAGCAGGACTTCTTATATGAAAATTCCGCATATCTACATTTCCTATAACATGAATACAATGATCATTTTAGTCTGAATTATGGCTTCATCATATTTCCCACAAGGATGATTTAGAACATTATAGTATGAATTGCATAAAAACAATTGAAATAAATAGGTGCAATGGAATTCATATTGAACAACAAGAATAAATTAATAAATGGCATAAAAGAAAATAAAGTAATTGAAACAATAGCTATAATCTTCAAGAACTTCAGCAAAATAACTTTCTTTCTTCAAACTAAAATTTGTAATAACATGAAATGTAAAGGAATTAAAGAAAACATAAAATCCTACAGTTCGTAAGGGAATTCTAATGATTTCAAAGAAAGACAAAGGATGTTAAACAAAGAATCAAAACAAAAGGATTCTCAAAACAAAAGGGGATTCTAAACAAAAGGGGATGCTAAACAAAAAAAAGATGCTAAACAAAAAAAGGATTCTAAACAAAAGAAGGATTCTAAACAAAAGGGGATGCTAAACAAAAAAAGGATGCTCTCAAGGTTCACACAAGGGGCCTATTTATAGATCCAAAGAGGAGGGGGATAAGGTTGATCTGATGAGGATTTGAGTCAGCAAATTAAATAAGATACGATTTTGGAGAGATTTTCGCAATGGATATCCGGGGAGTAATGAAGGCCGGTTCAAGGCCGGCTCAAGGCCGGCGGCCTTGAATGTAGGCCTGCTTTAAGGCCGGCTCAAAGCCGGCGGCCTTGAATGTAGGCCGGCCCAAGGCCAACGGCCTTTATTGCTATCCTCCGCTGGCTTCTTCAATTTTGTGAAAAACTCCTCTAATTAAATTGTAATTTACTTTTGGGTCCTCAAAACCTGTATTTTCACAATAAACACCATTAAGTATCATTTCTTTATATTTTCTTATAATATTGAAATAAATTTAATATAAGTCCAAAAGAAAATATAAGTATAATGTGATCTTATCAGTAGGAATAGAGGAACTAGGGATTGGGAAGATAGAGGAGATAGGAATAGAGAGGATAATCAATTAAGTAGTATAAAGATGAAGATTCTTCCTTTCCGAGGGAAGAATGATCTCGAGGCATACTTAGAGTGGGAAAAGAAGGTGGAGATGATGTTTGATTGTCATAACTATAGTGGGAGAAATAAAGTGAAACTTGCTGCCATTGAATTTTCGGATTATGCCATAGTGTGGTGGGATCAACTAATGTTGAATCGAAGAAGGAATGGTGAACCACCTATTGAGTCGTAGGAAGAGATGAAAAGGGTGATGAAGAAGCGGTTTGTACCTGCGTATTACTATCGTGAATTGCACAACAAATTGCAAACTCTTAGGCAAGAAAGCCGAAGTGTGGATGAGTATTTCAAGGAGATGGAAGTTACGATGATCAGGGCGAATGTAGAGAAGGATAAAGAGGCTACCATGGCTAGGTTTCTTGCTGGATTGAATAGAGAAATTCAAAATGTCGTTGAATTGCAGCATTATGTAGAATTGGAAGATATGGTTCATATGGCTATAAAGGTTGAGAACCAGCACAAGAGAAAAGGTAGTAGTAATGCACGGTTTCAACAGGGTACCGGTTCATCCACTTGGAAGACTAACCAATGGAAGAAGGAAGAAAAGCCTTTACCCATCAAACCGAAAGGAGAGCAGAGGCAAGCGGGTTCTACTCCTAGTAACCAAGGTAACCGTGATTCTTCTACTTCTAGAAATCGTGACATTAGATGTTTTAAATGCCAAGGTAGAGGCCATATTGCTAGTCAATGTCCAAATAGGCGTGTTATGATTTTGCGTGATGATGGTGAGTATGAGACTGAGGGGGATAGTGAGGAAGATGATATGCCTCCATTAGAGGATGCTAGTGATGATGAGGAGCCTACAGTAGGGAAGTTAGTGGCGGTAGTGAAGCGAGTTTTGAATGTGCAAGTGAAGGAAGAAGAGGAGGTGCAAAGAGAGAATATATTTCATACTAGATGTTATCTAGGAGATCATATTTGCAGTTTGATCATTGATGGAGGAAGTTGCACCAATGTGGTGAGTAATTTTATTGTCGAGAGGTTGGGAGTCAAGACAATTAAACACCCTAGTCCATATAAATTGCAGTGGTTGAATGATAGTGGCGAGACTAAGGTGAGTAAGCAAGCCTTGATTACTTTTCGCATTGGTAGGTATGAGGATGAGGTGTTATGCGATGTAGTGCCAATGCAAGTGTGTCATATGTTGTTGGGGAGGCCATGGCAATTTGATAGGAAGGTTGTTCATGATGGCTTTTCTAACAAGTATACGCTTGTTCACCAAGGAAAAAGCTTTAATCTTAAACCTTTAACACCTAAACAGGTGTATGAGGATCAGTTGCAGCTACAACAGTCTTTTGCAAAACATAAGGTGAGTGAAAAACAGAGGGAGAGTGAGAGAGCAAAAGACAGCGAGAAAGAAAAGGAATACAAAAGTCGATCTCAAAAGGAAAAAGAGAGGAAGGTTAGAAAGAGTGTGAGAGACTAAGTTGAAGGGGGATCAACTTTGGTGGTGAGTGAAAAAGAGAGTGCAGCCTTGCAAAAGGAGAGTTGTGTGGCAAGAGCGAGTGTAGTGAGGAGAGCGTTAGTGATGAAGCAACCTATGTTGTTGTTGGTTTTTAAGGAAACATGTCTGAATACTAACAAACTATCTAACTCTTTGCCTAGTGTGGTTATGTCTATTGTACAGGACTTTGAAGATGTCTTCCCTGAGGAGATCCTAAAGGGATTACCACCTATTCGTGGTATTGAGCACCAGATTGACCTAGTACCCAGAGCATCGATTCTAAACAAGCCAGCTTACAGGAGCAATCCGGAGGAGACAAAGGAACTCCAAAGGCAGGTCGATGAATTAATGGAGAAGGGGTACGTGAGGGAAAGCATGAGTCCATGTGCAGTGCCTAAGAAGGATGGGTCATAGAGAATGTGTGTTGACTGCCACGCCATCAACAACATCACGGTAAAGTATCGTCATCCCATTCCTCGCTTAAATGACATGTTATATAAGTTACATGGGTCTAGTGTCTTTTCCAAAATTGATCTGAAAAGTGGATATCACCAAATTAGAATGAAAGAAGGTGATGAATGGAAAACCGCATTCAAAACGAAATATGGATTGTATGAGTGGTTAGTAATTCCTTTCGGTTTAACTAACGCACCTAGTACTTTTATGAGACTTATGAACCATGTTTTGAGGACTTTTATTGGCAAATTTGTGGTTGTCTATTTTGATGATGTTCTCATTTACAGCAAGAGTTTGGAAGACCATATATCTCACTTGAGGGATGTTTAAGAAGTGCTTGGAAAGGAGCAATTATATGCTAACCTCAAGAAGTGCACTTTTTGCACAGACAAACTTGTGTTTCTTGTTTTTGTCGTTAGTGCACAGGGAATACAGGTTGATGAAGAAAAGATTCGTGCGATCCAAGAATGGCCTAGTCCAACTAATGTAAGTAATGTACGGAGTTCCCATGGACTAGCGAGCTTTTATAGGAGATCTGAGAAGGATTTCAGCACCATTGCAGCACCACTTACTGAACGTTGATCTAAACTACTTCCTAGAGGCGATGGACCATTTCAAATTCTTGATCGCATCAATGATAATGCATACAAGATAGATTTACTAGGTGAGTATCAAGTAAGTGCTACGTTTAATGTTACTGATCTAAGTCCATTTGATGCAAGCGATGATTTGAGGACAAATCCTTTTCAAGAGGAGGGGAATGATGAGATCCATGATGGGAGCCAAGCTAGAAGATGGAATGTGGATCCTCTTGAAGTGCCACCTGGACCGATTACAAGAAATCGAGCGAAACGATTCAAGGAAGCACTTAACGGGTTTATAAAGGATGTCCATGAAGTCGAAAAGGATTGGAGCAATCATGAAGTTAGAAAGGATTGGAACAACCATGGGAAGGCCCTTGCTCTTATACAAGTCATACCGGATACGGGGTGAAGAGGGCATGTCTTTACAAGGCACGGCCGTGTAGTAGTCTGGAGGTTACACAGAATTATACACGGTCGTATGCACGGTTCAAAGGCACGGCCGTGTATGTTGTCAAGATTTCCACAGAAAGATACACGACTAGAAGTACACGGTCGTATACATTGGCAAGATTTCCACAGAAAGATACACGGCTAAAAGTACACGGTCGTGTACATTTCCAACACTGGTCGTGTATATCTTCAACACTGGCTCAAGGCCGGCTCTAAGGCCGTCGGCCTTCATGTCTACACCACCGGCCTACATGTTTATTTTGTTGATTTTTACGCAACTTATCTAAGTTATGTTGTTTTGGGCTTTATTGTTATGAATTGTAAACCCTAATATAAAGCTCCTAGGGTTAGAATATAGAAGATACAACATTAAAAGTTTGAAAACACTTTTGAGAGAATTCCTCTCTTGGTTCTTTAAAGAACTAACCTAGAACTTATCGGATTTTATTTCCATGGCATTCATCCCGACTTATCAATCGGTCTTTCATCCCGATTGTGGCGTCTTCATATTATACCAAGGTTCTTGTCTCGCTTATAGACAACGGGTCACGGTTTCCACTTGAGGGTGTTTGGCATCTTAGGTAATGAATTCCGAACGTATTAGTATTGGGTTTCGTCACACGTTAGCATGGTTCGTATCAGTTAGGAATCCGATCAAACCGATCTCGTATCAAGTACCTTAGCACATATGCTTTGCCACTTGAAGTACAACATCGCCTTATTTAAATTACCTCTTTTTCACCAAACGATTATAAGCTACACCCAATTTATGCTGATAGTTAATCAAATTATGTTTAGCAGTATCTTGCTTCTCTTCGAGGTTCTCTATGTCTAACATTCTTAAGGTATCCAGCTTAAGCTTAACATTGATAGCTAACCATATGGAGGGAATAAAAACTTCTACAGGGACTACTACCTTGATTCCATATATTAAAGAGAAGGGTATCACTTAAGTAGCCTTCCACCTTGATGTCCTGTAAGCCCAAAGTGCTAATGACAATTTATCATGCCATTCCTTGTGATTATCATGAACCATGTGACTAAGCACCTTGAGTAAACTTTTATTTTTTGCCTCTACTTAACCAATCCCTTCTAAGTAGTAAGGTGTAGATTTAACGTAATTGATGCTATAGGAAGCCAGTAATTGCCGAACATAAGAGTTGATGAAAGGAGTCCCATTGTCAAACAAAATGTGCTTTAGGATTCCAAATATGCCTAAGATATTATCCTTTATGAAACTTACAATTGCAAGCCTTTTAGCCTTCTTTAAGGGAGTTATCTCTACCAATTTGGTAAAACGGTCAATCCCGTTAGGATCTAAATACATCCTCTTCATGGCAGATGAATGGGACTAATAAGATCAAATGCTTAAGTGTGGAAAAGCTATAGGGTTGGTACACTATGGAGCGTGATTGTTAGGAAATGAATGGCATCACCATGTTTCTAGAAAATTACACATTTTTCTAATAAAATTAAAGGTGTTAACTTTCATAATTAGCTAACAATATCCCATACTAAGTAGTTAATAATATAGCTTCCTTCCTCCTTGGTGTTCCCCACATTTTCTAACACAAGCTTCAATCAATATTTTTTCTATCTCATGGGGTGCAATACGCCTAAGCGGTTTAGCCATAAATGAAACCCTATACAATTCATCTTTATATATCAAATACCTTCTAGCCTTCCTTTTCACCAATCTAGTATCAGTATTATTGGTAAGAAAGACATTATTCTTCAAATGGGCAATGTATGGGAATTCCAATCCCTCACCATGGCCACAAAATTACATTCCTTCTCATCTAGTAACTCAAAACATTTAAAATAGTGCATTTATACCTTAAATGCATCTTTAGACATTGATGGCTAGTAGTATCTAGCACATTGAATCTAACGATATAGCGGTCCCTTCTCTCTACACCAGATTTTGTGGTATTTGTCTAGTTTGAGATAGGCCTCTTTTGAGCCAATATATCAAGAAAAAACACCTCTTTGGCCTTTATAATAAAATGTTCCATTTAATCGCATAAAATCTTTTAGTGTTAAAACAAAAGTGGCATCAAGATGTGCTAATTGTTTCTTCACTAAAGTATGCCAGTCATTACATGGTTCCTCATTTTCATCAATGAGATTAAATGCAGTGCGTGGTATAAACCTCATCAGTATCTTAATACTAAGACCATTACTAACATCCTAGATAGGGACTTTTGATGCTAATGTGGCTAATGCAGCTACATATCTATTGATAGATCAAGTCGTATGTTTATATTATACTAATTGAAATTTCATCACTAAAGCCTGCATTGCAGCCTTAGAAGGTGTCAATGTAAGTTCTTTAAGTGCGACCTCACCATTGGCCTATTTGATAATCATGTTAGAATCACTTCAAATGCATAATCGATAAGCTCCAATCTCTTTTGTAGATATCAACCCAAGTAGGAGAGCTTCATACTTAGCCTCATTATAGGTGTAATAGAAATTAAGCTTAAGTGCCAATGATATTTCTTGGCCTTTTAGTGAAGTTAGCACAATTACTACCCCCCATTCTTTACTTCGAACAGAGCCATCAAAGTGGAGCAACCATTTCCTTTCTATTTCAGCCATTAGAGAGTTTTGATGACATTCCACTAGTATGGTCTCCATAAATGAATTCTCTTATGCACTTGGAAAATATGCCAATAAGTTAGCTAATGCTCGTGATTTCGTGGCTCTAAAAGATTAAATTGTGGTATCAAATTCTCTAAGGAGTGACCACTTTGTAGTTTTACTAGATAAAGCCGGTAGGGACAGCAAATATATAATAAAATCTGATTAAGTGACCAAATTGATCTTGTGCGCTAGGAAATAATGTTGCAACTTTTGTGTGACAAATATTAGCGCAAGACATTTCTTTTCACAAGCTAGGTAATTAACCTTGCTTCCTTGAAAAGTGCAACCTAAATAGTAAACAAGTTGCTTTAAACTATCTGATAGGAATCAAAATCTTACAAGACCTATCATTAGGGCAGGAGCCAAAGGATTTCAAATCTTAGCAATGAGGTTCCTTTTTTAGCAAATCGATCCCTGAATTATTTGTTTACTAACCTCTTTTCGATTACTCATGTATTGTATATTCCAATAGGCACGCTTATCATGCTTTACAGGGCGGTGGACAAACTCACTAAGACTCAGCTTGTAGGTTATTCATGGACCGACCTAAACCGGCGATGAGCTAGACCGACGAATCCCATTGAAGAGATAGCTTGTTGAAGATTATTTTGTACTTGTAATTTATTTATTGGAATCATTTATGTTGTAAGTTTTTGGGACATTTTTATTTGGTTGTAATTTGTGTTTTAGGACCGGCCACCCTAAAGTGGCATAGTTGTAATTTTGTGGACATTTTAACCCTAAAGGGAGCAAGTATAAATACTTGCTTAAGTAGGGTTTTGAGGAAAGACTTGAAATTTGCAGCAAACACTTTTCATGTGAGGGATTAGGGTTCTTCCTAATTTCATTGGCTCTTATCAATTTCAATCCCAAAATTGGGATTGTGGCAAGTTGCAACATAAAGAATTGTGGCAAGTTGCAACATAAAGAATTGTGAGTAATATCAATTCCCTACATTGTGTTTTCCTTTTCATCACTAGTGAGTCATATCTAGGGTTGATTAAGGTGGTTCTTTGATCTGAATTTGGCATCAATTGTATCCTCTTTTGTCATTATATATATAATTGATTGGTTTTTGTCACTTGATATTGCCATCAATTTCACTATACATTGTTTTGCGTGGAAGGGCTTTGTTGTGAGGAGGGATCACAGTTTTATTGTTGATGTTTTGGTTGGAATTCTCTTGGAACTTGAGTTGATTACGTGATTCAATTGAGAATTATCATCTTTGTGATTTAATCTCATTGATTTTTATCATTCGGATCATATTCCATCAATTAGGGTTCACGCAATTTTGTCTCACTTTGGACCGATTTTGATCTTGTCCTTTAGGGGTTGTAAATTGGTTCATTTAAATGTGCTTAAACTCCCATTTAGGCACATCATCTTTTGGTATCAAAGCTAAACATATTTGGTTCATTCAATCTTGATCACGTTGGTGTTGTGGAATTGGTTTAATAATAGAAGAAGTTCACGTGATTGGAAGCTAGTTTGATTGACATTGTATGATTGTCTTTCAAATTAGTTTTGCATGTGCTTAAACTTGGTTTTAGGTACATCACTATCTATCTCCTACATAAGTAAAGCCCTAATAGACTTATTAGTAAAGATGAGATATAAGATCAATGGAAGTCCCCTTATAGGCATTGTCATAGTTTGACGTGAAACCAAAATTTCTTTAATCTTCTCAATTGCCTTTTCATACAATTAACCCCACTCAAATGGGCATCCTTTCTTCATGAGCTGATGTAAGGGATATGAAACCTTTACAAGTGTTGGCACAAATCTTCTGATATGAGAAACTTTACCCATAAAGGTCTTTAGCTCTTTTAAGGTAGTGGGTGATGGCATAGATAATATGGCTTGAACTTTTGTAAAGAACATCAATTCCCTTCCTTCAAACCATAAATCCTAGAAATTTCCCTAAGGCTACACCAAAAACGTAATTCAACGGATTTATGCAAAGCTTATATAGCCTACATCATTTAAAAACCTTTTATAGGTGAATCAAGTGTTCAAGTGCCCTCCTTGATTTAATGATGATATCATCAACATAATCCTCCATAAAGTCATGCATCATGTCATGAAATATAGCAATCACGTCCCTTTGGTAAGTAGCACTTGCATTCTTTAGTCTAAAAGGCATTATAGTGTAATAAAAGTTTCCTACCGGCATCCTAAATGTAGTACACTTAAAGTCGTTGATGGCCATCTTAATTTGATTATAACCATTGAAACCATCCATGAATGAAAATAACTTATGCTCCATAGTCACATGTACTAAAGTGTCGATGTTTGGTAGTAGAAAATCATCTTTTACCTAAGCTTTATTAAGATCGAGAAAATCCATGCAAAAACATATTTTCCCATTTTTATTTTTTACCAACACAACATTAACTAACCATGTAGGATGTTTAATTGGCTTAATAAAGCCAGTATGAAGCAGTTTTACAATCTCTTGCTTGATTTGAACTTTAATCTCAAAGCAAAAGACCCT
Organism: Laguncularia racemosa; assembly: GCA_037954665.1. Lineage (NCBI taxonomy): Eukaryota > Viridiplantae > Streptophyta > Magnoliopsida > Myrtales > Combretaceae > Laguncularia > Laguncularia racemosa. The sequence continues at coordinate 1,548,736 of JBBMOL010000141.1, read as the reverse complement.
TTGTGCCTACTTCATAAGTATGACTCCTAAGGCAATATTCAATCTATACACCATAAGACTAGGGTCAAGTCTTGGCTTTTCTTCATATGTCTATGCAAACTCATCACTGTATTCCTTTAACAACTCAATATGGGAACACTTTATCTCATGCAATAGACTTTTGCTAATGAAGATTGGTTACGACGACTCTCCTAATTGTGCTAGATCCAATTCTTCTATGTCCTTAGCTTAAGGCATCATTTGGTGTTGCATGTGTTGTAGGGTGGTGTAGACACCCCATTTTTGCCCCTGTCTAGATTTGTTTAAAAAATATAAATAAAAAATAAATAGATAATAAAAAAATAAAAAAAATAATAGAAGTAATAAAAAGCCTGGTTTATAAAAAAATCTATATAATAAAGACAATAAAAAAGAGGGAAAAAGAAAAAATGAATAAAAATATAAGTAAATGAAAAAACTTTTAAAAAAGATAAAAAATAACAAATAATAAAAATTAATAAAAATTGTGGATATTTTCAAGGAAATATAGGACTCTAAATTAAGTTTAAGAACCTCAAATTAATAAAAATTAATCATGATCGTTAGCTTATATGTGAGTTAAGTGAAATAATAAACCGAGAAATGGGCTAGCTTAGTTGGTTCATATGTTGGTTTGGTGCGCGCGGGGAAGGGGTAAGTCATGAGTTTGAATCCTACCTAAGGCACTTTGTGTCGTTTTCTTTTTTCATCCTCTAGGTAGACACGTAGTAGTACGTGATTGGCCAAAAGGCGTCATGTGCATCACACATGATTGTCTTCAACCTTCGGCTAGTGACCTCGGAGGAGAAAAATGGTAGGATAACAACGAATTTAACCTGCCTAAACCGATTTTCCATGCAAATCCATTAACATTCAACTGAAAGATCGATAAATATCAATTTTAACAAGAAAAAACAAACAAATCAAATCAAAAAATGGAGTTTATCCCTTAAATTTGGCCAATCACGATTCAACCCTATCCTAAGCTCAAAATGCAATTCGCCTTGCACCACTATAAAAGGGAGTTCAAAAAAGATCAAAGGGGTTAGAAGATTCATGTTTTAGAAGCTTAAGAACACCCAACCTCGCATTTTCTCTCTCTAGAAACACCCACTGCCAGCCGCCACCTTCTCTTTAGGATTTCACCACTATTATTCAACCTTAAGCTTAGATTTAGGTGCCATTAGTTCCCTTGGTTTGCGAGGAGTAAGAAAAGGTTTGGTTCGTAAGGTAAGGAATTGTTGGAAGCTCGAATAAAAAAACCACCATAACCATCACCGCCGATCACCTTCAAAACACCACCCTATGTTAGTTTTTAGGCCAAAACAACACCATTAATTGATTCCTCACTCCCAAAAACCTAGGAAAGCATCCATCAACCACCTTCAACGACCGTCGGATTATCGCCAATGAGGAGCCCTGCCATCGCGATCGCAGCCCGATTCGACCCATGACCTGACCCATGTATACCCCGCAATCCAATTGGTTTTTTTATTTTATTTTATTTCTTTTTATATAATCATTATTAGATTTTTTTTTAGACTTATCTATAGTTAAAAAAATAAATAATAATAAAGTACCCACGAGTTATCGTAGTGTATAACATTGCCTGATGGTGAAAAATAAAATAAAATAATTATTATTGATTAAAAGTCTTTAGTAAAAAAAAAGAAAAATAATAATATAAAATATATATAAATAATAAAAAATAAAAAATGATAATAACAATAAAAAATAAAAAATGGAAAATAAAATAATCCAAAAGAATCAAAATAAATAAATAAAATTTTTTAGTATTAGATAGAATTTTAGTGTAATGTTTTTTTAAATAAAAATAATAAATAAATTTTTTAATAGAATAAAAAAATAAATAAATAAATAAAAATAAAAATAATATAAAAAATACTTTATGTTAAAATTTAGCATTTTAGGGTTTTATCATTTAGATTTTTTTTAAATAAAAAATTAATATGAGGCTTTTTCCTAAACTTAGGTTATTTTAGATTTTTCAAAAACAACCATTCAATGATCTAGGCCATTTAGGTATTTTCTTAATAAAAATTAATATGATTAAATAACGTAAACTCGATGCTTTTTATTAAATAAAATTAACCAACAAATTAAAACTTTTATAAAGGAAAAAAGCGAACTATGGACGGTTTAATCCTAGCTAACAGGTACGTAGGCACCTTCGGGGCAACAATAATAAAATAAAAACTTCAAGTTAGGAAAAATAATCATAATAAACTAAAAACTTTAGGTTTAGAAAAATTAAATAAAAATAATAAAATAAAAACTTTAAAAATTTAAATAAAATAAAAACTTTAGAAAAATCAAATAAATAAAAACTTTAGGTTATTAACAATAAATGCTTTAGAAAAATTAGTACAATAAACTCTAGACTTTAGGTTTTTTTTAACATAAATTCAAAATCTTATAAAAATTTGAAAATAATAATAATAAATAACATATTATAGTATATAGTAGTAGATAAATAAATTTAAAAAATAAAAATATAAAGGCCTTTTAGTAAATATTCTTGAAAATTCTACATGGTAACCATTTAGGTTTTAATAGGTTAGCCCTTGAATCTAGTATCTCTAGTTCATATTTTTCTAAAATATCTTTTTTTAGGAAAATTTGCAGACTAGTAGCTAGTTAAGGTTGATCCACCCAATTAACTCTAATTCTATTTTCCAACTTAGGTTGATGGTGATTCCTTTTAAAAGTTGATTTTCCTTAATTTAGTCGAGTAATCTATATCAAATGGGTAGAATATAGTATAGATTAAAATTAAGGAAAATGATCAAAAACTAGACTCGGGAGGTAGGCTAAGCATCTTAAAGCTGTATGGGATCTAAAAAAGGTAAGCATACCTCCTTAAACCCCTGTGACCATCATAAGTAGTATACTCCTTGCCCATATTACCTGATATAACTTTCAATTTCTACTTATTTCTTGTTCTTTTTCTTGCCTCCATTGCATCCATGCATTCTTCTCTTCTTTTGCTAACCCTCTTAAATTTCTTCCCAAGTGAGTAACGAAATAGCAGTGGGTCTTGCAATAGCAGTTTCTCCGTCCCCAATAAACTCATTGAAGAAAGTTAACTCGATAAAATATGATTCATCATGCTCAAAGGGATTCTTGGTAGCAGGGATAAACACATCCTTTCTCTTCTAGTGGCCTTTGATGCATTGATGTCTGTAAACACCCCATTTTTGCCTTAGGAATGAATAACAATCAATAATAATCAATTCTTAATTTTTTCCAATTTTTTTCAATTTTTCTTTAATTTAGCATAAATAATAAAAATATTCAAAAAAATAAAAATAAATAGGAAAACACATCAATTTTGAAAAATGATTTCAGAAATGGCAATAATAAATAGTAAATAATTTTTACAAATTTTTGAAATTTCAAAAAATACAAAAAAAATAAAAAAATCGCATTGCATATATGCAATTTGCGAAATTAGAAAAATCAGGAAAATGGGCTAGCCCAGCTGGTCCGGACCACGGGCTAAGGTGCACACAGGAGGGCTCGGTCGCAGGGGAAGCAGTTTCCGCGTTTTGTGTTTTTCTTACTTATCTAGGACACGTGGCATCCTCTGATTGGCTGGAGGAAACGCACGCATCGGGCGCGTGATCGTCTTCTACCTCGAGTCCGAGATCGCCGGCGAAGGAAAAATTCGAATTTCGGCCGTTTCGATTCGATTTTTTGCACAAATCCAACAGATCTTCAACAGAATTGAGATAAACATCATCCAATTGGAATCAAATCACAACAAATCGATGGATTTACACAAATCGGAGTTGTTTTTTTAACCGAAAATCCGATTAGCTTCGATCGGAGGAAATCCGAGCTTATCCAGCTTGGTTTCAAGTGCCTATAAATAGAGGAGGATCGGAGGAAGTCAGATCACGAATCACAATTGAGAGAAAGTGAGAAAAGAGAGCAAATCGGAGAGAATCGGAGAGAACCAAAGCCGCGACCGCCGATCGAAGCTGAGCCACCACTAGGAGACGTTCTGGGAGCAAACCACCGCCACCATTGGATTCAGCACCCTCGAGAAGCTAGGATTCGACACCTCACCCGTGACAAAAGACTGCCGGAACGCCGTGAACGAGCATCCTCTGCCGCCTGTCCAATCGATCCGACCCGACCCGATTCGACCCGATCGACCCGACTCATGCACCAACCCGGATCCAGGTAAGTCGGATTTTCCAGATTTTTCCAATTTATTTATTTATTTTATTTATTTATTTTTATTCCGATTTTATTTATTATTTGTTAGTTATTTATTAATTTGTTGGTTATTTATTTATTTATTTGTTTATGTTTTATTTATATTTCCATAAATAGGAAAATGTTAGAAATTAGATTTATTTAGGATTTAATAATGTAGAAAAATAATAAAAAACAATAAAAATGTAGAAAAACAATATAAATATTAGAAAAATAATAATAAAACTTTAGGTTTTGAAATAGGATAGATAATAATTTAGGATAAAAGTTTTAACAAAAATTATGAAAAATTAATAAAAATTATAATATAAAAATTAATATAAAAAAATAAAAATAATAAATAAATAACAAAATTTAAAAAAAATTCTGAAAACTCATAAAAATTATAAAAATTGAAGAAGAATAAGGAAAAATCGAAAAATGATAAAAAAAATCATAAAAATCATAAAATCACAAAAATAATAAAAAAATTAATAAAAATTCAAAAATTATAAAAAAAAAAAGAAAAAATGAGTTTTATCACTTAGAAAAATCATTTTCTCAAATAAATCTAAAATTGATGTTTTTCCTAAAAACCATTTTCAAAAATCGGATAAAATTTTAGGCTTAGATTTTTTTAGAAAATCCAAAAAAAAAAGTAAAAACATAAAGCAAAAGAGATTTTAAAATTAAAATTCACAAACACACTTAAAAGTTTTCAGAAAAAAGCGAACTACGGCTTGTTTGATCCTGGATAGCAGGTACGTAGGCACCCATTCGGGTCAACCCATAAAATGAAATAAAAAAATCATTTTCTTGAAATAATTCAAAAACATAAAAAAAAAGTAACAGAAACACAATAAAACACATTTCTAAATAGGAACAATTTTAGGAGATTAGGTGGTAACCGTAAGGTTTTAATAGGTTAGCCTCCGGACTTAGAAACTCTGGTTTTCCCTTTTCCTCTTTTCAAAAACGAGAAGAGGCAATAACGACAACTAGTGGTCCAAATTAAGACTAATCCGCTCCTTTAGTCTTAATTCAATATTTCCCAACAACAGTTGGGTGGCGACTCCAAAAATCAAACGAAATTCCTAACTCAAGTCGAGGATCTACATTAGATGAGTATAGGGTCTAGTCTAGATCGGATTAGGAATGGGAATGCAAAAAATTAGACTCGACAATGTCACATCAATGGAATCAAATTGTGATCATACAGACATTTCATACCTACAAGTAGGTGATAGGATATGAGTGCATTAATCACATAAAAGGTAGTAATGTTGTGAATTGGTCCAACTTTAAAATCAACATTAACTCATCTTGCCATTTTTGTCGGAGAGTGGCTGAAACCATTCACTAAGATCAATTCTTTCACAAATGGTTGAATATCAATTCCGGCAGCTTAAAATGTGGACATCGGTATGATATTCAAGTAGGAAAAATATTGATAAATTTTTTCTTCACTAATTGCCCATTAATTGTACCCTCAATGTATAAAGGGTGATTGTGATTTAGTGATAGGAATAAAAATCCGACAAGACCTATCATTAGGGCAAGAACTAAAGGAATTCGAATTTTGGCAATGAGGGCCCATTTTGAGCAGATCGACCCCGGAATTATTTATAAATTAACCTCTTTTCTATTATTCTTGTATTGTGTTTTCCAACAGGCACACTTATCATATTTTATAGGGCAATGGACAAACTCCCTCAAACTCAGCTTGTGGGTTATCCATGGACCGACCTGAACCGGCGATGAGTTATGCCGATGGATCCTATAGAAGATTGGCATCTTGAAGATCATTTCTTTTATATATTTCTTCTTTTATGAACTATTTTGGTTTTGGGACACTTTTATTTCTTTGTAATTATCACTTAGGGCTAGCCACCTTAAAAGTGGCAAACTTGTAATTTTGACCACTTTTTAACCCTAGAAGTAGCAAGTATAAATACTTGCTTAAGAGAGGGTTTGAGAAGGCCATATTTTGCATAATTGAGAGTTTGTTTCATGTGAGGATTAGGGTTTCCTAATTGTCATTAGACTCTTATCAATTTCAATCCCAAGAGTTGAAATTGTGGCGAGTGCAACACCTTGAAATTGTGAGTAGTATCAATTTCATTTTGTTGTGATTTCTTTTCTTCTCTAGTGTGTCATATCTAGGGGTGAATTGAGATAGTTCTTGGACAGATTTTCTTCCTATTATTTTCGAATTCTTGTGTTTAATTAAGATCCTTTGCAATTGAATTCGGTTTTTCCTTGAAGATTACTTCTTGAAACGTGATTATCACTTGTGGAAAGGGGTTCTTAGAATTGAAGATTTCTTTGAATTTTTGGATTATTCACGTGGGATTATATGTGATTAGTGTGATGTTAGAAGAGATTATTATTGTGGTATCACAATTGCATCATTGAGTATTTGGATTTCATTGTACCTTCACTAGGTTCACGCAATTTTGCCCTTTTTGGAACCGGTTTTGTTGTTGACTTGAGTTTGTTTTTCTTAAGTCTTTTAATTGTGCTTCCAAGTGGATTTAGGCACATCATCTTTTTGGTATCAGAGCTATCTAATTTGGATACTTAAGATTTATCACATCCTTATTGGAAGAATTGGTTATAAATATTGAGATTTGACACCATTGTTCATGTGATTGAGACTAGTTTGATTGACATTGTTTCTTTGTCTTTCAAATTGGTTTTTGTATGTGCTTAATCTTGGTTTTAAGCAGATCATCTTTTTGGTCAATCTGCTCAAAATGGGCCCTCATCGCCAAAATTCGAATTCCTTTAGTTTTTGCCCTAATGATAGGTCTTATCGGATTTTGATTCCTATCATCTCCTCGAGCCTCAAAAAGATTTGTCCTCAAATCTGGTAGATCAAATGCAGTAGAGACTTTGTTTCCTCTTAGTAAGCCACCTGAAGAAATATCTCTGCAAAATCCCAATATCTGAAATACTACATGTGGTAATTGTCTTCTCTCCTCTATTTCCAGGATGTATCTCATCTGCAACACAAATAATGACCCATTATCCACTAAGGTGTCCCCTATCTCAACCCATTTCACTGATATTGTATCCTCCTTTTCTAACTCATCTGTATGTCGCTGATCCTGATGGTCTTCTAGTGGTTGGCCCAACTGCTCATTGCCCTCTGAGACCTCTGAAGGTAAACACAAATGTCTCTAAACATTCTAGCCCTCTAAGGATAGACTCATCTGACTCTGATCCTCATAATACTCCAATGGTGTACTCAACTGCTCGTGAACCTCTAGTGTCTCTGAAGGAGAACATAACTGACCTTGAATAATTTGGTTCCCTGGTAGTCTGCTCCTAGTAACCTGGAATGAATAGGATTGCCTTTGTCTTTCCACTTTCAAGGCTAATTGTATAGCCTCATTAAGTGTACTATATCTCTGAAGCTCAACTACACAAGCTATCTCATACTTCAACCTAGATACAAAATGTGCTAGGGTTTGTTCAGGAGGTTCAACTGATCCACATCTAATCACTAGTGTCTCAAACTCCTGTACGTAGTCATCCATTGTTTTACCCCCCCTGTCTCAGTGTCTGGAGACGCATAAATAGCTCATGCCTGTAGTGTTTCGGTACAAACCTATTCCTCAAAACTCGTTTCATGTCTCTCCAAGTGTGTATTTCGGTCTCTCCATCCCTTCACCTGCTGATCACCGTATTCTTCCACCACAAAGTGGCATACCCTATGAACTCTACGGCTGCGAGACGTACCCGAAAGTCTTCATCAATCTCATGACACTTGAAATGACCCTCAACTTGGTCTTCCCAGTCTAGGTAATCATCGGTGGAACCCCTACCATCAAATGAAGGCATCTGTAGCTTCGCACACTCTAGTCCTCGAGGTAGTCTAAATTCCCTGTCCGGGTATGGATTAACCCCAAAATTATCATCTCTATCTTCCCTAAGAGCATGATAATCTCCTTCTACTCTTTTCACTAAATTTCCTCCAGCTGCCCCTTCTCTCTGGACATTCTGAGGAGCTACTTTAGGTGGTGCCTGAAGGTTTGCCACAGGTGGTGGTGGTAATGTCATCCTATCAATTCTTGTTGCCAATGTAGCAACAATTGTGGTAAGGTCCTGAAGTTGCTCATCTAGAGTTCTTCCACTTATATTTCGACGACCTGGTCTACCACCCACTTGGCTATTGGTCTCATTGCCAATGTCCCCATTCACACTATCATATGACATGTTTGTGGATGCGATTTATCTGAAGTACAAATGTAATCTCAAATAATTTGTAGCACACTCCCTTCACTTCACCACGTTACAATGACAAGTTTAAATAACAACACACACACTTGTACACCCACGGTGCAACAAGTCACCAATGCAACAAATACTTCTTATCACTTCAAGTATATTAGAATAAGTGAAGCACAAATAAATACTTCTAAGTAGTTAAGATATTGAATTCAACTAAGAAAGTATTTAAGTAACAATACTCAATAAATTTCACACTTAAATGCTTATATTTGAATTTCAAACTTCACTACTTAACTTCCTTAATTAGCCACGATTTACACTCACACTTTATCTTAATGTGCAGCACCTTACTCCATACAACTCCACAAATTTACACCACCACACACACCTCAATCACGGTGAAGGAAAGTGTAGGTCTACGAGAATGGAGACCGTACGTGTGTACGTGTGAGTGTGTGTGTGTGTGTGTGTGTGAGTAAAGTATGTGAAGATGGTGTAAGTGACAATGGGTGTGATGCATATGGAGATACATGTATGTATAGGTGATGGTGAGTAATGTATGTAAGGATGTGCATGTGTTGGTGATGATGTATGGTGTGTGAAGGTGCGTGTACGTGTAGAGGAGGAGTCGAGTGTGTAATGCTTGGGAGTATGCATGCAGGTGCATGAAGTGATGTAAGGTGGTATGTGTATGTGGGTGTGTAGTATGTGTGTGTATAAGGGTGTGATGTATGCAGAGTGTATGGGTATGGGACGGTATGTGGTGTATGCGAGAAGGGTGTATGCATATGGATGGTGTGTGGTAAGTGCGGTTTGTGTGTATGTGTGTGGATGCCACGTAGTGTGTAAAGGTGTATGTGTATAGGAGTATGGAAGGTGTGGAGTATAGACATGTGTGTGTGTAAATGTGGAAGTTAAGGATGATGTATGCAAGATATGTATGTAAGAATATGAGACGATGTGTGGAGTATGAATATGTATGTATGGGTATGGAAGGCAAATGTGGTGTGTGCAAAGTATGTGGGTGTGTGTATTGGTGATGTAAGGCATATATAGAGTATGTGTGTAGGTGTATGAGATAATGTATGGTGTGGGTGTGTGAGAATAGATATGAGAGGTGTGTAATATGTGTAGAGTAAATAGATAAGAATATGTGTATGTTGGTGTGCATGTGGTGTGTGGAAAAGGTTGGTGTATATATGGTAATAGAAGCGATGATTCGTTGGAAGATATTAAAGACAATTGGATAAATGAAAGGTTCAAAGATGTTTCATGGATGAGAGAAGCGTCTATGATGGTGTAACTAGTGAAGGGAATGATTCAAGCAATATCCAAGATGATGGCCTGGGATATATTTGGGATGAAAAGGATTTCATAATAGAATGCTCAAAGGATGTTGAGGAAGATCATTCTTGGCCAAATACCCTAATGCAAGATCTTCAGTTGTCCTTTCCAACGATATCTTGCATATGTGGAAGAAAGAATTCCAAATTTGGCAAGTCGAAGACATTCCATTGCTCGACTTCTACACAAGGAAAGCAGACGGTCGATCCCAGCAACTTAAGGTGTTGGAAGCATAGATTCGAAGGAAGTTTAACATTCGAATCTTGTTTGTCCAAAGTTCCATAAGGAGGAAACTTCACGACTTGTCATCAACCACAAGATGAGTAGAGTACACATATCGAGTGCTAGCAGACTACCAAAGTCAGGTGGAGATGTGGCTTTATGATTGGGTTGAGAAAGCATCGCAGAAGGATACTGACTTTAAGAGGAACGCAAAAGAGTTACCCGCTGGAATCACTTGACTCCGGCTAGGACTATGATAACCCTAAACAGGTAAGTGGGAAACTTAATAATATACTACTATGTTGTATTGTATGTTGAATGCTATGCATGTGAAATTGATGTTTGTTTTGTTGCTATTTGATATGATTGTTGTTGAGTTAAGTCACAGTAGGGATTGAAGAGTTAAGGAGAAAGTCATAAAGAATATAGAGGAATGAATGGTCCAAGGGTATAGGTGTCATTACCTTAATGATAGCACATAGCGCTATATCCCTAATGCTATAGCCATAAACCTAACCCATGTTTTACAAATCGTTTTCTTTCAAAACAAACCAGGACATAAAAACTTAGCTTTCCTTCTACAGCTACCAAGTAGGTAAGCTTTGATGTGCCTAAAACCAAGATTAAGCACATATAAAAGACTTAAGAAAAACAATCTCAAGTCAAGGCAAAAACCGGATACACAAGGCTAAATCACGTGAACCCTAATGAAGATATGATGAAATCCAAATGTCCAATGATATAATCATAATACCACAATGATAATATCTTCTAACAACACTCTAATCTCATATAATCCACGCAAATAATCCAAAAATTCAAAAGAAAACCTTAATTATAAGAATTCCTTTCCAATAGAGAAGAACACGTTTTCAAATGGATTCTTCAAAGATGATCCAAATCCAATTGCTAAGTACTTCAAATAAACACAAGAATTCGTGAATAATAATATGTATTTCTAACCAAGAACTATCTCAATTCAACCCTAGATATGACACACTAGAGAGGAAAAGAAATCACAACAAAATGAAATTGATATAACTCACAATTTCAAGATGTTGCACTCGCCACAATTTCAACTCTTGGGATTGAAATTGATAAGAGTTTGGATGACAATTAGGAACCCTAATTCTCACGTGAAAGGTAGTGTTTGATCTTCAAAAATAAGCCTCCTCAAACCCTCTCTTAAGCAAGTATTTATACTTGCTACTCCTAAGGTTAAAAAGTGCTCAAAATTACAAGTTTGCCACTTTTAAGGTGGCTATCCCTAAATGAAATTTACAAGGAAATAAAAGTGACCCAAAACCAAAATACAACCAAAATAGTTCATAAAAGAAGAAATATATAAAATAAATGGTCTTCAAGATGCCGGTCTTCTATAAGATCCATTGGCCTAACTCATCGCCGGTTCAGGTCGGTCCATGGATAACCCACAAGCTGAGTCTGAGGGAGTTTGTCCATTGCCCTATAAAATATGATAAGTGTGCCTGTTGGAAAACACAATACAAGAATAATAGAAAAGAGGTTAATATATAAATAATTCTGGGGTCGATCTGCTCAAAATGGGCCCTCATCGCCAAAATTTGAATTCCTTTAGTTTTTGCCCTAATGATAGGTCTTGTCGGATTTTGATTCCTATCATCTCCACGGGCCTCAAAAAGATTTGTCCTCAAATCTGGTAGATCAAATGCAGTAAAGACTTTGTTTCCTCTTAGCAAGCCACCTGAAGAAATATCTCTGCAAAATCCCAATATTTGAAATACTACAGGTGGTGATTGTCTTCTCTCCTCCATTTCCAAGATGTATCTCATCTGCAACACAAATAATGACCCATTGTCCACTGAGGTGTTCCCTGTCTCAACCCATTTTACTGATATTGTATCCTCCTTTTCTAACTCATCTGTATGTCGTTGATCCTGATGGTCTTCTAGTGGTTGGCCTAACTGCTCATTGCCCTCTGAGACCTCTGAAGGTGAACACAAATGTCTCTGAACATTGTGGCCCTTTAATGATAGACTCATCTAACTCTGATCCTCAGAATACTCCAATGGTGTACTCAATTGCTCGTGAACCTCTAGTGTCTCTAAAGGAGAACATAAATGACCCCGAACAGTTTGCTTCCCTGGTAGTATGCTCCTAGTAACCTGGAATGAATAGGATTGCCTCTGTCTTTCCACTTTCAAGGCTAACTGTATAGCCTCATCAAGTGTACTATATCTCTGAAGCTCAACTACACAAGCTATCTCATACTTCAACCCTGATACAAAACGTGCTAGGGTTTGTTCAGGAGGTTCAATTGATCCACATCTGATCACTAGTGTCTCAAACTCCTGTACATAGTCATCCACTGTTTTACCCCCCTGTCTCAGTGTCTGGAGACGCATAAATAACTCATGCCTATAGTGTTTCGGTACAAACCCATTCCTCAAAACTCGTTTCATGTCTCTCCAAGTGTGTATTTCGGTCTCTCCATCCCTTCGCCTACTAATTACCATATTTCTCCACCACAAAGCGGCATACTCTGTGAACTCTACAGCTGCAAGGCATACCCTGGAGTCTTCATCAATCTCATAACACTTGAAAACACCCTCAACTTGGTCTTCCTAGTCTAGGTAGTCATCGGTGGAACCCCTACCATCAAATGAAGGCATTTGTAGCTTCGCACACTCTAGTCCTCGAGGTGGTCTAAATTCCCTATCCAGGTATGGATTAACCCCAAAATTATCATCTCTATCTTCCCTAAGAGCATGATAATCTCCTTCTAATCTAGGTGGTGCCTGAAGGTTTACCACAGTTGGTGGTGGTAATGTCATCCTATCAATTTTTGTTGCCAATGTAGCAACAATTGTGGTAAGGTCCTGAAGTTGTTTATCTAGAGTTCGTCCATTTGTATTTCGACGACCTAGTCTGCCACCCACTTGGTTATTGGCCTCATTGCCAATGTCCCCATTCACACTATCATATGACATGTTTGTGGATGCGATTTATCTGAAGTACAAATGTAATCTCAAATAATTTGTAGCACACTCCCTTCACTTCACCACATTACAATAACACGTTTAGATAACAACACACATACTTGTACACCCACGGTGCAACAAGTTACCAATGCAACAAATACTTCTTATCACTTCAAGTAGAGTAGAATAAGTGAAGCACAAATAAATACTTCCAAGTAGTTAAGATATTGAATTCAAGTAAGCAAGTGTTTAAGTAATAATACTCAATAACTTTCACACTTAAATGCTTATATTGGAATTTCAAACTTCACTACTTAACTTCCTTAATTAGCCATGGTTCACACTCACACTTTATCTTAATGTGCAGCACCTTACACTACACACAACTCCACAAATTTACACCACCACACACACCTCACTCCTATACGGTGCAACCAATTCACTACAACACTACTATACGTTGTAACTTTTTTTTTTTTTAAAACACTCTTACATACAATACTTCAAGGTGTGCACGTCCTTGCCACTACACAACTCCCATTCACACCATAAACCACAAGCAATGGCAGCAACAAAATTCAAATTTGAAATCACTCCACTAAATGCAACCTTCTCCACAAATGGTAAAAAACAATTCAAATTCAAATAACACTTATTCAATGCTACTTAATGAATTGCTTTCAAACTTAAAGAAGGAATTTGAATTTCAAATGGATGCTTATCCTTCCACACACTTCAAATTTGGAAATTGCAAATGCTCCAATTCCGAATTGCACAAGGATTCACAACACTAATTGCAAGCCTTCTTCAATTGGTAAACAATGAATTCAAATTCAAATAGCAATCATTAACTCCCACAACTTAATTGCATGCGTTTGAATTCAAATAATTCCTTACTAATCAAAACTCAATGCAATCTGCAAATGTTACTCCACCAATTCAGAATTATACAATGGAAATCAAAACAACAAACTACACATCCTCCTTCATGCCACAACAAGCCACGGCAAGGATTTTGGTAAGTTTTGCAAGTTCCAAAAATTGTTGAATTAAACAACACTTTATACTTCTGCCCTTCCACGAAAATTAGTGATCACAAAATGATGCAACAACCTTCCCAATCCAACTCCAACAAACAGAAAAATAAACTCCAAGTCAAGGTAATTTCACAAGCTCAAAACCACAACAATCAACACAATTACGGTTTTCACTAAATCAACCCTAATGATGATCAATTCCACGAAATCAAATACAACCAATCCCTTCTCTCAACAAGAGCTCTAATACCAAAAAGATGATGTGCCTAAAACCAAGATTAAGCACATATAAAAGACTTAAGAAAAACAATCTCAAGTCAAGGCAAAAACCAGATCCACAAGGCTAAATCACGTGAACCTTAATGAAGATATGATGAAATCCAAATGTCCAATGATATAATCATAATACCACAATGATAATATCTTCTAACAACACTCTAATCTCATATAATCCACGCAAATAATCCACAAATTCAAAAGAAAACCTTAATTATAAGAATTCCTTTCCAATAGAGAAGAACACGTTTTCAAATGGATTCTTCAAAGATGATCCCAATCCAATTGCTAAGTACTTCAAATAAACACAAGAATTTGTGAATAATAATATGTATTTCTGACCAAGAACTATCTCAATTCAACCCTAGATATGAAACACTAAAGAGGAAAAGAAATCACAACAAAATGAAATTGATATAACTTACAATTTCAAGATGTTGCACTCGGCACAATTTCAACTCTTGGGATTGAAATTGATAAGAGTTTGGATGACAATTAGGAACCCTAATTCTCACGTGAAAGGTAGTGTTTGATCTTCAAAAATAAGCCTCCTCAAACCCTCTTTTAAGCAAGTATTTATACTTGCTACTCCTAGGGTTAAAAAGTGCTCAAAATTATAAGTTTGCCACTTTTAAGGTGGCTATCCCTAAATGAAATTTACAAGGAAATAAAAGTGTCCCAAAACCAAAATACAACCAAAATAGTTCATAAAAGAAGAAATATATAAAATAAATGGTCTTCAAGATGCCGGTCTTCTATAAGATCCATTGGCCCAACTCATCGCCGGTTCAGGTCGGTCCATGGATAACCCACAAGCTGAGTCTGAGGGAGTTTGTCCATTGCCCTATAAAATATGATAAGTGTGCATGTTGGAAAACACAATACAAGAATAATAGAAAAGAGGTTAATATATAAATAATTCTGGGGTCGATCTGCTCAAAATGGGCCCTCATTGCCAAAATTTGAATTCCTTTAGTTTTTGCCCTAAAGATAGGTCTTGTTGGATTTTGATTCCTATTAAGCTTAGTGGGAATAGGGTGCATAGGTATCATTATGTATACATGTCAAAGCTGGTTCCTGAATGTGTATACATATACTCAATAAACTTATTTTCATATGATATTTACGAAATACACTCATGAACCCAACCATACCAATCATGAGTGCAACCTTGGTTTTTACAACTCAATGACCATATTTTCTTACCCTCTTAAGTACGCAAGGGGAGATTTCTAGTAAATTTTCCTTAACTAAGGAGAGGTCACAAACATATATATGTATAGATATGTATATATGTATATTATACACAAGTGTCTTGAAGACATTAAAAGGAAAATGCGAGACGACCTTACTAGTTCTCGAAAGTGTGAAAATGATAGAGCACTTGAGAAGTGCGATGGCATAGAGGTGTCAAAGATGATTAATGTAAATCAACCCTGAGTGGTTGGTTTGACATGTGATATAAATGACACAAAGGTGTCAGAAATGATTGTAAGCCAACCTGAGTGGTTCGACATTTGAGAGAAAGGGCACAGAGGAGCCAGATCTGATGATCGTAAGTCGACCCGAGTGGTTTGAAATTTAAAAGAAATGGCATAGAGAGGTGCTGAGATAATTTAATCCATTGTAAAACTGGATAGGTCTATGTCCATGGGGCTTGGGTTCAATGTCTGTCTTGAGTGATAAGAAAAACATGATTTGTGCTTACTTGTGATGAGTGAAATGGAATGTTTGATGTTTACTTTTGTGGTATGATTGATTGTAATTGTAAATGTTGTTTGATCACCTTAAATAAATTAATTAAGGGAGTGGGCCAAATTTAAAAAAACCTAACATGCATTTTCACGAGACATTGCATGAGATTGAAGGCCATCGCTGTCATAAGATGTGTCGGAAGTGATCAAGAGGATCACTGTTCTGCCAAGTGCGAACTAAGTGATTAGGGGATTGTCACGCCTTAACGGTTTCAAGTCCGGCCTGTCCTTGAGGGTTTTGCTCCGTCTAGTGTAGAGAGGCACAGGAGCATTCATTGTTGAGTTAATAAGATATCATAATTAACCAAGTGATAAGATAAATAAACCGGGTAATGACCCGAGCACTAATGGTGGCTTCAGAATCCCCAACCCAAGGTCAAGGAGGGCGTAAACCCTAGACTTCACGTCAGTTACCAAAAGACCACGTGAGATGTTGCATTCATATGGTTGTGCATGTATAGCATACGTTTAATATCTTAATTTGAATTTACTTGTGTATGTATTTAGGATAAGTCTAATATTTGATTTAAGTTTGTTTGTATATGTACACAACATTGAAAGTGTTACCATCCCATTCACTGAGCCATGGTGTGCTCACCCCCTCATAGACTTTATGCAGGTGACGATAGTGAAAGTGCGGGATGGGCTAAGATGTGAAGTGTTGAGAGTTTTAAAAGACCAAAACAACGAAGTAAGATTTGCACAAGATAGATTTACTTAGATGAAATGTTAGGATCCCCATGTGAATAGATTTTGAAGTTGAGAACCTAGGATTTATCCTATTTTACTAATTTGTGGGGGATACCGATTCTCTGTGATCATGGTTGACCATGGGATTCGGGTTCCATAGTGATATTTTATTATCTAATCATATGTACTATAACTTGTTGTAGATGTAATTATTTACTTAGAGTCTTACGATCTCTGACTCGTAAGATGATTATCATGTAACGGGTGCACACGTGCCATGATAATTTAGTAGAGGCTTCTAGGCCCCCCTTTTGGGGAGTGACATTGACTTTATCTCCTAATGCTAGGAACAAATAGAGGGAAAACATATTCCACACTTCTTACAAGATCAGAAGTAACCTTTGTGTACTGATCATTGATAGTGGTGGTTACACTAATGTCATATCTGTTGCATTGGTAGACAAATTACAACTATCCACTAGTCCACATCCTAGTCCTTATAACTTGCATTGGCTGGACAATCAAGGTAGTATACATGTAACACAAAGGGCAAAGGTGCCAGTGAGTGATGGAAAGAAATATCATGATGAGATCCTGTGTGATGTGATCCCCATGTGTGACTTTCATTTACTGTTGGGTAGACCTTGAATGTTTTATAGGAAAGTGTTATATGACGGATTCAGAAACACTTACATGTTTCCAAAGGGAAGGTCTCGAATAGTATTGACACCTATGTCTCCATCAGAGGTGCACGATTTCCAAGAGCAAGTCAGGACTACTTTTGTTTCTTCTAATAATTGGGAAAACAGGGCAATAAAGGCATCCGGGTTCAGTCTAGGAGGTGACCCTCTAGATTTGAGGGCAAATCTTTTAAAGGCCCGAGGAGATGATGGGAATCTACCTTACGATCTCGATGGTCAGGGAACTTGATTTGGATGATGATCTAAATCACTTGCATGTATATATTTTCTTTATCTAATAAAGTTTGAATGGTAATTTAGCAGGTACAATGATCAGTCTTCACAAGATGCCACATGACCTAAACTGTTGATCAAATTAGGGACATCATCAGATTCACATCTAATAGCCCGCCTCGATTAACATTTACTCGATGAACCGGCTCTTTGAAGATTATTATCTTTTTTACTTGTAATTT
This sequence comes from Laguncularia racemosa, assembly GCA_037954665.1. Lineage (NCBI taxonomy): Eukaryota > Viridiplantae > Streptophyta > Magnoliopsida > Myrtales > Combretaceae > Laguncularia > Laguncularia racemosa. Next base: position 1,530,819 of record JBBMOL010000141.1, on the reverse strand, counting down.
ATTTTTGAACCATTTATTTTGTAAGCTTTTTGGGACATTTTATTTGGTTGTAATTAATGGATTTAGGGCCGGCCACATTTTAGTGGCATAGATATAATTGTTTAGTCATTTTAACCCTAAGTGGAGCAAGTATAAATACATACTTAAGTAAAGTTTGGAGGATAGTTGAGTGATAAAAAAATTGCTACCTCTTTCACGTGAGAATTAGAGTTCCATGCTCTAAATTTCATAAGACCCTTATCACTTCTTCAAGGATTGTGGCGAGTGGCAACTTAAGGATTTGTGAGTAATACCAATTCCTTAAATTGATTCCAATTCACACTAGTGTGTCATATCTAGTTATGATTAGATTGTTCTTATTTGTTCTTGTTATCACGCCATTTTAGGGTTCTTTTCTATTATTGGATTTCATGCAATTTTAGTGGAATTGGATCTTAAATTGTGTTGTTATTGTGATTATTCAATTACTATTGGAATTTGTCATTTGTGTGGAAGCCTTTTGCTTAAGGGATTCATGCCATTTTAGTAGTCTTGGTGATTAGTTTATTCCATTTGTTCTTGTGTTACATGCTTGATCCTATTGAGCACATCACTATGATGGGACTTATTTTGATTTTGAGAATTTGAAAGTTTAGAATAGTTAAACATCTAGAGTATTTTGAAGTGATGTATTAAGATTTGTTATCAAGAGTTTAAAGATCTAAATGGGATATACTTGTATCATGTTAAAGTATGAGATTTATCTTATTGTGATTAATAGGAAATACATGCTTAAATGGTATCAAAGTAAAGTTAAAAGTCTTAAAGAGTCCTTGCCTAATAAGGACACATGGTGGACAGCAGCATCCTGAGTTCCGAGGCATCACAAATATAACGATAACTCAAGTAACAAAAATAAAAAATCTATTATCAATATAAAAGCAACAAGAAATTTTTTATAAAAAATGTTTCCAAATCTTTTTCCACAATCCAGTAACAAAAATAAAAAATCTATTATCAATATAAAAGCAACAAGAAATTTTTTATAAAAAATGTTTCCAAATCTTTTTCCACAATCCAACAAGTCTTAATTCTTATCATGAGCTCAATAAACAACAAAATAAAAAACACTAGCTAAAATCTTCAATATTCTTTCCATCGCATGACCGTGTTTCAAAAAACGTCATCTTCCTCAACCTCCAAACAAAAAAGCAAATATATTAATGAACTTCAAGAATGTAAAGGTACAATGCATTAAATATCTCAGCACCATGCACAATAAGATTATGCAAATGTTCTTTTTCATCTTTAGAAGTTGGTACTAAAATTTTTCATGCTACACTAACTTCTTATATTTCCATTTTATATTAGCATATGCTATAAACAAAATCATTGTAATGCTCCTAGCAAGGTTTCAATTAAAAGTAGATTTCAAATATTAAAATGACATGAAATGCTTAGCAAGATAGTTCTGAGGATAAACACAACTACTTAAGATGAGAATTGATATTGATGAATCAATAGATACATTTAATCAACAAATTCGTTAAGTTTAATTGGTTAATGAGCTTATTGCAATCAATAAGATCATACCATGATTTAGAATTCATAAAAGCCTCCATGAACAAATGTTTCTCAAATACACTGCTTTATAGTAATGCAAAGATAATGATAAGATTATTTGGCATCAAGTACTAATAAATGTCAGCAAACAATGGGAAAATTTTAGAACATGTTAAAGTGTAAAAAGAGCAATCATTATAAAAAATAAAAAAAAAAAAACTATTTGACATCATAGGATGTAATAAAGTTTAGCTAATGACAAGAACATTTCAAAACATTATAGAATAGTGCAATATGACAAGAAAAATATGGTGGTAAAGTCTACATGAGAATAGATTATATTTGATACTTTTTTACTAAACTAAAATGTGGAAAACTCATAAAGGAGATGTTAGAGAAGTTTCTGACTTCTTTTCACTTTAGCATTAATATCATTACTCATTTGGCATGAAACAATCCTTCATGGGACAAAAATAATCCACAACATGAAACAATCCTTTATATGAGATAAGATGATTATAGCATTCCAAACTCAATCACATGCATGCATTCAAGATTATGCGAGATAAGATTATTATAACATGATAGCCCTTTATATGAAAGGAATATTCTACAACTAGGTGTAGATATCAAAAACAAAACAAGAATAGAGTAACAAGAGAGTTGAGGCAATTTCAAGAATTTCGAACAAAAGTTAGACTATAAGTGACTATTGGGTAAAATTACAAGTATTGCATAAAATAAGGATAGGATCACTTCAAAAAAAAATTCCAAAAATGTAAAGCTTGTCTACTAATGAATTTCACTAAAATGATGTAATAGCACTTTACAGTCTGTAAAATCAAGAGGGAAGTGAGGGATAAACTTAGGCTTAGAACATACTGAGTGGCATCAATAAGGTAGTTTCTTTTAACGATGTAGATACTCTAAAGGTAGGTTTAGCCACCTATGAACAAATTAATTCGGAATTGATGCTGCTCTCTTGATGATAGCCGTGGTAGGTAGAAACCAATTGAGAAAGTTAGTCCCCACAATCATTGGGGGGTATGGTGACTATGGTAAAGATAGATGAAGACTCTCCTGTTGAAGGGTAAGCTCCAAACAAGTCCTAGGTAAACAATAATGGAAAGCTAGTTAGTCATCCAAAAATGAGGTAAAGGTATAAAATAAATAATAGTCGAGCACCGCATAAATCTCCAAGAGAAGAGAACCTCCCATCCCATAAAAATTATAAAACTAATGTGATAAATGATTTAATAAATTTTTCAATATAGTGAGATAAGTGATATGACAACACTAGAACGCTATTCATTAGTGGTAATCTCTTAGAACCCATTCATTTCACCATATGGACTAAAGGGAAATTGAATTACAATTTAATGGGAATTGAATAAAGGTGTAAGCATTGTTACATGTCTATTACATTATTCAGTTGACGTAAAATAATACAAGGAATTATATTGAAATAAAACTGATATTTCAATTATACCTCTAGTGTAGATAATAGCATTAAAGTGGTGTAATTTACAAGAACGGAGCATTTGTAACAAAAATAATAAATAGATCACTAATAGCAATTCATGAGTCAGAACCATGAATTGATATTTAATATTTTAAGTAATAGCAATTTGTTGGAAATGGCTATTCAATGTCTAAAATTGAGTTGAATACCATAATGACAACTTTCTATTGAATAAGAAGGGAATGGAATAGCAATTCTCTCCAAGTAAACATGTAGTAAGTATCTCTAATAGGGTCATATCAAAAAGAGTTATTTATTTTAAATTAGTGAAATATATATATAGATAAGTAAATTAACATTGTTTTTTATCTTCCCAAGCTTAGATTCACCTTAGTATCTTCAAGTATCATTATACTATCCATATGTCCATAAGGAAGCCACTCTACCTAAAGTAATGATAATGCTTATATAAATATGCCTAATTATATACTCAATCATAGTAGATAAAGCAAAATGTTATAGCAAAAAATTGCAATAAATTAAAAAAAAATTAAAAACTCACATCACATGGTACTAAAGAATCTAATGCTAATATCACAATTAGCATGGCCTAATTATTTTCCCTTTTATTTGAGTATGTATGGAAAGCAATCATGAAGGAGATCAAGCTTAAGCTTTAGCCAACCAATATTTTGATGATAATAGCTTTAATACTACAATGCCAATAACAACTAGTTAAATGCCTTCAAGTCAACTAGTTAGATGTCTTAAATATTAGAAGCCTAATAAAGTGAATTTTGAAGAAGACCCAAACTCCTTGTAATTGGTCAAATAGGTCATCAATTCTAGGGAGAGGATACTTATTCTTGATATTGACTCAGTTCAGCTTCCTATAATCTATACATAGTCTCATACTCCCATCCTTCTTCTTAACAAATAATACTGGGGCACCCCATGGCAAAACACTTGTCTTGATTAACCCATTATCTTGCAAATCTTGAAGTTGGGTCTTCAACTTAGACAATTTAGTGGGTGTTATTCTATAAGATACCTTGGATATTGGTGTTGTTCTCAATACCAAATCAATGTAGAATTCTGTCTTCCTAACTAGCGGTAAGCCTAGAAAATTTTATGGAAAAACATTTGCATAATCTTTCACTAATTATACATCTTCTAATTTCCTAACTTGTCTACTCTTCGCTAATAATGTTAATGTTCTACCCTTATCCCACAACTCATATGTTAGAAGAGTTGTAGGCCTCTATGCATCTAACTTGAATACAATTGGATCTTCATCGAGGAAATTAAAATAAACCACTAGATTACGACAATCTATAGTGACATAGTACTTAGACAGCTAATTCACCCTAAAATCATATCAAATTTGGTCATCTTTAGCATAAACAATTCTATTGGCATTTTCTTTCTTGCATTATAATTTCCACGTTCTTACACATTTGATCTAATCTTCCTTCCACTCTAAAAGAAGTATTTACAACTATAGCATTACTCAACAGCACAAGTTTCAATCGATATATATGCATAAATATAAGTGATATGCATGAATGTGTGGCACCTGTATCAAATAACACATACACAGTAGTTGAGATTATAAGCAATGTACTTGCAATGGTATCCCGATCTGGAGCATCCTGTTGCTACCTTTGTTGTAAGGCTAATACATGACCTGGTGCCTTTTGTCTTGGTCTAGGCTACTAAGGTATATTCATGGGTCCTCTAGGTGTAAGTCTTACTAGCTACTATATTGAGAACTGTTGAGGTGCAACTGTTTGGTTCTAGGTAACACCATACTTAAAGGATCTATGCCCTCTTTGTTTATAAGTAGAAAATTTAAGGGATGGACTTCTCTATAAATTTCTACTAGGATATCCTATCATACCATAGGAGAAAAATTCCCCTTTAGGCCAACTGCATTGTTGTAATTCATGTGGTTCCAAACACCTAGGATATCTCCTTACTGGTATTGCTTGTAGTGGTGGAGATAATTCTAGAGGTACTAGCCTAGTTTGAAGAGGTTTAGGCATAAAAGCCACAAGTCTAGCTTGATACACTACACGCCTCTTTCCCTTATTAGCATATGGCAAATTAGAGGTAGGTCTCATTCTTAAAGCGATTCCCACCTTATGGGATAGCTGATCTGCCATTCTCTTCCTACTCTGCTCCAAGTACTTAGCCTTATCAATAACCTCTCCATAGACGGATAGTTAAAAGGCCCCCTCTTCATGCTGGAGGTTGGGCTCTAAGCCTCTCACAAATCTTCTTGCCTTAAAGGCATCATCAATTCTAACAGCTTCAAGTAAAAACTTAATTAAGCGATTCAACTCCGCTTCATATGCCTCTATAGTTTAATTGCCTTGGTAGCAGTTATAGTACTCTGCCTCCATCCAATCCCTAATACTACTTGAAAAATATTTCTCATAAAACAACTTCTTAAACCTCTGACACTAGATAGGAGCTCCTGTTAATCTAAATATACTAATCCACCAGTCTACAACTAATTCCTTCAACATGAATGCTGTAAATTTAACCGTCCTATCTTCTAGAACCATGAATGCCTCAAATGTCTTCTCTATTCCATTAATCCAATGTTTAGCCTCTGTTGGATCATCAACACATGGATAGAACTCCTTTGCCAACTGGACAAATTTGTCCAGTCTACACGGTTCTTCTATAGGTCTAATAGGTCTCAAAGCTTATTGCTATTGTTGTGCTATCATCCCAACTAAGGTGTTCACTATCTTTAGTAGTTGGGCAGTAGTGATGTTAGCCTAATCTGGTGCTTCCTACTAAGGTGGCCCTAGAGAATACCTTTCCCCTAGAGCATCTCTACCCCATCCAGCACCAAATGATCCTTATCCAATATTTCTTCTAGGAGACATTTTGTTTAAGATAAGGCAATAGAATGGTTCTAAAAGTTAGAGTCAATATGGGGAGTTAATAATAGTATACATCTATGTATACTCATGTTTACACATATATACATATATATAAGTAAAGTAGAAATTTAAAAGAAAATACAATTAAAAAAAATAATTAAAATGAAATAAAATAAACAATCGTCTAATGATTTACTTGCTCTCTTTATTTCTTGTTGTTCTATAGATTAAGTGCTTAATCCATCTAATGATCTCAACTTACTTTCTACTTATCAAAACATATACTTATTGATCATCAAACCTAAACTCTATGAATCACAAACTTATATTCTATTGATTATAACCTAAGCTCCGATATCACCTAAGCTTTAATGCCATAAAACTCGAAACATTACAACCACCATGTGTCACTACTAATTAGTGACATGCCAAGGCTCTAATTCTCCATACAACATCAATCATGTTTATCTCCATTATACATTAACACCATTATAACTTCAATAAAGGAAACAAATAACTCTCAGGTGAGTCATTCCAATCATCATTACTTAAAACAATGCATTAAATCCCAAACTAAAAATCAGAGTAAACATCTATCCTCATGTAGTAATTGACATAATTAAAAGTCTACTATTATCATGTATTCTCAAATCCATAACTTAAATTCTAATAAAGAATTCTTCATTAACTTTCACATCATTCTTCATCAACATAATAGTAGTGCTCTCTTCTATATTCATCCATATAATGTCCCACTAAGTTTTCATTCTCATCATAATCTACATGTTCATCATTTTCACCTGTAACTAAAAAAAAAAAAGGAATAAGCCTAAGCTCAGTACATGAGTACTACATAGACATGCACATACCACTCAGCAATAATATCATATACATATATGCAACAGTAATACATAATACATCAACTCATCAAATTACTTCTAATCACTTAATCCGCAATCAACATAAGGGTACCCATGACCTAAATACACATATAGTATTTATATACATATAGTCTTAATGGGAACTATCATTGTGGGCCCCATATAACCTTAATCTACCCTAGATCATTTTGATACATGGCTCTACTAGGGCAACGTAGCATACAGATCATTGGGGTGCCCCCTAGGGATCTACCACCTTTAACCCCTAAGCCAAGCTAAGAACAAACAATATAGACATTTTGTTCATATAATAGTTAAAATCATTAAACAACTACCTAACAATCATAAACAACTATACAAGGTAAACATGTACCTAAAAGAGCGTTCTTACTATTATGTCTTATGTCTTTAAGAAAAGGATATAGACTTGTTCAAGTATAAAGAACTAAACTTAGTTCTATTCAACAATTAATCTAGATTTACTAATTGATTAGGTATATTCTAATTGTAGAATTCCCTTCCCCGATATCTTGTTGTACATAATTCATAATTTAGAATCGAAATAGAATTAATTTGAAAGTGTTCTAGAACAACACAATCATGAAAGAGACTATGCATAGGAACATGGGCTAGAGCATAGTCATGCTAGTGGTCGTGTATCTTTTTGTGTGATTTCATCATTTTAGCATGCCTAAGTATACGATTGTATATCCAATCGTATACCTTTTGTGTAAAATTGCCATTTTAACATGCCCAGATACATGGTCGTGTATCTAGCTATGTACCTTTCTGTAAATTTTTTTAATTTAACATACTCAAGTACACGAGCGTATCCTTCGTCTGTATACCTTTTGTATATACTTATATTTCTATACATGTAGGTACATGGGCATTTATCTAACCATACACAACACTATTCATCATGAACCCTTATTCCCTTACTCTAAATTTGCTCCTAAGCCTAATTCTTAGAATTCTAAGTCTAATTAATCAACTAACACACTAATTCTAATGCATTATGCGAATTTGTGTAATTGATTGCATTAATGATTCGAATCCCTAATTCATCCAATTCTATGCCCACTCCTTTTCAACTCTTGTTTCGTATCCTACAATGTGTTAACAATTTGTTTATAGGTTCACCAATCCATCATCAGAAAGAATGATCTTGATGATTATAACCTTTACCTAATGAACTCATATTGGTTTTGCCGTTCTCTTGTAGGTCACTTGTAGGTCTCTATAAAGTCTCTCTTAGGTTTTTATGGTTACAATTGCCTAAATGAGAGAAAAGGAAGAGACATTAGGTTAGTGTGACTTATATACTTTGACCATGAAAAGACTTAATTACCCTATGACTTTTAACCATTTACATTTTGAACCTTAGTCTTATTTTATATTAATTATTTAATAAATATACAAAAAAAAAATGTGTATTTACACTATATTTTCAAACTCATCCCTATACTCTCATTAGATTCGAACCCCATATAATCGTACAAAGGATCAGAAAAGTCCTCACCTAAAAAATAAAAGAAAAGTGAGCCACAAGGGCCCAGTATATAGTAACACTAACACATATACAGATGTCAAACAAGCATACATACTAATGTAATAGACAATCAATCAATTTATTAAATTATCTTATTTAAGTAAACAACTAACATAGGAGTACTCATGACTCTAGACATTACAACGAGGGATCTAGGGTTCAACTCCATTGTAGTGGACATTAAAGGTTAATGGGAACTAAACTCCACATTTCTAAAACCAAAACCTAAGTAACCTCATCTAAATGACTCCATCGTTATGTGGTCCTCATTAATGACAGTTCAACTGATGTGCCTAAATCCACTTAGAAGCATAATCAAAAGACTCAAGAAAACACAAACTCAAGTCAACAACAAAACGGCTCCAAAAGGGCAAAAATTGCATGAACCCTAGTGAAGTTGCAATGAAATCCAAATGCTCAATGTTGCAATTGTAATACCACAATGATAATCTCTTCTAAAATCACACTAATCACATATAATCCCACGAGAATAATCCACAAATTCAAAAGAAAACTTCAATTCTAAGAACTCCTTTCCACAAGTGATAACCATGTTTCAACAGGAATTCTTCAAGGATGAATCGAATTCAAATGCAAAGGATCTTAATTAAACACAAGAATTCGAAAATAATAAGAAGTAAATATGTCCAAGAACTATCTCAATTCACCCCTAGATATGACACACTAGAGAAGAAAAGAAATCACAACAAAATGAAATTGATACTACTCACAATTTCAAGGTGTTGCATTGGCCACAATTTCAACTCTTGGGATTGAAATTGATAATAGTCTAATGACAATTAGGAACCCTAATTCTCACGTGAATATGAACTCTCAATTCTTCAAAAATATGGCCTCCTCAAACCCTCTCTTACTTGCTACTCCTAGGGTTAAAAAGTGCTCAAAATTACAAGTTTGCCACTTTTAAGGTGGCTAACCCTAAATGAAAATTACAAGGAAATAAAAGTTTCCCAAAACCAAAATACAACCAAAATAGTTCATAAAAGAGTAAATATATAAAAGAAATGGTCTTCAAGATGCCAGTCTTCTATAGGATCCATCGGCTCAGCTCATCACCGGTTCAGGTCGGTCCATGGATAACCCACAAGCTGAGTCTGAGGGAGTTTGTCCATTGCCCTATAAAGTATGATAAGTGTGCCTGTTGGAAAACACAATACAAGAATAATAGAAAAGAGGTTAATATATAAATAATTCCGGGGCCGATCTGCTCAAAATGGGCCCTCAACGCCAAGATTTGAAATCCTTTAGTTCTTACCCTAATGATAGGTCTTGTTGGATTTTTATTCCTATCATCAACCATATTGTATCGTCCGCCAGGACCTATAATCTACGGATCACTCCTGATATACCTTCTCTCTATTTATAATGCTCATTATTCGATGTGATTTCACTTATCAACTACCCACCAAGCTATCACTTAATGGCCTAAGGGTTATCACTTACTGGCTCAAGTGACCAAGGACAGGCAATAAGCAAATACTTAGTCAAGTTAATTATTAGTCCAACTAATTTTCTAACTTAGTAAACAACATGCATGTTATTACATGCTTATAAAGGCTAAAGTTTCCCAAATTGTGGTCTAAACTTCCATTTGATTATATTGAACCAATTTTATGCATCAAAAGAGAAAACTTAAGTTAGTTGATTATTCTAAATAATTGAATTATATTCTAAGGTTGGTTTAAACTACTTAATGCATGTACAACTTATGGGCCCATTAAGGTATGTAGGCCAAATTAGCCTTTTAACTAATTTGACTCAATCCATTTAGGGTTTGTTCACTTAGGCCTATTATATTAATTAAATTTAAGTCTAGATATACTTAAGGCCTAATTAGGATATTTAAGCCCTTAAAAAATAGTAGGCCTAATTATGCTTGGAGTTAGGCTGGCATACTAGCCCTAATTAAATTACTTTGGTACAATTATTAATATTAAGTCTATTTTAAGTCCAATTATGTTACTTTAATCTATTTTAATTAACTTAGGCCTATTATGTCCAATTATTGATATTTGTTATATCTTAGACCCAATTGATTATTAAGTCCAATTTTAATTTCATTTTAGCCCTTTAATTGAACTAACGCCTTAATGGGTTTGAGGCCCATTTAAGTTTAAGCACACTTATTAGGTCCCATTTAAGGTATAAGTTTTAATGGTAAATGAATCCTAGTATGTTTTGGGTCTTAAGCCCATTTAGATTCTAGTATAGTCATATAAGTCCATTTTATTCTATTAAACCTAAGTCTAGTTTACTTTAGGTGTTTAATTTGATTTAGACCTTATGATAGGAATCAAAATCCTACAAGACCTATCATTAAGGCAAGAACCAAATGATTTCAAATATTGGCGATAAGGGTCATTTTTGAACAAATCGACCTCGGAATTATTTATATGCTAACCTCTTTTCTATTACTTAAGTATTGTGTATTCCAGCAGGCACACTTATCAAGCTTTACAAGGTGATGGATAAACTCACTAAGAATCAGCTTGTTGGTCATCCATGGACCAACCTAAACCGAAAATCAGCTGGATCGACAAATTCCATTGAAGAGCTAGCTTGTGAAGACTATTTTTGTATTTGTTGTTTTTCTTTGAACCATTTATTTTATAAGCTTTTTTGGGACATTTTATTTGGTTATAATTGTGGATTTAGGACTAGCCATCCTTTAGTGGCATAGATGTAATTGTTTAGTCATTTTAACCCTAAGTGGAGCAAGTATAAATACTTACTTAAGTAGGGTTTGTGGGGGGAAGTCAAGAGTAAACAAAATTGCTGCCAATTTTCATGAGAATTAGGGTTCATACTCAAATTTTCATAAGACTCTTATCAATTCTTTAAGGATTGTAGTGAGTAGCAACTTAAGGATATGTGAGTCATATCAATTCCTTTAGTTGATTCCATTTCGTGTTAATGTGTCATATCTAGTTTTGATTTGGATTGTGTTCTATTTGTTCTTGATTTCACTTCATTTTTAGGATCAATTATATCATTAGATTGCTTGAAATTTAGTGAAATTAGATCCTAAATTGCATTGTCATTATGAAGTATTCAATTATAGTAGAATTTGCTATTTTTGCATGGAAGCTTTTGCATAAGAGGTTCACACCATTTTAGTATTGTTAATCATTGGATTTCCATTTGTTCTTATATTAACTACAAATCCAATTGAGTACATCATCATTTGGTGTTAAGGGTATTTGATTTATAAATTGGATTCAAAAGGATTTAGAGTCCATGCCATTTGTGGAGGGTTGTTGTCTGAATTTACATCAATTGTTTGTGTGTATATGCTTTTGTTGAATTAAGGCACATCACCTTAATATGGCTTGAGGCTCGATTTAGATTCTTTATTTTGATAAGGCCCATTTAGGGAATAAGCCTTAAAAGGTGAATGGGTTCAACTAGGTTTTAGGTTTTTAGCCCATTGGTCATTTGAGTCCATTTCACTAAGTCAATTCCTATCTTTGTTCATATAGTCCTTAGGCCTATATGAATGGGCTAACTTGAGATTGGGTTGAGTTAATTAAATCAATTTAGTATTATATTTTTTTAATTCGTCACTTTTGATGGCCTTATTTTTAAAAAGCCATAATTTATTCATTTTAAGTTCAAATCAAGTAAAACCAAAACCATTTAAACCATTATTACTTCTACTAATCCACCAATTCATTCTAAATCACTTCTAAACTTTGCTAAACTAGATATTCATCAAGCCACTTCAAATTTAACCTATTTTATCACTTCAAAAAAATGTCAACATGCTAGAAATTCTTGGATTATCAACCAAATGAATTTGTTTATTCATTAACTCATTTATATCATCAAATCCACTTCTAATATATCACACATATCAAATCCGTCTCTTTGACTACTCATAAATCTACATATCCATACTTTAATCATCAAATTATCATCATTCATAGCTAAATCAAACTTCACATGAAAATGAAATCCCAATTCCTTCCTCATTGTGGCATCAACAATTATCCCTACACATATAGCATATCATCATGCATCAGACTTCATTTTTATTATCAAATCCAATACCCAACATCACAGTTAGCATATTAGAATGTAAATTAACATCTAAATCATCAAAAGACATCCAAAAATCATTACAACAAGTGGCGGTCACATGTATTCCAAGTTCATTTTCATCAACATTCAATTAATCATCTAATCACCATGTCTAATCACTTCAACCATCCTTAATCACTCATGCATGCTTGGTTTTGAGCTTATCTTAATAGAGATCCATAAATCCTTTCTTGATCCAAAGTTGGTAGCCACTTAGAAGTCACCAATATAGAGTTTTCTTTGATCCCACTTCATTCCTTCACATCAAATCATCTTAATTAACATCAAGACTAAGGATTTACATCTTTAAAGCAACTTAAACCTCACTAAAACTACTTACCTTAACCCAACTTGACTATGATTGTGAGAACCCCCTTAACCAAGATCTTCACTTGATCTTGCACCTAAAACTCACAATAAATCAACTAGATTAGTAGTTAATTAAAAAGGGTTTAAGCTACATTATGGGTTTAGGGTTTAAACTAATGTTTTGGGATTTTTTTTTTTTTTCTCTTTTTCTCCCACTTCATTTTAGCTGAAAAATGATTCACTCATTTCCCTAAATTTCCCTTAGGAACTCTAAAATTTAGCCACCCTTCAATAAAATTAAGCTTAAGGGCATTTTGGTCATTTTACCCAATTGACTTCCAAATTCAAAATTTTCCTTTCCAATTGTCTCTAAATAACTTGTAATTGATTTTATTTACCTAATCAAGATCTCAGAACTATATTTAGGGTCTCTAAGTTAATTCGAGTCTAAAACCGATAAATCCAATTTCAAGGGTAAAAAGACTCGTTTTGGGGGAATAAAATGGTTTTCCAACTTTGTAAATCGTTCTTAACTAATTTCAAATTTTTCCTTTTCATTCCCATTGACCCTTTGATTATTTTTTGGGATTTTTCACATAGGTAGAGTATATTTGTATATCTAATTGTTGTTATATATTTCATTCTACTCTTGACTTCATGTATTTATATGCTTCATTCCCAGCAATCATCTAGATCAATATGGCAATCTCATCATTATTCTTCAAATAAGAATTTATTGTTTTCCCAAATATGTCTTCAACAAATAATTAACTTTCTCATTCTATTGAGAAATCCCCATGATATAACAATTCTTCTTTAAATGGAACAAAACTATATATTTTCCAAATATATTCAACTAGTGGAGGTTGGATCTTGACTTATTATGAATTCTAATCCTTTTTATTTCCTTTATACTTTTGAAATCTTATCATTGGTTTGAAATAGCTTCATGTGCTCTCACGTTTTGTCAGAAAATATATTAAACCCTTCCTAAGTTAATCATAATACCACATAGTTTCATATTGATGCTAGATAACATATAAGCTTTCTCCAATCTTTTCCAAAATACCACATATCGATTTAAGAATATCCGTGAACTATATCCTATATCAAAAATGCATATATTCCACTATAACATATCTCAACAAAAAGTTAATCATAATATATCATTTATTCATTCAAAATCATGAATCCATAGTTATCATAAAAATTATAAACATATATTGTCTACATTTTGTTATTATCATAACTTTATTCAACATATCTAACAATGCGGATCCTCTTAGAGCAAGGTAAGTTAAATTTCAAGAACTCAAGTTAGATTTTGGATATAAGATAAAGCATTTCTTGATCTAAAGATTAAATATGGTGAATAGGGGTTTAATCTTTGATTTTAAGGTACTTTTGGGTCCTTAAAGATTAGTTAGGCGATTTGGAAGCTTTCGAAATGGTAGCAAGTATTTTGAGTGATCTACAATCAAGATATGTAAGTAAATTTTAATTTAATTGATGTTTAATTTGGGTATAAGAATGTGGGAATGAAGTTAAATGATGTGCCTAAATCCACTTGGAAGCACAATCAAAAGAATCAAGAAAACACAAACTCAAGTCAACAACAAACCGATTCCAAAAGGGCAAAAATTGCGTGAACCCTAGTGAAGATTGCAATGAAATCCAAATACTCAATGTTGCAATTGTGATACCACAATAATAATCTCTTCTAACATCACACTAATCACATATAATCCCACGTGAATAATCCACAAATTCAAAAGAAAACTTCAATTCTAAGAACTCCTTTCCACAAGTGATAATCACGTTTCAAGAGGTTTTCTTCAAGGATGAACCGAATTCAAATGCAAAGGATCTTAATTAAACACAAGAATTCGAAAATAATAAGAAGCAAATCTGTCCAAGAACTATCTCAATTCACCCCTAGATATGACACACTAGAGAAGAAAAGAAATCACAACAAAATGAAATTGATACTACTCACAATTTCAAGGTGTTGCACTGGCCACAATTTCAACTCTTGGGATTGAAATTGATAAGAGTCTAATGACAATTAGGAACCCTAATTCTCATGTGAAAATGAACTCTCAATTCTGCAAAATATGGCCTCTTCAAACCCTCTCTTAAGCAAGTATTTATACTTGCTACTCCTAGGGTTAGAAAGTGATCAAAATTACAAGTTTGCCACTTTTAAGGTAGCTAATCCTAAATGAAAATTACAAGGAAATAAAAGTGTCCCAAAACCAAATACAACCAAAATAGTTCATAAAAGAAGAAATATATAAAAGAAATGGTCTTTAAGATGCCGGTCTTCTATAGGATCCATCAGCTCAACTCATCGTCGGTTCAGGTCGATCCATAGATAACCCACAAGCTGAGTCTGAGGGAGTTTGTCCATTACCCTATAAAATATGATAAGTGTGCCTGTTGGAAAACACAATACAAGAATAATAGAAAAGAGGTTAATTTATAAATAATTCCGGGGTCAATCTGCTCAAAATGGGCCCTCATCGCCAAAAATCGAATTCCTTTAGTTCTTGCCCTAATGATAGGTCTTGTCGAATTTTGATTCCTATCATCTCCTCAGGCCTCAAAAAGATTTGTCCTCAAATCTGGTAGATCAAATGCAGTAGAGACTTCGTTTCCTCCTAGCAAGCCACCTGAAGAAATATCACTACAGAATCCCAAAATCTGAAATACCATGGGTAGTGATTGTTTTCTCTCCTCCATTTCCAGGATATATCTCTTCTACAACACAAATAATTACCCATTATCCACTGAGGTGTCCCCTATTTCAACCCATTTCACTGATATTGTTTCCTCATTTTCTAACTCATCTGTATGTCGCTGATCCTCATGGTCTTCTAATGGTTAGCCCAACTGCTCATTGCCCTCTGAGACCTCTGAAGGTGAACACAACTGTCTCTGAACATTCTGGCCCTCTAATGATAAACTCATCTGACTCTGATCTTCAGAATACTCCAATGGTTTACTCAACTGCTCGTGAACCACTAGTATCTCTAAAGGAGAACATAACTGACCCTGAACAGTTTGGTCCTCTAGTAGTCTACTCATCTGACTATGATCATCAGGATCCTTTGAAGGTTAGCACATCGGTGTCTGACAAATTTTATGCTCTAAAGGTTGGCTCGTGTCACTAGAGCCCTTAAGAACCTTTGAAAGTTGGCATACCTGCGTCTGCACAGTTTGGTCCTCTGAAGGTTTGATCATGTGGCTATGATCCTCACGAACCTGTGATGGTTGTTTTATTTGTCTTTGCATCTCCTGGACCTCTGATGGTGACATAGGGTTCAATACTATACGTTTATCATCCTTTTTAAACATATAAGTATTTCTATAGCCATCATGTAATACCATCCTATCATACAACCATGGTCTACCAAGTAATATATGGGATGCACAAAGAGGAAAAATATCACATTCAAGCTCATCATAGTACTTGTCCCCTATACTGAAGAGTACCCTAGCCCTTTGGATTATACAAAGACCATCATGATCATTTAACCAATGTAATGTATAGGATTTGGGATGTGGGATAGTTTCAAGTTTCAACTTCGATACTAATGATGCGGCTACAACATTAGTACAACTACTACCATCAATAATAATTGCGCACAAGTTTCCTTGTACCCTACAAGAAATATGGAACAAGTTTTCTCTTTGTCCCTCATCAATGGTTTGAAAGGAAGTCAAGTCCCGATGCAATATGTTAGTAGACAAATACAACTCACTTAACATTTTTGCTTACTAATTTCAACAACCTCAATACACTACACCACACCACGGCAACATACCCTTACACGCCCCTACACACCCACGGTGCTCACAATCAACCAATACAAGAAATGCTTATTGTTACTTTAAGTAAAGTTAAGTGAAATAATTGAAGCACAATGAAATAATTCTTGGTACTTTAAGTAAAGTTAAATAAATGAAGTACATACAATTATTTCTAAGTAGTTAAGAATTAAATTCAATCACAAGTGTTAAGTAATGAGTTCAATTACCTTCACACTTTATTTGTTTTGTTTGAATTCAAATTCCACTACTCAACTTTCCTTTTCTTGCTTTGGTTTCACACTAATTAATTTCACAATGGGCAGCACTTAAACACAAGCACAAAAACACAACTCACCACCACGCAACTCCCCTTTTAGCTCACGGTTCCACAATTACTCATGCCACCAACAATAAGTATCTATACAACACACATAAAAACCAACGCCAATTACATACACCCTTCCCTAAATGTATTAAAACATAACTCCACACACACACCTCTTCAAATTATGGTACACTTCCCCACTTCTATACAAAAATCAAACCACAACTTCAAAGTAAAAGGCAGCTCAACTTTCAAATTCAAAATGAGCTCAATAAGTGCAAGATTCCACAAATGGTAAGAAGTTATTTCAAATTCAAATGACACACAATTAACTATGACTTAATGTGTGTTTTGAAATTTCAAAATGACTTCTTAATGTACACTTTAATTCTGATTTCAAATATGAAAAATGACAATTGTGATTCCTCAAAGTTCTGAAAATGCACACACTACACAATTCCACTTCTCGATTGTAACACTACTCTTCCCCTTCACGGTTCGTTATCCATGCACTACGCTCTCACACTTTAGCCTTAATGTGCAGCACCTTACTCCACACAACTTCCACAAATGGCAATTCCCTCACTCAACATACAAACACAATGCCAACAATTCAATACTCCTTTTTACACCACAATTCATACACATACAACCACGGTGCAACAACCTCCACAATTTTTTTTTTTATAAGCACAACTCTAAATACAATACTTCAAGGTGTAAACGTCCTTGCCACTACACAACTCCCATTCACACCATAAACCACAAGCAATGGCAGCAACAAAATTCAAATTTGAAATCACTCCACTAAATGCAACCTTCTCCACAAATGGTAAAAAAACAATTCAAATTCAAATAACACTTATTCAATGCTACTTAATGAATTGCTTTCAAACTTAAAGAAGGTATTTGAATTTCAAATGGATGCTTATCCTTCCACACACTTCAAATCTGGAAATTGCAAATGCTCCAATTTCGAATTGCACAAGGATTCACACAACACACTCCATAAGCTTCTTCAAACAACACATCAATCACGGTATGGATGGGGTAAATTTCAAATTCAAAAATTTGAATGAATAACACACTTCTACTCCTTCCCTTCCACGAAATTGATCAACCACAAGAAGCTACAACAAACCTCCCAATCCAACTCTAACAAGCAGCAAATCAAAATTCCAATCAAGGTAATTTTCGCAATTCACAAACTATAACAACACAATTGTGGTTCAAAATTGAATAACCCTAATTGATGATGATAATCATGAAATCAACCAACAATTAATCCCTTCTCTCAACTTGTGCTCTGATACCAAAAAGATGATGTGCCTAAATCCACTTGGAAGCACAATCAAAAGACTCAAGAAAACACAAACTCAAGTCAACAACAAACTGGTTCCAAAAGGGAAAAAATTGCGTAAACCCTAGTGAAGATTGCAATGAAATCCAAATACTCAATGTTGCAATTGTGATACCACAATAATAATCTCTTCTAACATCACACTAATCACATATAATCCCACGTGAATAATCCATAAATTCAAAAGAAAACTTCAATTCTAAGAACTCCTTTCCACAAGTGATAATCACGTTTCAAGAAGTATTCTTTAAGGATGAACCGAATTCAAATGCAAAGGATCTTAATTAAACACAAGAATTCGAAAATAATAAGAAGCAAATCTATCCAACAACTATCTCAATTCACCCCTAGATATGACACACTAGAGAAGAAAAGAAATCACAACAAAATGAAATTGATACTACTCACAATTTCAAGGTGTTACACTCGCCACAATTTCAACTCTTGGGATTGAAATTGATAAGAGTCTAATGACAATTAGGAACCTTAATTCTCACGTGAAAATGAACTCTCAATTCTGCAAAATATGGCCTCTTCAAACCCTCTCTTAAGCAAGTATTTATACTTGCTACTCCTAGGGTTAGAAAGTGGTCAAAATTACAAGTTTGTCACTTTTAAGGTGGCTAGTCCTAAATGAAAATTACAAGGAAATAAAAGTGTCTCAAAACCAAATACAACCAAAATAGTTCATAAAAGAAGAAATATATAAAAGAAATGGTCTTCAAGATGCCGGTCTTCTATAGGATTCATCGGCCCAACTCATCGTCGGTTCAGGTCGGTCCATGGATAACCCACAAGCTGAGTCTAAGGGAGTTTATCCATTGCCCTATAAAATATGAGAAGTGTGCCTGTTGGAAAACATAATACAAAAATAATAAAAAAGAGGTTAATTTATAAATAATTACGGGGTCGATCTGCTCAAAATGGGCCCTCATCACCAAAAT
Source organism: Laguncularia racemosa (assembly GCA_037954665.1). Lineage (NCBI taxonomy): Eukaryota > Viridiplantae > Streptophyta > Magnoliopsida > Myrtales > Combretaceae > Laguncularia > Laguncularia racemosa. The sequence continues at coordinate 1,511,633 of JBBMOL010000141.1, read as the reverse complement.
TCGAATTCCTTTAGTTCTTGCCCTAATGATAGGTCTTGTCAGATTTTGATTCCTATCATTAAAGGCTAAGGATGGTGGTGTTGTGGGTATAATTTGAGAATTGGGCGTTTGATTTTGTGAATCATGTTGAATGATTTTTTTTTTTTTTGGATGAAATATTAGATCATGTTGAATGATGCTAGGTTGTGTTAATTGATGATGTAGAATTTTTTATTAGTTGATGCAATGAAGTTTTAGGTATGTTAATTGTACTTGATGTGACCATGCATGTGGATGAACATTCGGGTGTGATTTTGGTTAAATCTTATGTTTTGATGATATAAGATCGACAATCGTTAGTTTAGAAGGTTAATTAAGCTATTGGGAGTGTGATAAATGAAGTTGATGATTTGGGAAAATTATATTATAGCAGTGATAACAAAGAAAGAAATGGGTATTCGAGAAGTTAAATTATGTTGATTTAATGATTTGATGATTGGAAATTGGTAGAAGTTGATTCAAGATGTTGGATGAATAGAAACAAATTGGAATCGAAACAGTTAAGTTTAGATGTGTTTTAAGTGCTGGACGTTTCTAGGTTATTCATGCTATAATGAGGTGTTTAATTTGCTCAAATTATGAGTTTGAATGATGATTGGAGTAATGGAAGAAGTTAAGAACAATTTGGCTTTAGTTTGACTCAATTTAGACTTAAAATAAGTGAGAAATATGCTATTTTGGGTTAGTATGTTTTAGGAAGTTTTTCTAGAAAATTTAGCATGTTCTTGACAATGTAATTGAAGCTTAAATGATGTTTAAAGTATGTTTATGAAGCTAGAATGAAGTTTGTTCTTGTTTTGGTATGATTTAATTCATTATAATATATATTATAAAAATGGAAGTTGTTATTGTATATTAATTCTCCAAACTAGAATTTGAATATTCTTGATGATATTTAAGTGTCCATCTTCAAGATTCAATTAGATCTTCCTAAAATGTAAGTTTGATCCAAATTATTTAACCCAAATCATCAAAATGCATTTTTCCATGAGAATTTAGTTAATGAACAATTCATGTACAATTTAGCATTGTAACTTGATTTCTACAACCTATTTCATAAAAATCAAAACATATTTCACCCAAAATGGAATTAAAAATTTGAATCAAAGTTGTAAAGGAAGTGAATTTGATCTTTAAAATACTAGTTACAAGTATAATAATGTGTTTGTGGTAACTAATGGGCTTAAGTGGTAATTAGTGCAAATATTTGTAATTAAGCGTCACCCCATGGGGACTAAACTGACCTAAAACCAATTCAAATGAACCAGTCGATTCACGTCTCAAACCAATTTTCAATCTATTAAAGAAAATAGTTTATTAAAGATCAAATTAAATTAGTTTAGGGTTGAATCCCTTAAAGATGAACCAAATCCAAATTATCCCCAATCGGTTTAATCTTATCTTTAATTAGTTCACTACCCTTGAACCAATTCAATTAATCAAGTCATCACACTAATTAATTAATTAAACTAATGGGATTTAATAAATGAAATTGGAATTAATAATTTAATTAACAAGTGGGCTAATATAGTGAGCTAATTTAGAAATTTTAAGTAGACCTATAGGCTTAGTAGGCTCACACTCAGTGAAATACTAAGTCAAGCCCATTAGGTCTAAATAGCAATAAATTACTTAAATGAAATGGGATTGAACTTAATTCAATTAAATTATTATACCTTAATACTAATCAATGGTAATTGTTTGTTTGATTATATATGAGTCTCTAATCAAGTTAGAGGATCTTCTAATCAACATTCAACTTATGCCTTTTAGCTTCCACATATAGGATAGTCTATTTGTTTGGTGCCAGCTTTAGGAAAATTTAAAATGAACTAATATGTAACTTAGCCTAAAGTATTTGGGTGATGTAATGTGTATGGTCCTCCGATCTAGATAGTGAAAAAAGTAGTTATAGGTGCTTGGCCTACAAAGGTGGTGCAATGGGCAATTGATAGGGTTAAAACTCACACGAAGCAGCAATAGAAGTGGAGAGAAGTCAACTAGACATCGTACAAGGTATAGGTCTCATATGGGACAATAAGAATAGACTATAACCATGGTAATAGCCTAATTTTTTTAGGTGAACACCTTGAAGCTACTTATATCGGAAAAGGACTTGGTTTCAATTATGCTTTTGGTCATGGTAGCCGGATATGCCATGATAGTCCCCTAATGCCAATCAAGTAGGGTCAAACTCCTTTTATTCCCTAAGGTGTCTAGTCATGAGTACTCCCATACTACTTGTTTAATTTTAAATTAAAGAAATAAATGGGTTCTTGCCGTTGCATTAGATTAATCATGCATGACATGCAAAAGTGTGTATGTAGATATTCTATACAAAGTTTTAGCTACCCATTCCCCTTCTTACTATTTTACAGGTGATGATGATGATTTATATTCTAATAATATATTATATGATTACTTAGGCTTCGGCTCTGATGATGAGTTTTGGGACTATGGGAGCGACGCTTAGTATTTTCCTAGTTAAGGACATCAATATATGTTTACTTTATTGTTTCTTTTATGAGAGTAGTGAGGATGATTGACTTTTATGACTTTTGGGACTTTATGGATTATTTTGAACTATTTGAGACTTTTGATCAAATTATTTAGATTTTTGTGTCTTTTAGGCCCTGAGCCCTAATAATTTTCATGACTTTTATGAGTATATTTGGTTAAAACAACTTTCCACTACTTTCAGCTACCTAATCATACTACAAGCTTTTAAAAGTTTTTCAAAAATTAACTATAATGATTTTGTAAATTGAAATATAATTTAAAAATTACTAAAGTAGTAGAAGTAAGCCTTTGTATATCCTACTTAAGTGGGATACATGGTAGATTATTCATGTTTAAAAGGATTAAGGACGTGACATTAGTCATTCCTTACCATCAAATTCTTATGCTAATAAAGCTCCAATAGACTTGTCAAATGTCAAATAAAGAATCATTAGTAGTCCTTTAACTGGCATTGTCATTGCTAAGGAAAGGTGACTATTTCCTTTATTTTCTAAATGGCCACTTTAAGGACTTTTAGGACTTTTATGGATTGTTTGGAACTATTTGAGACTTTTGATCAAATTTTTTAGATTTTGGTATCTTTTGGGCCTTAAGCCTTAAGCCCTAATAATTTTCAAGACTTTTATGAGTATATTTGGTTAAAACAACTTTCCGCTACTTTCAATTAACCAATCATACTACAAGCTTTTAAATGTTTTTAAAAAATTAACCATAATGATTTTGTAAATTAAAATATAATTTAAAACATATTAAAGTAGTAAAGGTAAGCCTTTGTATATCTTACTTAAGTGGGATACATGGTAGACTATTCGTGCTTAAAGGATTATGGACATGACACTAATCGTTCCTTACTGTCAAGTTCTTATGCTAATAAAGCTCCAATGGATTTGTTGAATGTCAAATAAAGAATTATTAGCAATCCTTCAACTAGCATCATCATTGTCTGTGGAGAGGTAAGTATTTCCTTTATTTTCTAAATGGCCACTTTTAGGACTTTTGGGACTTTTATGGATTGTTTGGAACTATTTGAGACTTTTGATCAAATGTTTTAGATTTTGGTATCTTTTAAGCCCTGAGCCTTGAAAATTTTCAAGACTTTTATGAGTATATTTGGTTAAAACAACTTTCCACTACTTTCAGTTACCTAATCATTCTACAAGCTTCTAAATGTTTTTTAAAAATTAAATATAATGATTTTGTAAATTGAAATATAATTTAAAACTTGCTAAAGTAGTAAAGGTAAGCCTTTATATATCTTACTTAAGTGGGATACATGGCAGACTATTCATGCTTAAAGGATTAAGAACGTGACACCGGTTGTTCCTTACCGTCAAGTTCTTATGCTAATAAAACTCCAATGGACTTGTTGAATGTTAAATAAAGAATTATTAGTAGTCCTTTAACTGGCATTATCATTGTTTATGGAGAGGTAAGTATTTCCCTTATTTTCTAAATGGCCCCCTCTTATGATTGTCCCCATTCAAATAGTACCCCTTTCTTCATGATCTATTATAACAAATGAGAGATTTCTCTCTATACAACAATAAATCGCTTAATATAAGAAACTTTTCCCATAAAGGTTTTAAATTCCTTTAGATTGGTAGGTGAGGGCATAGACTGTACTACCCATACCTTCACTGAATCAACATTGATCTCTTTTCTATGAACAACAAATCCAAAGTTTTTTTTCTAAAGGCTACACCACAAATACACTTTAAAGGGTTCATGCGTAACTTATATGGTCATCATCACTCAAAGATCTTTTGCAAATGTATCAAGTGATCAAGTATGTCTACCTTAACTTAATGACTATGTCATTAATAAAGTCTCCATGAAGTCATGCATCATGCATGGAAGATGGTGGTCATTACCTTTAATAAGTGGCTCCTGCATTCTTGAGCTTAAAGGGCATAATAGTGTAGTGGAATTTTTCCACTAAAATCCTTAAGGCAGTACACTTGACATCTTTAGTAGCCATCTTGATTTGATTGTAAGTGTTGAAATCATCTATAAATGAGAATAGTTTTTGTCTTGTCATGGCATATGCTAATGTACCAATGTTGAGTAGTGGAAAGTTATCTTTCAAACAATCCTTGTTGAGGTCACGATAGTCCACACAGACTCATATTTAACCATTCTTTTTACTCAACGACATGATATTAGCTAGCCATTAAGATGCTCAATTGGCTTACTGAAGCCAACCCAAACTAACTTTTCAATCTTCTCTTTTATTTGGATTTCAACTTTTAGGCAGAAGATCCACTGTCCCTACTTCATTGGCTTAACCTTAGTTATGATGTTTAATTTGTGTACTATTAGAATGAGGTCCAATTTTGGCATTTCATTGTACATCCATTGATAGCATGTTGACACTACTATAAAAATGATTTAGACTTAATCAAAGCAAGCATGTTTTACCGACCAATCTACGGAATCATGTTGCAATAATAAAAACTAGTGAATTCCACTTAGTCAATCTCTCAGGGAAGAAATGATGGCAATAGCTAAGTGCTAAACTAAGCTTACTACTCTAATTTAGGCAAAACGATAACAAGAGTTTGTAATTATGTAAACAAAATGAACTAAGCTAACTAATACAAAACCAATAATCGTAGAAGTGTGAGTTTAGTGTGTCATACCCTTTAATTTCCAATATAATGGATGTAACAAAGTTAAATTGAGTAATGTTTAAATGGATTTTGGCCAAACTCACTAGAACTCATCTCCAATCAAGGGCAATGACATTCTTTTTTTGTAGTAAATTCACCAGTTAATGGTAAATATCCTATAGTTATTGTTAAAACATTTAATTGTCATCACCAATCAAATGCTCTAGTTGGAAATATGGGTTAAGCATGATCAAGTTGAATAACCTATATTTCTAATCGTGTAAAGCATGTGAGTTTAAGTGTTTTTGGCCAAACCTGATATTGCTTACCATTTGAAAACACCTTAGCTACTCTAACGAATATCTAATACCAATTAAAGCTATCAAATACTCTCGTTTACAAAAACTTAAGTATCAGTTGTGATTTAAACAAACATACAAGAGCAACTATATCAAAATACCATGTAAACACATACCCATTTAACAAATAATTATTCATGCATTATCCATCATCTACTACATAATAAACCCACTAAAAACTATTTAGCCACTAATATTAAACATGATAGAAACAAAAACAAGCAAAGATTTAACTAATAACATCATTAGTATAAGGATTAGAAGTCACCAAGTTTGAAGATAATTGATGAGATCCATGATGAGAGCCAAGCCGGAAGAAGAAATGTGTCTTAGGCAACAAATTCCAAACGTATTGGTATTGGGTTTCGTCACGGGTTGGCGTGGTTCGTTGATCACTCGTGAAATGTATATGTGAAACCGCTAGCAAGTATACTAGGTCGCAATCAAGTAATATATGATGAGTAGAGTATCGTTCCCTCGAGGACTAAAAAGATTACCAAACCTATAATAACTTATACTAATATTTAGGTAATTCAAATAGGAATCTTTTATATATTTAACTAAAGAGATTAAATTAAGTGCTATGCTAATGAGAATTATAAGATTTTTATAAATGCTTCCAATTGAACAGCAGGAATTTAGAATTCACCCTAGTCATGCTAATCAAACTACCGTTAAGTTATTAAAATCAACTTATATGTGGTTATTCACGTGAGTTCAACATTTTAAACCTCAAATCAATTAGTCCACTTTCGTATCTCTAATTAACAGAGGATTCTAATATACTCTCATACATTTTTCAATGCTATGATCGCCTTATGCCCTAATACAATTATCCCTAATCTCTTAGTGAATAATTAATTAGAACATAGCTTTAATCTCTATATGAACCCTAATTAAACCAATTAACGCCGCTTTCGCATTGTCTCATTAGTCTAATTAAGAATTCCTAACAAATCCTATCTCCACTTTCGTATTGATTGGATTTCTAACAATCTAATCTTATCACAATTAAATTGAAATTATAGGAATTCACAACATGAATACTCCACATATATGTCAATCTCATAACCAAACTACACTAATCATTTTAGCAAACTAGGGCTTCATCCACTATTCCCACAAATGAAATTAGCCAGCCATACAATTGATAACAACAAGACAAAATTCAACGAAAAATGTTAAAGAATCCATTAAAGACATAAAAACCAATTCACAGAAATGCAAAATATGATTAGGATAAGAAGTCACTAATATGTAGCAAATCTGGAAATAAGATCCTAAAACAACTCTTCAGAGATTTCTGACTTGATCTCAATTGATGGAAGTACAATTGAATTCAATCTTCAATTCCCTTGTAAAAAGCTAAAATTTTTCAAAACAAAGTTCTCAAATCTAAATTGTTCAAAGTCTCCACTCCTTCCCCCCCGGTCCTCCTTTCTTTTCTTTCTCACCCCTCTTTTATGCTCCGCAGAAACGTACAAATTGCACAAGAATATGAAAAGTCGGTAGTCTACCACATGAGGCACGGTCGTGTGTAATGTGGTTGTTACTGCCACCACATAAACCACGGCCGTAGGATAACTCCATAAGCTTCTCGGCATTTTCTTCTTTCCTTCTTCTTTTAGGCACAGCCATGGCTCAGGGGGTAAACACACCCACCACATGAAGAACGGTCGTAGGCTATCCCCTTAAGCCTCTCGTCCTTTGTTTTTCTTTAATAGTTGTGGAAAGGAAAAACACTACATAAGGCACGGCTATATCTCATCCCTTGCTTATGATTTCTTCATGTTTTGCATCATGTACATCTTCAAGTCCATTAATCCCTAAGATCTTAACATAAATGCAATTTAAGTATCTTTTTATTGGAAATTTCTAATAATTGACAATAATATATATACTAATCACAAGATATAACATGATAAAATATGCCTTTATCATTCGTATCAATAATAAAACAACTTGAAAATGCTTGAAATCTCTCCTCTAAATATGTTCCCAAGAAATCACTAAAACCATGCTAAACTAACCCCAAACTACTCTAAACCTAAGGAAATTATAGAGAATGACTAAAATCCTAACCCAAATGAGCCATGTTCTATAATTTGTGAGCTTCCTACAGAATTTATAATCAAGTCTTACCAATCATTTAGTAGCATGCCTACTGACCAATTGGTAGACACATGTTGAGCTCTGGTCACTGCTTCATTAAGTAAAATGGTGCATTGCAAACAAAGCCTTAACTAAGTTTTTATGTACCAACTAGTCAATAATGTGTTCAGCGACTAGTTAGTTGGAGAAAGAATTGTCTTAGCAAAAATTTACAATTCTTCCATCCTCCGCTTTCGATTAGTCAATGGAGTGAACACCTGATACTCTAAGTCTTACAGACTAGTCAATAAGGTTGCTACTAACAGGTTGGTAGAGCTTGTAACTTGATTCCCCTAATTAGGCTCCCTTGTTTCAATTAATAAGGACTACCACACCTACACAAGACACTAAAAATCAATATTTTTCCATGCATATATGTAATCTTTTTCATCATTTTAATAAATTTAAGATAGTTGATCTATTTTGTGCACAATTATCACTTTTCTCCTAAAATTAACCAATATAGCTCAAAAATAGAGTGAAATGGAACTTTAAGTTGGGAAAATTATGAAATTTTATAAGTTATCATCCATGCGAATATATCTCTATACTCCCTTAGCAACTTTACTAAGTGGACCTTAATCTTTTGAAAGAGACTCTTGCTAATGAAGATAGGTCATAGAGACTCCCTTGGTACTACTATGTCCAATTCTTCAATTTCCTTAACTTGAGGCTTTAATTGAGATATTATATCTTTAAAGGGATAGGTTGGGCTTCTTATATTGGTACGAGATTTGAAGAAGACAAGTAAGTTTATTTAGATGCAAATCCTATAAACCGACATAAATAGTATACTCTTTGCCTATTAGCCCTAACAAAACTTTCAAACTCATTAGTTTTGGGAGCTACACATCTCTTCTTTCTTTGATTCTTCTCTTAGGTCTCCTCTAATGTGAGAAGTGGTAAGCCAAATGGTTTTACAATAATGGTCTTTCGCTCTTCGGTATACTCATTAAAGAACATAGCTTCTAGTGAGATATGACTCACTATGCTCAAAAGCGTTTTTTATGCTAAGGATTAATACATCTTTCCCTTTCTAATGGCCTTTGATGCATTAATACCATGTTAAGGGAATGAGGTGGTGATCATATAGCTACTTTCTCCCTACTAGTAGGTGATATGATATAAGTGTGTCAATCACATGAAATCATATAGTCTTGTATAGGTCCTACCTTGAAATCTACATTAACGTACCCTACTATTTTTGTGGATGAATTATTGAAGTTGTTAACTACAATAGATTGCTTCACCAATCGCCAATTGTCAATTTTTGTGACTTTCAATGTAGTCATTGACATAACCCCTTGATTGGGGACCACTAAGCACGCTCTTCACATATAGAGGATTGTTATGATTAGACTTTGAGCACATGTTTGCATAAGTAAAGAGCATCATATTCTCATGTGCTTATGCCATCCTTCATATAGGTTGTGCCATGCTACACTTTCCATATTGCCTTTTGGAAATCTAAGTGAGTATAGTTATGGTTGCAAGTTATGCATCTTCATCAAATCCCAACATATCAAAGAACTTTTTTAAGTTAGCAGTCTTAAATGGGGCTATAGCCATAGGTAGGCAAGTGCTTTGTTCATTCTCAATTGGAAGCTCATGCTCTTCACATGCCTCAGTTTGTGGCACATCTTCTCCTTCGCTCTTAGAATCATGACTCACAACATTTGCGTTATGTGTAAGGAGTAAATTGTTGTGAACATCATTATCCTCTTTAACTAATTTCCTATTATAAATCATATCATTAAATATCTTCTTTAGGGTCCAATACTCTAAAGTGGGATAGCCCACAATCATATGATATCTACAGAACTTGGTGTCATTCTTCTCATTTGCAGTAGGTAAACAATCCCCAGTAAAGTCACCAAAATATAAATAAAGGATTTCAACTAAAGTGATAACTTGAGTGTCATGCGAGTATCATGCTATATGTGGTTTTAAAGAAGTAACATAGAGGTAACAAACGTAGTTGGATGATTAGGAGAGAATGATAGGGAAGAGGAACAAGGAATCATAGTCACTAATGCACAAGTGATAAATAAGAGGATTTATGGAACCTTAGGCATCAAACTTATAATTCTTGAGTAATTGAGATTTTTCTTTGTTTGAATGCTTATTTGATCGTAAAGATCAAAGGTTTCATAGTAAAACATTGTTTCTCTAATCTCTAGAGTTATCCTAAACAAGGAGAAATGGTTGAGTATTTATATACTCTTTGGCTTAATAACATTTGTCCAATCACCTTAATGATCGAAGGATGAGATGGAGTATGATTATTCTAAGGTTATCATGGTAAGCATGCCATGATCCCAAGGCCAATAGCCTTACTCATGACTACTTGAGAAAGGTTGAAAGCAAATAGACCAATTCAATGATCCCTATTCCAAGCCCATCAACCCAATTTCCCCTAAGTCATCCTAATAGATGGACGAGACTCACTAGACCCTATTACCTAGCCCAATAAGTTAAGTCAAATAATTTATAGCCTTGATCCAATATATTACTATAATAATTTTAGCCCTCTACATAAATCAATGTAGATAATGAGTTGGAAGCTCATCATAGTGATGCTAACATGCAATTTAATGCTAATATGGGAACATCTCTTGACTCCTAAGAATATAAAGGCAAGAGAGCTAAAGCAAATACTCATGAAGTTTAGCAAGTATTTACAAAGATAGGATTAAGAAAAGATGGTAAAGAAAGAGCAAGGTATAATGCATATAGGACAGAATATGCTATTGGTGAATCTAAGTATGAGATATCAACTCTAATTTGACATATGCAATGGTGCCGTTTACTTCCCAAGTATCATGGCGTAGATGATATGATAATTAATTAGTCTAGAAAGTTAAAGTCAAGAAAAATAAATTATAAAGTTGCTTGTAAAATTCTATCAATTGTAATAATTGAATACAATCTTCCTTTTTCATTTATTGAACATTGCAGGATTGTGCAATTCATGAAGCATTTCTACCTTCATTACATTCCCATCTTTAAGAAAACATCTTCATTTGACGTGTGGAAATTTTACTTAGCTGAAAAAGAGAATTTGAAAAAAAAAATTCATGGTAAAGTTTGTTTAACCTCTAACCCATGGATAGCTTCCATAAGTGAGGGTTATATGTGTTTGACTACTCATTTACCAATGAAAATTGAAAACTTAATAATAAAATTCTTTCTTTTTGTTTTGTCCCCCCTCCTTACCCAAGAGTTGAACTATTAAAAAAAAATTGGTTTTTTGAAATATTGGGCCATAGATAAGAAAATCTTCTCTTCTACCTTGAAGAATGCATCCACTAATAATTACATGCAAAATCTCTTGAAAGATCAACTTAAATTACACAATAATTTGTTGTGTAATGATGAATTTTTTCATGTTAGATGTTATACTGACATCCTTTACTTGATTGTTAAAGGGGGCTTGATAATAGCTAATGAGGCTTTACATAAAATAAGAAAGAATGTAAAGTATATAAAGAGGTCAAAGAATAGAATGAAAGATTTTTTGGAGTGTGCTAAACAAATTGGTAATATTAATATCGGTATTGGTTTGCATTTGGATGTTACCACTAAATATAATTCTACTTATTTGATGCATGATAGTGTTCTCAATTATCAATGTGTTTTTTCTTGCCCTCAATTAAATTACTCAAATTCTAAGTATCGCTCATAAGTGGAGAAGTAGGAAAGAGCACAAAAATTGTGCAAGTTCCTAAGTCCTTTTTACACCATTACAATTTTGATATCTAGTTGTTTACATCTAACTTCAATCCTTTTTTTTTTTTACAAGTGTAGATGATAAAATATTTATTGAATGAGAATTTGATGAGTAGAGATTTTATCATAAGGGATATGTCTGTTAAGATAAAATAAAAGTTTGATAAATATTGGAGGGAATATAGTTTGTCCTTGCACTTTGAGCTATCTTGGACCCTCAAATGAAGTTCAACTTTTTGAAGTTTTGCTTCAATAAGATTGATCCATTTGTGTGTGAAGAGATATTGGTTAAAATAAAGAGCAAGTTATATAAGCTCTTTAAAGAATATGATAAGATCAAGGTAAGTAACACACATTTTAGTAGTTCTTAAGTTAGACCTTCTTGAGATCAACAAACATTTTGAGATGAGGGTAAAGGTAACTTATAAGAAGGCAAGTATTTAGAAAAAGTTCGAGTATCAATTTTATTACTCTTAATAAAAGTTAAATCACTTTATTTTATTTTATATATTTTTTAATAATGTTTCATTTTTAAGGATCAATTATCTTTACCTTTTTCCCCTAATGTTGTAAGATATTGTCAAATTAAGGTAAAGACTACTAGTAAGTCTTCCTTAGATTTATATTTAAATGAATTAGTATTGGTATCCAAATTTGTATATAATGGCTTCTAATGTACTTAGTATTCTAATTACTACAATAGCATCTAAGTTTGCTTTCAATATTGATGCTCTTGCTCTTATTAAGTATTGTAGCACCATGTTTCCAAAAAATATGCAAGCTTTAGTTTTGTAGTCGCACTTGGTTATAAAGGTTTGATTGAGAAGGTAGTTCTTTTTTTGTTTTGATAACACTTTCTCTTAATTTATGATTTTAACCTTTTAATATTTCAATCTAATTATGTGTGTTACTTGTTGAATTGTAGATAAAGGTGAAGAAAGACTTGAAACAATACTATCAATGGAGGCTCAAATGTGATTGTTGGCAAAGAATGATTAATGTTGACATAACTAGCTTATAGCCATTCGAAGTCCTATTTTACATAAAGTTTTGTGCAATGGTTATATTTTTCAATTTGACAACTTTGTTCTTGGTTTGATATTTATAAATTGTAATTTTAATATTTTAATTTAGTGTATGGACTTCCAATTTAACCTAATAGTTCAACAAGACTAATAGCTTGACATTTGTAATGGAAAGGTTTAAATAGGTGCTGTTGACTACAAAAGCTTAAAGAGCTTCATGGATACTTTTTATGCACATTGTTTCTACAATTATTGGTGTTGTGGTTCTACTGTATGAGTATGCATTTAGATATTTATTTTATGTTTTTTTAGTCATGGTTTCTTATTCATTTATCATAAGAATGGTTGTTAAAAGAGCAAAAGGATGGAATTCTAATTCTTCATCAAACACAAAGGATTGATTTGATCTTATTATTTGATAATAAGCAAAAGTTGCATTTCATGTCTAGCAAATGATTTGTGAATATTTATTTAGTTGATTGGTATTAATCTACTCATCTAATGGATGCTTCAAATGGATCGTGTGAAATAAACTTACATTTGGCCATCATATTTTAAATGGACTCATTCTATATTTTAAATAAAATAAAATAAAATCTATGTTAATAGGTTGGTAGACCAATCATTTGACCTACTAAAATATATAAATGAGTTAAATGGATTAAGTTAATTGATCTAACTCATAAAATGTGTAAATAGGTTAAATGGGTTAGGTTAATAGGTTAACTCATTTAACCCATCGATCTCATGGGTTAGGTTGAGCTAGCAAATTCTAACTTATTTATTAAATAGGCTACAATGGATTAGCTCATTTAACTCGCAAGCCAAAGTGAGTTGAGCTACATTAGCCCATTCAATCCGCTTGCTTAGAGTTTACCAAACAATTTCTAAACCTAAATTTTCAAAACTTACATTTAGACATAGAATATTTCTTAAGGTTTTTACTCTTACTCTCATTTGCTTTTTGCTCTTTTATGTTATTCTATATGTTTATTTTTTTAATTGTTGTAAACACCCCATTTTTTCCCTAATGATCAATAATAATCAATTTTCAATTTTTTTCCATTTTTACAATTTTTCTTCTAATTTAGCAAAAATAGGAAAAATATTCAAAAAATAAAATAAATAGGAAAAATACATCAATTTTGGAAAATAATAAGAAAAGGAGTTAAATAATTTTTACAAATTTTTAGAATTTCAAAATAATAAAAAAATACAAGACATATATACAATTTGCGTAATAAATAAAACCGAGATTTGGGCCAACTCAGCTGGCTCGTGTGTGCGCCTGAAACGTGTAAGAGAGGACCGAGGTCAGGAGTTCGAATCCCCCTGCAAGCACTCTGTGCAATTTTTTTCTTCTTTTTCCTCGAGCTGCCACGTAGCAGCGTAGGATTGGCTAGGAGGAGTCACGCGCCTCGCACGTGATCATCTTCTTCGCCCGAACAGACGCGAGAAGAAGCCAAAGCAGTTTCGACGGAGCTAGAATTGTCCGTTTTTTCTCAAATCTTTTTTATTATTGTCGATCTTAAGCCAAATCTATCAGATAAATCACAGAAAAGTAATGGATTAACATCAAATCTTTGAGATAAGGCCGAATCCAAAATGGAAAAAAAGATGGGTTTAACCAAACGACGGATTTAAGCTTATCCGGAGGGGCTTTTAAGCATCTATAAATAGGAATCGAAGGGAGGAAGCAAAAGCATGGATCAAAAGTGAGAAAAAGAGAGAAATCGAAGCTTTGCCGGAGTTCGCCAAGCCGCGACTGCCGATCAAGCCTCGAACCACCACTAGGAGGCGTTTTTTGATAAATCCACCACCACGGTTGAGTTTCTCACCCCCAAAAACCTACAAAACGACTCCTCAACCTCCTCGAAAGGCCGCCGGAACGCCATCAACGAGCACCTCCAGCCGCCGTGACCAATTGACCAAACCCAACCCGCTTCGACCCGACCCGCGCACCGTCCCGGACCTAGGTAAGTCGGATTTTTTTATTTTTTTGTATTTTTTATTAATTTAGTTATTTTATTTATTTTCTCGAATTTATTTATCTATTTGTTATTTATAATTAAAAAAATAGGAAAATATTAGAATTTAGATAGTTTTTTTTTTAGGATTTAATTTAGGGTGAATAATAGAAAATAATACTAATAAATAATACAAAACAAAAAAATTATAAAATATAAAATAATAAAAAAATGATAAAGATATATTAGAAAAAATGATAAAATTTAGATTTTTAGTTTATGGTAGATAAATAATATAAGAGAAAACTTTTTAATAGAAATTAGTAAAAGTTAATAAAAAAATTAATAAGAATTAGAAAAAAATAATAAAAAATAAAAATAATAAAAAAATAATAATATTAGAGATAAGTTGAAAAAATAGGGAAATAAATTTTATTACTTAGAAAAAAAATTATAATAATAAATACAAAATTGGTTTTTTCCTTAAAATCATTATTTTTTAAAAAAAAATCAAATAATAAAGCTTAGGCTTAGATTTTTTCAGCAAAAAAAAAATACTAAAATGATGAAAACATAAACCAAAAGTAATTTCATAATTAAAATTCACAAACACATTAAAGTTTTTCAGAAAAAGCAAACTACAGCCCATTTGATCCTGAGTAGCAGGTACGTAGGTACCCGTTTGGGACAACTCTAAAAAGAATGAAAAATCATTTTTCTTAGAATAAGTTATTCAGAAACATAATAAAAAATAATAACAAAAATAAAACAAAAGACATTAGGGTAAGGTTTAGATCTCAGGAGAATAGGGTGGTAACTTTAAGGTTTTAATAGGTTAGCCTCCGAATCTAGAAACTTTGGTTTTTCATTTCCTCTTTCACAAAAAAAAAAAAACGAAAAGAGGAAATCTCGCTGACTAGTGGTCCAAATTAAGATTAATTTGCTCAATTAGTCCTAATTCAATCTTTCCCAACCACAGTTGGGTGGCGACTCCAAAATAAAATAAAATTCCTAACTTAAGTCGAGGGTCTACATTAAATGAGCATAGGATCTAGTATAGATCGAATTAAGAATGGAAAATAAAAAATTAGACTCAACAGGATGGCGACTCCACTAGGGATTCATTCTAGTAGGCTAGCCACCTGAATCTCCTCAAATCACTTTTCCGAGAAATGTCTTTTTGGTTTGTTATACTGTTACTAACCTTTCAGGGATTCAATTAGATCTAGGGTTCAATTGTTTACTTTTACTGTTGAGTCTGCATGCATGTAATTGTGTGAATAGATACGGTCAAACCCGAGCCTTCTTAGGACCCTAAGACGAGTGGCCATTGTGTAGGTTTCGGGTGAAGTGATGTGATCACCGTTTGGGACTGATTAGGCTACCCCACCCAATGCTTTGATATGGCCTAAGATCCATTTCTTCGAAAATGCGGGAGGCCATAGAGCTTGGGGACCTGTTAAAACCTACCTATCTGCATACACGAAGTCATGGGTTGACAATGGAGTAATGATGTAATACTTTTATTCTGTTCGTAGAGTTCAGATACATTTCCCTGTAATGCTGTCATTGTAACATAGTTCTTTCTGTAATTAGAAATTTCTGTTGTAATAGATGGCTAGCTCCACAATTGACCACATCCTCCGCAAAGAGATCTGAGTTTGCAAACCTCTAGACCCAAAATTGATGCTAGATCACTGGTTTACTCTATACAACCCGGAAGAGCAAGCCTTTATTCAGCAGAAGATAGGGCCTATCCTCTCGCTGATGAAGATGGAGATGAACTTACCTTTGATACGGGCCATCCTCCATCTATAGGAAGTAGAGCCCGCAGCTTTCTTTGTTGGGCCACATGAGATCACTCCCACTCTAGAAGAGTACACCCAACTTCTACAAGCTCTAGCACTAACCAGCGAAGTGTATGTACTAGATCTTGAGGTCGGGCCAGCCGGTATCTTCAGCAGACTTCTGGGTATCCGCAAGACAGTAATCAACAAAGCCTTAGCGAACTGTAACAGATATTGCATACGGATGGATGAGTTAGAAGCCTGGTTCATAGCTTGGGAAGATAATGGGGATAGAAAAGACATTGTGTGGGGACCCCAAGAGCTATAGACAAAGGAAGGTAAGTGCTTTCATCCTGACAGCCTTCGCCACCATACTCTTCCCCACCAGAACTTTTTATGTCCATTACCGAGTTGTAGAACTGGTAGCCCAATTCCTGAAAGGAAAATCTTACATCCCGGCTCTACTGGCTGAACAGATCCGGAACTTAAACTTTGTTAAGAAAAAGGGCCACAGGATCCTCCGCTCAAACATCAACCTCATCCTGATCTGGTTTGTGAGCTACCTCAAATGTTTCGAGCTGAACCTGGTCCGAAAAACTTTGGCCCAACAAGTGGACCTCGTAGACTCATGCATAGAGAAGATAAAGCTGCCCGACGACCTTACTAGCCACAGTTAAGTAGAAGTGCTTAAAGGTTTCAGTGCCGACGACATCTTGTGGACAGCTAGATGGAGTTGCTGTGACAAAGTCATCCTAACCTGCAACAACTTCCAAGCCGTACCTTTAATCAATATCAGTGGATGTATAGGTTATCATCCCAACTCGGTGGTCCGCCAGTTTGGTACTATTCAAGACATAGTTTATCAGCCTTCGCTAGAAGCAATCACATTTGAGTATCAAGACCCAAATTTGCTAGTAGCCGAGAAGTTTGCCAAACTGGCAGAGGTTAAAGCACTATGGGAAGCCCGAATCGAGAGTCCTAATGTAAACCTCAGAGAGCTGGATGGCGAAGTGGGCAAACACTGAGCCACCAAGGATTTCGTGATCCACCAACTATATCAAACAGGGGAAAGGGCATACCGGGTCCTAGATATCACCCAACCGAAGCCAGACAAGGTAAACCTAGAGTTGAAAACCTATCTAGAGCAAGTCAGGGCTCGGATGGAAGTATATTTCGAAAATGCAGACTACAAAAAGGATATCTGGAAAGGCCGATTCAAAGAATCTGATCAAATGAACAAGGCCTTGGAAGCTCAACTGGAAAAGACCCAAGCTAGAGTTAGAGAGTTGGAAGCTATCATCAAAGGAAAACCGGCGCCTATGTAACAGAAGACCAAGAGAACTAGGAAATAGATTACTATTGTACTTTTTTGTTTTTTTCAAGTATCAAACTCCAAGTTTCCAATATTAATAAAAATAAAGTTTTAGTATTATATCATTAATCGATTGCTGGCCCCCTTTATTTTAGTATTTGTGTGATATATGCATCATATTTACATTCTTGCATCATATTAAGAAAAATGCGCGCCAGGTATCAAAGATAGCTCCCAAACAACCGAACCCTCCAAGAAGCCCAATCCGGACTCATTCAAAAACCAGAATGGCAAACAATGGCAACAACAGCGACAACCGCAATAATACAAACGCTGACGCCGCCTCAGACCTTAAGATCATATCCCTGGAACAAACGGTCCAGCAGCTGGCTGCACAAGTCCACCTCCTGACTGAGAGCATTGGCCTCCTTCGCACCACCCAACCAACTCATGAAGAACACTCAGGGGCAAGAAAGGGGAAAGCAGCGGAGGGTCAACCTCCAGAATACGAAGAAATCAATTCCCACCTCAACCCAGCTTTTAAGTATGAACCGAGAGCTAACCTGGGTCCGACCTCTGATGACATAAAGAGGGAAATGGAGGACAAGCAAAAGGAGATGGAAAAGAGACTTGTTCAGTAGCTAACTGATAAGATGAAGACAATAGAGGGGCCTAACAGTTTCGAATAGGCAGGGATCACTAGCTTGCCAGCATATAGGGAGGAGGTATACCCCGAGAAGTTCAAGACCCTGGAATTTGAAAAGTACAATGGTATTAGATGCCCCAAGATGCACACAAGGCTATACGTACGGAAGATGAGCAAATATGCCCAATATGACCAACTTATGATCCAGACCTTCTAAGATAGCCTTACAGGCCCTACCCTCATCTGGTATGCACAACTAGACTTCAACCAAGTCAATACTTGGGAAAGGCTTGCTCGGGCATTCTATGACCAATACAAGTTCAACATTGAAGTTGCCCCCTTAGTAATCGACCTGGGAAGTCTTCGGAAGAGATACACTAAGTCTTTCAAGGAGTACGCTCAGCGCTGGAGAGCTCAGGCTGCTAAGGTAGCAACCCCGATTTCTGAAAAAGAGCTGACATTCATCTTTGTCAACACTCTCGATAAGACCTACTTCTTACATCTGGTGGGCTAGACGTCATCCAGCTTTGCAGAGGTAGTGGCAACAGGGTCCGGATCAAAAATGCCATCACAACAGGCAGACTCCAAACAATAGATCCTCCAAGGGTCACATCATCACAAAGGCCCTTAGGAGGTAACAAAGCCAAGGAGTCTACCGTCAGCACAGTTAACTCCGGTAAAACAGACAAGGCTGGGACCCACGTGACATTGCAGACTACAAGTGCCCCAATCCAGCAGTCCCCGACAAACCACACCCAAGCCACCAGAGTCTTGAGATAGTTCACTCCAATCCCGATCCCGCTCAGCCAGGTCTTCGCTCGGCTGCGAACGGATAATTTGATCAGTTTCGAGATCCCGAATGACCGGTACAAGCCCAGAAATTTCGACTCAAGCCTTAGATGTGATTATCATATGGGCCAAGAGGGGCATTCTACAAATAGATGCTGGAGGCTTCGAAACAAAATCCAAGATCTGATTGACGCGGGGATTATGCAGTTAGACTTTGTTAACACACCAGCACCTAACGTCAACACTAATCCACTGCCCAACCATAAGCCCACTGTCAACGTGATCACATCTGAAGAGCCGGATCCCAAAGAGTCCCCAAAATAGCAAAAGGCAATAGTGCAACGAAAAAGTCACCCACGCCAAACTCTAAAGGAAACACCTAAATCACATATCAAGAAGAGATGGTTAGCTGGAGACCCAACAGTTGGTACCTGAGGCGAATCACATGGGAAATTTGAGTATTTGGTAAATTACTCTTTCACACCAACTGAGTATGGGCCACCTAGTAGATGGGGGCCTGAGTTTGAGAAAGAAGACAACCTACCAAAAGAGGGGGAGAAGTCCATGAACATGATAAAATCATACCAAAAGCCTATAGTCATAAAGTACTATGAGGGACAATCGACTGAGGTGCAAATTCCAAAGAAGAGGTATGTATTCAATGTCCCAATACTCGTAAAGAGGTATAAGGCGGTACCATTTAACTATTAGGCCCTTGATCATGAAAGACCCCCTATCGTAGGAGGAATCACTCGTTCTGGGAGAATTTATGACCCGAAATACAAGGGCTCAATTGAAGAGCCCAACACTGAGGTAGGAAAAGAAGAAGAAGAGGGCCTCTCTGCATTTACAAAGATGATCAAGGCAAGCGAATATAAGATCATGGATCAACTGTAAACACCCCATTTTTGCCCTAGGAGTCAATAATTTTCAATTTTTCCTAATTTAGCATAAAATAATAAAAATGTTCAAAAAATAAAAATAAATAGGAAAACACTTCAATTTTGAAAAATGATTTCGGAAATAGCAATAATGAATAATAAACAATTTTTACAAATTTTTGAAATTTCAAAAAATACAAAAAAATAGAAAAATTGCATTGCATATATGCAATTTGCGAAACAAATAAAATCACAAAAGTGGGCTAGCCCAGCTAGTCCGGACCATGGCTAGGCGTGCGCACGGGGGGGCTCGGTCAGACGTTCGAATCGCGGAGAAAGCAGTTTCCGCATTTTGCAATTTTTCGACTTATCCAGGACACGTGGCAGCATCTGATTGGCTGGAAGAAACGCACGCGCCGGGCGCGTGATCGTCTCCTACCTCGAGCCCGAGATCGCCGGCGAAGAAAAAAATCGTATTTCGGCCGTTTTGATTTGATTTTTTTGCACAAATCCAACAGATCTTCAACAAAAATAAGATAAACATTATCTAATTAAAATCAAATCTCAACAAATCGTTGGATGGGCACGAATCGGAGTTGGTTTTTCAACCAAAAATCCGATCAGCTTCAATCGGAGGAAATCCGAGCTTATCCAGCTCGATTTCAAGCGCCTATAAATAGAGGAGGAGATGAGGAAGCAAGATCACAAATCAGAATTGCGAGAGAGAGAGAAAAGAGTGTAGATCGAAGGAAACCCAAAGTTGCGACCGCCGATCGGAGTTGAGCCACCGCAAGGAGACGTTCTAGGAGTAAACCGCCACCACCATCGGATTCAGCACCCTCAAGAAGCTAGGATTCGACACTTCACCCGCCGCAAAGGACCGCCGGAACGCCGTGAACGAGCCAACCCCGCCGCCGTGTCCGACCGATCCGACCCGACCCGATTCGACCCAATTGACCCGACCCGCGCACCGACCCGGATCCAGGTAAGTCGGATTTTCCAGATTTTTTTATTTATTTTATTTTTTTTGTTTATTTAATCTAAATTTATTATTTGTTATTATTGTTTTTTTTTTTTGGTTTTTTTGTTATTTGTTTAGTTATTAGTTATTTATTTACTTCTATTTTCAATAAATAGGAAAATGTAGAAATTAGGTTTTTTAGGATTTAATAATGTAAAATAAAAAAATAAAAAATAAAATAAAATAAAAAATAATAAAATGAAGAAAAACAATAAAAATATTAGGAAAATAATAGTAAAGTTTTAGATTTCAAAATAGGATAGATAATAAACTTAGGATAAAATTTTCAATAAAAATCAAAAATCACAAAAATAACAAAAAAATCATTAAAAAATCATAAATAAATAAATAAATAAGTTTTAGCACTTAGAAAAATCATTTTCGTCAAATAAATCAAAATTGATGTTTTCCCTACAAAAATCATTTTCAAAATGAAATCAAGCTTAGGCTTAGAGTTTTTTTAGGAAAAATCCCAAAAATGGTAAGAACATAAATCGAAAGAAATTTCAAAATTAAAATTCACCCATGCACTAAAGATTTTCAGAAAAGCGAACTACGGCTTGTTTGATCCTGAGTAGCAGGTACGTAGGCACCCATTCGGGTCAACCCATAAAATAAATGAAAAATCCTTTTTCTGAAATAAATTCAAAGACATAACAAAAAATTAACAGAAACACAATGAAACACATTTCTAAAGATGAACAATTTTAGGAGATTAGGTGGTAACCGTATAGGTTTTAATAAGTTAGCCTCCGGACTTAGAAACTCTGGTTTTTCCTTTTTCTCTTCTCACAAAAACGAGAAGAGGAAATAACGACGACTAGTAGTCCAAATTAAGACTAATCCGCTCCTTTAATCTAGATTAAATGAGCATAGGGTTTAGTTTAGATCGGATTAGGAATGGGAATTCAAAAATTAGACTCGACAGGATGGCGACTCCGCTGGGGACCCATACCAGTAGGCTAGCCACCTAAATCTCTCCAAGCTGTTCTCTTTAAGAAAAATGTGTTTCAATCATTACTTTGTTACTAACTTTGCAGGATTTAGTTAGATTTTAGTTTCTTTACCGTGGGGGTTTTGCATGCATATGTGTGTGTGAGTAGATGCGGTCGAACCCGGACCGTCCTAGAAACCTGAGACGGGGAGCCATTGTGTAGGTTTCGGGCGAAGTGAGTTGATTCACCGTTCGGGACTGATTAGGCTACCCCACCCTATGCTTCGATATGGCCTGAGATCCATTTCTCCGAGAATGCGGGAGGCCATAGAGCTCGGGAACCAGTTAGAACCAACCTACTTGCATACATAACATCATACGAGGGGTTGACAATTGGATGACAATGTAATGGTTTGTTATTTTGTCCTTGGAGTTCAGGACTATTTCCCTATAACATTTTCATAGTTCTGTTTGTAACTAGGTTGTTTCCTATTGTAATAGATGGTTAGCAGTGCAGTCGACCGCCTCCTCCGCAAAGAGATTCGGGTGTACAAACCTTTGGACCCAAAATTGGTACTGGACCACTGGTTTACCTTGTACAACCCAGAGGAGCAGGCCTTCATCCAGCAGAAGATCGGCCCCATCCTCTCACTGACTAAGTCAAAGGCGAATTTACCTATGGTCCGGGCCATGCTCCAGTTATGGGAGATCGAGCCCGCAGCTTTCTTCATCGGGCCGCATGAGATCACCCCTACCCTGGAGGAGTACACCCAGTTGCTACAGGCTCCAGCACTGACTGATCAGATTTACACGCCAGACCTCGAGGCCAGGCCAGCCGGCACCTTCAGTAGACTGCTAGGCATCCACAAAACAGCGGTCAACAAAGCCCTGGCAGACTGTAATGGGTATTGCATACGAATGGATGACTTAGAAGCCTGGTTTATTGCCCGAGAAGACAATGGGGACAGAAAGGACATCCTGTGTGGAGACCTTAAGACTTACAGACAGAGAAGGGTGAATGCTTTCATCTTGACAGCCTTCGCCACCATACTGTTCCCCACCGGGACCTTCTATATTCACTACCGGGTTGCAGAGCTGGTAACCCAATTCCTGGAGGGAAGATCTTACATCCCGGCTCTACTGGCTGAACAGATCCGGAATTTGAATTTCCTTAAGAAGAAGGGCCATGGGATCCTCCGCTCCAGCATCAACCTTCTGCTAATATGGTTCGTAAACCACCTCAAGTGCTTCGGGCTGAACATGGTCAGGAAAACCCTAGCCCAACAGGTGGATCTGGTGGATTCCTGTATAGAAAAGGTGAAGTTATCCGACGACATTACCAGCCACAGTTGGGTATATCTGCTTAGAAGCCTTAGCGCCGAAGATATTCTATGGACAGCCAGGTGGAGTTGCTGCAATAAAATCATCTTAACCTGCAGTAATTTCCAAGCAGTGCCATTAATCGGGATCAACGGATGTATCGAATATCACCCCAACTCCGTAGTCCGCCAATTCGGTACTGTCCAAGACATAGTTTATCGGCCTTCACTCGAAGCAGTCACCTTTGAGTATCAGGATCCGAACCTGTTGGTAGCCGAGAAATTTGCTAAGCTGGCAGAGGTCAAAGCACTTTGGGAAGCCAGAATCGAAAGCCCGAATGTGGACCTCGGCGAGCTAGATGGCGAAGTGGGAAAACACCGAGCCACCAGAGAGTTTGTAATCCGCCAGCTATACTAGACAGGGGAAAGAGCATACCGGGTTCCGGACGTCACCCAGCCAAGACCAGATAAGATCAATCCAGAGACAGAGATCTACCTGGAGCAGGTCAAGGCCCGAATGGAAGTATACTTCGAAGCTGCAGAAAGACATCTGGAAGGGACGCTTCAAGGAATCTGACCAAAGAAACAAGGCCCTGGAAGCACAATTAGAGAAGTGCCAAGCCAGGGTCAAGGAATTAGAAGCCGTCATCAACGAGAAGCCTGAGTCTCCACAACAAAAGACCAAAAGAGCTAGGAAATAGATTATCATTGTAATCTTTTATTCTTTGAGTATCGAACTCCAAAAAATTTCAATATTAAAGCAAAGTTTCAATATTACATCGTCAATCAATTGTCAACCTTTTTATTTTTAGCATCCGTGTGACACATGCATAGCATTTGCATACATCATACTAAAAAAGAAAAAATGCACGCCAGGTATCAAAATAGCTCCCAAGCAACTGAACCCTCCCAGAAGCCCAATTTACACTCATTCAAGAACCAGAATGGTAAACAGCAGCAACTGCAACAACACTAGCGTTGACTATGTTCCTACGGCCGCGGAAGAAGCACAAGTAAGGGGTGTTAAAGGCAGAATGAAGGGGAAGCTGATTGACACCCAGATGTGCATCCCACCTCTCCAACAATCTTTCCGAAGGGCAAATACCATTCAAGAGCTTCGAATAAACAAAGAGGACAACAACAAAGGGGAATCAATCTCCCGCATGTCCAACCAACATCCAGCTTTGAACAACTGGTTTTGTTGTCCTATCAATAGTGCTAGGTTAGCTCAAGAGTAGAAAAAAATCATTGAACAAATTTTATTGAGACTATTTATCAAATTCCATTACAGTTTATTTCTTTTATTATTATATATGATTTCATTTTTTATGTCACTCAGATCTCCCACCATCGAACATCAGGGATATTTCGCCCAAGTAGAATGTAAAAACGCTGATATCGTTCCCAACGCTGCTGGGTCAGTTGTTGAAGACGATATCTTAGACCACGAAATAATACAAGAAAATTGGCTAAAACATGAACAAAGCGGAATCTCGATCGACGAGCCTGTGGAGACAGTAAATCTAGGAAGCATGGAAAACCCTAAGAACCTCAAAATCGGGACTAGTTTGAGTGCCGAGCAAAAATGTGAGATAACCGAGCTATTAATCGAATATGCAGATGTGTTTGCCTGGTCATATGGTGACATGCCAGGGCTAGACCAGTCGATAGTAGTTCAAAGGCTTCCCACAAGGGAAGATGTCAAACCTAAAAAACAAAAACTAAGAAGATTTAGGCCCGACATCTTGCTAAAAATCAAAGAGGAAGTCAAGAAACTACTAGAAGTATGGTTCATCGAAGTATCCGACTACCCAAAATGGGTGGCAAATGTAGTCCCCGTTATAAAAAAAAGAACGGAAAAGTGCGCGTATGCGTGGACTTTCGGGACTTAAACCAAGCCACGCCAAAGGATAACTTCCCCCTACCTCATATTGATGTTCTAGTGGATAACACCGCGGGAAACCATCTCTTCTCATTCATGGACGGTTTCTCAAGATACAATCAAATAAAAACGGCCGAGGAAGATAAGACCAAAACAACCTTCATCACGACATGGGGAACTTTCTGTTACAAAGTCATGCCCTTCGGTCTGAAAAACGCCGGGGCAACGTATCAGAGAGCCATGGTCGTCATACTTCACGACATGATGCATCGTGAGGTTGAGGTATACATCGACGACATGATAGCTAAATCCAAAGAAAGAGAAAGCCATGTAGATATCCTAAGGAAGTTGTTTAAACGACTGAGGAAATTTCAGCTTAAGTTAAACCCGGAAAAATGTACTTTCGGGGTTACAACGGGGAAATTGTTAGGGTTCGTCATCAGCCAGGAGGGCATTAAGATTGACCCTGACAAGGTAAAGTCCATATTAGAGTTACCTTCCCCACGCTCCGTTAAAGAAGTAAGAAGCTTGCTGGGGAGACTAAATTATATAGCTCGGTTTATCTCACAACTCACCGACAAATGCCGGCCACTATTCCGTCTGTTGAAGAAGAACGCCGCAATAGAATGGGACGACGAATGTGAAGAAGCGTTCAGGACAATCAAAGACTATCTTATAAAACCCCCGGTCTTGATAGTCCCAAAACAAGGAAAACTCTTATTCTTATACCTCACCATACTCCCCGAATCCATGGGATGTGTGTTGGGGCAGAAAGATGAAGAGGGAAGAGAACGTCCCATATATTATTTGAGCAAGAAGTTCACAGATGGGGAACAAAGGTACTCAGAGGTGGAGAAGACGTGTTGTGCGTTAATTTGGGTCATGCATCGACTAAGGCAATACACCCTTTACTATCATATTGAGCTGTTGACAAGACATGATCCCTTGAAATACTTGGCAGAGAAGCCAGCATTGATGGGTAGAATCTCTAAATGGCAGATGCTTCTATCCGAGTTTGACATCACGTATGTAAATCAAAACTCAATAAAGGGGCAAGCCTTAGTTGATCAGTTGGCCGAACACCTTGTCGAGACAGATACCCAAGAAATATAAGTCCAATTTCCGAACGAGAACATATTAACAGTAGAAGATATGCCGGTAGAAAACTCTGGGAGATAGCAGAATGGTGAGTGGAAACTGTTCTTCGACGGGGCTGCCAATGTATTCGGTTGTGGGATTGGGGCAGTATTGATATCCCCAGACGGCACTCAATTCCCTGCAGCGACAAGACTTACATTTTCCTATACCAATAATATCGCGGAATATGAAGCATGTATTCTTGGCCTCAAGATGGCCTGCCAAATGGGAATCCGCGAATTAGAGGTGTACGGGGACTCGTCGCTCATCATACTACAAACAAGAGGGGAATACAAAACTAAAGACCCCAAACTGGTACCGTACCATCAACACTTGACAGAGCTGATTGAGGAGTTTAAGGCAATCACCTTCACGTACATCCCGAGAATTCAGAATCAGTTCGCAGATGCCCTAGCCACACTAGCATCCGTGATTCAAATAACAGGAGGAGCCGAAGTGCAACCGATGAAAATAGACATCGAAAGTCGCCCCGCTTATGGTTTGACAATTGAAAAGATACAAGATGATAAACCCGGGTATCACGACATCAAAACCTTCCTCCAAGAAGGTAAATACCCTGAAATGGCTAGCAAGAATGACCAAAGAACGCTCAGAAGGTTGGCAAGTCATTTCTTATTAAGTGGGTCTATACTCTACAAGAGATCATATGATACCACCCTGTTGAGATGTGTGGACAAAAATGAAGCATGCGAACTCATGATGGAAATACATGAAGGGGTATGTGGACCTCATATGAACGGCTACATGTTGGCCCAAAAAATCATGAGGTTAGGCTATTACTGGTTAACCATGGAGTCGGATTGCATAAAGTATGTTAAGCACTGCCATCTGTGCCAAGTATACGCAAACCGGATCAATGCTCCACCCAACAAGCTACATTTGTTATCGGCGCCGTGGCCTTTTTCCATGTGGGGAATCGACATAATCGGCCCAATCACTCCAACGGCATCCAATGGCCACAGATTTATACTAATAGCGATTGATTACTTCACCAAATGGGTAGAAGCGTCATCATATACCAATGTCACAAAAGGGGTAATAGTCCGCTTCTTAAAAAGGGACATAATAGCCCGATATGGAGTTCCTGAGTCGATCATCACCGACAATGGTACCAATCTCAACAATAAATCGATGACAGGTTTATGTCAACAATTCCACATAAACCATAGAAATTCAACCCCTTATCGGCCTCAAATGAACGGGGTAGTAGAAGCAGCTAACAAAAATATCAAGAAGATCATCGAGAAAATAACAACAACTTACAAAGATTGGCACGAAATGTTACCATTTGCTCTCATGGCTTATAGGACTTCAATAAGAACATCTACGGGAGCTACCCCTTACTCATTGGTATATGGTACAGAAGCAGTGCTACCAGTGGAAGTCGAGATACCATCATTCAGAATCTTGTCAGAAACTCAATTAACGGAATCGGATTGGGTAAAGAAAAGGCTTGATCAGTTGAATCTGATTGATGAAAGAAGACTTACCGCGCTATGTCATGGTCAATGTTACCAACAGAGGATAGCCCGAGCATTCAACAAGAAGATGAGACCTCGGTACTTCAAAGAGGGCGATCTAGTACTAAGAAAAGTTCTCCCGAACGCCCAAGACTCCAGAGGAAAATTCACTCCAAATTATGAAGGCCTGTATGTGGTGAAAAAGGTTCTGTCAGGTGGTGCTCTAATATTAACTCAGATGGATGGTCGAGAATTGAGAAACCCCGTCAACACAGATACTGTAAAGATGTACTATCCTTAGGCAAGGGAATTGAAATTTTGCCAATGTTTATGAAAGCCAATATTCGATACAAAGTTCGTTGAGTCGAGTTTTTACTTTTCTACAAGCAAAGCTAATATCCCTGAATGGTCAACAATCCCAATCAACTCTCATCACAATAAATACACCTAAACACATTACCCACCACTTTGTCAATGAAAGATAAACACTAAAATGATAATGAATCTTAATGTAATTTGTGATATAATTTTGTCTACTCCTAAGCATTAAAACTGAGCGCATTATTAGGATAACATTACCGTCGAAAGAGCTTTGTGCATAAAGAAAAGAGGCACATCAAGATTTTCAATCCAGTGTCAAGATAAGAAGAAAAGAAGCAGGAGCAAACCAACACGAAGGTTCAGTTGTTTGGTTGCTATCCGAGATAAACTGGCAAGCATATTAAAATAGGTAACTATCATCACATCATGAAAGGCATCACATCATCTAGCATAGTAAGAAGCATGTTCAAGAGTACCAGATGAGTCAGCTCATAATGAAGCACGTGTCTAGACATTTCCTTTAATAGGGTTAGTCAGCCCAATATGGGCACTTTCCCGAAAAAACCTGTTCTCAGGGTCAGCTCATAAGGGCAACTTTTGAGACAGTTCTATTTTAGGTTAGTCAGCTCTTGGGGCACTTTCCTAAAAATCAATCCAAGGGTTAGTCAGCCCAATATGGGCACTTTCCCGAAAAAACCTGTTCTCAGGGTCAGCTCATAAGAGCACCTTTTGAGACAGTTCTATTTTAGGTTAGTCAGCTCTTGGGGCACTTTCCTAAAAATCAATCCAAGGGTTAGTCAGCCCAATATGGGCACTTTCCTGAAAAAACCTGTTCTCAGGGTCAGCTCATAAGGGCACCTTTTGAGACAGTTCTATCTAAGGTTAGTCAGCCCAAGATGGGCACTTTCCTAAGAATTTTATCAAAGGTTAGTCAACCCAATATGGGCACTTTCCTAAAAATCCGTTCTCAGGGTCAGCTCATAAGGGCACCTTTTGAGACACTACCACAGGTTAGTCAGCCCAAGATAGGCACTTTCCTAAAATCTATTTTAAAGTTAGTCAGCCCAATATGGGCACTTTCCTAGATTCTCCCGATTAGTCAGCTCTTGGGGCACTTTTCGGAAACATCCTTCCCAAACAATTGCTAGTCTAACAAGACGCTTCTGTCAACAGGTAGCCAGCTCATAAGGGCGCTTCCTAAGTAAATTTTCTTTCCAAGGTTGCAAGTCTGATAAGACGCTTCCTATCATCATTTCTCATACATTCCTACTCAATGCTTGAGATGTGTCCTGTCGCCAATTAGTTAGCCCATAAAGCACTTTTTGAAGAGGGAACATTACCTTGAATTGTTAGGAACATCTTCAACCGTAGGATTATCAGCTCTTGGGGCATTTTCCTACTAAAACCTAATTCAAGAGGTCAAAAATGGCGTCTTTTATTTATCTTTGTAGTTAAGTTTTTCAAACTTTACCACAAATAGGGGCAGTTGTAAAGACCCTATTTTTGCCCTAGGAGTCAATAATTTTCAATAATAATCAATTTTCAATTTTTCCTAATTTTTCCCAATTTTTCCTAATTTAGCATAAAATAATAAAAATGTTCAAAAAATAAAAATAAATAGGAAAACACTTCAATTTTGAAAAATGATTTCGGAAATAGCAATAATGAATAATAAACAATTTTTACAAATTTTTGAAATTTCAAAAAATACAAAAGAATAGAAAAATTGCATTGCATATATGCAATTTGCGAAATAAATAAAATCGCGAAAGTGGGCTAGCCCAGCTGGTCCGGACCATGGCTAGGCGCGCGCGCGGGGGGGCTCGGTCAGACGTTCGAATCGCGGAGGAAGCAGTTTCCGCATTTTGCAATTTTTCGACTTATCTAGGACATGTGGCAGCATCTGATTGGCTGGAAGAAACGCACGCACCGGGCGCGTGATCGTCTCCTACCTCGAGCCCGAGATCGCCGGCGAAGAAAAAATTCGTATTTCGGCCATTTTGATTCGATTTTTTTGCACAAATCCAACAGATCTTCAACAAAAATAAGATAAACATTATCTAATTAAAATCAAATCACAACAAATCGTTGGATGGGCACGAATCGGAGTTGGTTTTTCAACCGAAAATCCGATCAGCTTCAATCGGAGGAAATCCGAGCTTATCCAGCTCGATTTCAAGCGCCTATAAATAGAGGAGGAGATGAGGAAGCAAGATCACAGATCAGAATTGCGAGAGAGAGAGAAAAGAGTGTAGACCGGAGGAAACCCAAAGTTGCGACCACCGATTGGAGTTGAGCCACCGCAAGGAGACGTTCTGGGAGTAAACCGCCACCACCATCGGATTCAGCACCCTCAAGAAGCTAGGATTCGACACTTCACCCGCCGCAAAGGACCGCCGGAACGCCGTGAACGAGCCAACCCCGCCGCCGTGTCCGACCGATTCGACCCAATTGACCCGACCCGCGCACCGACCCGGATCCAGGTAAGTCAGATTTTCCAGATTTTTTTATTTATTTTATTTATTTTGTTTGTTTATTTAATCTAAATTTATTATTTGTTATTATTGTCATTTTTTTTTTGGTTTTTTTGTTATTTGTTTAGTTATTAGTTATTTATTTACTTCTATTTTCAATAAATAGGAAAATGTAGAAATTAGGTTTTTTAGGATTTAATAATGTAAAATAAAAAAATAAAAAATAAAATAAAATGAAATGAAAAATAATAAAATGAAGAAAAACAATAAAAATATTAGGAAAATAATAGTAAAGTTTTAGATTTCAAAATATGATAGATAATAAACTTAGGATAAAATTTTCAACAAAAATCAAAAATCACAAAAATCACAAAAATAACAAAAAAATCATAAAAAATAAATAAATAAGTTTTAGCACTTAGAAAAATCATTTTCGTCAAATAAATCAAAATTGATGTTTTCCCTACAAAAATCATTTTCAAAATGAAATCAAGCTTAGGCTTAGAGTTTTTTTAGGAAAAATCCCAAAAATGGTAAGAACATAAATCGAAAGAAATTTCAAAATTAAAATTCACCCATGCACTAAAGATTTTCAGAAAAGCGAACTACGGCTTGTTTGATCCTGAGTAGCAGGTACGTAGGCACCCATTCGGGTCAACCCATAAAATAAATGAAAAATCCTTTTTCTAAAATAAATTCAAAGACATAACAAAAAATTAACAGAAACACAATGAAACACATTTCTAAAGATGAACAATTTTAGGAGATTAGGTGGTAACCGTATAGGTTTTAATAGGTTAACCTCCGGACTTAGAAACTCTGGTTTTCCCTTTTTCTCTTCTCACAAAAACGAGAAGAGGAAATAACGACGACTAGTAGTCCAAATTAAGACTAATCCGCTCCTTTAGTCTTAATTCACTTTTTCCCAACAACAGTTGGGTAGCGACTCCAAAAATCAAACGAAATTCCTAACTCAAGTCGAGGATCTAGATTAAATGAGCATAGGGTTTAGTTTAGATCGGATTAGGAATGGGAATTCAAAAATTAGACTCGACAACAACTGAATAAGGTTCCAGCCTAGATATCACTTATGGGCCTCCTCACAACCTTTGAGCCTCACAAGGAAGCACGCTTCAAAGTGCTCAAACAGATTAAGGTACCGAAGGGCATCACAACAGACAAATTGAGCCATATGGCATATTCGATCTTCACCATGGACCAGATATCTTTCTCTCCTGAAGAGCTAGGAGAAGACGGAGACCAACATACAAAACCGCTATTCATAGTGGTAAAATACAACAACACAATCGTCTCCCGAGTACTCATTGACAATGGATCTTCTATCAATGTATGCCCATTGGCTACCCTTGACCTACTAGGAGTTGATCCAAGCAACATCAAGCCAAGCTCAATGGTGGTTAAGGTCTTCGACGGGTCGAAGAGAGAAATAGTAGGGGAAATAAACTTGCCAGTGGAGATTGGTCCACAAATATTCCACATCTCCTTCCAAGTCCTTGACATTCCAAGGTCTTTCAATCTGCTATTGGGAAGGCCATGGATACACACTGCCGGAGCCATACCCTCAAGCCTCCATCAGAAGGTCAAGTTTATTGCAAATGGACAGATCATCATCATGCTGGGAGAGCAAGACTACGCCATCTATAAAGAAACTACCATACCTTACATTGGGGAAGACGATTCTGAAGACTTTGGCCTCCAAATATTTAATGAGGTGAGTGTGGTAACCAGCAAGGAGGGCCATCAGCTCAAGGAGGGCCATCAGCTCAAGGAGGGACAGCAAGGGACGTTTGGACTAGGGTACGTTCCTACAGCTCAAGAAGAGGCACAAGCCAGAGGTGTCAGAGGTAGGAGAAAAGAGAACCCAAGAGATACTCAGATGCGTTCTCCACCCCTCCAACAATCATTCATACAAGCAACTACCATTCAAGAGCTAAGGATAAGCGAAGCTGATGTCAACAATGGGAGCCCAACCCCTCGCACGTCCGAGTAGCATCCAGCTCTCAATAATTGATTCTGTTATCCTATTGATAGCACTAGGTCAGCTCAAGGATAGGGAACAATTTTTATTGTGGTTGCTTTTCATAATTCAATAAATTACAATTCGTTTGTTTCTTTCTTATATATATGTACTTTCGTTTCACTTCACCCAGATTCCCTACCATCGAACGTCAGGGACATTTCACGCAGGTAAGAAATGAAAACACCGATATCGTTTCCAATACTGTTGGGTCAGCCGTTGGAGGCGATGTCCTTGACCACGAAATAATACAAGAAAATTGGCAAAAGCATAAATAAAGTGGAATTTCAATTGATGAGCCGGTGGAGATAGTAAATCTAGGAAGCGCTGAGAAACCTAAAAACCTCAAGATCGGGACCAATTTAAGTGTCGAGAAAAAACGCGAGATAATCGAGCTATTAACTGAGTATGCAGATGTGTTCGCCTGGTCATATGGCGACATGTTAGGATTAGACTAATCAATAGTAGTTCACTGGCTTCCCACAAGGGAAGATGTCAAACCTAAAAAATAGAAATTGAGAAGATTTAAGCCTGACATCTTACTAAAAATTAAAGAGGAAGTCAAGAAACTACTAGAAATGGGGTTCATTGAAGTATCTGACTATCCGGAATGGGTAGCGAATATAGTCTCCGTTCTAAAAAAGAATGGAAAAGTACGTGTATGCGTAGACTTTCGGGACTTAAACCAAGCCACGCCAAAAGATAACTTCCCCCTACCTCACATCGACGTTCCGGTATACAACACTGCAGGAAACCATCTTTTCTCATTTATGGACGGTTTCTCAGGATATAATCAAATAAAAATGGCTGAAGAGGATAAAACTAAGACGACTTTCATCACAACATAGGGAACTTTCTGTTACAGAGTCATGCCCTTTGGTTTGAAAAACGTCGGGGCAACGTATCAGAGAGCCATGGTCGCAATACTTCATGACATGATGCATTGAGAAGTCGAAGTATACGTCGACAATATGATAGCCAAGTCTAAAGAAGAGGAAAGCCATGTAGTTATTCTGGGGAAGTTGTTCAAACGGTTGAGAAAATTTCAGCTCAAGCTAAATCCAGAAAAGTGCACTTTTGAGGTCACAACAGGCAAGTTGTTAGGGTTTATCATAAGCCAGAAAGGCATTAAAATCGATCCTGACAAAGTAAAGTCCATACTGGAGTTACCTTCTCCGCGTACTATCAAAGAGATAAGAGGTTTGCTAGAAATATTGAATTACATAGCTCGTTTTATCTCACAGCTCACAAACAAATGCCGCCCACTATTCCGTCTGTTAAAAAAGAATGTTGTAGTAGAATGGGACGATGAATGTGAAGAAGCATTCAGGACAATCAAAGAATATCTCATAAATCCCCCAATCTTGATAGTTCCAAAGTAAGGGAAACCCTTATTCTTATACCTCACAATACTCCCTAAATCCATGGGGTGCGTGTTGGGGCAAAAAGATGAAGATGGAAGAGAGCGTTCTATATATTATCTAAGCAAGAAATTCACAGACGGGGAACAGAGGTATTCAGAAGTAGAGAGGACTTGCTGTGCTCTGATTTGGGTCATGCACCGATTGAGGCAATACACCCTTTACTATCAAGTTGAGTTGCTAACAAGACACGATCCTCTAAAGTACTTGGCAGGGAAACCCGTTTTGTTAGGGAGAATCTCGAAATGGCAAATGCTCTTATCAGAATTTGATATCACATACAGAAATCAAAACTCGATGAAAGGGCAATCTTTAGCCGACCAATTGGCAGAACACCCAATTGAGGGAAATTCCTAAGAATCACAAGCCCAATTCCCTGATGAAAATATATTAATAGTGGGAAGTACACTAGTAGAAGACTGTAGGATAGACTAGAACCCTAAGTGGAAGATGTTCTTTGACGGAGCTGCCAATGTATTTGGTTGTGGGATCGGGTCATTGTTGATATCACTAGAAGGAACACAATTCCCTTCAGCAACAAGACTCACTTTTCCATATACTAATAATATCACGGAATATGAGGCATGCATCCTCGGCCTCAAAATGGCTTGCCACATGGAAATCCGTGAATTAGAAGTGTACGGAAATTCTTCACTCATCATATTACAGACAAAAGGGGAATACAAAACTAAAGACCCCAAATTGGTACCATACCATCAGCATTTCACGGAGCTAATCGAGGAATTTGAGGAAATCACCTTCACATACATCCCAAGAACTCAGAATCAGTTTGTAGACGCGCTTGCCACACTAGCATCTATAATTCAGATAACAAGGGGAGTCGAAGTCCAACCATTGAAAATAGAAATTGAAAATCGGCCCGCCTACTGTTTGATAATTGAAAAAGCACAAGATGATAAGCCATGGTATCACGACATCAAAACTTTTCTCCAAGAAAGCAAATACCTTAAAATGGCTAGCAAAAATGACCAAAGAACACTCAGAAGGTTAGCAAGTCATTTCTTATTAAATGGGCCCCTGCTTTACAAAAGATTACCTAATACCACCTTGCTAAGATGTGTGGATAGAAATGATGCATGTGAACTAATGAGAGAAGTGCATGAAGGGGTATGTGGACCTCACATGAACGGCTACATGTTGGCCCGAAAAATCATGAGATTAGGCTACTATTGGCTAACCATGGAACCAGATTGCATCAAGTATGTCTAACACCATCACTTGTGTCAAGTGTACGCGAACCGGATAAATGCTCCGCCCAACGAGCTACATTCGCTGTCTGCACCATGGCCTTTCTCCATATGGGGGATCAACATAATCGGCCCAATCACTCCAACAGCATCCAATGGCCACAGGTTCATATTGGTAGCCATTAATTACTTCACCAAGTGGGTGGAAGCTTCATCATATGCCAATGTCACAAAAGGGGTGATAGTCCGATTCTTGAAGATGGACATAATAGCCCGATATGGAGTTCCTGAGTCAATCACCACCGACAATGGTACCAATCTCAACAACAAGTCGATGACAGATTTGTGTCAACAGTTCCACATAAACAATAGAAATTTAACTCCCTACCGACCTCAGATGAACGAGGCAATGGAAGCAGCCAACAAGAATATCAAAAGAATCATCGAAAAGATAACAATCACTTATAAAGATTGGCACGAGATGCTTCCATTCGCCCTCATATCTTACAGAACCTCAATTAGAACACCTATTGGAGTTACCCTATATTCTCTGGTATATGGTACAGAAGCAGTCTTGCCAGTCAAGGTTAAAATACCATCATTCAGAATTCTATCAAAAGCGCAGTTAGATGAATCAGACTGGGTGAAGAAGAGGCTTGATCAGTTGAATTTGATTGACGAAAAAAGACTCACTACATTATGTCACGGCCAGTGTTACCAACAAAGGATGGCCCGAGCATTTAACAAGAGAATGAGGCCTCAATGCTTCAAAGAAGGGGATTTGGTATTAAAAAAAGTTCTCTCGAATGCTCAAGATTCCAGAGAGAAGTTTACCCCAAACTACGAGGGTCCATATGTTGTAAAGAAGGTATTATCAGGAGGTGCTTTGATATTAGCTCAAATGGATGGTCCAAAATTAAGAGACCCCATTAATGCAGATGCTGTTAAGGTGTACTATCCTTAGGTAAGGAAATTGAAATTTTGCCAATGCCAATATTCAATACAAGTTTCGTTGAGTCCAGTTTTCATTTTTTTACAAGCAAAGTTAATGTCTCTGAATGATCGATAATTCCAACCAATTCTCATTAAAACAAACATTCCTAAGCACATTACCCACCACTTCACCAATGAAGGATAAACATTGAAATGACAATGAATTTCAATAAATTTTGTGATATAATTCTACCTACTTTTGAGCATTAAACCTGGTACATTAATAGGATAATACTACAATCATAAGAGCCATCCTTGCAAGAAGGAAAATAAATCAAGACCCTCAGCCCTGTTTTGAAGCGAGAGCAAGCAAAGGAGAAGCAAACCAGCACACAGGTTCGGTTGTTTGATTGCTATCCATGATAAATTGGTAAGCATCTTAGAATAAATAACCATCATTCACATGTCATAAAACATCTCTTATCAAATCATTTAACTCATTCGTTAGAAGCATTGGTTAGTCAACCCACAATGGGGAACTTTCCTAAACGTCCTCTCTTAGGGTTAACCCATAGGGGCACCTTTCGAGACGTGTCTTCCTACTATAGGTTAGTCAGCCCACAATGGGGCACTTTCTTAAAACATCCTTTCTCAAGGATAGCTCATAGGAGCACCTTTTGAGACATTTCTTCCCCAGGGTCGCAAGTCTAAGAAGATGCTTCCCACCATAGGTTAGTCAGCTCACAATGGGGCACTTTCCTAAACATCCCTTCTCAATGTCAGCCCATAGGGGCACCTTTCGAGGCATGTCTTCTCGCTGTAGGTTATTAGCCTGCAAAAGGGGCACTTTCCTAGACACTCTTTCTCGAGGTTAGCTCATAGGAGCACTTTTCGAATCTATCAATTAGTTAGCTCAAAAGAGCACTTTTTGAATCTATCAATTAGTTAGCTCATAGGAGCACTTTTCGAATCTATCAATTAGTTAGCTCAGATGAGTACTTTTTGAATCTATCAATTAGTTAGCTCATAGGAGCACTTTTCGAATCTATCAATTAGTTAACTCAGAGGAGTACTTTTTGAATCTATCGATTAGTCAGCTCATAGGAGCACTTTTTGAATCTATTGATTAGTCAGCTCATAAGAGCACTCTTCGGAAGTATTTCTCCCTAAATAGTCACTAGTCTAACCGGACGCTTCTGTTGACAGGTTGCCAGCTTATAAGAGTGCTTCTTAAGACAATCTTCTCTTTAAGGTTGCTAGTCCAATAAGACGCTTTCTATCATCAGCTATTCCACTCACAATAACACATTCCTACACAATTCTTGAGATGTTTCTCATCGACGATTAGTCAGCCCATGGAGCACTTTTCGGGAAGATACATTACTTCAGATTGTTAGGTTATTTAAGACCATTTCCTAAATAGTCTCATTCATTACAAAATACTCATGGGATTATTAGCTCATGGAACATTTTCTTACTAGAGACTAAATTCCAGATAACCAGCCAAACCATGGCGTTATCCATTCAGTTAAGAGGCTAAAAATGGCGTTTTTTTTTTCTTTGTAGTTAAGTTTTTCAAACTTTACTACAAAAGGGGCAGCTATAATCACTCCATTTTTGCCCCTAATGATCAATAATAATTAATTTTCAATTTTTTCCATTTTTACAATTTTTTTAGCAAAAATAGGAAAAATATTCAAAAAATAAAATAAATAGGAAAAATATATCAATTTTGGAAAATAATTGTAGAAATAGTAATAAAAGGGATTAAATAATTTTTACAATTTTTTGGAATTTCAAAAAATACAAAAACAATAAAAAATCGCATTGCATATATGCAAATTGTGAAAAAAAAAAAACGAGTAAGTGGGCTAGCTCAACTGGTCCGGACCACAGCCTCATGCGCATAGGGAGTGGGCTCGATCACAGGTTCGAAACGCGGGGGAAGCATATTCCGCGTTTTGCAAAATTTTTTCCTCGTCTAGGACATGTGTCAGCAGCTGATTAGCTGGAATGAACGCACGTGCCGAGCGCGTGACTTTCTTCTTCCTTCGTTCGAGATCGTCACCGGCGGGGAAAAAAATCGCATTTTAGCCGTTTTGATTCGATTTTTTTGCATGAATCCAACAGGTCTTTAACTAAAATAGGATAAACATCATCTAATTGGAATCAAATCACAACAAATTGGAGGATTTGCACAAATCGGAGGAGGGTTTTAACCGCAAATCTGATTCGTCTCAATTGGAGGAAATCTAAGCTTATCCATCTCGATTCCTTGCGGCTATAAATAAAGGAGGAAGGGAGGAGGCAGGAGCACAGATCAGAAGTGAGAAAAAAAGAGAAAAGGAGAGAAATTGAAGCTTTGCCGGATTTTTTCAAGCCACGACCGCCAATCAAGCCTCGAACTGCCACCAGGAGGCATTTTTTGAGAAATCCATCGCTATGGTTGAGTTCCCCACCCCGAAAACCTAGGAAACGACTCTTCAACCTCCTCGAAAGGCCGCCGGAACGCCATCAACGAGCACCCCCAACTGCTATGACCGATCGACCCGACTCGACCCGATCGACCCAACCCGTGCACTAACCCGGACCCAAGTAAGTCGGATTTTCTGATTTTTTTGTATTATTTATTTATTTAGTTATTTTATTTATTTTCTCGAATTTATTTATTTATCTATTTATTATTTATAATTAAAAAAGGAAAATATTAGAATTTAGATAGTTTTTTTTGTAGGATTTAATTTAGGGCGAATAATAGAAAATAATAATAAAAAACAAAAAAATAATAATAAAAATAAAAAATTATAAAATATAAAATAATAAAAAAATGATAAAGATATATTAGAAAAAATGATAAATTTTAGATTTTTAGTTTAGGGTAAATAAATAATATAAGAGAAAACTTTTTAATAGAAATTAGTAAAAGTAAAAAAAAATAATAATAAAAATTAATAAAAAATAATAATATTAGAGGTAAGTTGAAAAAATAGGGAAATAAATTTTATCACTTAGAAAAATGTTTTTTTTTTTTTTATAATAATAAATCCAAAATTGGTTTTTTTCCTTAAAATCATTATTTTTCAAAAAAATCAAATAATAAAGTTTAGGCTTAGATTTTTTTAGCAAAAAAAAAAAAAATAGCGGCTTAAAGTTAAGCCCGCCTATCAGGAGCAGCGTCGCTGCTTGATCGGCGGGGAGGAGCATCTCAAAGTATGGGGCAAAGGATCAAGCGCTTTGACTTTGTCCCTCGGGATCCACCACAGGTTGGGTTTAAGAGCCGTGTGATGGGTGACTATCCAGCACGGTTCGGAGAGCACTTTTAGTATGCGCTGCTGAATGGAAGCCCCCCGCAAGAAAGAAGCGGCTCTTCCCGCGGCGGAGTCACCATTGACTCTATTTATTATTATGGTAAATCAGTCTATCAAGATGTCAATCTGAGATCTTATTTCGGTTCGATACGTCCACCTACGAGACTCACCTTTGGCTTTCGTCTCGGTAGGTGTATTATTCTACATTTTCCCAAAAGAACTTTTATTCATTTCTTTCTTCCCCGTCGACCACGACGACTGAAACGACGCAAAAAATCCAGACCCGGAAAGAAGAAGGGCCGGGGGGCAGGGAAAAGAGTCGAGTCGATCAGGCTCGACGACCGGGAGAAGCAAAACGAAATCAGAATTTGGCCGAAAAAGAAGCAAGGCTATGGATACCATGACCGATCACCATCGATAAAGAAGAATCTTTCTAAATCACTTCGGGTCAGCGGGGCGCATCCGAAATACGCCGGGGTTGTAAATGACATAGCCTTCCTGATCGAAAATGACGACTCCTTCAGAAAAACGAAGTTATTCAAGTTCTTTTTCCCAAAGAAGTCCCGCTCCGACGGCCCGACGAGTCATCTACTTAAAAGGACCCTTCCTGCAGTGCGCCCCTCCTTGAATTATTCGGTCATGCAATACTTATTGAATACAAAGAACCAAATTTATTTCGACCCCCTTGTAGTTCTCAATCATTTCGTGTCACCGGGCGTGGCTGAACCATCTACGATGGGGGGAGCGAATGCACAGGGAAGAAGCTTAGATAAGAGAATACGTTCTCGCATCGCTTTTTTTGTAGAAAGCTTGACCAGCGAGAAAAAGTGTTTGGCCGAAGCCAAAAAGAGGTTGACCCACTTCATTCGCCAAGAGAATGATCTTCGCTTCGCTGGAAGAACAAAAACCACCATCTCGCTCTTTCCTTTCTTTGGTGCTACCTTTTTCTTTCCAATGATAAAAACGTAAACCAAAAGTAATTTCATAATTAAAATTCACAAACACATTAAAGTTTTTCAGGAAAAGCGAACTACGACCCGTTGATCCTGAATAGCAGGTACGTAGGCACCCATTTGGGGCAACTCTAAAAAGAATGAAAAATCATTTTCTTAGAATAAGTTACTCAAAAACACAATAAAAAGACAACAAAAAATGAAATAAAAGACATTAGGAAAAGGTTTAGATTTCAGGAGAATAGGATGGTAACTGTAAGGTTTTAATAGGTTAGCCTCTGAACCTAGAAACTCTGATTTTCTATTTCCTCTTTCACCAAAACGAAGAGAGGAAATCTCGTTGACTAGTGGTCCAAATTAGGATTAATCCACTCAATTAGTCTTAATTCAATCTTTTCCAACCACAGTTGGGTGGCGACTCCAAAATAAAATGAAATTCCTAATTCAAGTCGAGAATCTATATTAGATGAGCATAGGGTCTAGTATGAGTCGGATTAGGAATGGAAAATAAAAAATTAGACTCGACAGAGATGTTATTTGAAGTTTTAAGACAATGTTGGAAGCATGTTATACTTATGGAATATGATAGTTCTGTTAATTGTTTAGCATTTATGCTATTAATAGTTTATTAAATCTTAATGTGTTAAGATAATCTTAATGGTAGTTGTGGATTGTAAAACAAGATTCGGTTGAGCCACTCATTGATGATGTTAGTTGGTTTACTTTAATTGTAGTTAATAGTTACTGCAGGTTATGTGAATTTGAAATGTTTAAGAGTTTTAATGTAGCATTATCCTATAAAGATATATGGTAAGTTGTAGCATCTTGAGTTTTGAGGCATTACAGATAACATTTGTTAAAATTAAACAATTTAAGTATATACATGTCATGTTAATATTTACATGGCATGGTAAATTATTTATTTTGTCATATTTTTTATATTTGTAGGATAGATATATAAGTTGTCCCATGATTATAAAAAAAAGAGTTATGTATTTATTTTAGGGATATAAATGCTTAAATTTAAAAATAAAAAATATCTATATAATTATGATGATTTTTTTAAATAGTTCATATAATCGACCTTTTTATAAAGATTTAAAATTTAAATATTGCAACACTCAAATTTAAAAATGAGACTTACACGAAAGAAGCAATCCTCCGGTAATAATGATGTGGTTCTATCAGCCTAGGTAGCGGCAGTCACCTCTTTCTACCCATTTCTTTTCCCTTTTTATTTATTTATTTTTTTCTTTTTTGTTTTTAACCCGAAAACCCCCCAACCGCCGGAAAGGCCATTCGAGAAGAGTCTAAACCCTAGTTCTCCCGCTCTCTCTTTCACTCTCTCACTCTGTGCAAGTGCGATACTACAACTGAGAAAATGGCAACCATGCTGGTAAGCATCTCAATCTCTCTCTGTGATATTCTTATTCATATCTCTACGGTCGTACATCTGCAATACTAACAAACAAGGATTTTAATTTCGAAAACAGCAACCTCAGATCATCCTACTGAAAGAAGGGACTGACACATCGCAAGGGAAGACGCAGCTAGTTAGCAATATCAATGCCTGCACAGTTGTTGCGGATGCTGTGCGCACCACACTCGGTCCTCGCGGTATGGACAAACTCATTCACGACGACAAGGGCTCCGTCACCATTTCGAATGATGGCGCCACCATTATGAAGCTCCTCGATATCGTCCACCCCGCCGCTAAGATCCTCGTCGATATTGCCAAATCCCAGGACTCCGAGGTATACCACATCTTTCATTTTCCTCTTTTCACCGTAATTTATTATATGTTGTGAGTAGGTTATGCTATTTGATTGGCAATGCAGAAAATTAGGCTTTGAAGTTCTGAAATTTAGTAAATGATCTGTTACATGATTATACCTTACAAAGTAAATGTGCAGATTAATACAGTGCTTTGTTGCTTGCTTTGGTAATAGGACTAACGTAGATTATACTCGGGATTTGGATAGGTATGGGAAGAGACAAAACATAAATCGTGATGATGTCCATTCTAACTAGAAATGAATTGACATGAGCAAAATTAGGTACATTTTGGAGCTGCTAGATACTTTTTTAGTATATTGCAGTTTAAATATTTTGAAAAGCAGAAATAAAAGGAAACAGTGAAGCCACACATTTTAGTTGCTCCTTTTGACTTGGTTGACATACTTATTTTTCATTTGCTCCATGGGAATCTACCTCCTTGAATTCAGCGTTTCACTACTGGTTATGCTTTTGGTGGGTTTGAACTAGATGTTTGAGTTCACATGTAGGTAGGAGATGGAACAACTACCGTGGTCCTCCTTGCAGGAGAATTCTTGAAAGAGGCTAAACCATTCATAGAAGATGGAGTCCATCCTCAGAATTTGATTCGTAGCTATCGTACTGCATGTTCTCTAGTATGTAACACGAAGCTGCTTGTCTATTTTTTGCATTGCTTTATGGATAAGTTATTCTTTGCATTGTTGATACAGCATCTCATTGTTTTCCTACTTTAATAATGCACAGGCAATTGAGAAGATTAAAGAATTAGCTGTCAGCATAGAGGGAAAAAGTCTAGAGGAGAAAAAAAGCTTGCTAGCAAAATGTGCTGCCACAACCCTTTCTTCAAAACTCATTGGTGGTGAGAAGGACTTTTTTGCATCGATAGTGGTTGATGCTGTTATGGCAATTGGTAATGATGACAGACTAAGCATGATCGGAATAAAGAAGGTACTGCATCCAATAAAAGGCAGTTATGAACTCCATAGTTCTCAAATCGATGCCTTGTAAACCCACTTTATATGGTGTTCTCCTTGTTAGAGTAGGTTAACAAGAACGCTTGGCCAACCGTAAATTCATCTGTACATCTGTATGACATGTAACTATATATATCTAAGTAGGTGTACTTTTAGATAAAAGTTGCATATCAAAGAATGCAAGGTAAATGGTAAATTGGACATGGTCAGTTAGTTTGCATGTAAGAGTAGGATTGTTCTTGTAGATAAGTGATTTTACTTTCCTCACACACAGTTTTTAACTCAGGGTCTTTTAAGTTCTGATTTTTTTGGAACTTCTATATGTGCTGAGTTATGAACTTCCATGCTTAAAATACACTTGTAATTAAATTAGAAAGGAACGGGAACAGTTTTTGTAAAGGGAGAGATTCTCCTCGATCTATGTGCCCTTTCCACTGTTGATCACATAATTTATTGAATTACCTAAAGAGATGCCCTCTTCCATTATTGTAACTTTTGTTTATGAGTTGAATTGATGTACACTTGGTTTCCTGCATTTCTTTTGGGTAATTGCTCTAATGCATTAATTAACCAAAATAATAATAATAATAATAATAATAATAATTACTCTCATGCATTTTTTGTTAAAAGTGCTTTTTTTTCATCCTTATGGGTTCTCTAGAACTTATCATCCATTGAGAAGAAAAATGAAACTAATTCTGATCTTGTTCATTTTTAGAAGTAACTAGGGATTTTTTTTCCTTCTTTTTATTTTTTTTTAAATATAATTATAGGAAAGAATATCAATAGAATAACACAATAAATATGTATCTTTGCTATTTTCTAATTTGTTATGTGTTTTAGGATATTTTGTGATAGAAACTAGAACGGATCAATTGCTTCTAACTTGAGTTTGATGGATCAAACCCTAGTTTGAATTAGTTAGGGGCTTAATAGGAAAGAATATCAATAGAATAACACAATAAATATGTATCTTTGCTATTTTCTAATTTGATATGTGTTTTAGGATATTTTG
Source organism: Laguncularia racemosa (assembly GCA_037954665.1). NCBI lineage: Eukaryota > Viridiplantae > Streptophyta > Magnoliopsida > Myrtales > Combretaceae > Laguncularia > Laguncularia racemosa. The sequence goes on along the minus strand of JBBMOL010000141.1, from coordinate 1,467,624 downwards.
TGATAGAAACTAGAACGGATCAATTGCTTCTAACTTGAGTTTGATGGATCAAACCCTAGTTTGAATTAGTTAGGGGCTTAGGGCTAACACACAGCAGATCTGCTCCATACATAGAGCCAAGGCTCCTAACTCCCTTTACTTAGTAGAAATAATAGGATAGGAATATATTTAGAATAGGACAATAAATATTTATTTTTTGGTATTTTCTAACTTGTTATGCATTTTAGGAGATGTTAGAATGGGCTATATAGCATGTAGTTGGAATTAGATGGATACAAGCCCCTATTTGAGAGAATTAGGGCTAATAGAGAGCAAATGTGCTATACACATAGAGCTGAAGCTCCTCTCTCTTTACTGAGTAGAAATGGAATAAACATCTAGATGGAGTTCTAAGTGGCTAAGGAGTCTTTATTATCCCTATGCTACTAACTAACTTGCTACATTGCTACATCTTATTGGGCCCTACTAAAATATTACTAGACTACACCAAACTAATAGCTAAATCATGTTACCCTAGGTACATAACAATAGCACCTCTAGAAGATTCGCCCTGTCCTCAAGGCAACAATCGGACTTGCTGGTCTGTCCCAGTGATATTGCAATCTTCTAAACCATAACTGCTTAGCTGCTCCTTGCATTTCCTCTACATATGCATCTTCATCTTCTGAGACAATGACCTGCAATGCTTTATTTAGACACTGATAGGGTTGGTTGAAAAGTTGATCACATCTAGTACACCACCCCTTCTCTACTGTTGCTTGAATTTCCTCATAAGTGATCTGACAATCAACGAATCCACTTTTGTTTTGCTCTGCCCAGCCCTGCACCTAGTAAACCCGCTCAAAGCTTTGCCAAATCTTCTGGTTACACTTCTAGAAGTAAGTTCCCATTGCTTTTTGCTGTAACCTTCATGAAAACTTCGGCACTGTATTACTTTGAGATTGGAATCACAACAAATAGTTATAAATGGAGTTTCAATTGCTCAATAGATGCTATTGATACTTAACTCATCTTAATGGCAAAAGCTAACTCCATGGCCTTCATATCTGTCATTGGGACATGCATGTGAACATGCCTTTTGGATATCCCCCATCTAACTGTACAACAAGTTTGTTCCAACATGAATTCAAATTTGTTGACACTTAACTCTTGGCAAATAACAAATAAACGTTTATACGGGTTTAACACTCTCTGACCAGAATATCTCTTCAGGAATCTGTGCATTAACAATTTCTACATTAAATGCACAATCTGTCTCTTCAAAATAGTAAACCAGACACCAGTTTACAACCTTAAGTTCCATACAAATTAATGTCAATTGGACTATCATTGCCAGTTTGTGTGAATAATTTCAACGTAATGTTTTGGAGAATGACCTAACTAAGTGGATTAGGTTGATCAAATGCTGTTAATTACACTGTTAGCTGCCAGTCGCGTCTCCTCTGTTGTGTCATTGAAGATCCCAAAATGTGATTTTCACTAGATGGAGCCATGAGGAAGTCTCTTCCACAATGTTGACATGGCTAGTGGTCCCTGGTGGTTGAGTTCATCCATTGGATCTTTAATCGTGCTTTTGCATCTCAGCATCAGAACTTGTTTCTGGTCTTTTTCCATCAGCTTCTTGTTGGAGAAATTTCTCCATTGATCATCAAAATGTCAAGTGATTCCAGTCTGTCTTTGGTTTCAGAAATATTTATTCTGAGTCAACTAATTGTCGTGCTTAATCCTTTTCACTCTTTCGCTAGTGGCATCTCCAACTTTTCCCAGATTTTCCACTTGAGTTTCCATCTTCGTCATGTTATTGTCTTCTTCTTTGGCGAGGAATTTTGGTAGGCTGAACTACTTGATAGAAATAAGATTGGATTATATTGCTTCTAATTGTAATTAGATGGATACAAAGAGAGTATTAGGGTTGACATAGAGCAAATGTGCTCCATGCACAGAGCCAAAGCTCCTGGTAACACTTTTAGCTTCTAAACTGCACAAAACAGATTGTGAAGTCTTAATCGATAGAATTTTGGCCAAAATCAACTCATGGACTTCAAAATTCTTATCCTATGTTGGACGGCTTCAACTTATCAAGTCAGTTCTATTCTCAATGCAAGTATATTGGGCTTCAATGTTTATTCTACCAAAAAAAGGTAGTGGAATCCATTGAAAGACTTATGCACAACTTTTTATGGAGTGGAAGGCCTAATGTTTCAATGAAAGCCAAGGTAAGATGGTAAGACGTGTGCACCCTGATTGATCAAGGAGGTTTGGGCATTTCTAATCTTGCAATATGGAACAAAACAGCCTAACTAAAACATATTTGGCACTTATGTGGAGACTCGGTAAGAGGTATCTAGGGTGAATGGGTTCATTTCAATTTCCTCAAAGGAACTTCATTTTGGGAAATGAAGAGACCTGCTAAGTGTTCAAGGAATTGGTATAAATTGCTGAAATTTTGCCAGATAGCAAAAAGCATGTTTAAATGGGAAGTGGGTGATGATCTTTCTATATCTCTATGGTCAGACTTTTGGCTGCCAACTGGACCTCTGAACATGATACATAGCACTAAAATGATTTTTGCTTTAGGGCTTTCTTTGAATGCTAGATTGTGCTCAATTATACAAGGCAATGGTTGAGAATTTTCACAGAACAATTTTTGGAATGGGTTCACAATACCATTAAATATAATACCTAACCCACATGAAGCTAATCGGTTTATTTGGAATATTCTTCATCAAAAGCGCTTACAAGGCTTTATTTAATCAGAATGGCACTGTTCCTTGGGCTAAGATGATCTAGAATAAGTATTCCATGTCATGACATTCATTTATTATGTGGCTAGTTTGGAAAAGAAAACTTCACACTCTAGAGAAACTCAATAATTGAGGAATATCTATCTTAACAACATGCTTTCTATTTTCAAATGGAAATGAGAACCATGATCACTTATTTTTTGAGTGTACATACTTGAAACAGGTATGGAAGGCAGTCTTGATAGAACTTAAATGCCCAATATCCTTCCTATCTTAACAAAATGCAACAATAGGACTTATGCACCCATCACTAGGAAGTTACCCAATGACATCGTTATGGAGAATAGCACTTTCAACAGTAGTATATTGCATTTGGAGAGCAAGGAACTCGACTCAACTGGGTTCCTCACTACCTCTGTCAATGTTCTTGGCTAAATAGATTTTAGTTTATTCTAAGTTTCTTGTATCTTGAATTTGGGTTTACTCTATTTTCATAAAATTTGTAAGATTCTAGTTCTAATATTGAATTTTGCTGTAATCTATTACCACATTTAGCGATTGTACATTTTTTCTCATTAATACAATTAATTATTTACAAAAAAAAAAAAAAACTCCTGGTACTTTATTGAGGAGAAATAAAAGAAATATCTAGAATGAGTTCTTAGTGGACAAGGACTACTTAATTCCCCTTTGCTACTAACCAAATTGACATGTGGCTACTTCTTGTTGCACACTAAAATACTATACAACTGGACTACACAGCACTAATAGCTAAATCGGTGCTACCTTGGGTACATAACATATTGTTAGATTTATCTGTATATGTATTTTTATTTTAATGATAGTTATCTTTTAAAGGAGGTAGGGATTGGAAATCTTGTATAAATAAATGGCTATTCAATATCAATGAACAAGCAAGAAAAGTTCTTTCTAAAATTAGTCTTAAGTAGTTGTTAGGAGTAGCCAGTAGTCAACCCTCTTTAATGAAAATATTTCCTGTGACTAGATCCATACCTTGGGCCCTCAGTTTATTTCCTTAGTTTTCTAGTTGAACCAATCAAATGGCTTGTGATTGCATTTCTGTATTTTTTTTCCCTCCATTAATTACATTCTTAGGTCAATTCTCAGATAAATTTACATGTTGATGCTTTTGTCAAATATGTTGATTCAGTAGATAACCTCCTTGAAATTGAATTCATTCATGGACTTTCTACCCACTCCCAGTAAATTTTAAGGATTTGCATGGTCGTTTATTGCCTTGAATTTATAAAAGAGGACTTGATTGTAGTTATTTTTAACGTTAGATCTGGTTTTTGGGTCTAAACCTACTTAGTGATATGCCATGTTGTACTTATCCCCAAAAAAAAAACAATGAAAGAAAGAGGTGTGCTATATTGTAATGGGATATAGGTATAGTACTTGTGAGAAGGAAGTAGTCAGTTACTTACGTATCATCCATATACTTACTGATGCATTCAGCTGTATCTAAAGGAGAAACAAGAAAGCAAAATTTTGTCTCCAGGTTGTCTTTACTTAACTTGCCAATTAAGTAGTGATGGAAATCTCATTATATCTGTTATCTGTTTGTGTTGATGGCATCCCCTTGCTAGAGGTAGTGTAGTGATGTATATTGGGGTTGGATAATGTTCTATATCTTTGATCAGAATTTCCTCAATGTAGAAATCCTGTGCCTGGTGATTGGTAATTTGATGGCTGACTGACAAAAATTGTTGCATTACCGAAAAAAATATTCTGGTTCGCTTGGTTATTCGTACTGCTCTGGTTATGAACCTATATCATCTCAAGTTCTGAATATCAATCCTTGGAACATCCTGTCACTTATTTGCCTCTATGTTGATGGATATTAGAGGGTGCAATGGCTTATTTCGATTGAAAATTTTAGACAAGTCTGATGCAAATGTTTGCATGGTTATGCTCTTTGTCCATTATTAGCATATCATGATATGGCTATTACACATGGATTATATGGAGAGTAATATCACAGTTTATTTGGTCATCTTTTCCAGGTTCCAGGTGGTAGCATGAGGGATTCATTTCTTGTAGATGGTGTGGCATTTAAAAAGACATTTTCTTATGCGGGATTTGAACAGCAGCCAAAGAAGTTTCTGGAACCCAAAATTCTTCTACTCAACATTGAACTGGAGTTAAAATCTGAAAAAGAAAATGCTGAGATAAGGTATGTTATTTTAAAATGTCCATTCTATCCTTTTCTGTGAGAGGCTTTGTCCAAAATTACATTGTTTGTTGCAGGCTTTCAGATCCATCACAATATCAATCAATAGTTGATGCTGAATGGAATATTATATACGACAAATTGGACAAATGTGTTCAAAGTGGAGCAAAAGTTGTGCTTTCACGTTTAGCTATTGGTGACCTAGCTACACAGGTAGGCTACTCTCTCTCTCTCTCTCTCTCTATAGTATGGAGGTTTGATCACCAACTCTTGGTACACAAACGCCATTATATACAGTTTGTGATCTGTAGTTGGTGCCAAAATGATCCTGGCAATAATTGAACCTGGGATCTTTTGCAGTTTGTCATCTTAGTGCTTTGCCTAATTTTTAAAAGTAAAAGATGGCAGTTCTTCGGCTTTAACCATAAACCAATGCTCAGCGCTTTACCAGCTATCTTTTTTCTTAAGCGTACGCATGGTTTCTTGTAATTACATTTTATCGAAATTCTATCTTTCTCTTAGGTGTATTCTGACTTTTCACCCAAAAAAAATCTCTCTTAAGTGCACTTTAACTTGTTTGGTTAATGTATCTAAATTCTTATTGGGATAATTTATTGTTTTCTTATGGCCATTGATTGACATTCTAAGTATCTTTCATGCTTTGGTCTTATGTTAACCAAAGCATGAGCTCCTTTTGGCGTTGTTATTGGTATATGAATGATGAGGATTGTTCAAAAAACACACTTGTTTTTTTCAGGATTTATCAAGAACTTATGAGTTTCTTTTGTTTGGCATCTGCAGTATTTTGCTGATCGTGATGTTTTTTGTGCTGGCCGTGTGACTGAAGAAGATCTCCGGAGGGTTGCAGCAGCAACTGGTGGAACCATACAAACTTCTGTTAACAATGTCATCAACGAGGTACTTGTTATATGCCACTTAGGTATATATTTGGTTTTCTTGAATCTGTAGGCTCTTGCCATGGTGGTGAGTTGAAAATTCTGATATGTGTGTGTGTGCGTTTTGTTGGGGGTGGGGTGGTGGGGGGTGTGGTTTTGCATGTATGCATGAGTATGAGAAAACTGTTTGCTCATCAAAATTTTCACTTGTTTAAGGTTCTTGGTACTTGTGAAGTCTTCGAGGAGAAGCAAGTTGGAAATGAAAGGTTCAACATCTTCAGTGGATGCCCATCGGGTCAGACTGCAACAATTGTTCTTCGTGGTGGAGCTGATCAGGTCTTCATTCTGTTGGAGTTTTTGAATATAGATGGTAGACAGTTTCATTAATTTAATATTTGCTTTTTCCCTGACCTTTACTCTCAGTTCATTGAAGAAGCTGAGCGAAGTCTACATGATGCGATCATGATTGTTAGAAGAGCTTTGAGAAATTCCACTGTTGTGGCTGGTGGTGGTGCAATTGATGTATGCTACTGCAATCAACACTAATTTATATTATAGGGTAAAATCATGTTTTGATCTTACAAAGTTTTCGTGTATAGATGGAGATAAGTCGATACCTGAGGCAGCATGCCCGCACAATAGCTGGAAAATCACAACTTTTTATCAACTCATATGCAAAAGCACTTGAGGTAATGAATTTAAAGATCTCTGTCATTAAATCTAGTAGCTTCTCCAGGACCTTGCAGCCTTAATTGAATCTCTTTTTCTTTATATATGATTGTATAGTTGCTCAGTGCAGTGTTTCCATTAGATTACAGTTTAAAGATCTTTCTATACAAAAAATTCAAACATAGATGCTTAAAAGAAATTCGAAAGAATGGTCTTTTTAAACTGAGCACCAATTGATATTGGAGCAAGGATATATTGTAGTTCTGGGCATCTGGTGCTGCCTTTTACAGTTAGTTTTGTCAAGATAATTTCAGTCACTCTTTCCCCTAGCATTCTCTGACCCCCTGATAATGGAGGATTGCAACATATCCTGCCCTTGCTGAAAGTATTTTCAATAGACTTTTTTTTTTTCTGGGTGCTGTTCTATTTGCTTCATTTTCTTTGGGTTTTGCCATTTCTGGTTGCTTCTTGAGTCATTGCCTTTTGTTGCACATAGCAAGTTACCAAGGGTCTTTATTCCCCTTAATATCAGACAATTTAGTTGCCTCTGTAGCAAACTTTAGTACATGATGAAATGGTCTAGCATGACCGTAACAATTCTGGAACTTGCAGTTTCTTCTATTTCACGATCTAGATAATATTAGTTCTCCTAAGGGTATTTACACAACAATGTTGGTCAAGGGTCATGGTTATACCTGTTGCCGACTCCATCAAGTAAAATATGAACACAATGGGTTCCTTCCTATGCTATAAGAGCTTAAGGAGTCAGTTCACTTAGTCTGAAAAGAAAAAAAATCCAATATTTCCTTTTTTTTTCTATTATCTTTGATTTCCATTTTTATTTCTCAAAAAAAAAAAAAAAGAAAAAGAAAAAAAGAAAGAAAAGAAGAGAGAAAAACGACATAAAATATGTAGATATCGATATATTTGGAGGGGGGAAGTTTTGGACCCGAGGACTGCAGTCCCCTTAGCCCTATGCCATGAAGCAAATCATAATACAAAACATAAACAAGTCATAGTGGTCATACAGCAACTTTTTCATAGTTTAAATTTTCAAAATGCAATCAGAAGTTTTCATGTAATTTTCATAATTTAGATTTAAATAACTAGAAATTTTTTTCTGCTCGAAGATGAGAAAATCCTTTGGTTGCCTAATCATTTTATATTTTCTTAGGTGTTTGTGGGTGCACTATGCTCTAATAATAGTTACGAATCCCTTGAAATTGAATAACATTTGATGTAGATAAAGTGGCAATGCTAGGAACGATCTAATGTAAATTTTCCAAATCTTGGTAGTCATATTAGTGAAAATAATAGCTTTACTTGAGCATTATTGGATTAGTATACTAAAGATGTATTGTCATAAATTGTTTTAAGTAGTGTTAATTCAACTATTCAATTACATATATAGCAGACGGATGTGCATCCAGTGATGCATGTGCTTGAAAAATGAAGCAGCTTGAAACTTATTTGGATAAGTTTTTTTTTTTGATAAGACAGCTTGAAACTTTGTGGTTATAAAAAATGACAGTTTAATTTTCTTTATTTGCAAGCAGGGTTTTTACTTTTATTTTTATTTTATTTTTTGGGTTGGTTGGGGTAACAGAGGGGTGTTTGCTACATTAAAAAATGTGATCACAAAGTAGCTGCCCACTGTGTTTATAATGACCACATTCTATATATGTTTTAGCCATGAAAAATTAAGTATTATATATATCATTTAAGCTATTGAGAATGGAGTCAAATAAGATGTTTGGGCTTAATAATATATAATAGCTAATAGATTAATAATATATAATAGATGAATAGATATATCACGTATTCTAGTTTTATATGATCATTAATGGTCTCTACATGTCTATATGAAATGATATGCTATTTTGGAAGAGTTACAGTTATTTAGATTGTAGGAATATCACATCATATGCTTAGAGTTGTGCCATTTCTCATTAAGCCATGCGAATGTTGCTACTTATAAGTATCATAATTATTACAAAGCTTGTCTCTTGGATGCATAATACAAGATTATTAATGGCTATAAGATATTAGTAATAAAAACTTGTAAATGACAAAAATGAAAAAAAAAAAAAGTTCAGAAGTTATTGTTAATGAAAAAGTACAAGTGATAGACACTGCAAGAAAAAGAAAAAAGTATGAGTGATTGAGAAAAATTATAAATAGTCTAGAGACATCACTAATGAAAAGATGTAAGTAACAAAAGTTTCCGGAATACACGTAATTTAGATTAGAATTGTTAATGGTTTAATGGTATTAACAATGGTAGTATATGGGTGACAAAAAAAAAGAAAAAAATCTTATAAATAGCCCAAAGTTATAATTAATAAAAACGTAATAAGTGAAAGAGATGAAAAATTATAAATGGCCAAAGGGTGTTAATAATGAAAAGGTATAAGTGAATGAAATTTCTAGAATTATATACTTTGTAAATTGTAAACATGTTCTCTACTAAAGTAGATAAATGTATTTGTTAATGATTTTATGTTTTTCTTTTGAAAATTTCTACAAAAAGTAGGAAAGTTTTCTACAACTGAACAAACCTGAAAAAAACTTAATTGTTTTTTTTTTTTCTCTTTTTTTTTTTGAAATGTTGAAACTTTAAGACTTGATTGTTTCTGTGAGAATATGTCATGGTTGTGGGCCCATAACATTGGCTTCTTTGCTGCACTATTATAGGTTATTCCTCGACAACTCTGTGACAATGCTGGCTTTGATGCAACTGATATGTTGAATAAATTGAGACAGAAACACGCCCTTCCATCTGGTCAGCATTTTGATTCCACACCTCCTAAAACCCCCCACCAACCCCAACACACACCACCACTCCCCACCCCACTTCCCTTCCCTTCTCTCCACATCATAGAAGTTGAAGTAAGGTGCTGATGGTGTATTTGCATTGATTATCCATAACAGGAGAGGGTGCACCTTATGGTGTGGACATTAATACTGGTGGAATTGCAGATTCACTTGCCAGCTTTGTGTGGGAACCTTCTGTTGTAAAGGTATGTGCGAGTCTTATCTCTAGACCAACGTACACTTTAATGTGGCTGTACAAGCTCCAATCATTGTATGACCAAGTACCTACTGATAGCTGTCATTGTGGTAACTTTTACAGATTAATGCTATAAATGCTGCCACCGAGGCAGCATGCCTTATTTTGAGTGTGGATGAGACAGTGAAGAACCCAAAGGTATCTGATTACTGTTGTTTGAAGTAGAAGGCCATGTTTCATTGTATTCATTCACATGGAGTCTAGTGTGACGAGATACTTATGACTTTCATTGATTCAATGTGTGTGTATTTTTCTTCCTTTCTATACGTGTACATTTTTCAAGAGGTGAAACTGAAATGGGTTAGTATTTAGAGCTGACAAACATTTGATGGGTTTTGCACGTTCAAGCAGAAACTGCATGTTTTATACTACACATGCATATTGGATATTTGCAGAAACATGACAGATTTGGACGACCTTTTGGTTCTTGCTGTTCTGTACTGGTTTAGCCGTTTATGCTGAAGTTAATTTGTTTCCTTGACAACGTGGATAACCTTAATTTGTTATATGGAGATGGCACTTTAAGATTCTGTGTTTGCATTTAATGCAGTCTGAGAGTGCTCAAGGAGAAGCTGCTGCCAGTGCCATGGGAGGCAGAGGACGTGGAGGAGCTGCTTTCCGTGGGCGTGGCCGTGGAATGAGGAGACGATGAGCTCCCGCAATTTCATAAAATCTTGTTCAGGAGGTTTGGCGAGTTCTCTGAAGCAAGCTGAGCTTATATATTCCATATTTTATTTCTGGGTGATGGATTTAAAGCTATTTTGGGCCTCTCTGGATAACTGATTGATTTTGGTTTAGAAGTAACCCTTAAGAGATATTTTAAACACGTATCTTGGTCAGGTAATCAGGGTTCGGCTGTTAGAGGTATGTTGTTATTCTTCTTGCAGAGAAGATTTTAGTGGCTGAAGGAACTTGTGGAAATGCTCTCTTTTTGTTTCAATATTTTTGTATTTAAATGATAAATTATAATAGATTCAAATATCTGCAACTAAGTTTCGAATTGGTAACTTGGTTTGTGCTGCTTATCAGGTATTAACCAACAGGTGTTTCCTTGACACCCGCTAGAGGTAGGAATGCGGATCGAGCGGGCTGGCCTACCCTGACCTGTATTGGCTTGCGGGTCAAAGTGGGTTGGTCCATGATGGCCTGCACTGGCGAGCCAAAGAAGCCGGCTCGCCTTACCCCATAGGCCAACATGGGTCAGCTCGCCAACTCGCACATAATGATTTTTTTTTTTTTTTCATATTACGATTGTACAGTCTTCTTCAATAGCGAAACCATAGCAAAACTCTTAGGATTTTTCAAGCAAGAGTTAAATTACAACTCTAAACCCAAACTCGAAACCTAAAGCCTTGCCAATCAATTGAACCCTTGAACCCCAAATTGCAACTTCAAACCCAAACCCTAACCTAAACTTGAAACCTAAAGCCTTGCCCATCAGTTGAAAGGTTGAACCTCTCAACCTTAAATCGCAATTGCAAACCTAAGCCACAACTTTAAACCTAACCCCCAAACCCGTAAATCATAACTCCAAACTCAGACATTAGTAGTTGGCTAACTAAAAAAACAAATGCAACATGAGGACTCAATGGTCAGTAGTCATCACACTCCATGCATGAGACAATGATGATGAGGTTGCTGGATCGACAATGGAGGAGTGGTGGCGAGGCGATTGGTAGTGGTATTGTTGATGGAGTGTTGCTAGGTCAAACAAGAATGTGTGATGAGAGAGAAGATGGGGGTATTGTGTTGTCATGGGTTTGAGTTTATTTTCTTTGATTTCAATTTTCGACTTGTTTCTTTTTTTTTTTTTTTTGATAATTTTGGTAGGCCATGTGGGTTAATCCATGCTCGTAATGAGTGGCTTGCCTCAACCCACAAGCCATGCGAGATGGGTCAAAATAGCTTGTACATTTTATGGGCCAATTTTTTTGGCCTGTCTGATCGGTCTCACATTCTTAGCTTTAATACCAGCCGTGAAGTCGGGCAAGTTAATTATATATATAACAATCCAAAGCCTTGGTCCGACTAATGGACCGAGCAATTAAGGCTCTCACAAGCGTTTTATACGTGATGTAGAAGATGCGTGAGGTGCGTTGATACGTGGGCTGAATTGCCCTTTTGATAAGCCAATTTCAGAGTATGCGTAACGGACGGGTGTAACCATGCAATGCGATGATTTCGCCTGTGCATTCATTCATTAATAATTTTTCACAACTGTTCTTTCGTTATGTGTAGTATATTGTAGAAGATGCACTTCTTTCGGGGATGGGTCTTAGGAACAATGCACTGGGACGATAATTCATTTTTTAATCTTCTTGGATGTGAATTAATGACTTTAAATACATAAGCCTAGTTCTAGTTCCCCTAGTGGCCCAACAAGTAGGAGTATTCCGTGAGTTTATTTTATCAGGTATGCTTTTAGCCGGACCTTTGTTCCCAAATTAGCCGAACAAACGGGAAAGTACGGGCAATGTATCTGTTCTTGTGTCGGTAGAGCAGAAGCATAATGTCCCTAGCTCATATGGAGCTGCAATTCGGATGGGTTTCTTAATTAATTTACCGGAACATCGTGTTAACAGAGATGTTATCCTTTTTGGGAGAAAATGGGGACAGAGACTAGAAATCATGACCATATTTCAATGACTCTTCCATTCCCTTCTGTAGAGTACTCAGAAGGTATCTTATATGCGGCGTAGAGATTTCGAGTGAGGGGAATGTTAAATTATTAAAAAAAAAATGTTATAAGATTATGTTGATTTTATTTGAAATTTTACTCGTTGGAGCTTTATAATAGCATGAATACAATCAACACAAATGTTCGTTTTTGACTTAAAAAATTTCATATAATTTAATCCATAACAATTCTCGCGTTAAACCTACAGACCCCTATATTTTTTATTTAAAGCGAAATCAATAGGTTTTTCTCTTATCATAAAATTAATAGCAGGGCTGTCCTTTCTATTACTACTTCCACTTTTATTATAAATGTAACTATAAATGAAATGGTAATTAGAATTGTCACTACAAAGAAAAGTGTACCACTAAAAAAGCAATTTTTATAAGAGGTACATGCTTTTTTAAACTTCCCGTGAGAACCATATTCGGACTTTTTATTTAGACAATATCCAACAATAGCTTCCGTGGAATGAATAATTAGCTGAGATCCTAAAAACAACAATGCTTTTGAATAAGCATGAGTAATCAAATGAAATAAAGTAGCTCGATTAAGACCCCATACCTAGGGTTAACACCATATAACCCAATTGAGAGTTCAAAGAGTTATAAAGGAAATTTTGAGCTCATATTGCTTATGAGTTGAGAATAAAATTGAATATGAGATCGAATTTCCCATTGCTCCTTAGTAGCTAGGTGGTAGAGTGGTCGGTTGTTAACTAATTAGTCATAGGTTCACATCTTATTTGGAGATTTGATTATTCTGAATTTCAAAATGAAGGGTTTTGTTTTGACTATTAAGAGTAAGTAACCTCCCTTGGTTCCTTGTGTCTTTGTTTTTATTGCATTCTATCTCATTGTATCACATTCTGTTCTTTGATATTTGAGAATCATTGTTAATATCTCTATGTAGGTTCGAGCTAACCTTTGATTCCATAGTCTTAGGGCCATTTATAATTAACCCACTAAGAATTCTCAAATGTACTAGCAAGTATATAAAAAATGCAGTCTAGTCAACACACAACCACAACAATGGACTATATTGCCCCCTATTCAAACCGAGACAAGCACGAATCACACCCCAATTCTTTAGATAACCAAAAACTTATCTAAGCTTGTAAGGGCCAAAATCTTGATTAACAAGCTCAAATCCATTTATATAATCCAATTAAGTTGACTTGATTCAATGGAAATATACTAAAATTAGAATTTTCAAAATTGTATTCCTCTAAGTTCCTAGAATCAAATTTGAGATTTGTGAACTAGGTGCTATCAACAAACACTATTTTAAGAAAACATTGTTTTTGTGAATGATATTTGAATTAAAAAGTTGGGATAAAAAGGATAATCAATTAGATAGCAAGAGAGTATGAATGGTATATACATAATGTGAGGTAAGACATAAGAGTCCCATTTTAATACATTTTAGGAAAAATTATAAAACATGATGTGTTTTGGCACTTTTGCAATAAGTTGACCCATATTTTTTCTTTCAGCAAATGTAAAATGTGTTGTTTCTCATCATGCAATCATTAAGTGCTTTCTTGAAATCCTAGCCCATATGCTCCAATAGAACCCCTAAAGGACAAATCATAAAAACCCAAACAATGAAATCTAAATCCTCTCTTTCATTTGATTTGGGGCTTCTTTGCCTTGGGTTTGGAAGTAAAAAAGATGGATTTAGAATATTTAGTGGAGAGTTTTGTAAGAGTATGTGTGGCCTAAGGGTTCTTTCAGTGTTAGCAAGTGTTATATAGACTAACTAAAATGTGTGATATTTAAGCTCTCTAGAGCATGAATAAGATTTAAGTTAGACTTACCACAAGACTAAAAAAACTATAGATAAAGAGAGAATGTTTAGACAATGAGGCTTTGAGAATTTAATATATTAACTCAAGTATTTGGTGGACACAAATGAAGGAATTGCTTTGTTTATGTATTGCCTCCTTCAAGAGACAATTAAGATTAAACCAATATAATAATCTTAGTATCTATACAATGACATCATTCACCCAACATCTAACAAGATACAATGAATAAGGATCTAGAAAATTTGAGGTTTTAAAACCTTTAGTGGGCCTCAGTGTTAGGATTTATACATAGCAGAACTTGAGAAATCCCATAGGCCTTAGTTCGTATAGAAGGTATAGATGAGGGGGTTTTCTTGAAGTAGTTATGTGAGTATCATACACGTGTCGTACTACACATGACTTTAGAGAAGCAATGTGGAAATAGCATGTGATGGGATGACTAGAGAGATAGTGGCAAGGAGGAGGAACAAGTAGTCTAAGAAGCCTCACATGTATAAGTGACAAATAAAGGAGGTAAAGGGACCTCAGACATCAACCTTGTAGTTTTTGAGCATTTGAGATTATTCTTTGTCTGAACTCTTATTTGATCCTATAAACACCCCATTTTTGCTCCCTAAAATTTTCTCTTTTTGTTAAATCTAGAAAGGCTCTAATTTTAGGAAAAGGTCCAAAATACCAAAAAAAAAAAAAAAAAAAGAAAGAAAGAAAGAAAGAAGGAAGAAAAAAAATGGAAAAAAATTAAAAAAATTGAAAAATCATAAAAAAAGTTGTGAAGTGGTCCATGAGGCTTTTTTTGGGATGAAATTAATTTTTTAAGCTCAAAAACAACTTTTTGAGTCAATATATATATATATATACAATTGGATAGAATATGCATTTTTAGACCAATTTTTGAAAATTATTTTTTTCGATTTGGACTTGACTTACTTGTTCATAAGTTTATTAAATAACAGACAATTTAGGGTGATTGTGGCAATGAAAGTGCCTCAATTGGATTTAAATTGCCCATGTTAAGCTAAATATTAGACGAAACCGAGCTCACAATTCTATCAAATTAAGCTATCTTTGAAAAAAATAATTTCACGTATACATGTTAGACTCATTAATTGTACAAAGGAAAAAGTCCATTTTTTTTAAAATCTAGGAGGCTTGGCTTGATTTTTAATGCTTGAAGTTAATAGATCCTTTTTAATTAATTGTCTCAAAAAATCCTTTATGTTAAATTTGAGTTCTAACAATGACATGAATAGAATTGTTGCCCAGTTGGTTAAGGTCATGGATGGAAGGTGTAGGGTCATTAATTTTAAATCCTATAAGGAGCACTCCATGTGTCTTCTTCTTCTTTAAGTAAATGTAATTAAAAGTGAATTAAATAGTTAAGGAAAGCAAATAAATGTTGGCTTAAAAAAAATTATAACAATACACCGATTTTTTTAAAATGAATCAAACCTTGTTTTGGTCCAAATTTCTTAGTTATTTTGATACAAATCTATCAATAAAACTCGCAATACACATCTAAATCTTTATTTGTGCTTAAATATAGTTCAAATCATGCTGATCTTAGAGGAGAAATCGCTTGAAAATCGGTATACCCATTAATAAATAAGATATGATTTTTATGCAATATTTGGCTTCCTTAAATAAAATTGTCAGCTTATTTGTATAAATAGGAATCCCTCGCATCAATTTATGTAAGCTATACAAACCAACAACACTCGAGTGAATCAAAATCCCTCATTTCTCTCTCTAAGTTGTGAGTTATACACTACCCACTCTCTCTCTTTGATTTCTCTCAGTTGAGAAAAACTCAAGACAAACCAAAGCTACCAATTGACTCCCCACATGTTGGAGAACAAATCCCATTGATCAATTACTCTCAAAGTATCACGATTCATCCCAATTTGAGTCTAAACTAAAGTTAGGGTTTCGTGTTCTTCATATCATATTTCAAGCAAAATTGGGTAAATTACACCACTTTGATTGCAAAATTGGTTGAGGGCTTACTTGCCCATGTCGTGAAGAGGAGTTCCGACTAGTCCCCACTATCCAATGATCATCGCGACCTCTCCTACCAACCTTCTATAATTCTGCTCACATGCGTTAGGTAAGTTTTATTTTTCTCTTTATTTTATTCATTACATCATATCATGTATTATATCATGTTATATATGAAATGAAAAAAAAAACCCTTTTTAATAATAATAGTCATATTAGAATAATATTAGGTTTTTTAATATCGTGTTAGTTGCATGTTTAATGTTATATATTACATATTTATGAAAATACCAAAAAAATAATATTATTTGGTACTATTTTAGCACTTTTTCTTTTCTTTTTTGGTGATTTATGTTCTTTTCTTAAGACTTCGTTTTTTTTTTTTAAAGTCAAAATCTTTTCTGAAAAAAAATATTTTTTAAAAAAGAATGAAAACCTTTTTTTTTTTTGTTTAAAAATTTTATCATATAGAAAAATTCTTTTATGGATAAAAATATTTAAATGGCCTTTTTTTCTCAAAATTTATGTTTTTTTTTAAGGATTTTCAAAGAGAGGCAAGAGTAGGGTTTGAAAAATTTTCCTTAAAAATATAAATTGGATAAAAATGTAAAGTTGATGCTTTTTCGTAAATAAAAATAAGTAACAAACTAAATTTTCTAGAAAAAGGATCATGGTAGTTTAATTCTGAATAGTGGATATGTAAATACCTATGGGTAATCATAATTAAAAAAAATATTATTTTCCCAAAAAAAAAATAAGTATCTTATTTTGAATCTTTTGAATTGGTGTATTTTTAGTTTATTTAAGTATTTTTAATAACAAAAACTTTTTGATTTTTTAGAAAAATAAAAGATATTTTTGGTTATTTAATCTTGTCATTTACTTTCCTTCTATCTCATGCATACCTTGTATATATTTTATAATTTCCATTTTTATGGAAGAGGAAAATTTTAAAAAGGGATAGAAAATATTAATAAAAGCCTCTTTTTTTTAAAAAAAAAAATTAGAAATTTTTATATGGAAACTAAAAGTTTTAAAAAAGATAGTTCTCGAACTCATTTTCTCTAGTTTAATATTTTTTTTCATAGAAAGGTTTTTTTACGTAGACTAGTGGTTGGAATCATGATTGATCTACCAATTCAACCTTGATTTCCCAAATTTCCTAACCTTGTTTGGATAGCAATTCTAATTTCTAATAAAAATTTGATTTTTTCTTAGTTTATGTCTAGTGACTTGTATTAAGTAGGCCAAACTTAATATAAGTTAATATTTATACTTTTGGACCTGATGATATTCGTCAAATTACCTTAGTGATCGGCAAATGAGATAGAGTATGGTCTCTCTAAGGTTATCTTGATGAGTTTGCCAAGGGCTTAAGGCTAGTAGTCTTCTTTATGAGTGCATAAGCCTACTTAAGAAAGATTGGATGTAGACGAATCGGTCTAATGATTCTTGTTTCAAGCCCACCAAGCAAAATTTTCTCAACTCATCCCAATAGATGGATCGAACTCATTGAGCTTTATCATTTAGCCCAATTAGTTAAGCTAACTAATTAATGGGCCCAACCTAAAATATTAATATGATAATTTCAACTCTCTACATTTTGCCACTTAACCAAAATCTCTTAGACAAAAACTAGGGGTTTTGGGCAATCTATAGTGTTGATCTCTTCAATCTATCATAGAGAACTTGTCACCTAATCATTTGCTATGCTGATAGAATTAATGTTTCTTTTTTTTGTTGATGAGTTGAGATAGAATGAATTGTCTTTAGTGTCTTTCATGAAATTCACTTCCTTGTGTGCTTTATATTGCTCCTTGTAATGATCTTGTTGCTCCCAAGAAGTTGATTGATACTTGTAGGACATTGTTTTTTTAAACTCAAAACCTGTTGGTTATTTCCTACTTCTTGTGAAGACATTTTCTATACCATTAATGAATATCCAGGACTTCAATAGAATGCCATGAAACCACTTCAAGAAAAAGAATATATATATAACTCGTATATATAGTGATAAATAGAGTAGATCTTATTGTAGTATGATACAGGGGTAAGTATTGGGCGGAATACATTTCTGATAAGAGAAATATTCAATGTGATATTATTGGCCACAATTTCCTCGACAATCTTCAATGGCGATCAGCTTATTAACAAATTAATGTGCCCCATGATCTTTGGAATTATGTGCCTTGATCCTTAATGTTACATGATGGGATTACAGTAGCATAGTTGCTCCTACCCATTGTTGTTCAGTCCATCCTCTCCCTCATACGGAGTAATCCATGTTAAACACCATATGAGGTCTATTGGACAAGCATACTTTTATCAACTATCCTTATTCCAAGGGCCAGAATTTTCTTAGCGTCATAAGCTTTTGAATCCCACACCAGACGTGCATCATTTACCAAGCGTTATAAAATCAACAATTTAGGAATCAATGATGATTTTTCCCAACTCATATCTAATATTCCTTTTTCCCAACACGTGGAACATGTCTGGAGTTTACTCCCCCCTTCATTTTTTTTTTTAACCAAATATTTTACTTCTTCTCATCTTAGAGTCGCGTTCTCCTTGTACCTGATTTTCTTTCCTCTTTGGTTCAGGTGTACATCGTATCTTATATATTTCTTCCGAATCTGAATTCTCTCACGCTTATAAAGAAAGATCATAGTATATATATTCCTTCCAATTCCGAATTCTCTTAAAGCTTAAAATTCATCCTCATTCCCAAGTTTAATCAATTTGCTTCCATAATCATTGAAAGTCATCATCCTCTAGAATCCCATACTTGTCCGAATGCAAACTTATTGTACGTAATAATGGAAACTTGATATCTTCACATGAGCGTGCTGTAATATTTCCAATTCATCATGCTTGCTACTCTTTCTTTCAAGCCCCTCATCACTTTCCCAACTCTTGAAGATTTTGTTATCTTATAATGAGATTCCTCTTCATTCTTTAAAAAAAAAAAAAAAGAATCGACACGAAACTTGAGGCCATAAGTAGTACTATTGCATACAATACAACGAAAACCAATCTTGGTTATAGAATTAAGACTCCCAAGTGTACTGCAATTTCCACTGTCGCATCCAAACTCTTATTTCTCTGCGTTTCTTCTTGGTAGGCTTGATTGGTCAACAAGTGGAGCAATTGTGGGACTCCAAGATAGTAGCAAAACAAGGGCATGAATACTTGAAGCATAACCGTGATAGCACAGGGAAGAAGAAATCAATTCATCGACAGCGGCATCAATTCTCATCGCAACCTCGATCATAAATTTTCTCCAAGAGAAAATAGGAACTTCGTTCCTTTACTTGCTCGCGGGTTCTTTACGAGAACAAGGCATAGTCAACGATCCTTCATCAAATCCATAGCAATAAGCATGCGGCTATTCTAGAAAAGCAAGGATAGTGTCGGCGAGTACCATCATCCAAACTATAACAGGTTTGATATCATCTTATTAGCTCTTCTTTCCTTGTTTCTTGTAGCAATTTTTTTTTTAGTTACCAAGAACAAATCTTAGAGCTTGGTATAATGGTATGGACTTCAAATTTGTTGTTTTATATCTTCATCCCTTGCTAATGGTTCAAAGTGGATGCGTTTATTCCATTGGAGTGTTAAAAATTGCAGGTAAACTGACCAGATAATGAGGAAAGAAAAAACTTTTCTTTTTCTTCATGTGACAACCAATAACACTATGTGGCGATACACTTGGTGGGCCAAAGTATGATTTTTCTCATCGAAGGACAACATTTTGACATGCAAAGATTGATCCCTGCTTCCATGGCTTGGTGTTCACTATACCGATCAAGATATGTACTTATCATGGATTCATGTTACATACATAATAACATATTACTTCTCTGTGGCTGAAGTCGCTTCTTTATTTCCCCTCATCATCCCATTAAAAGCATAGTATGAATTAATATGCTTCTTCTATATTTAATCTCCTCTCCTTGTAAGCTTGTAGATTTCCCAAACTTGGTACTTTTGTTATTTGATTAGACTTTAGAAAAAACCTTAGGATGATTCTTCTCAACGTGACCAATAGCCATGCTTTGCCAAAAATCATAAGCAAACGAGTCATTAGTTTGATGAAAAACTGGACATAATCCACTTAGTCTTATACATGCTCTTACTTTTCCTTCTATATTTTCCTTTAACTTCCGTATCTTGCCTGTAGGTAGTTCCTCAAACACCATGACACCTATATCGTATTGTTACGGTATGAAGAAATCTGCTTTGGAAAGACAAGTAAATTTGGGAAGATATGTGAGCGTTTGTATCCATGTAAACACTTCAAGTGAATTTAGGAAGACATGTGAGCATCTATATCCACCGTTCAATTTCTTGGTGTTTAATAGGAGTGTGACCAGCTAGGAAATTGAAACCAAAATAATGGTGGCTTCTTTGACAGCGGTGCGTGTCTTGTTTGCAACCAAGCTTTGAATTTTTTTTTTTTCCCTTTGAAACCAACACAATCGACAAGACTTCATTCCTCCTTTTTTATCACAAGTTTCCTTGAATTGTGATAAGCAATTTTAACAAATTTGATAGGGATAAGGACTTCATCCCTCTTCTTCCTTTGACTGTAGGCACAATAGGAACTTCATTCCTTTTCTTGATAACAAGTTCTCAACATGAGCATTCTTATCACAATTAAATTGAAGCAACTTTGCTTTTCTCAAGAAGCCACTACCATTAGAATGGAGTTCTTGGATGGAGTACACCAGCATAAGGTTACAACTCATGTATTCCTCCTTCTATCATTGCAGTTATGTGCTTATGACTTCCATTGCATCTTGATTATCTATGTTTATGTTCCTTGGTGGGTTAGAAGAAGTTACGAGCGTATAGCTCTTCCTCCTAGCCCTATGGATTTCCTAAGGTGAGTGCTTTGCACTAGATCCCTTCAGTCCGAGTTTGGATCTCTATCATCAAACTTCTATGCACTTGAAAGATTACCATGTGAGCTTATCATATGTAGAGTTAGCATTCCTTTAGCTCTTCTTTAATAAGCAAGTTCCAAAAGAACTTTACTCCTGTTGTGGATGATAAACTTGAACTCACACTCTCTAGTACATGAGCATGTACCATAGTCTTGCAACTTAGTGAGATTAAGGCCATGGCTACACTCTACCCTTATGTGAGCAAATGATAATAGTGGATTCTATTTTCTAGGTTTGAAGGATGTGGGGAGATTGGTGAAAAATCATAAGAGTCAATGACTCTAAAGCAGGGTTCCTTTCATAGTGCATTCAGGGATTGCATCCCTTGACTAGTTGACATACTAGTTAAGCTTCTTAGAAGCCTTTTGGACTTACACCTTTACAACAATAGATAATACCTTTTGTGAGTCCATTGCACTATTGCAATGAATTCTTTATTTTCATAGGTTGAGATGGACTCTACTCTGGTAACTAATACAAAGGGAAGCACTGAACCCTTCCCCATGCCAAATTATTATATAGTTGATGATTTCGGAGATGAGAGAGGTGATCTAGACTAGGTAGATGATGAGGGATCCCTAGTTCATTCAAAAGATGAAGATGGCATGATGAATTAATTGATACCTATGAAGCAAATAACATTACTCTTGATATCAATGTACCAGTTGGGAATAGGAGTGAGCTAGATACTCATGTTGATGTGTTGCTTTAATTTGGTACTTATGGAGGTGAGTTGTGCGCTACATATGCTAATATTCCTCTTGCCCCAATTGCTGACATGTCTAGACAAGATGGGGTAGCAACTCTAGGAACTCTGTATTTGAGGAGACTTTGTCCTTTCACAATTTTGTCATGCAATCTCATCCTTTAGCACTACTAGAGGGTCTCTTAGTGGCCTATGTTGCGTATATGTAATTAGTCATGTGCTTAGTAGGCAATGCCTTCACTTAACTACAATGATGCTTAAATACTATAATTAAAGTTAGCTTGATGATCCACGCAAAAAGAGATATAAAATGAGCGTGAATAAATATCGGCAAGTGTACCAGATCGGATTAAGTAATATAGTGAGAGAAGAGTATCGAACCACGAAGATTGATTAAGTAATAGACCTTTATCAATTTCTACTATTATTTAGGCAATGATATTTGATGAGAATTGAATGAATTATACTAAATGCTTAAAAAGAAATTGTGTTTGAAAAATGATGAATTGATGATGGGAAATAGAATCTACCCTAATTCTACTAATCATATTGCCTTCATGTTATAATAACTCATAGCTATATGGATTTTCACAAGAAATTAACAAAACCTTAATCCTTTATTAAGTGTTAAAGTAATGTTACCTCAATTTAATTTAATAGCTCCCGCTAATTCAAATCAAATGAGGATTCTAATTCACAATCATAAATTTCCCAATTATATGATTGCCTAATATCTTTAAAATAATTTCTCCTAATCCCTTAGTGAAAAATTTAATAAAAATATTGCATGAAACACTTAGGTCAATTTCTAATAAAATTCAATAACGCTGCTTCCACATGAATTATTAAATCTTACTTAGGAATTCCTGATAAAACCTAAATTTCTCTTTCGAGTCATTTACATTTCTATGCATTGATTTCAATTACAAAATACAATTCATAGCAGGACTTCTTATATGAAAATTCCGCATATCTACATTTCCTATAACATGAATACAATGATCATTTTAGTTTGAATTATGGCTTCATCATATTTCCCACAAGGATGATTTAGAACATTATAGTATGAATTGCATAAAAACAATTGAAATAAATAGGTGCAATGGAATTCATATTGAACAACAAGAATAAACTAATAAATGGCATAAAAGAAAATAAAGTAATTGAAACAATAGCTATAATCTTCAAGAACTTCAGCAAAATAACTTTCTTTCTTCAAACTAAAATTTGGAATAACATGAAATGTAAAGGAATTAGAGAAAACATAAAATCCTAAAGTTCGTAAGGGAATTCTAATGATTTCAAAGAAAGACAAAGGATGCTAAACAAAGAATCAAAACAAAAGGATTCTCAAACAAAAGGGAATTCTAAACAAAAGGGGATGCTCTCAAGGTTCACACAAGGGGCCTATTTATAGATCCAAAAAGGAGGGGGATAAGGTTGATCTGATGAGGATTTGAGTCAGCAAATTAAATAAGATACGATTTTGGAGAGATTTTCGCAATGGATATCCAGGGAGTAATGAAGGCCGGTTCAAGGCCGGCTTTAAGGCCGGCGGCTTTAATGCTTTTTAAGGCCGGTTTAATATAGGCCGGTTCAAGGCCGGCTCAAAGCCGGCGGCCTTGAATGTAGGCCGGCCCAAGGCCGACAGCCTTTATTGCAATCCTCCGCTCGCTTCTTCAATTTTGTGAAAAATTCCTCCAATTAAATTGTAATTTACTTTTGGGTCCTCAAAACCTGTATTTTCACAATAAACACCATTAAGTATCATTTCTTTATATTTTCTTATAATATTGAAATAAATTTAATATAAGTCCAAAAGAAAATATAAGTATAATGTGATCTTATCACTTGACCTCCTATAAATCGTTGAGAATGATGAGACTACTTAGATTCTCATGATCTAAGGAGTATCTAGAGTCATCTCATGCATCAGAGCATAGCTCTCACTTGCTAGTGATGATGTAGCTACCCCTTTTGAGGAAGTATTCCACCGCACTTAAATAGTGGTAATGGAATTCATTGCTTAGGATTTGAATTCTCTTTCATTAGTTAAGGGGATATTTCCCACTACTTGATTACTTAGTATGAGTTATTATGAAGTTTTAAATTAACAATACTCCACCATGGGAGCTGTAGAAGAAATTTAATGATTAAGCTTAACAAATTGCTATTCTTACTTAGCTATAATGACTTATGATGTGCCTAGGAGACAATGCTCTCACTAATCTACACTGTACAAGCCCAACTTTTCGTCGTGCACTTGGGAGTCAATGCTTTTACTAGTCAACAACAAAATTTACATTACTCCATATATTATTTAATTGAGTTATGAATCTTATATAGATTCTAAAATGAATATGTTATTTCATTGTTGGGTTCCTGAAGTAAATTGGCTAAGTGATACTTTGGCTAAAAAGTAGCTTCATGACTAGCTTTAAGAGAATGAGCAAGTTTCACTTATAATTGAAAGCATCATGTGTTAAAAAGCAATAGCAATGTAACTAACTTGCTAGGGCATTGCTCAGGCTTAGAGCATGAGAGTTGAGAAGTTAAGGTATTGCTTGAACTTGTAGTGTGAGAGTTGAGTGCCAAGGCATTTCTTGGGCTTAAGACGTTGAAGCTATAGATGCTAGACATTGTTTGGGCATAAGGCATGAAAGTTGAGATGTCAAGGTGTTGCTTAGATTTATGATATAAAAGTTGAGATGTTAGAGTGTTTCCTAGGCTTAAGTCATGAAAACTAAAATGCCAAGACATTGCTTGGGTTTACGGCATAGAAGCCAAAGGTGTTAAGGCATTGACTAGGCTTAAGGCATAAGAGCTAAGATACCAAGGCTTGCTTGGGTTTAAAGCATGAAAGCCGAGATGTTAGGATGCTTCATGTGCTTAAGGCATGGAAGCCAAGAGGCTAAGGTATTACTTTGGGATTGAGGCATGATAGCTAAGATGTCGAGGCTTATGATAGGAATCAAAATTCTACAAAACCTATTATTAGGGCAAGAGCCAAAGGATTTCAAGTCTTGGCAATGAGGGTCTTCTTGGAACAAACCGATCCCGAAATTATTTATATACTAACCTCTTTTTTATTACTTATATATTGTATATTCCAGCAGGCACACTTATTTGGCTTTACAGGATGATGAACAAACTCACTAAGATTCAGCTTGTGGGTTATCCATGGATCGACCTAAACCGAAGATGAGCTGGATCAATGAATTGATTTGAAGAATCAACTTGAGAAGACTATTTTTGTATTTTGTTATTTTTCTTTGAACCATTTATTTTGTAAGCTTTTGGGACATTTTATTTGGTTATGTTTGGAGATTTAGGACTAGCTACCCTTTAGTGGCATAGATGTAATTTTTTGGACATAACCCTAATTGGAGTAAGTATAAATACTTGCTAACTAGGCTTTTTGAGGGACTTTTGAACATTTTAGAAATCTGAAAATTTGTAGTCGTGGGAGCCTCCTCTTTACGCTATCTACTCTTATCAATTTCATTGGAAATTGTGGCTAGTTGGCTTAGCAAAATCTTGTGAGTCATATCAAGTTTTTACTAAGTTGCTTCTTGTTATTACTAGTGTGTAATATCTAGTGATAATAGGTTGGTTTTTGTTTGTCTATTCATGCCTAAATTAGGGTTCAAATATTGCTTGGTTTTCATGTCAATTGTAAGGATTGGAATTGAGTTGTTTGATTGAGTTTGATTGGTAATGGAATCTACTTATTGTACTTCTAATTTGGTTCACATCATTTAAGGTTGTGGATCCTTGATTTCATGCCATTTGGGGATTTTATCTACAACTTGTTCATGCCCATTTCATTGTAATAGAATCAATTATATGTGTGTTATTGTTGATTGGTATTACAATCCCTTGAACACATCAACTTTTGATTAACCGAGCTTACTTGTTCATACAATTAGGGCTCATATTACAATTGTTGTCAAGCTACTTTTGGGATTGATTGAAGTTGTTCTTCAATTGGGTTCATGTGCTTAGATTTAATCAATTTAGGCACATCACAATTTGGTATAATAGCAAGTCATACTTGGTTATTCAAGCTTGGTCACACCTATATTTGTGGATTTGTTTAATTGCTTCTACAATTGCAATTGTATACATGTGCTTTGGATTTTTGAGCACATCATCTTTTGGTATTAAAGCACAAGTTAAGAGAAGGGATTAGTGTTGGTTGATTTCGTGGTCATCATTGTCAATTAGGGGTTTTCATTTCTTTTGATCCGAAATTGTATGTGTGTTGAGGATTGAGATTGTGTAATTATCTTGTTGAGAAAGTTGAATTTGCTGCTTGTTGAAGTGGAATTTGAGGTCTTGTTGTAGCTCATTTGTTGTTGAGACCACCGTGAGTGAAGGGTGTGTGTGTGTGTGTGTGTATGTGTGTGTGTGTTGATTGAAGGAGTTGCAACGTGGTGTCCTTGAGCTTGCCATGAGGAAGAGTAGTGTTTCTTTGTGATCATTTGTGATCACTTGGAAAAAGTGGAAATTTAAAAAAAATAAAAAATAAAAAAGAACAGCGAATGGAGAGTTGATGAATTCAAAATTGTAGTTTGAATTTTGAAAGCAAAGAAGAGTGAATGGAGTGTTGATGATTTCGGAATTGTGGTTGTCTTTTACCATTTCTAGATTTGAAGAGTGTGGAGAAAAGGAAATTATTTCAAATTCAAACACCATTAAGTTGAAAGAAGTTATTGTGTGATAGTTGAGTAAATGAATATTTGAATTTGAATTTGCTTCTTACTATTTATAGAAGAGGTTGCATTTAAAGTGGAATTTGAATTTGTTGCTACCTTGTTTGTAAGTGGCAGTGTGAAGTGAGTTGTTGTGAGTGGCCAATTGGAGTTGTATTGCAAAGGAGTGTTGTAATGTGAAGTGTGAGTGTGTTAAGGTGAAGGTGCTGCACGTGAAGTAAGTTGTGGTGAAGATAGTGCACCATAAGTGAATTGTTGATTGTGTGTGGTTGAGTGAATGTGTAAGTAAGGGAATTGCCACTTGTGAATTTGTGCATTTGTGTGTAGTGTAAGGTGCTGCACATTGTGGTTATTTGTAGTGTAAAACCGTGGCAAGAAAAGGAAGGTTTGAGTAGTAAAATTTGAATTCAAAAACAAACATTAAAGTGTGATAGTAATTGAAACTTATTACTTAAACACTAGGTTGAATTTAATTTCTTAACTACTTGGAAGTATTTATTTGTGCTTCAATTATTTTACTTGACTTTACTTGAAGTGACAATAAGTATTTCTTGTATTGGTTGTGTATGCACCGTGGGTGTGCGAGGGTGTGTTGTTGTGGTGCGTATAGTGAAGTGTGTTGTTAACTTGTTGAAGTTATTTAGCAATCATGTCAAATGATGTGTATACTTCTACTACTTTGGTACATCAAATATTGACTTCTTCTCCAACCATTGATGATGGACAACGAGAAAATTTGTTCCATACTTCTTGTAGGGTACAAGGAAACTTGTGCGTAATTATTATTGATGGTGGTAGTTGTACTAATGTTGTAGCTGCATCATTAGTATCGAAGTTGAAACTTGTAACTACCCCGCATCCTAAACCCTATACATTACATTGGTTAAATGATCAGGAGAGTCTTTGTGTGACCCAAAGGGCTAGGGTACCCTTCAGTATAGGGGATAAGTACTGTGATGAGCTTGAATGTGATATTCTTCCTATGTGTACATCCCATATATTACTTGGTAGGCCATGGTTATATGATAGGAGGGTCTTACATGATGGCTTCAGGAATACATATGTATTCCAGCTAGAGGGTAAACGCATCATTTTGAATCCGATGTCACCTTCAGAGGTCCAAAAGGTTCAGCAACAGATTCGTAGACCATAAGAGATTCCTGAGAATCATAACCACATGAGCCAACCTGCAGAGGACCAACTTGTGCAGAAGCAGATATGCTAACCTTCAGAGGTTCCTGAGGTTCCTAATTACATGAGCTAACCTATAGAGGACAACACTTGTCAGACATAAATGTGCTAACCATCAGAGGTTCTTGAGGGTCATGGTCAGATGAGCCAACCATTAGAGGACCAAATTGTTTAGAGGCAGTTGTGTCCACCTTCAGAGGTTTCGGAGGTTCATAAGTAGTTGGGCAAACCGTTAGAGGGCCAAGAGGGTTAAAGACATACGGGTGAATTAGAAAAGGAGGTAACAATATCAGTGGAACAGATTAAGACAAGAGAGTCTTTAGTGGATAATGGACCATTATATGTGTTGCAGACGAGGTACATACTAGAAATGGAGGAGAGAAAGCAATCACCCCCTGTGGTATTTCAAATATTGAGATTTTGTGGTGATACTTCTTCAGATAACTGGCTAGGAGGATACAAAGTCTCTACTACATTTGATCTGTTAGATTTGAAGACAAATCTTTTTGAGGCCCGAGGAGATAATAGGAATCAAAATTCTACAAGACCTATCATTAGGGCAAGAGCCAAAGGATTTCAAATCTTAGCGATGAGGGTCTTCTTGGAACAAATCGATCCCAGAATTATTTATATACTAATCTCTTTTCTATTACTTATGTATTGTGTATTCCAGCAATCACACTTATTTGGCTTTACAGGGTAATGGATAAACTCACTAAGACTCAGCTTGTGGGTTATCCATGGACCTACCTAAACCGAAGATGAGCTGGATCAACGAATTGATTTGAAGAATCGACTTGAGAAGACTATTTTTATATTTTGTTATTTTTCTTTGAACCATTTATTTTGTAAGCTTTTGGGACATTTATTTGGTTATATTAGGAGATTTAGGACCGACCACCCTTTAGTGGCATAGATGTAATTTTTTGGACATTTCAACCTTAATTGGAGTAAGCATAAATACTTGCTAACTAGGGTTTTTGAGGAACTTTTGAACATTTTAGAAATATGAAAATTTGTAGCCTTGGGAGCTTCCTCTTCACGCTATCTAATCTTATCAATTTCATTGGAAATTGTGGCGAGTTGGCTTAGCAAAACTTGTGAGTCATATTAAGTTTTTACTGCTTCTTGTTATTACTAGTGTGTAATATCTAGTGATAATAGGTTGGTTTTTGTTTGTCTATTCATGCCTAAATTAGGGTTCAAATAGTGCTTGGTTTTCATGTCAATTGTAAGGATTGGAATTGAGTTGTTCCATTGAGTTTGATTAGTATTGGAATCCACTTATTGTACTTCTAATTTGGTTCACGTCATTTAAGGTTGTGGATCTTTGATTTCATGCCATTTGGGGATTTTATCTACAACTTGTTCACGCCCATTTCATTGTAATAGAATCAATTATATGTGTGTTATTGTTGATTGGTATTACGATCCCTTGAACACATCAACTTTTGATCAACTGAGCTTACTTGTTTATATAATTAGGGCTCATATTATAATTGTTGTCATGCCACTTTTGGGATTGATTGAAGTTGTTCTTCAATTGGGTTCATGTGCTTAGATTTAATCAATTTAGGCACATCATAATTTAGTATAAGAGCATATCATACTTGGTTATTTAAGCTTGGTCACGCCTATATTTGTGGATTTGTTTAATTGCTTCTACAATTGAAACTGTGTACATGTGCTTTGGATTTTTGAGCACATCGGCTTACTTAGGCTTAAGGCATCAAATCTAGAATGCTAGGGTATCGCTTAGGCTTGAAGCATGGAAGTTGATATGCTAGTATATTGCTTAGGCTTAAGGTATGGGAGCCAAGATGTTAGGGCATAGCTTGGACATAAGGCATGGAAACCAAAATGTTATAGGAATCTTTTGGTATTAAAGTCTTTGGGTATGGTAGTAGCAACAAAGTGTTAATGATATAGGAGTTTCAACTTCGATAGTCCTTTAGGTGACTAATGTGCCTAATCCCAATATAGAATCAAGTAATCGTAAATCCAACCAATGATTCACAACAAACAATTCTAAAATCAAACAAATAACAATAACAAGATAAAACCCTCAACCCTTACTAGATATGATGCACTAGCAAGAGGATAGTCCTAACACGGATTTGTTGATATAACACATAACAATCCCGATACCGTCACTCGCTACAATCTAAAGATTGATAAGAGTATAAGAAAATGGGAGTAAACTCCACTCATATATTCTCAAATGTCCAAAGTCTATTTGTATTGCTATCACAAAAGGTATTTATAGTAGTCTTTAAAAGAAACAAATATTAGCTAAGAAAATAAAAGAAATACGTAAAGAAAAACTGGCTTAGATAAATTGTAAGTCGCTAAGGAAAAGCCGCTGGCCTTTGGAAGATACACCACCGGCCTTTGTAGATAAGTGGCCTAGAACACCGACCGACTTAAATGGATGCACTACCGGCCTTTAGAAGTACACCATCGGCATTTATGGCCAGTCTTCAACCTTGCACCACCAGTTCTTCAAAGGTAAGCCACCCACTTTAACAATATAAGCTACTAGCTTTTAAAGGTAGCGTTCCATGTTTGTTTTGCATCATTTCGTTTACTTGGTTGCCATCCTGAAGTACTGATAGATGCATCTATAATTGAGATGACTTGATTCCCATCATCTCCTCAGGCCTGTGGAAGATTTGTCCTCAAATCTAATGGTTCTTCGTGACAATCTTTTGATAGGTAAGGTGATAGATCTACAACATTGAGTGTAGCAGAAACGCTATATTCTCCTGGTAACTCAACCCTGTAAGCATTGTTGTTGATGCGCTTCAGAATCTTGAATGGTCTATTTGCTCCAGGTGAAAGTTTATGTGATTTCTTATAGGGAAATCGATCCTTGCTGAGATGAATCTAAACCAAGTCACCTGGATTGAAAATCTTGGTATGCTTGTGTTTGTTGCCCTGAAGTCGTTGCTGCTTTTGAGTTTTCTTAAGATGTTCAAAAGCCTTTTGATGAAGCTTCTGAATTTCTTAGGAACGTTTTACTCTACTTAAGTTTTCTTCCAGTTCCTTCCGCCCCACAAATAAGGAATTCTTTTTAGTGGTTTTATTGATTTGTTTTTGTGCCTCTTACACCTTAGCTGGTAATATGGTTGTCAAAATCGCAATTTTACGTAGAATCGCTAAGGGGTCCGTAGAATCGGAACGTAGAAACGGAACGTAGAAACGTAAGTTTCTACAACCTATGTAAAATAACTTTCAAATATTATAAATTTACTTACAATAGTCATTAAAAAATATAATTAATAATAGAAATAAGGAAATTAAGTATTTATTTTAGCCATAAATTGCAAATTTGCAATAAAAGTCATAATATAAATAATCGAGCATAAGTTGTATAATATAGATATTTTATTTCTAAAATGATAAATCATATATAAAACAAGTTTCACCTAGTTCTATATACAAAAGCTAAAAGATAATAGATAAAATTTAAAAATTAATTGTGACTTTAAGAAATTACTAATAAATAAAAATTGATAATGAAGATATACCATTAGAAAGAAGTAATATTAAAAAATGACCAAAAGTACATAATAAAGAAGATACTATAACAAGAAAACCTTCAAAATTACATATTACTAGGTAAATTTTTGCACTATTCGTGATTATTAATTCAAAATATATTTACTTAATAATATCTCACATTTACTTAACTGTGAGAATGATATATTGAAAAGATAGAAATATAAATACATTTATACCTTTCCTATAAAATTAAAAATCTAAAAAATTCTTATAAAATTAAAGTTATCTACCATTTATTTTATTTACTATTACAAAAATATTAGTTAAAATAAGGAAAGTTACAGCAATCAAACATGAGTGCTTTAATACGAACATGATCACAAATAGGAACAAGAAAATTAACAATTGACGAACACAAACACAAAGACTTCAATGCAACGTAACACACTGACAAGAGAGGAGTGATGACCGACGAACATGTTGGGGTATGACTCATACTTCCCTACGACAGGAAAGCACGTGGGTCCCGCTCGGCGGGGGTTTCAAGGGGGCAGCGCCCCTGGACGCTAGAGGGCTTTTAACAATTAAGCCCACAGTTGTTTATTAAAAGTTTGGGCTTGGATAAGAAAACACGAAGAAAAATGCTTTTTGGAAGGAATAGGGGAAGAGCACGGCCGGGTAATTAAATTGCACGGCCGTATGTCAAGGAAACATGCCCATAGAAGCACACACGGTTGAAGGCACGACCGTGTTTTGAGCTTGGAAAATCCAAAGAAACACACACGGTTGAGTACACGATCTGAGAGACGGCCGTGTGTTATTTGCGGGGAAGCCTGTAGTTGTAAATATTTGTGGAATCGGTTGAAATTGATAGAATCGCGATTTTGAATAATTTTACTGTTCAAAATCACGATTTTATTATGATTTTGCTCCTCTCCGATTTTGTATGCAAGTTAACTGGGAATATATATACAAACTTGTAAAATCGTTGAATCGTACGAGTTGAAACGCGATTTTGACAACAATGGCTGGTGACATAGGATTCAAAACAATTTGCTCACTATCCTTCTGGAACGTATAGGTATTCTTAAACCCATCATGCAATACCCTCTTATCAAATAACCACAGTCTACCAATTAGTAGACTACCTCATTCACTCATTGTACTTCTCCCTTATGTTGAATGGGACTTTAACCCTCTGAGTAGTATGTAGACTACCTCGTTCACTCAACTAGTGTAGCTTATATCAATCAAGAATGTCTGGTAGCTCAGAAACATACACGGTCAGATACACGGGCAGAAGGCACGGCCGCGTATTGTGTCAGGTAGCTAGCTCCCGGAAACACATACGATCGGATATACGGTCAGAAGGCACGATCGTGTATTGTGTCAGGTAGCTACCAGAAACATACACGACCTGATATACGGCTAGAAGGCACGGCCGTGTAAGACGGCCGTGAATATTTAGATATTTGTTTAGTGACTTAGTTTGTAAATATGGCATGTATATTTTGGTAAAGGAAGATTTGTTTTCCTAGTTTGTAAGATATAGTTGCTTGAAAAGATATTCTCCTGATGTATATATATACTTGAACATGAATTATGAAAAGGCATTCAGCCAAAGTTTCTCAAAAGTTGTTATGGTATAAGAGCCACACAATTGAGTATTGTGTTGAATCTATAGTTCTTTTTTTAGTCTTGGAATTGCTGGTTTGTTCTTGGTTTTCCTTTAGCTTTAGGTTGATTAATTCCAATCAACAATTTTTTTTGATAATCAAGTTGTGAGTGACAATTCTGTTTAGAATGTCTCCTGAGAAAACACATGAACTCTTAGCTATTAGATTTACGGGGAAGAATTATGCTGCATGGGAATTTCAGTTCAAGATGTTTTTGAAAGGAAAGGAGCTTTGGGGTCATATTGATGGGTCTTCTCCAACTCTTACAGAGTCGAAAGATTGTGGTCAATGGGAGGCAAAGGATGCCTGGATTTTTTCTTCGATTTTAGGATCTATTGAGGTTCATATGGTGAACAATTTACGATCCTTTGGCACAGCAAAAGAAATGTGGGAATACTTGAAGCGCATCTACAATCAAGATAATACTGCAAGATGGTTTCAATTGGAACTTGATATGAGTAATTATAGTCAAGGTAATCTTTCAATTGAACAATATTATTCTGGCTTCCTTAATTTATGGAGCGAATATTCTGGTATTATCTATGCTAAGGTGTTAAAGGAGAGTTTGGCTAGTCTTCAAGCTGTTCATGAAGTGAGTTATCGTGATCAGTTTTTGATGAAGCTCAGACCTGAATTTGAAACCGCTCGGGCTGGGTTGCTGAATAGAGATCCAGTTCCTTGTTTGGATGTATGTTTTGGTGAATTGCTACGCGAGGAACAAAGATTGGCGACACAAGCCGCTATTGGTGCAACTGGTGGATCATTTGGAATAGTTAATGTTGCATATGCTGCTCAGACCCGAGGAAAGGGAACAATGCAGTGTTACAGCTGCAAAGAATTTGGTCATATTGCCCGTCATTGTAGTAAGAAGTTTTGTAATTATTGCAAGCAAAAAGGACATATTATTGAGGAGTGTCCTACAAGGCCTCAAAACAGAAGGCCACAAGCTTTTCATGCCGCGGTATCCGACTCTTGCAATCTTGGTTCGACATCCACAATTGCTGGCAATAATCAATCTGTTCTCATACCAGATATGGTTCAACAGATGATTCTCTCTGCCTTCTCTGCTCTTGGTCTTCAAGGGAAAGGTAAGACTACTAATTCTGTTCCTTGGTTTGTTGATTTCGGCGCTACAAATCATATGACTGGCACATCTGATTTATTGCATAATCAACATCCATATACTGGTACTCAACACATTCAGGTTGCTGATGGAAATAATATTCCTATTATGACAGTTGGTGATATTAGCTCTTCCTTTCGACATGTCTTGGTTTCTCCTAAATTATCTACTAACTTACTTTCTGTTGGGCAAATGGTAGATAATAACTGTGATGTCCACTTTTCTCGTGATGGTTGTATTATGCAGGATCAAGTGTCGGGGAAGGTGATAGCGAAGGGGCCTAAAGTGGGTAGGTTATTTCCATTACAATTTACCGTTCCTCGGACTTTGTCATTAGCTTCTTCAGTTGTTGAAAATAAGGCCGACATCTGGCATAGACGCTTAGGACATCCAAATAATGTTGTTTTGAATCATTTGTTGCAAAGAGGTATTCTCGGTTCCATAGATAAGAGTTTATTAGTTGATTGTTCTCCTTGTAAACTGGGCAAAAGTAAGACATTGCCTTTTCCTGTTTTGGGTAGTCATGCCAATAAATGTTTTGACATTATTCATAATGATGTTTGGGGAATTGCACCGATTATTTCACATGATCAGTATAAATATTTTGTGACATTTATTGACGATTACAGTCGATTTACATGGATTTATTTTTTGCATTCCAAAGCAGACATGTTTACTGTGTTTCAAACCTTTGTGTCATATATTGAAACTCAGTTTTCCACTTGTATTAAAATCTTACGGTCTGATAATGGTGGTGAATATATTTCTCATGAGTTTCAAGCATTTCTTCATAACAAGGGTATTGTTTCACAATGCTCATGTCCTTATACACCTCAGCAGAATGGAGTTATCGAACGGAAAAATCGACATTTGTTAGATGTGGTGCGCACATTGTTGTTAGAATCTTCTATTCCAGCTAAGTTTTGGACCAAAGCTTTATCTACTGCCGTTTATCTGATTAATCGCTTACCATCTCAACAATTGAAGTTTGATTCTCCCTATCAACGAGTGTTTGGTAAACATCCTAATTATCATATGCTACATACTTTCAGATGTGTTTGTTTCGTTCATTTACCTACCCATGAACATCATAAGTTGTCAGCCCAGTCTGTTCGATGTGGCTTTATGGGTTACAGTCCTAATCATAAAGGTTTGTGTGTTATGATTCGATTAATAATCGATGGCATATCTCTCGGGATGTGATTTTCTTTGATGAATACTATTTTCAGCAACATCTTTCGACATCTGATACTATTGTACTTTCTCACTTTGATGACTCTTATTTTGATAAATGGTTCAAGCCTGGACTTGTCCTTTCCAACCCTGCTCCTGAAAATGCTTCAATGATTCTTCGACGATCAACTCGGCACACTCGTCCTCCAGATAGATATGGCTATTCTGCAATTGTAACTAATACTACAATTCCTACCTCTTATTCTCAGGCTGCTAAACAGACTTGCTGGATAAAAGCCATGCAAGAGGAACTTCAAGCACTTCTAGACAATCACACTTGGGATATTGTTTCATGTCCTGCTAGTGTTAAACCCATTGGTTGTAAATGGGTTTATTCTCTTAAGATTCGATCTGATGGTTCCCTTGACAGATATAAGGCAAGGTTGGTAGCTCTTGGCAATCGACAGGAATATGGAATTGATTATGAAGAGACCTTTGCACCTGTGGCTAAGATGACAACTATTCGGCTTATTCTATCTATTGCTGCATCTAAAGGATGGTTCTTACGACAGATGGATGTTAAGAATGCATTTTTGCATGGGGACCTTAGGGAAGATATCTATATGACTCCTCCTCTAGGATTGTTTTCCACACCCTCACATGATGTTTGTAAGCTCAAACGGTCTCTATACGGTTTAAAACAGGCTCCACGGGCCTGGTTTGAGAAGTTTTGTAATACTCTTCTTAGCTTCTCTTTTATTCAAAGTCAGTATGATTCTTCATTATTCCTATGCAAGACTGACAAGGGAATTGTTTTGTTGTTAGTTTATGTTGATGATATTGTCATCACAGGATTTGATACTCAATTGATGTCTCAGTTACAGGAGCGTCTTCAAGGTTCTTTTCATATGAAGGATTTGGGATCGTTAACTTATTTCTTAGGTCTTGAGGTTCGCTCTTCTTCTGCTGGTATTTTTCTTCATCAACGTAAATATAATCAGGAACTTATTGCTTTAGCTGGTCTCCAAGAGGGACGTTCTGTTGATACTCCTTTGGAAGTGAATGTTAAATATCAATGAAATGATGGTGACTTTCTATCTGATCCATCTCTATATCGACAACTTGTTGGAAGTCTCAATTATCTGACTATTACACGTCTTGATATTTCATTTGCTGTACAACAAGTTAGTCAATTTATGCAGGCACCTACACATCTTCATTTAGCAGCAGTTCGCCGTATTGTTAGGTATTTAAAAGGGACTTCTCATCATGGTTTGTTCTTTTCTGCGGAGTCTCCTATTCACTTAACCACATATAGTGATGCTGATTGGGCTGGTTGTTCTGATACACGTCGCTCTATTACTGGTTGGTGTATGTTTCTTGGTACCTCTTTAATTTCTTGGAAGAGTAAGAAACAAGATCATGTGTCTAAGTCTTCTACTGAGTCCGAATATCGTGCTATGTCGTCTGCTTGCTCTGAGATCATTTGGCTTC
The DNA here is from genome assembly GCA_037954665.1 of Laguncularia racemosa. Taxonomy (NCBI): domain Eukaryota; kingdom Viridiplantae; phylum Streptophyta; class Magnoliopsida; order Myrtales; family Combretaceae; genus Laguncularia; species Laguncularia racemosa. Next base: position 1,431,038 of record JBBMOL010000141.1, on the reverse strand, counting down.
GAGGTTTGTTGGCTGAGGTTGGTTTTCCTCAACTTGGGTCTACCTCTCTTTATGTCGATAATACTAGTGCTGTTCAGATTATTGCTAATGCTGTCTTTCATGAGCGTACGAAACATATTGAAGTGGACTGTCATTCTATTTGAGAAGCTTATGATAATGGTGTTATTTCTTTCCTCATGTCTCTTCTAATCTTCAAACGACTGATATATTTACTAAGGCTCTTTCTCGGCAGCGTCATCAGTTTCTTGTTGGCAAATTGATGCTTCTTGATTCGTCCGCATCAATTTGAGGGGGCATATCAATCAAGAATGTCTGGTAGCTCAGAAACATACATGGCCGGATACACGGGTAGAAGTGACCGTGTATTGTGTTAGGTAGCTAGCTCCCAGAAACATACACGGCCGGATATACGGTCAGAAGGCACGACCGTGTATTGTGTCAGGTAGCTACTAGAAACATACACGGCTTGATATACGGTTAGAAGGCACGGCCGTGTAAGACGGCCGTGAATATTTAGATATTTGTTTTGCGACTTAGTTTGTAAATATGGCATGTATATTTTGTATTGTATATTTTGGTAGAGGAAGATTTGTTTTCCTAGTTTGTAAGATATAGTTACTTGGAAAGATATTCTCCTGATGTATATATATACTTGAACATGAATTATGAAAAGGCATTCAGCTAAAGTTTCTTAAAAGTTGTTAGCTTATATGGTTTAGGATGTGATCCGGTTTCAACTTATTAACTAATGAAGCAACCACTACGTTGGTGCAACTGCCACCATCAATAATAAGAGCACAAAGGTTACTTTGGACCCTGTAAGAAATATGGAATAGGTTCTCCCTCTATTTTTGCTCATTAGCAGGAAAAGTAGTCATCACCTTGTACAACACATTGATAGCTAAATACTGATCATTCCCTCTGTCTTCATGCGCTTTAGCATCTGCATCCCCACAATACTCATCTAGCATTACTGACAAATGTGTTGGCTCATGCATCTCTTCCTCGTCATCCTTACTCTTCACCTCTATAGTAGTCATCACCCTTTGGTTTGAACATTGAGTAGCTATATGTCAAAAACCTAAACATTTGAAGCATTGGATTTAATGAGTCTTTCCTCCTGATAAACCAATTGTTATCTGTTTATTCTTAGTCCCAGCAACTGCTTTCCCTTTCTCAGAAATACTCTTATCCCCTTTAACATCTGTAATAGTTGCATTCTTGCCAATCACCTTTTATCTACACTCTTACTTTCTAAATCATATGACTTATTAGAAGATCCATACTTGTTATTCATCGTTCTATAAGGATTAGAGTGTCTCTGTCTTTCAACCTTCAAAGCTAACTAGATGGCCTCATCAAGGGTGTTATATCACTACAGGTCTACAATATATGCAATCTCATACTTTAAACCTGACACAAATCGTGCCATCGTTTGTTTAGGAGGCTCAATGGTCTTACATCGAATCATCAGCGCTTCAAATTCTTAAACATACTTGTCCACAATTTGGCCTCCTTGCCTCAAGGTCTGGAGGCGCATGAATAGCTCATGCTTGTATTGTTCTGGAACAAATCTCTTCCTCATGACCCACTTAATCTCTTGCTAAGTACGGATCTCAATGTCACCATCTCTCCTTGTACTAGCCACAATGTTCATCCACCATAAGGCAAAATACCTAGTAAACTCAATTGCTGCTAAACGTACTCAAGTATTGTAATTAATTTCATAACACTCAAAAACTCCTTCCACCTTATCCTCCCAATCAAGATAGTCCTCTATAGATCCTATTCTAGCAAATGAAGGCATTTATAACTTCACATATTCTAAACCCCTATGTGGCCTACACTAATTTCAATTCACTATCAAATAACCACGTCACAATCCCTAATTCTCAACCTCGCTCTGATACTAAATTATGATGTGCTTAATCCTAATACAGTAATTTATAGCACAAACCCTAATTTCAATTTACTATCAAATAACCTCGTCACAATCCCTAATTCTCAACCTCGCTCTGATACCAAATTATGATGTGATTAATCCTAATATGGAATTAAGCAATCGCAAATCCAATTGATGATTCACAACAAACAATTTCGAAATCAAATAAATAACAATAACAAGATAAAACCCTAAACCATTACCATATATGACACACTAGCAAGAGGATAGTCTTAGCATTTATTTGTTGATATAACGCACAACAATCCTAATATCGTCACTCGCTACAATTTAAAGATTGATAAGAGTATAAGAAAATGGGAGTAAACTCCACTTGTATATTCTCAAATGTCCAAAGTCTATTCATATTGGTATCACAAAAGGTATTTATATTAGTCCTTAAAAGAAAAAAATATTGGTTAAGAAAATAAAAGAAATATGTAAAGCAAAATTTTCCTAGATAAATTGTAAGCCACCAAGGAAAAGCCGTCGGCCTTTGTAGATAAGCCGCTTAGAATGCCGGCAGGCCTAAATGGATGCACCGCTGGCCTTTGGAAGTAAATCACCGGCCTTCAACCTTGCACCGCTAGTTCTTCAAAGTTAAGCCGCTCACTTTAACAACATAAGCTGCCAGCTTTTAAAGGCAGCATTCCATGTTTGTTTTGCATCATTTAGTTTACTCGGTTATCATCCTGAATCATTGATAGATGCATCTATAATTGAGATGACTTAATTCCCATCAACGACTTAGCCTATATTTCTTCCTTTGTTATGAATGAAGTCCCTAGAGCAGTCATTATAAAAGTAAAGGCTAGAGTAGGGTGGCCAATAGATCTACCAAAGATGGTGGGATGGGGAGTATGCGAAGATAAAGAGCCATCAAGCTAAACTTTTACATTATCTCCTATAGACATTAGGAGTTATTCAATTGCAGTGTTTGGTAGGGGGATTTGCTCTTCCTCCCCTTGAGAAATGTCTTCCTTGGTAGCAAAATGGTTAACTAGTAAAGTTGCATGGGTGGCACCTTGCGGTACAATAATATTCGTATTCAGCGAAGCCATACCTTGTTGCATGGCAACAGTGGCAACCAATCTTGTCATAATGGGAATGAGTATTGTCATGAGCTAATTCAAAGCCCTTATGCTCTCTTAAATGGTCTACAACATTTCTATAGAATTTGGAGGAGTCTCAAGCTTTAAGTTATCCTAACTAGTATTTTAAGGTGGTGGGGGCAAGTTTTGTCTAGTTGGCTTAACAATGGTGATAAGTATTTAATTGGATATGTTTATTAAGAAAGATTTAGAGTATTTCCTTAGAATTTTGGTATGTTTTTGAAGAATTTGATACTTAATTGACTAATATTTTGAATTTATGGCTTCGAGGAGTTATTGAATTGAAAAGGAAGAAAATGAATCAAAATTTACTTAATTTGGAGTTGAAATGAATAAGTTATGAACTATGGAAGACAAACATGGGCAATAGATGTCACCATATCAAGAGAAGGTTGAATTGGAAGCTTGAAGAAATTATTTACACGAGTTACATGGTGGTTAGAGACAATCGTGTCTAAGGATCATGTTTCTCTCAATAGCAATTTATTTTACAAACGTGGTAATGTTGATATGGGCAGCTAGACACGACCTACTAGACATGATTGTGTCTAGATCATGTTGACATTAAATCTTAATTTCCAAATTACATTTAAAAGTTTTGACATGACTCGAAGCATGACCATGTTACACAGTGTGTTGACATTAAAATAGGGTTTTTGGACAACTGCTATATAAAGGAAAGAAGGGATTCGAGCTCATATCTTTGGAACACGGATTTTGGAGATTTTAAGGTTTTTAGGAATAGAGAAGAGCAAGTTTTTTCCAATTCAAGATTAGGGTTTTATTCTTGAATGTTTTGATAATGTATGATTTTACATTATTGAAGGGTTTAGTTTTCACCATGTTTAGAGCTTAATTTTTCTAGTATCTAGATTTGTGGATCTTAGGATTATCATGTGACTTGTTTTTATTGTAAATTCAACGGAATTCTCAACTTTTGGATTCAATCATGTGTGCTTTATTTGTTTAGATTGATATTTCTAGGGTATTACTCAACTATTTGATATTCTACATTATAATTGAGAAATCTAGTGTGTAATTAGATTTAAAATGATTGAAGATAATTTTGTGTATTTTTAGAGATAAGTTGCATGCTTTTTTCAAATTTAATTTAATTGTTTTTAGAGAATTCACTATTTTTTAATGCAATCTTGAAAATATGCTATTATGAAAAGATTCAAATAGGCATTTTTGAGATTGGGGTTAATAGACTTGAGAAAGTTATTGACTTAAATTAGCAATTCTCTCGGTTAATGAAACTGAAGATAGAATTGAATAATTTTTGTTGATGTCACATGGTAAGTTTTAGGAGAAGTAAGATTTAGATACTTGTTTTGCAATCTTGAAGTTAATTTTAAATTGTTTTTGCACTGCTCATTTTTAATTGGGTTTCTCAATCAAGTAGTTAATATTTAGTTTTAGATTTTTAGCTTATTCAATTTTTAAAATTTACAGGTTAGATAATGGAATTATTCAATTTTTAAAATTTACAAGTTAGATAATAGAGTGTAGGTTAGTATTGGCACTTGTAGTTTTCATAAGACGACATCTGTATTCAATTCATTATACTACTAATTTGATAGGTATACTTGCCTTTCATCAAGCTTTCGGTGCTATTATTGAGGACAATGATATTAAGAATAGTTATTTATTTAACCATTTTTTTAGTTTCTTGTTTCTTTCTTTCTTTTGCAATGTATGACCTAAAGTATGTTTGACTATTTGAAACCATCTCTAGTTAGTTGTTACTAAGGACAATGATATTAAGAATACTTATTTATTTAACCATTTTTTTTAGTTTCTTGTTTCTTTCTTTCTTTTGCAATGTATGACCTAGAGTATGTTTAACTATTGAAACCATCTCTAGTTGGAGCTGACTCCAGTATCGTTAGGCCACTTGTCATTACCAATAATTTTTAGATTTAACCACATGTTATACAAATGGTGCAATAATTTGTGTAGTTTGATGGCCTATAGCATGAGAACCCCAATGCTCACATATTTAATCTTTTGGAAATTTGTGATACTTGTAAAATTATTGGGGTCTTTGATGATGTAATCAAGTTGTGGCTTTTTCCTTTCTCAATAAGAGTCAGGGCAAAGTAATGATTGAACTACCTCCTCAAGGGATCTATCATTACGTGGGATGGGATGGTTCAAAAGTTCCTTGAAAAATATATTGCACCTACTAAAATAGCGAAGTTTCAAAAAGACATATCATATGCCCAATTGTATTTTAAGACCTTGTACAATACTTAGAAGAGATATAAGGAGTTGTTAAGGCGATGCCCACATTATGGCCTCCCACTTTGGATGCTAATCCAAACCTTTTATAATGGTGTCAATTTATCAACTAGGTAAATGATAGATGCCACTGCTGGAGGAACATTGACTACTAAAACACTTGAAGAAGACTAATCATTAATTGAAGACATGGCAATGAATAATTCTCAATGAATAATTAGCTAATAAGGTTGATGTCATTAGTAAGAAATTGGATGCACTCTTTGTGAATTCTCAACACAATTAGGGAGACGTAAATGTAGAGGGATTGGGGGTACAAGATCAATGGGAACAAGTAGATTACTTAGGAACTCCCCCTAAACCTTAGAATAACCTATATAGTAATATAATCTAAGATAGAGGAATCATCTTAATTTCTCGTGGAGCAATCAAAGTTAAAATCAACAAAGAATCAATTTTGCCTCCACCAAGATTTGAGCAACCTCTACGATAAGAGGAAAAGCTGGGTTTAGTAGAGTTTTTGAGTAAATATATTCAAACCAATGAGGCTAGGTTACAAAACACCAAGACTTCTTTAACGAATCAAGTAGATTAGCTTGCAAAGACGATGGCTAAAAGGCAGTAAGGGACACTGTTAGAGAATAGTGAGACTAATCCTAAAGAACATGTTAGAGCAATAACCCTCAGAAGTGGAAAAGAATTTCAAGTTGAGTAGAGGACTATGGGGAGTTAGCTAAGAAAGAAGAGGAATTTAGGGGAAAGAGAGTGTAGAACCGCAAAAAGTAAAGGAGTATAAACTACCCATACCTTATCCTTGAAACCTTAAAAAGGACCACTATGATGAGCAATTTAGTAAGTTCCTTGTTCTTTTTAAACAATTGGATATTAACTTACCTCTTGTTAATGCTTTATAGCAAATGTCAAAATATGCAAAGTTCCTAAAGGACTTGTTATCCAACCAGAGGAAGCTGAAGGAACTTTCAACTATTACACTAAGTGAGGAATGTTCGACAATTCTTCATAACAAGTTGCCAAAGAAATTGAAAGATCCAGGGAGTTTTAGCATTCTTTATTTAATTGGTAACTTGTTAATTGATAAGGCTTTAGTGGATCTAGGAGCAAGTATTAATTTGTTGCCATTTAAATTGTTCCAAAAGCAAAGATTAGGATAGCTTAAGCTGATATGCATGAGTGTACAATTAGTTGATAGGTTTGTCATATACCCTAGAGGTATCATAGATGATGTGCTCATCTAAGTAGGAAAGTTCATTTTTCCTATAGATTTTGTTATTCTTGACATGGATGAAGACATAGAAGTACTCCTCATTCTAGGTAGACCTTTCTTGGCCATTGTTAGGGCCATTATTGATGTCAGCAATAGTAGACTCATTTTGAAGGTAAGAGATGAGGAGATAATAGACTCATTTTGAAGGTAAACTAATTTTTCTATTGTTAATTGTGTGTAGGAAATGCTCGCTAAGGATCCTTTAGAGTGTTGCTTACATAAAGGGGCAGAGGAAGAAGTGGAAAACCTTGATCATGTTGAAATTATAGCCTAGTTAGAGGTTAATGAATCCATTATTGTGAAGAAGGGGTTTGAGCAAATCCACATGAAAAGAGAAGCTAAGTTAGAACCATCTGTAGAAGACCTTTGGTTGTGGAATCAAAGCAGCTCCCTAATTATCTGGAGTATGCCTTCGTGGAGAAGGATTTAAAATTACTAGTGATTATAGCCTCTAACTTGAAGATAAAGCAAAATGAAAAGCTACTAAAGGTACTTTAGAAGTACATAAAGGCCATTGCTTGAAAGATATTGAACATAAGGGGGATCAACCCTTCATTTTGCACCTACAAAATTTAGATAGAAGATGGTTTTAAATTGATGGTGTAACCTCAGAGGAGGTTAAGCCCTAACATGAAGGAAGTGATCAAAGAAAAAGTAACTAAGCTACTAGACGCAGGTATGATTTTATCCCATTTCTGATAGTTTATGGGTCAATCCTATGCCGATAGTGCCTAAAAGGGAAGGGATCATAGTGGTCCCTGTCGAGTCTAATTTTTGAATTCCCATTCCTAATCCGATCTAAACTAAACCCTATGCTCATCTAATCTAGATCCTCGACTTGAATTAGGAATTTCGTTTGATTTTTGGAGTCGCACACCCAACTGTTGTTGGGGAAAATTGAATTAAGACTAAAGGAGTGGATTAGTCTTAATTTGGACTACTAGTCGTCGTTATTTCCTCTTCTCGTTTTTGTGAAGAAAAAAGGGAAAACCAGAGTTTATAAGTCCGGAGGCTAACCTATTAAAACCTATGCGGTTACCACCTAATCTCCTAAAATTGTTCATCTTTAGAAATGTGTTTCATTGTGTTTCTGTTAATTTTTGTTATGTCTTTGAATTTATTTCAGAAAAAAGGATTTTTCATTTATTTTATGGGTTGACCCGAATGGGTGCCTACGTACCTGCTACTTAGGATCAAACAAGCCGTAGTTCGCTTTTTTGAAAACCTTTAGATTTGTTGATGAATTTTAATTCTTGCAAACTCTTTTGATTTAAGTTCTTAACGTCTTTGGGGTTTTTCTAAAAAATTTCTAAGCCTAAACTTTGAATTTGATTTTTTTGAAATCTGATTTTGAGGGGAAAACATCAATTTTGAATTTATTTGAAGAAAAGGATTTTTCTAAGTGTTAAAACTTATTTTATTTTATTTATTTATTTTTTTTTGGTAATTCTTGGAATTTCTTTAAATTTTTGTGATCTTTATGATGTTTGTGATTTTCATGATTTTTGTGATTTTCAAAGTTTTGTAGGTTTTTTCATGATTTTTATAATTTTTATATTTTTTTTGTAAGTTTTTCATGTTTTTTGTGATTTTTATAAGTTTTGTAAGTTTTTCATGATTTTTATAATTTATATATTTTTTTGTTGAAAATTTTATCTTAAGTTTATTTTCTATCCTATTTTGAAATTTAAAATTTTATTATTATTATTATTATTATTTTTTTAATATTTCTATTATTTTTCTTCATTTTTTTTATTTTTATTTTATTTTTTTCTTTTTCCTATTTTCTATCTTCTATTTTCTATTTTCTACATTATTAAATCCTAGAAAAATACAATTCCTACATTTTCCTATTTATCGACAATATAAAAAAATTTAAATGGCGGGACAATATAATAAATAATAAAAAAATAAATTCAACATAACAAATAAACAAAATAAATAATAATAAAAATCTGGGGAAAATCGACTTACCTGGATCCGGATCGGTGCGCGGGTCGGGTCGGATCGGGTCGGGTCGAATCGGTCGGTCACGGCGGCGGTTTTTTGGCTCGTTCACGGCGCTCCGGCGGTCGTTTGCGGGGGTGAAGTGTCGAATCCTAGCTTCTTGAGGGTGCTGAGTCCGATGGTGGTGGCGGTTTACTCCCAGAACGTCTCCTTGCGGTGGTTTGAACTCCGGTCGGCGGTAAACGGCTTGGACTTCCTCCTATTTGCACTCTTTTCTCTCTCTCTCTCGCAATTCTGATCTGTGTGTTGGCTTTCTTCACCTCCTCCTCTATTTATAGGCACCTGAAATTGAGCTGGATAAGCTCGGATTTCCTCCAATTGAAGCTGATCGGATTTTCGGTTGAAAAACTAACTCCGATCCGTGCTTATCCAACGGTTTGTTGCGATTTGATTCCAATTTTAGATAGTGTTTATCTTATTTCCGTTGAAGATCTGTTGGATTCGTGCAAAAAAATCGGATCAAAACGGCGAAATACGAATTTTCTTCTCGCCCGGCGATCTCGGGCTCGAGGAAAGGGATGATCACGCGCCGGCGCGTGGCTTTTCTTCAGCCAATCAGATGCTGCCACGTGTCACTGGATAAGTCGAAAAATTTACAAAACGCGGAAACTGCGTCCCCCGCGATTCGAACCCGAGACCTCGACCCCTGTGCGCGCCTTAGCCCATGGTCAGGACAGCTGAGCTAGCCACTTTCCTGATTTTTTTTTTTCGCAAATTGCTATATGCAATGCGATTTTTCTATTTTTTGTATTTTTTAAAAATTTCCCAAAAAATTTTTAAAAATTGTTTATTATTTATTATTGCCATTTCTGAAATCATTTTTCAAAATTGAAGTGTTTTCCTATTTATTTTTATTTTTTTTGAACATTTTTATTATTTTATGCTAAATTAGGAAAATTGGGAAAAATTAGGAAAAATTGAAAAATTGATTATTATTGAGAATTGTTGATTCGAGGGCAAAAATGGGGTGTTTACAGCTGCCCCTCTTTGTGGTAAAGTTTGAAAAACCCTTTAAATACAAATAAAAAACGAAAGACGCCATTTTTGACCTCTTGAATTAGGTTTTAGTAGGAAAATGCCCCAAAAGCTGTATAATCACTACGGTTTGAAAATGTTCCTAACAATTCAAGGTAATGTCCCTCTCCAAAAAGTGCTTTTATGGGCTAACTAGTTGGCGACAGGACACATCTCACGCATTGAGTAGGAATATATGAGAAATGATGATAGGAACCGTCTTATCAGACTTCTGAAACCTTGGGAAAGAAAATTTACTTAGGAAGCGCCCTTATGAGCTGGCTACCTGTCGACAGAAGCGTCTTGTTAGACTAGCAACTGTTTGGGAAGGATGTTCGAAAAAATGCCCCAAGAGCTGACTAATCGGGGAGATCTAGGGAAAGTGCCCATATTGGGCTGACTAACTTAAAATAGATTTTAGGAAAGTGCCCATCTTGGGCTGACTAACCTATGGTAGTATCTCAAAAGGTGCCCTTATGAGTGACCTGAGAACGGATTTTTGGGAAAAGTGCCATATTGGGCTAACTATTCCTTTGATAAATTCTTAGGAAAGGGCCCCTCTTGGGCTGACTAACCTTACTAGACTGTCTCAAAAAGGTGCCTTATGAGCTGACCTGAGAATAGGGTTTTTCAGGGAAGTGGGCCCCTATTGGGCTGACAACCCTTTGGATTAATTTTTAGGAAAAATGCCCCAGAGCGACCCAAACCCAAACTAGAACTGTCTCAAAAAGGGGCCCTTATGAGCCTGACCTGAGAACAGGCTTTTTCCCAGGAAAGTGCCCATATTGGGTGACTAACCCTTGATTGATTTTTTAGGAAAAAATGGCCCCAAGAGTGACTTAAACCCAAACTAGAACTGTCTCAAAGGGTGCCCTTTTGAGCTGACCCTGAGAAAGGCTTTTTCGGGAAAGTACCATATTGGGCTGACTAACCTTGGATTAATTTTTAGGAAGTGCCCCAAAAAGCTGGGTAACCTAAATGAAAATGATGGCTAAAAAAGGTGCCCCCTAGGGGTTAACCTTGCGGATCTAGGGGAAATGCTCCTTTTTGGGCTGAATACCCTATTATGAAAATGATGGCTCCAAAGGTTTCCCTTTGGGGGGCTAATTTGAGGGATTTTGGGAAGTGCCCCTTTTTGGCTGACTTAACCATTAAAGGAAACTTTTAGACACGTTGCTTATTTGATGGCTGAAAATTATCTGGGTCTTGAACATGCTTCTAACTAAGCTAGATGATGTTATGCTTTTCATGATGTGATGGGTAGTTACTTGTTTTAAAATGCTTGCCCGTTTATCTTGGATAGCAACCCAAAAAAATCCCGAACCTTGTGTCGGTTCGCTCCTGCTTTTTCTTCTTATCTTGACACTGGGGTTGAAAAACTTTAGTGCTCCTTTCTTTATGGACAAGCTCGTTCTATGGAAATTGTTATTTTAATAATGCGCTCAGTTTTAATGTTTAAAGGGGGTAGAAAAAATTATATCACAAATTACATTAAGATTCATTATCTTTTTGTGTTTTCTTTCGTTGACAAAGTGGTGGGTAATGTGTTTAAGTGTATTTATTGTGATGAGAACTGATTGGGATCGTTGACCTTCAGGGATATTAGCTTTGCCTGTAGAAAAGTAAAAACTCAACTCAACGAACTTTGTATCGAATATTGGCTTTCATAAACATTGGCAAAATTTCGATTTCCCTTGCCTAAGGATAGTACATCTTTAAGGCGTCATGTGTTGACGGGATCCCTCAATTCTGGACCATCCATCTGAGTTAGTATTAGAGCGCTACCTGATAGACCTTTTTCACCACATACGGGCCTTCATAATTTGGAGTGAATTTTCCTCTGGAGTCTTAGGCATTCGGGAGGAACATTTTCTTAGTACTAGATCGCCCTCTTTGAAGTACCGAGGTCTCATCTTATTATTGAATGCTCGGGCTATCCTCTGTTGATAACACTGACCATGACATAGCGCGGTAAGTCTTCTTTCATCAATCAGGTTCAACTGATCAAACCTTTTCTTTACCCAATCCGATTCTGTTAATTGAGTTTCTGACAAAATTCTGAATGATGGTATCTCGACTTCCACTGTAGCACTGCTTCTGTACCATTTACCAATGAGTAAGGGGTGGCTCTCGTTGATGTTCTTATTGAGTCCTATAAGCATGAGGGCAAATGGTAACATTTCATGCCAATCTCTGTAGTTGTTGTCATTTTCTCGATGATTTTCTTGATTATTTTTGTTTGCTGCTTCTACTGCCCCGTTCATTTGAGGTCGGTAGGGTGTTGAATTTCTATGGTTTATGTGGAATTGTTGACATAAACTGTCATTGATTTATTGTTGAGATTGGTACCATTGTCGGTGATGATTGACTCAGGAACTCATACCGAGCTATTATGTCCCTTTTTAAGAAGCGGGACTATTACCCCTTTTGTGATTTGGTATATGATGACGCTTCTACCCATTTGGTGAAGTAATCAAACGCTACCAGTATAAAATCTATGGCCATTGGATGCCGTTGGAGTGATTGGGCCAATTATGTCGATTCCCCACATGGAGAAGGCCACGGCGCTGATAACAAATGTAGTCATTGGGTGGAGCATTGATCTGGTTTGCGTATACTTGGCACAGATGGCAGTGCTAACATACTTTATGCAATCCGACTCCATGGTTAACAGTATTACCCTACCTCTGATTTTTCGGGCCAACATGTAGACCGTTCATATGGGTCCACATACCCCTTCATGTATTTCCTTCATGAGTTCGCATGCTTCATTTTTGTCCACACATCTCAACAGGGTGGTATCATATGATCTCTTGTAGAGTATAGAACCACTTAATAGAAATGACTTGCCAACCTTCTGAGCGTTCTTTGGTCATTCTTGCTAGCCATTTCAGGGTATTTACCTTCTTGGAGGAAGGTCTTGATGTCGTGATCCAGGGCTTATCGTCTTGTATCTTTTCAATTGTCAAACAATAAGCGGGCCGACTTTCGATGTCTATTTTTCATCGGTGCACTTCGGCTTCCTCCTGTTATTTGAATCACGGATGCTAGTGTGGCTGGGCATCTGCGAACTGATTCTGAATTCTCGGGATGTACGTGAAGGTGATTGCCTTAAACTCCTCAATCTGCTCTGTCAAGTGTTGTGGTACTGTACCAGTTTGGGGTCTTTAGTTTTTATTCCCTCTTGTTTGTAGTATGATGAGCGACGAGTCCCCGTATACCTCTAATTCGCGGATTCCCATTTAGTTGGCCATCTTGAGGCCAAGAATACATGCTTCATATTCCGCGATATTATTGGTATAGGGAAAATGTAAGTCTCGTCGCTGCAGGGAAATTGAGTGCCGTCTGGGGATACCAATACTGCCCCAACCCGCAACCAAACACATTGGCAGCCCATCGAAGAACAGTTTCCACCACCATTTTGCTCTCTATCAGAGTTTTCTACCGGCATATCTTCTATGTTGATATGTTCTCATCGGAAATTGGACTTGTATTTCTTGGGTATTTGTCTCGACAGGGTATTCGGCCAATGATCGGCTAAGGCTTGTCCTTTATCGAGTTCTGATTTACATACGTGATGTCAAACTCGGATAGAAGCATCTGCTTTTAGAGTTTACCCATCAATGCTGGCTTCTCTGCAAGTATTTCAAGGGGTCATGTCTTGTCAACGCTCAACATGATAGTAAAGAGTGTATTGCCTTAGTCGATGCATGACCCAAATTAACGCACAACACGTCTTCTCTACCTCTGAGTACTCTGTTCCCCATCTGTGAACTTCTTGCTCAAATAATATATGGGACGTTCTTTCCCTCTTCGTCTTTTTGCCCCAGCACACATCCCATGGATTCGGGGAGTATGGTGAGGTATAAGAATAAGGGTTTTCCTTGTTTCGGGACTATCAAGACCGGGGGTTTTATAAGATAGTCTTTGATTGTCCTGAACGCTTCTTCACATTCGTCGTCCCATTCTATTGCGGCGTTCTTCTTCAACAGACGGAATAGCGGCCGGCATTTGTCGGTGAGTTGTGAGATAAACCGAGCTATATAATTTAGTCTCCCCAGCAAGCTTCTTACTTCTTTAACGGAACGTGGGGAAGGTAACTCTAATATGGACTTTACCTTGTCAGGGTCAATCTTAATGCCCTCCTGGCTGATGACGAACCCTAACAATTTCCCCGTTGTAACCTGAAAGTACATTTTTCGGGTTTAACTTAAGCTGGAACTTCCTCAGTCGTTTGAACAATTTCCTCAGGATATCTACATGGCTTTCTCCTTCTTTGGATTTGGCTATCATGTCGTCGACATATACTTCAACCTCTCGATGCATCATGTCGTGAAGTATGGCGACCATGGCTCTCTGATACGTTGCCCCGGCGTTTTTCAGACCGAAGGGCATGACTTTGTAACAGAAAGTTCCCCATGTTGTGATGAAGGTTGTCTTGGTCTTGTCTTCATTGGCCATTTTATTTGATTGTATTCCTGAGAAACCGTCCATGAATGAGTAGAGATGGTTTCCCGCGGTGTTATCACTGGAACATCAATATGAGGTAGGGGGGAAGTTATCCTTTGGCATGGCTTGGTTTAAGTCCCGATAGTCCATGCATACGCGCACTTTTCCGTTCTTTTTTTATAACGGGGACTACATTTGCCACCCATTCTAGGTAGTCGGATACTTCGATGAACCCTACTTCCAGTAGTTTCTTGACTTCTTCTTTGATTTTTAGCAAGATGTCGGGCCTAAATCTTCTTAGTTTTGTTTTTTAGGTTTGACATCTTCCCTTGTGGGAAGCCTGTGAACTACTATCGACTGGTCTAGCCCTGGCATGTCACCATATGACCAGGCAAACACATCTGCATATTCGATTAATAGCTCGGTTTATCTCACATTTTTGCTCGGCACTCAAACTGGTCCCGATTTTGAGGTTCCTAGGGTTTTCCATGCTTCCTAGATTTACTGTCTCCACAGGCTCGTCAATCGAGATTTCGCTTTGTTCATGTTTTAGCCAATTTTCTTGTATTACTTCGTGGTCCAAGATATCGTCTTCAACAACTGACCCAGTAGCGTTGGAAACGATACTAGCGTTTTTACGTTCTACTTGCGCGAAATATCCCTGATGTTTCGATGGTGGGAGTCTGAGTGAAATAGTCTTAATAAAATTTGATAAATAGTCTTAATAAAATTTGTTCAATAATTTTTCCTACTCTGAGCTAACCTAGCGCTATTGATAGGACAACAAAACCAGTTGTTCAGAGCTGGATGTTGGTTGGTCACACGGGAGATTGATTCCCTTTGTTGTTGTCCTCTTCGTTTATTTGAAGCTTTTGAATGGTATTTGCCTTTCTGAAAGATTGTCGGAGAGGTTGGGATGCACATCTGGGTGTCAATCAGTTTCCCCTTCATTCTGCCCTGGCTTGTGCTTCTTCCCGGCCGTAGGAACATATCCCAGTCCGAAGGTCCCGTGCTGCCCCTCTTTAAACTGATGTCCTCTTTGCTGGTCACCATATTCACTTCGTTGAAATCTGCAGCCCCAGGTCTTCTGAACCCTCATCCCCAATGTAAGATATGGTAGTCTCTTTGTATATGGCGTAATCCTGCTCGCCCAGTACTGTAACTATCCGCCCATTCGTGATGAATTTGACCTTTTGGTGGAGACTAGAGGGAATGGCACCAGCAGCATGTATCCAAGGCCGTCCCAGGAGTAAGTTGAAAGATCTTGGGATGTCGAGGACCTGGAAGGAGATGTGAAATACTTGTGGACCGATTTCCACTGTAGGTTCACTTCCCCCACAATGTCTCTCTTTGACCTGTCGAAGGCTCTGACCACTGTGGAGCTAGGTTTTATGTTGCTTGGATCGACCCCAATAAGTCAAGTGTTGCCAATGGGCATACATTGAGGGATGATCCGTTGTCAATAAGTACTCGGGAGACGATGGTGTCATTGCACCGTACCACTATGAATAGTGGCTTGGTTATGTCGGTCTCCCTCTTCTCCTAGCTCTTCTGGAGAGAAAGATATCTGATCCATGGTAAGATAGAGTTTGCCACGTGACCCATCTTGTCTGTAGCAATACCCTCCGGGACTTGAATCTGTTTTAGCACCTTAAAGAGTGCTTCCCTGTGGGGCTCAGATGTAGTAAGGAGGCCCATGAGGGATATCTGCGCTGGAACTTTATTCAATTGTTCCATGATCCTGTATTCGCTGGCTTTTACCATTTTTGTAAATGCAGCAAGACCTTCTCCCTCTTCCTCTGTTTTGGGGTTCTTCAGTCGGGCTCTTATACTTGGGATCGTATAATCTCCCAGAGCGGGTGATACCTCCACTATAAGAGGTCGCTCTTGTTCGAGGGCCCGATAGTCAAAATGGTGCAGCCTTGTAATTCTTGCTGGTACAGGGACATTGAATACATATTTTTTCTTTGGGATTTGTACCTCCACTGACTGTCCCTCATAGCATCGTATGACCTTGGGCTTCTGATGGGAGTTAATTATGTTGACAGTCTTCCCCTCTTCCTTTGCTAGATTGTCTTCCTTCTCAAATTCGGCCCCCACCACTAGGCGACCCTTGCTCAGTTGGGGTGTAAGAATAGTTCACCAGGTACTGAAACCTCCCATGTGATTCTCCAAAGTGCCAACCGTAGGGTCCCGGATAACCATCTTTTTTTAATGTGCACCTTTGGAGTCTCTCCCGAAACGGGTTGCTTACCCGGATTTTGTTGACGGCTTCTTTGGGAGTGACTCTTCTGATGTGATCATGTTGATGGTGGGCCTGTGATTGGGCAACGAGTTGGTGTTGAGATTGGGGTGCTGGAGTGTTTACAAAATCCAATTGTACGATCTCTGCATCAATCAAGTCTTGGATTTTGTGCCGGAGCCTCCAGCACCTATCTGTGGAGTGTCCTTCTTGACCCATGTGGTAATCACACTTGAGGTTGGAATCAAAGTTCTTGGGCCTGTATCGGTCGTTGGGGAGTTCGAAACTTATCAAGTTGTCCGCCCTCAACCGAGCGAAGACCTGACTGAGCGGTACGGGGATTGGGGTGGACTGCCTTGGGGGCCTGGCAGCTTGTGCATGACCGTCGTTGGTTGCTGGGCGGGGGTTTCGGGGTCTGGAAAGTCACCCGAAGTCCCAGGTTTTTCTGCCTTACTCGAATGCACTGTACTGACTGTGGGCTTTTTAAACTCTGTTCCCTCTTAAGGGCCTTTGGGTTGGTGTGACCCTAGGAGGTTCCATTGATTGGAGCCTGCCGGTGGTGATGGCATTCTCGATCCTGCAACCTGCAGCCACTACTTCTGCAAAACTGGAGGATGTCTGGCCGACCAAATGTGAAAAATAAGTTTTTTCCAAGGTATTGACAAATATGGATGTCAATTCCTTTTCAGATATTCGGAGTGGCTACCCTGGCAGCTTGGGCCCTCCAGCGTTGAGCATATTCTTGAACGGCTCAATATGTCTTTTTCGGAGACTCCCCAGATCGATTACAGATGGGGCAACTTCTATGTTAAACTTGTATTGATCATAAAAGGCCCGGGCTAGCTTTTCCCAGGTGTTGATGATGTTGAAGTCAAGGTGAGCATACCAGACCAATGCAGGGCCTGTGAGGCTGTCCTGGAAGGTCTGGAGCATGAGTTGATCATATTGAGCATACTTGCTCATCTTCCGGGCATATAGCTGGTATGCATCTTGGGGCAGCCGGTCCCATCATACTTCTCAAAATCGGGGGTCTTGAACTTGTCAGGGTATGCTTCTTCCCTATATGCTGGCAGGTTGGTGATTCCGGCCTGTTCAAAACCATCGGGGCCCTCAATAGTTTTCATTTTGTCATTGAGCTGCTGGAAGAGTCGCTTCTCCATCTCCTTTTGTTTCTCTTCCATCTCTTTTTTCAGATCATCAGAGGTCGGCCCCTGGCTGACCTTCGGCTCATACTCGAAGGCTGGGTTTAGGTGGGAATTGATTTCTTCGTATTCCGGAGGCTGCCCCTCCACAGCTTTTCCCTTCCTGGCCCCTGAATACTCTTCTTGAGTTGGCTGGGTGTTGCGCAGGAGGCCGATGCTTTCAGTTAAGAGGTGAACTTGGGCAGCCAACTGTTGGACCGTCTGCTCTAGGGATATGATCCTGGAGTCTGAGGCAGCTTCAGCGTTAGTGTTATTGCGGTTGTCATTGCTGTTGGCCATTTTTGCTCTTGAGCGTGTAAGGACTGGGCTTCTGGGCGGGTTCGGTTGCTTGGAAGCTATTTTGATACCTGGATCCGCATTTTTTTTTTTTTTTTATTTTAGTGTGATGAATGCAAGAATGAAATGCATGTGTCACGCGAATGCTAAAAGATAAAGAGGGTTGACAACTAATTGACAATGTATTATCAAAACTTTACTTTATTAATAATTCTGGAGTTCAAATAAAAATGAAAGATTACAATGATAATCTATTTCCTAGCTCTCTTTGTCTTCTGTTGCGGAGGCTCAGGTTTCCCACTGATGATAGCTTCTAGTTCTTTGGCCTTGGCTTGGGATTTCTCCAATTGTGCTTCTAAGGCCTTGTTTCTTTGGTCAGATTCCTTGAAGCGTTCCTTTCAGATGTCTTTCTTATAGTCTGCAGCTTCGAAGTATACTTCCATCCGGGCCTTGACCTGTTCCAGGTAGATCTCTGTTTCTGGATTGATCTTATCCGGTCTTGGCTGGGTGACGTTTGGAACCCGGTATGCTCTTTCCCTGTCTGGTATAGCTGGTGGATTACAAACTCTCTGGTTGCTCGGTGTTTTCCCACTTCGCCATCTAGCTCGCCGAGGTCCACATTCGGGCTTTCGATTCTGGCTTCCCAAAGTGCTTTGACCTCTGCCAGCTTAGCAACTTCTCGGCTACCAACATGTTTGGATCTTGATACTCAAAGGTGACTGCTTCGAGTGAAGGCCGATAAACTATGTCTTGGATGGTACCGAATTGGCGGACTACGGAGTTGGGGTGATATCCAATGCATCCGTTGATCCCGATTAATGGCACTGCTTGGAAATTACTGCAGGTTAAGATGATTTTATTGCAGCAACTCCACCTGGCTGTCCATAGAATATCTTCGGCGCTAAGGCTTCTAAGCAGATCTACCCAACTGTGGCTGGTAATGTCGTCGGGTAACTTCACCTTTTCTATACAAGAATCCACAAGATCTACCTGTTGGGCTAGGGTTTTTCTGACCATGTTCAGCCCGAAGCACTTGAGATGGCTTACGAACCATATTAGCAGAAGGTTGATGCTGGAGCGCAGGATGCCATGACCCTTCTTCTTGAGGAAATTCAGGTTTCGGATCTGTTCAGCCAGTAGAGCCGGGATGTAAGATCTTCCCTCCAGGAATTGGGTCACCAGCTCTGCGACCGGTAGTGAATATAGAAAGTTCTGGTGGGGAACAAAATGGTGGCGAAGGCCGTCAAGATGAAGGCGTTCACCCTTCTCTATCTGTAAGTCTTAGGGTCTCCACACAGGATGTCATTTCTGTCCCCATTGTCTTCCCGGGCGATAAACCAGGCTTCTAGATCATCCATCCGTATACAATACCGTTACAGTCTGCCAGGGCTTTATTGAGCGCTGTTTTACGGATGCCTAGCAATCTGCTGAAGGTACCGGCTGGCCCAGCCTCAAGGTCTGGCGTGTAAATCTGATCAGTCAGTGCTGGGCCTGTAGCAACTGGGTATACTCCTCGAGGGTAGGGGTGATCTCATGCGGTCCGATGAAGAAAGCTGCGGGCTCGATCTCCCATAACTGGAGCATGGCCCGGACCATAGGCAAATTCGCCTCTGTCTTAGTCAGTGAGAGGACGGGGCCGATCTTCTGCTGGATGAAGGCTTGCTCCTCTGGGTTATATAAGGTAAACCAGTGGTCCAGTACCAGTTTTGGTCCAAAGGTTTGTACACCCGAATTTCTTTGCGGAGGAGGCGGTCGACTGCACTGCTAGCCATCTATTACAATAGGAAACGACCTAGTTACAAGAAGAACTACAAAAATGTTACAGGGAAATAGTCCTGAACTCCAAGGACAAAACAACAAACCAATACATTGTCATTCAATTGTCAACCCTTGTACGATGTTATGTATGCAAGTAGGTTGGTTCTAACTGGTTCCCGAGCTCTATGGCCTCCCGCATTCTCGGAGAAATGGATCTCAGGCCATATCGAAGCATAGGGTGGGGTAGCCTAATCGGTCCCGAACGGTGAATCAACTCACTTCGCCCGAAACCTACATAATGGCTCCCCGTCGTAGGCTTCTAGGACGGTTTGGGTTCGACCGCATCTACTCACACAAACATATGCATGCAAAAAACCCCATAGTAAACATCTAACTAAATCCTGCAAAGTTAGTGACAGAAAAGAAACACATTTCTTAAAGATAACAATCCGAAGAGAATCAGGTGGCTAGCCTACTGGCATGGGTCCCTAGCGGAGTCGCCATCCTGTCGAGTCTAATTTTTGAATTCCCATTCCTAATCCGATCTAAACTAAACCCTATGCTCATCTAATCTAGATCCTCGACTTGAATTAGGAATTTCGTTTGATTTTTGGAGTCGCCACCCAACTGTTGTTGGGAAAATTGAATTAAGACTAAAGGAGCGGATTAGTCTTAATTTGGACTACTAGTCGTCGTTATTTCCTCTTCTCGTTTTTGTGAGAAGAAAAAAGGGAAAACCAGAGTTTCTAAGTCCGGAGGCTAACCTATTAAAACCTATGCGGTTACCACCTAATCTCCTAAAATTGTTCATTTTTAGAAATGTGTTTCATTGTGTTTCTGTTAATTTTTGTTATGTCTTTGAATTTATTTCAGAAAAAAGGATTTTTCATTTATTTTATGGGTTGACCGAATGGGTGCCTACGTACCTGCTACTCAGGATCAAACAAGCTGTAGTTCGCTTTTTTGAAAACCTTTAGATTTGTTGATGAATTTTAATTCTTGCAAACTCTTTTGATTTAAGTTCTTAACGTCTTTGGGGTTTTTCTAAAAATTTCTAAGCCTAAACTTTGAATTTGATTTTTTTGAAAATGATTTTGAGGGAAAACATCAATTTTGAATTTATTTGAAGAAAATGATTTTTCTAAGTGTTAAAACTTATTTTATTTTATTTTATTTTTATTTTTATTTTTATTTTTTTTGGTAATTCTTGGAATTTCTTTAAATTTTTGTGATCTTTATGATGTTTGTGATTTTCATGATTTTTGTGATTTTCATAAGTTTTGTAAGTTTTTCATGATTTTTATAATTTTTATATTTTTTTTGTAAGTTTTTCATGATTTTTATAATTTTTATATTTTTTTTGTTGAAAATTTTATCTTAAGTTTATTTTCTATCCTATTTTGAAAATTAAAATTTTATTATTATTATTATTATTATTATTTTAATATTTCTATTATTTTTCTTCATTTTTATTATTTTTATTTTATTTTTTTCTTATTTCCTATTGTCTATCTTCTATTTTCTATTTTCTACATTATTAAATCCTAGAAAAATACAATTCCTACATTTTTCCTATTTATCGACAATATAAATAAATAAATGGCTGACAATATAATAAATAATAATAAATAAATTCAACATAAACAAATAAACAAAATAAATAATAATAAAAAATCTGGAAAATCCGACTTACCTGGATTCGGATCGGTGCGCGGGTCGGGTCGGATCGGGTCGGGTCGAATCGGTCGGTCACGGCGGCGGTATTGGCTCGTTCACGGCGTCCGGCGGTCGTTTGCGGCGGGTGAAGTGTCGAATCCTAGCTTCTTGAGGGTGCTGAGTCCGATGGTGGTGGCGGTTTACTCCTAGAAAGTCTCCTTGCGGTGGTTTGAACTCCGGTCGGCGGTCACGGCTTGGACTTCCTCCGATTTGCACTCTTTTCTCTCTCTCTCGCAATTCTAATCTGTGTGTTGGCTTCTTCACCTCCTCCTCTATTTATAGGCACCTGAAATTGAGCTGGATAAGCTCGGATTTCCTCCGATTGAAGCTGATCGGATTTTCAGTTGAAAAAACTAACTCCGATCCGTGCCTATCCAACGGTTTGTTGCGATTTGATTCCAATTAGATAGTGTTTATCTTATTTCCGTTGAAGATCTGTTGGATTCGTGCAAAAAATCGGATCAAAACGGCCGAAATACGAATTTTTCTTCTCGCCGGCGATCTCGGGCTCGAGGTAAGGGATGATCACGCGCCCGGCGCGTGCGTTTCTTCCAACAAATCAGATGCTGCCCCGTGTCACTGGATAAGTCGAAAAATTACAAAACGCGGAAACTGCGTCCTCCGCGATTCGAACCCGAGACCTCGACCCCCTGTGCGCGCCTTAGCCCATGGTCCGGACCAGCTGAGCTAGCCCACTTTCCTGATTTTTTTATTTTCGCAAATTGCATATATGCAATGCGATTTTTCTATTTTTTGTATTTTTTGAAAATTCCAAAAATTTTTAAAAATTGTTTATTATTTATTATTGCCATTTCTGAAATCATTTTTCAAAATTGAAGTGTTTTCCTATTTATTTTTATTTTTTGAACATTTTTATTATTTTATGCTAAATTAGGAAAAATTGGGAAAAATTAGGAAAAATTGAAAAATTGATTATTATTGAGAATTGTTGATTCTGAGGGCAAAAATGGGGTGTTTACAGTCCCCAATGAGAAGAACGAGTTGATTCTCATGGATAGTCATAAGCTGGAAGGTGTGCATTGACTACTGGAAATGCCATGTGCAAGGATCATTTTCCCGTTCCCTTTGTTGATTAGATGTTGGAGCATTTAGTAGGTTACATGTACTATTGCTTCTTAAATGGCTTGTTTAGATACTTTCAGATTTTGATCACACAAGAGGACGATGAAAAGATGACATTTACATGTTCATATGGTATGTTTGCCTATAGGTAAATGCCCTTCAATCCTGGTAATGCACTTGCTACCTTGTAGAGGTGCATGATGGCCAATTTTGAAGATTATATAGAGGATATTATGGAAGTCTTCATAGATGATTTTTCTATTTTTGGTGATTCCTTTGACAATTGTTTAACTAATTTAGAAAAAATTTTGTGTAGGTATGAAGAGACTAACCTTGTTCTCAATTGGAAGAAGTGCCATTTCATGGTATAAGAAGGAATTTTCCTTAAGCATAAAATCTCTCATAGGGGGATTAAAGTAGGTAATGCCAAAATTGACACTATTGCTAAGTTATCACCCACAACTTTGATTAAGGTTGTACGAAGCTTTTTAGGACATGTAGGATTTTTTTGATGATTTATAAAAGGCTTTTCTAAAATAGTTAGGCCTTTAACCAAATTATTAGAGAAAGATGTACTTTTTATTTTCTCATAGGAATGCTTAGATGCATTTAATATTTTGAAGGATGAACTAACCAATACTCTTATCATGGTTGCACCTGAATAGAACTTGCCCTTTGAGCTAATGTGTGATGTAAGCGGCTTTACAGTTGGGGCAGTCCTTAAACAATGAAGGGATAAGCATTTTCAACCAATTTACTACTCTAGCAAGACTCTTACCAATGCACAAGAGAATTACACAACCATGGAAAAAGAGCTTTGGGCTATAGTATTTACCTTTGACAAATTTCACTCATATTTAATTCTCCAAAAAGTTATTGCACACATTGACCATTTTGCTTTGAGATATTTTCTTAATAAAATAGATGCCAAGCTACGACTCATCTAATGGATCTTACTATTGCAAGAATTTGATTTGGAAATTAAGGATATGAATGGTGCTGAACACTTGGTAGCAAACCATTTGTCAAGACTAGAGAATCCTAACCTAGAGATACTAGAGGAAAATGACATTAATGACAAGTTTCTAGAAGAAAAACTATATATCCTATTGGCCATAGACTATGGAGTTTCAAGAGGATTCACAACTACAAAAGAAGAAATTCTTTTCTAATGTGAAGTATTTTTTTTAAAGGATTCGTTTCTATTTAAGATCTATGCTAATCAGATTATCTGAAGGTGCACTTCACACGAAGAAGGATGGCAAATAAGTCATTATCACTTTGGACCTATTAGAGGACATCATAGCACTAATAGGGCTATTCATAAGATCCTAGAATTAGGATTCTATTGGCTTACAATTTTTAGGAATGCCCAAAAGTATGTTGAGCTTTGTGATAATTGCTAAAAGAGCTAGAGATATATCCTATAAGAATGAGATGCCATAGAACCCCATTTTGGTACGTGCGGTGTTCAAAATATGGGACATAGACTTTATGGGGCCATTTCTTAACTCTAATGGAAACCAATATATCCTATTGGCCATAGACTATGTGTCCAAATGGGTTGAGGCTCAGGCTTTATCCATCAATGATGCTTGGGTCATTAAGAAGTTCCTTAAAAGTCTATTCTCCTAATTTGGTGCTCTTAGAGTGATTATTAGTGATAGGGGAATGCATTTCTAAAATGCATAACTTGAAAAGGTGTAAAAACGCTATGGCGTTACTCATAGAATGGCTACCCCCTATCATTCTCAAACTAATGGTCAAGCAGAAGTTGCTAATGGGGACCTTAAAAGAATTTTAAAGAAAACCATAAAGCACCGTAGGAAAGATTGGTCAAATAAGTTAGATGTTGCTTTATGGGCATATATGACAACTTATAAGACTCCAATATAAACCACCCCCAGAAAACTTGTTTATGGAAAAGCTTGTTATCTACCAATGGAAATTGAACACAAAGCCTTTTGGGCTATTAAATCAACTAACCTGGATTTTGAGGGTGCAAGTACTTATAGAAAACTCGAACTAAATGAGCTTAAAGAATGGCATATGAGAACTCTAAGCTCTATAAAGAGAGAACCAAAAAGTACCATTATGAAAGAATTAAGCAAGGGAGGCACTTCAAAGAAGGTGATCATGCTCTACTATATAATTCGTGCCAATGCTTATTTCTTGGAAAACTTAAATCCAAGTGGTCCAACCTATTCACAGTGGCTCACATTTTCCCTTATGGAGCAATTGAGGTCACATATCCCTAAAAAGGTACCTTTAAAGTAAATGATCAGAGGTTAAAGCCTTACCTAGGAGGTGAAATTGCGTTAAATGAAAAGGAGGAGTTTCATCTCCACCTTACTACAGGTTTGTAAGGTTGAGTGGAATCTTGTCAAGCTAACAACATAAAACAAAGGCACTTTTTTGGGAGGTAACCCAAGAATTTGATAGGTTAGTGTATTTTAATTTGATAAAAAAAAAAGCAAGCTAAATTTTTTTGTGAGGTTGACATAACCACTTGATTTGGTCGTGTTAAGGTCGTGTTGAATTCAATAACATTATTTGGATGTAATATGACTATTAGACATGGTTATGTCAAGGTCATGTTAATGTATCTTTTCAGTTTTAATTTTTTATGAGTGATATATAACCTTTTGACATGATCGTGTCCAGATCGTGTCTAATTTTTTCCTTTAATTTTTTTTTTATGAGAGTTACACAACCAATAAACATGATTGTGTCTAGTTCGTGTTGGGTGAATAGGCAATGCTTAAATATTAACGAAAGATATATGGCTAACAAACACAGTTGTGTCTAGACTGTATTGGCTGCAATCTCTCTATTATTTTTCTAGCTATGAACATGAGTTAGACATGCTTGTGTCATTCCAACGTGTTAGGCTTTAATATAAGAGCCTTAAGACACCCATTTACACAACACAATACACTCAACACACACACACACATACACTCTTTTCCTCTCTTGCATAGTCACAACACAAACATACACTACCCACACACCCTTACTGCATTCTTGCATCTTACATTCAATCTTCTTTGGATTTCACATCATTGTTATGCTATACTTTCTCTTGAATCATGTATTACTTTTCCTATTCTTGTTGGTTCTTGTGTGCATATGATCATGGGTAAATTAAGGTTTTCATTTTCTTGTAATTTTAGTGATTTTTGGTTGCTTTTGTTGGATTTTCTTATACATATTAGTTAGATTCTTGATGGGTTTGTGCTTAAAGATGTCGTGTTACTTGAAATCACTTTGTTCTTGCATATTGCTTAGACACGAGATAGATATGTCCATGTCCATACATAGGTAAGTCACGATGTTTATGTTGCTATGAGTTACTTGCTAAATTTGCTTGATTTGTTTAGTGTTCGCCTACCCATGCTTTATGTATGTAATGACTCAATTAGGGTGTTGAATTCATGTTTGGATTAGCATACCTAGTATGTTTAATTCTTCTTTCAATTAGTTTTTGAGCCCATTTGACTAATTTAGGTTGCACACCACAAGTAGCAATTGCACATTACTTTCATTTATATCTAGTTAGTTGGATTGTTTTCTTAGTTAAACTTCTTTGTCCAGCTAGTATTAGATAACCATTACAAGTGCAAAACCTTAGTTTAGTTAATACCCACATCATTGTTTTGGGTTTAGTTAAAATCTTTAAATGGTATTGAGTTGGTTTCTTTTCTTTATAGGAAAATGGCTCCAAAGCAAAGCCATGCAAAGTAGCCCATTCAATGTAAGAACTGGCAAGGGGCATCCACTTCTTTTGCCATACCTTCGACCTCGGATGCTCCCATTGCGCTCTTACCCCCTATCGAACATCCTATGTTGCAATTTATTGATAGAGTGCATGTTGAGAGATATAAGATGTTGAAGGAGTTTAGCCAAACACTATGTATTGATTGGGATGTCATCCAAATATTACATATGGAAGAAGAAGTGAGGGGACTTATAGGTTTTGATGGATGGGACAAATTTTTCTCCTTGTAAGCTTCCGTCTACAAGGAACTTACTTTAAAGTTTGTAACCACCTACAAATTGGACCATCAAGTACTTGGGGATTGTAGAACTTTCTAAATTTCAGTATATGGGGAAAACCATATAGGATCTCCATGGCACAGTTTGGAGTATATATGGAGTTGTATGATGAAGAGTTTATTGAGTCTGAGGAGTTTTCTACCTCTCCTTGTAATCTTCTAAGAGGGGTCGCTTATTGGTCTTATTGGAGAATAATAAGTACTCTCAAGATAGTTATAAGCCAAAAGCATCTAAGGCTTCCCAATTATGCAATCCAGTCCATTAAGTGATTCATTGGCTACTTTCTTATAAACTTAGTAGAAGAGGAAAGAGCATAAGAGTGGTATCTACAATGACATCCTATACTTTTACAGCATGATAGAGGGGTATCTAATCAACTTGGCTATTATATTAGCATTTTTCATGAGGTGCTAGGCCATGGATTCCTGAGTAGGAAACATATGTTGTGGCCCATATATGAATTTATTTGATACGAACTACGCCCACGTGTGATGAAACCCAATACCAATATGTTCGGAATTTGTAACCCAAGATGCCAAAAACAAACGAGTGGAACCGCGACCCGTTGCCTATAAGTGAGGCAAGAACCTTGGTATATTCTGTAAACGCCACAATCGGGATGAAAGACCGATTGATAAGTCGGGATGAACGCCACGAAAGAAAATCCGATAAGTTCAAGAGAAGTTCTTTAGAGAACCAAGGGAGGAATTCTCTTAAAATGTGTTATTCAACCTTGTATGTGTGTTCTATGTTCTGTTCTCAACACTAGAAGCTTATATTAGGGTTTACAACTCGTAATAATAAAAGCCCAAAACGACATAATATCATAAAGTCGCGGAAAAATAACAAACAGGGAATGAAAGCCGGCGGCGTAGTAAGCCGGCGTAGTCCTTCTGTCATGCGCGAATGGCAATGCCGGGTCAAGGCCGACAGTGCTCAGGCCAGCGTTGTCAAGGCTGGCAGCTTTGATCTCCTTGGATGACTTTTACAAGTGCAAGTGCATTCTCCTGGTTGCTCCAATCCTTTCTAGCTTCGTGGACATCCTTTATCAACCTGTTAAGTGCTTCCTTGAATCGTTTCTCTCGAGTTCTTATGATCAGTCCAGGTGGCACTTCAAGAGGATCCACATTCCATCTTCTGGCTTGGTTCCCATCATGGCTCTCATCATTCCCCTCCTCTTGAAAAGGATTTGTCCTCAAATCGTCGCCTACATCAAAAGGACTCAGATCAGTAACATTAAAAGTAGCACTTACTTGATACTCACCTGGAAAATCTATCTTGTATGCATTATCATTGATGCGTTCAAGAATTTGAAATGGTCCATCGCCTCTAGGAAGTAATTTAGATCGACATTGCACAGGAAACCGCTCTTTGCGCATGTGAACCCAAACCCAGTCTCCAGGTTCAAAAACAGCTTGTCAATGACCCTTGTTGGCTTGTTTCACATACTGCTCTGTTCTTCGCTCAATGTTTAATCTTGCCTTCTCATGGATCTGTCTAACAAATTCTGCTTTCTTCTTACCATCTAGATTAACATACTCAGAAATAGGTAGAGGTGATAAATCCAAAGGAGTTAGTGGATTAAAACCATACACAATTTCAAAAGGAGTAAACTTAGTAGCAGAATGCATTGTGCGATTATAGGCAAATTCAACATGTGACAAACAATCCTCCCAACTTTTAATGTTCTTTTTAATGACTGCCCTTAACAAAGTAGATGAAGTTCGATTTACTACCTCAGTTTGACCATCAGTCTGTAGATGACAAGTAGTAGAAAACAATAGCTTAGTTCCTAACTTAGCCCACAAGGTCTTCCAGAAGTAGCTTAAGAACTTAGCATCTCTATCCGATACAATTGTTCTAGGCATACCATGCAATCTCATAACTTCCTTAAAGAACAAATTAGCAATATTGCAAGCATCATCTGTTTTGTGACAAGGAATGAAATATGCCATCTTAGAAAATCTATCTACGACTACAAAAATAGAGTCTTGACCATGCCTAAACCTGGGTAATCCTAACACAAAATCTATGGAAATATCTACCCAAGGCTCATGAGGAATGGGAAGTGAGGTATAAAGCCCATGAGGTTGGACTCTAGATTTTTCTTGCTTATAAGTGACACATCGCTCACAAATCCTCTCAACATCTCGTTTCATGTGAGGCCAATAGAAGTGTTCCTGCAATACCCCTAAGGTTTTAGCTACTCCAAAATGTCCCATTAAACCTCCCCCATGAGACTCCCTCACTAATAATTCTCTTAAAGAACAATTTGGAATGCAAAGTTTATTCTCCCTAAACAAGAATCCTTCATGCTTATAAAATTTACCATGACCACTCTTCTCACAATGCACATACTCTTCACAAAAATCTCGATCAACAGCATACAATTCCTTAATGTGCTCAAAACCAAGCAGTCTAGAACTAAGAGTAGAGATAAGAGCATACCTTCTAGAAAGTGTATCAGCAACAACATTCTCTTTACCTTGCTTGTAGTGGATGACATAGGGAAATGTTTCGATGAACTCCACCCAACGAGCATGCCTTTTGTTTAGCTTATGTTGTCCCTTCAAGTACTTCAAGGATTCATGATCAGTGTGGATCATTAACTCTTTTGGCCAAAGATAGTGTTGCCAAGTCTCTAGCGCTCAAACCAATGCATATAACTCCTTGTCATAAGTAGGGTAGTTCAAGGTTGTCTCACTTAGCTTCTCGCTAAAGAATGCAATTGGTCTTCTCTCCTGCATGAGCACTGCCCCAATACCTATTCCTGAAGCATCACACTCAATTTCAAAAGTTTTAGAGAAATTAGGTAAAGCAAGTAATGGCGCATGAGTCAGCTTATTTTTAAGCGTCTGAAAGGCCTTCTCTTGTTGCTCTCCCCATCTGAACCCCACGTTCTTCTTGATTACCTCAGTAAGTGGTGCTGCAATGGTGCTGAAATCCTTCACAAACCTCTTGTAAAAGCTCGCTAGTCCATGGAAACTCCGCACATTACTTACATTTGTTAGACTAGGCCATTCTTGGATCACACGAATCTTTTCTTCATCAACCTGTATTCCTTGTGCACTAACAATAAAACCAAGAAACACAAGTTTGTCTATGCAAAAAGTGCACTTTTTGAGGTTAGCATATAATTGCTCCTTTTGAAGCACTTCCAAAATGTTCCTCAAGTGAGATATATGGTCCTTTAAACTTTTGCTGTAAATGAGGATATCATCAAAATAGACAACCATAAATTTGCCAATAAAAGTCCTCAAAACATGGTTCATAAGTCTCATAAAAGTACTAGGTGCATTAGTTAAACCGAAAGGCATTATTAACCACTCATATAATCCATATTTTGTTTTAAATGAGGTTTTCCATTCATCACCTTCTTTCATTCTAATTTGGTGATATCCGCTTTTCAAATCAATTTTGGAAAAGACACTAGACCCATGTAACTCATCTAACATGTCATCTAAGCGAGGAATGAGATGACGATACTTTACCGTGATTTGTTGATGGCGCGGCAATCAACACACATTCTCCATGACCCATCCTTCTTAGGCACCAAAATCACAGGCACTGCACATGGGCTCATGCTTTCTCTCACGTACCCCTTCTCCATTAATTCACTGACCTGCCTTTAGAGTTCCTTTGTCTCCTTTGGATTGCTCCTATAAGCTGGTTTGTTTGGAATAGATGCTTCGGGTACAAGGTCGATCTGGTGCTCATGCTCAATACCACGAATAGGTGGTAACCCCTTTGGAATCTCTTCGGGGAAGACATCTTCAAAGTTCTGCACAATAGACACAACCACACTAGGCAAAGAGTTAAAAAGTTCGTTAGTATTCAAACAAGTTTCCTTAAAAACCAGCAACAACATAGGTTGCTTCATCACTAACGCTCTCCTCACTACACTCGCTCTTGCCGTACAACTCTCCTTTTGCAAGGCTGCACTCTCCTTTTCACTCACCACCAAAGTTGATCCCCCTTTAACTTGGTCTCTCACGCTCTTTCCAGCCTTCCTCTCTTTTTCCTTTTGATTTCGACTTTTGTGTTCCTTTTCTTTTTCGATGTCTTTTGCTCTCTCACTCTCCCTCTATTTTTCACTCACCTTATATTTTGCAAAAGATTGTTGTAGCTGCAACTGATCCTCATACACCTGTTTAGGTGTTAAGGGTTTGAGATTAAAGCTTTTGCCCTGGTGAACAAGTGTATACTTGTTAGAAAAGCCATCATGAACAACCTTCCTATCAAACTAGCATGGCCTTCCCAACAACACATGACACGCCTGCATTGGCACTACATCGCATAACACCTCATCCTCATACCTACCGATGCGAAAAGCAATCAAGGCTTGCTTACTCACCTTAGTCTCGCCACTATCATTCAGCCACTGCAATTTATATGGACTAAGGTGTTTAGTAGTCTTGAGTCCCAGCCTCTCGACAATAAAAGTATTCACCACATTAGTGCAACTCCCCCCATCAATGATCAAACTGCAAATATGATCACCTAGATAACATCTAGTATGAAAGATATTCTCTCGTTGCACCTCCTCTTCTTCCTTCACCTGCACATTCAAAGCTCGCTTCACTACTGCCACTAACTTCCCTGCTGCAGGCTCGTCATCATCACTAGCGTCCTCCAATGGAGGCATATGATCCTCTTCACTATCCCCCCTCAGTCTCATACTCACCATCATCACGCAGAATCATAACACGCCTATTCGGACATTGACTAGCAATATGGCCTCTGCTTTGGCATTTAAAACATTTAATGTCATGATTTCTAGGAGTAGAAGAATCAGGTTTACCTTGGTTACCAGGAGTAGAACCCGCTTGCTTCTGCTCTCCTTTTGGCTTGGTGGGTACAAACTTTTCTTCCTTCTTCCATTGGTTAGTCTTCCAGGTGGATGAACCAGCACCCTATTGAAACCGTGTAGTACTACTACCTTTCCTCCTATGTTGGTTCTCAACCTTTATAGCCATATGAACCATATCTTCCAATTCCACATAATGCTGCAATTCTACTACATTTTGTATCTCTCTATTCAACCCAGCAAGAAACCTAGCCATAGTAGCCTCTCTATCCTCCTCTACATTCGCCTTAATCATAGTAACCTCCATCTCCTTGAAATACTCATCCACACTTCGACTTCCCTGCTTAAGAGTTTGCAATTTGTTGTGCAATTCACGATAGTAATACGCAGGCACAAACCGCTTCTTCATCACCCTCTTCATCTCTTCCCAAGACTCAATAGGTGGTTCGCCATTCCTTCTTCGATTCAACATCAGTTGATCCCACCACATTATGGCATAATATGAAAACTCAATGGCAGCAAGCTTCACTTTCTTTCTTCCACTATAATTGTGACAATCAAACACCATCTCTACCTTCTTCTCCCACTCTAAGTACGCCTCGGGATCATTCTTCCCTTGAAAAGGAGGAATCTTCATCTTTATACTATTCAATTGATTATCCTCTCTATTCCTATCTCCTCTATCTTCCCAATCCAGAGTTCCTCTATTCCTACCACCATAACCTCTATAACTCCCGACAGAAGGTTCATCAAATTCATCATCAGACATTTCATCTCCACCCCTTTGTACTCTCTTAGAACAACTCTCCCTCTTACGCCCTTGGAAGACGTTTTTAGATTGCTCTAGTTTTTGCTCCACCGTCTCATGAATTTGTCCCATGCCCTCCTGAAACATCCTCTTCATCTCACTCCTTAACGCCTCAATCACTAACCTAGCATCAAACCTTCCCCTCTCACCTTCAGGAGAATGTTGCCTCGACATAGTTCCTGCAGTAAAAGGTTAGTACTAATACAAATATATATGATTAAGCCTCACGATTCACTCTCTTACGTGTTTCACTCAAAGGATGATATCCCACAATCACTCGTGCATTCTCACAAGCAATGATGATATCAACTCACCAATTCCTCTTCTCAATTCTCTTGGAACTAACCCAAACTACACCAATCCCTTCCGTAGAATTCAACACAACTCTAGGGGCTCGAAATTTTCCTCTTTTTCTTTCCTTTTTGTTGCCTTTGTTTTGTTCTTGTTCACGTTTTTTTTTTGTCGTGATTTTTTTTTCTGTTCTTTTTTTGTTTGTAACAAAATTAATAGGATGCACTACACTCTCTAGAAAACAATTAACACTATGAACTTGAGTACGAAGCTATGACAACACAAAACTTGATATGAACAATTGATATGAACGATTGGAGTTAGGGTTTTGATGTTACCTTCCTCAAACCGAACTGATGTTTAACAAACCTAGGCTTTGATACTAAACTGATATAAACCACGCTCACGTGTGACGAAACCCAATACCAATACGTTTGGAATTTGCAACCCAAGATGCCAAAAACAAATGAGTGGAACCGCGACCCGTTGCCTATAAGTGAGGCAAGAACCTTGGTATATTCTGTAGATGCCACAATCGGGATGAACGCCACGGAAGAAAATCCGATAAGTTCAAGAGAAGTTCTTTAGAGAACCAAGAGAGGAATTCTCTCAAAATGTGTTATTCAACCTTGTATGTGTGTTATATGTTCTGTTCTCAACCCTAGAAGCTTATATTAGGGTTTACAACTCATAATAATAAAAGCCCAAAACGACATAACATCATAAAGTCGCGAAAAAATAACAAACAGGGAATGAAAGCTGGTAGCGTAGTAGTTGGCGTAGGATGTACGCCGGGTAGAAAGGCCAGTGGCCTAGTAAACCAACGTAGTCCTTCTGTCATGCGCGAATGGCAACGCCGGGTCAAGGCCAGCAGTGCTCAGGCCAGCGTTGTCAAGGTTGGCAGCTTTGACCTCCTATGCTTTGATCTCCTTGAATGACTTGTACAAGTGCAAGTGTATTCTCCTGGTTGCTCCAATCCTTTCCGGCTTCGTAGACATTCTTTATCAACCCGTTAAGTGCTTCCTTGAATCGTTTCGCTCGAGTTCTTGTGATCGGTCCAGGTGGCACTTCAAGAGGATCCACATTCCATCTTCTGGCTTGGCTCCCATCATGGCTCTCATCATTATTGGCACAGGCGATGGGTGTATTAAATAACCCCTTCTATGACCTTGTTAAAGGAAGCCATACTGATTAAACTTGCTTCATTTAGAGAAATTCACATTCTTCTAAGGGTTGTGGAGCCTTATGAAGAGAGGTCAAATAAGCTTATTGGTACTAGTAATAGGTCACAGTCTCGGCTGGATAGGATTCAATCTACTGTGGATAAAATGATGAGAAAACTTAGGAAGATCTTAGACTTGCAATGATACTAACACAAATATCTTGCTTGAGTGTTTCGAAGACAAAATCAATTGGAGAGATTTGCGTAGAATGCAACAACTCAATTACTAATACTAGTGAATAGGTCTTGGAACTTTACGATGATGAGACAAAGGATGAAAAGGAGGAGGAAGATGGAGATGGTGATGATGATGAGGAGATGCTTGATATTGAGGCAAGAGACGTAAAGGATGGAGATGTAGGGGAGGGGGAGTTGGAGACTAATTCATTTTTTTGAATTTTTGGTTTTTCTATGATGTATTTGCTTTGATTGTTAAGATTTGTTGAACTTTCTATTTCTTTTGTTTTGTTTTGTTTTCTACTTTAGTTGCTTCTTTTGTTTCTTTCTTCTTTTTGCTTTCATGCAGTACCTTGTAAAAACCTAAAGAGTACTAGATCAAGCATGTGTCATGCCAAAATATTTTGGAATGGACAAGCCAAGATTTTTAGGTGAGTACTAGTTCTTCTTCCTCTATTTCCCTTCTTTTTTTTTTATGTTTTATTTGTTTTTACTTTTTAGGTTTCTTGGTTGTACATTAAGGATGATGTACAATTTTAAGTGTGGAGAAGGGGGCTATTAAATTTATTGCTATTAAGGAAACAAATTTTATTTATTTAACCCATGAAGTTATTGAATTAACTTGTAATTTTGCATATGACAACTTTTGGATAAATTTGTTTTGCGTACCTAATCAATAAGTATTTTGATGATACCTTGTTGGAATTGAATAATAGAATCTTTGTGGAATAAAGTTATGTATTATTTAACTTAGGACTTTAGGACTTAGGATTAGAGCAACATCAGTGGTTAAGAGTTAGCCATGGATATTTTTAAACTTACTTTGATGTATGCTTTTTTCCTTTGGATATTTTTAGAGCCCTATAATCCTTAGTAAATAAGTAGTTGATACTTGTTTTTTGAGAAGTCCTTGAAAAATCAGTAGTTGAAAGTGGGAGAAAAAATAATAAGAATAAAATAAAATAAATAAAAGTTTATTTGAGGGCCTCATTAACTTGAGTAGTTAAGCTTGCAGGGTACCTCCTTTGTACGGAGTAACACCTATTAACTTAAGTGATGAGTTTGGGATTATTGGTTAAAAGCTTACTAAAAGGGCCAAGAGAAAAGTCCATATAAAAACTAAACTTAATTGAATAAGCTTAATTAAATAAAAAGTAGTAGATGGTTTGATAGGGTATCTTAAAACCTAGTAGCCTAAGATCATCTAGTTTAAGACTTACTGACCAATGAAACTACTTTTAATTTGAAAAAAAAAAGATAAATAGAAAAAGAGAAAAGAAGCCTTCCAATAAAGATATATACTAGAGGAATGATCAAAGGATGAGTGTATATACTCTATATTTATCTAGGATTATGGTGTTTAGCGAGAATGAAGAGAGAGTTGGATATGTTTTAGCAAAGTTGGTAAAATTTTTATGACTCTTTCTTGGTTAGGGATATGTTAAATTGGGTTTTGAGTTTGAGAAATCCTTAGTTAAAAGATATGGGTAAACTTTAATTTACATGGATTAGTTATTGAATTTGAGTATTTAGTATCTTTAAAACTATAGAAAAATTGGTTAAGTAAAACATATAAAGTTGTTAGTGATTCTTTTGTTCTTAATTTCGAAAAGGTAAGTTGATTAGGAGTTTATCTCCTAAGTTACTCTTGGGTTAAATATGATTTTTTTAACAGTTTCTTGAGTGATAAGTTTGATTAAGTATTTCTTGTCCTATTGTTTTTTTTTATTAAATTGCCTAAGGACATGCAAATTCTTAGTTGTGGGGAAGTTTGATAGGTTTTTAGTTGGTTATATTTATTAAGAAAGATTTAGAGTATTTCCTTACAATTTTTATATGTTTTTGAAGAATTTGATACTTAATTGAATAATGTTTTGATTTTAAGGCTTTGAGGAGTTATTGAATTGAAAAGGGAGAAAATGAATCAAATTTTACTTAATTTAGAGTTGAAATGAGAAGTTATGAGCTTTGGAAGACTGACACGAGCAATAGACATGACTATGTCAAGATCAGGTTGAATTGGAAGCTTGAAGAAATTTTTTACAAGAGTTACACAGAGGCTAGACATGACTGTGTCTAAAGGTCATGTATCTCACAGCAGTTGTTCACAACTATGTCTAGATCATACCGACACTAAATCTCAATTTCTAGATTACGTTAGAAATTTTTGACATGACTTGAAGCATGATTGTGTTACATAGCATGTGGACATTAAAATAAGGTTTTTGGACAACTACTACTTAAAGGAAAGAGAGGATTTGAGCTCATATCTTTGAAACATGAATTTTGGAGGCTCTAGGATTTTTAGGGGTAGAGGAGAGCAAGTTTTTTTCAATTCAAGATTAAGGTTTTATTCTTGAATCTTTTGACAATGTATGATTTTACATTAATGAAGAGTTTTGTTTTCACCATGCTTAGAGCTTAATTCTAGTATCTAGACTTGTGGATCTTAGGATTATCATGTGACTTGTTTTATTGCAAATTCAATGAAGTTTTTAATTTCTTGATTTAATCATGTGTGCTTGATTTATTTTTATTGGTATTTCTAGATTATTAATCTAATTATTTGATATCATGCATTATGATTAAGAAATCTAGTGTGTAATTAGATTTAACTTGAATGAAGAGAATTTTATGTAATCTTAGGTATAAGTTGCGTGATTCTTCCATATTTAATATAACCATTTTTAGGGAATTCATTGTTTTTTTAGTGCAATCTTGAAAATATGCTATTATGAAGAGATTCAAATAGGTATTTTTGATATCAAGGTTAATAGACTTGAGAAAGTTATTGACTTATATTGGAAATTCATCTAGTCAATGAAATTGAAATAATTTTTGTTGATGTCAATTCTAAGGGAAGCAAGATCTAAATACTTGTTTTGCAATCTTGAAGTTAATTTTAAACTATTTTTGCTCTTCTCATTTTTAACTGAGTTTCTCAATCAAGTTGTTAATATTTAGTTTTAGTTTTTTAGATTAATCAATTTCTAAAATTTATTAGTTAGATAATATAGTGTAGATTAGTATTAGTACTTATAGTTTCTATAGGACAACATTTGTATTAAATTCATTATGCTATTAATTTGATATGTATACTTGCCTTTAATCAATTGGGATCTTGCTCTTGAGAAGTATTGTTAGATAATCTAATCACTCTCTTCCTAGGAAGTTCCATTACTTTATTACCACTTTACTCTGTCTTAAGTGGAGTTGTCGAAAGATAGATGAGGGGTTCTTGTTGGAGTAGTCACATGAGTATCACGTAGGTCCCACATTACACATGACTTTAGAAAAGTGATGTGTAAATTACATGTGATGGGATGACTAGAGAGAGAGTGGCTGGGACGAGAAATAGGAAATCTTAGGAGTTATGTCATGCCCTGAGGGTTACCTTAGTCATAATAGCCTGCTATGTACTATATTGAAGTTCATGTGATGAGGATCATCTAGCACTTAAGAAGACAGAACTAAGGACTTAAGATCAATTGCAAGGAATTGGAGGACTAATGACTTGAGCTAGAGTAAAGAGGATGAATGATGCTCTATAAGGACTAGTTATGGACCTACAAGCCAAGGAATCAAATTACACGAAAGGAGAACCAATACCTATTAATGTAATTCATATTTCCATGGAAGAAAAGCAAGGATTTGAAGTTCTAGAATAAGAAATATTATATATTGAACTGAAATAAGAAAGGAAATTTGTGGGTTTGTTGTTATATTTTTTAGTATTTGTTTTGGTTTGTAATTTATATTATTTAGTTGTCTACTCGGTTACATGAGGATAAGGAAACAAATAGATTAGGCAACTTAGGTTTTCCATATTCTTGTATGACTCTATATAAGCCGTGCAAGGGCCGGCCATGAAGAACATCTTATTATTGAATGAAAACAAACACATTTCGTGAGATATGAAATACCTTCTTTTCTTGTTCTTTTGCAAAAGAACTTTTCCATAGAATTCTTAACCGAT
Source organism: Laguncularia racemosa (assembly GCA_037954665.1). NCBI lineage: Eukaryota > Viridiplantae > Streptophyta > Magnoliopsida > Myrtales > Combretaceae > Laguncularia > Laguncularia racemosa. Next base: position 1,393,371 of record JBBMOL010000141.1, on the reverse strand, counting down.
TTACTAGGAATACCTATTGATAACTTAGGTTATAGTCAATGGGTTTGATTGGGGTCTAGTTATGCATCGCTTATTTATGACGATCATCGAAGTAATTGAAACCAACTAGCATCGTTGGGGTTCTAGGTTTAATATACCTAGCTTTTCACGCATCATTTGGTATCAGAACTTTGGCTTCTTGAATCAAGTAAATTCTATCATTTTCTTTAATTTTTCTGTTGTTCTTTTCCATATTTGTCTATTGTTCTTTTCCATACTTGTCTGTTATTATTTTCCATATTCGTCTGTTATTCTTTTCCATACTCGTTTGTTGTCTTTTCCATATTCATAGTTAGAAATTCGTATAAAAAAAAATCTGTTGTTCTTTTCTATACTCGTCTGTTGTCTTTTCCATATTTATAGATAGAAGTTGTATATAAAAAAAATTCATTCTTATTCGGTATTCACAATCCATTAGGGCTGGCAACATCTAGGGTTCTCAATTGAACAATCAATTGTGTTCAATTCATAGTTCTTCTATTAAAAAAAGAAATAGAATTCGGTCGCGACAGAATTGCAATTGCTGAAATTACAAGATAGCTTATTGATTCAATTTACTTTCCATATCAATTGTTTCCAATTCCTACCATAACATATCCTTAATTTTCTATGTTTGGAATCCGAATTATATTCATCTCTTGAACAATCGGTTCCATAGTGATTTATTTCCTTTTGTGTAGAAGTAGTCTTTGATTACATATCTATTCAATGGTGAATTTTTTCCATATCAATTAGATTGTGTAGTTAGTATTCCTTCATTCACGTGACTTAGGCTGAGTAGTAATCATTAGTGTTAACTTAATAATTTGAGTTCCTAGCAAAAGAATTACAAAAAGTGGGTTGTAAGATCATATTTTGTGAGTGCTATACATGAGTGAAATTGTGAGCATATCATTTATGAGGAATACACGAGTGCGTGTGAGGAACATACTTATATATTTCTTGTAATTGTGATCGTAACTTATTACAAATTCTAGAATTATGTCGAGATAGAACACTAATGGAGGAGAAAGTCGAGTGATGTTTGAGGAATTGATGGGGGAGATGAAGAGGATCCTAACGGGTGAACTAGAGCAGATCCATGAAAGGATAGATAGGATGGAAAGGAGTAGGGAACCGTCTAGCAGTACCACTATCAGGTGAGAAGTAGGTAGACAAAATAAGGAAGGCGTTAGGATAGATGAAGGTGAGGAATCTGATTTTGGAGATTACTAACACATGAGGGATAGGGGAAGTATCTAGAGGCATGATAGTAATTTAGGAAGTATTAAATTGAAAACCCTAACCTTTCAAGGAAAGAATGATCCAGAGCTATATTTAAAGTGGGAGAGAAAAATGGATCATGCGTTTGAATGTCACAACTACACTAAGGGGAAAAAGATAAAATTAGCTATAGTAGAGTTTTTAGATTATGCTAGTGTATGGTGGGATCAGTTGGTGCGTAATAGGTGTAGATATGGAGAGCGACCTCTTAGCACTTAGGAGGAGATGAAAATTGTCATGCAGAAGCGTTTTATTCCTAGTCACTACCATAGAGACTTACTTAGGAAAGTCCAAGGGTTGACTCAGGGGAATAACATTGTAGAGGATTATTACAAAGAGTTGGAGATGGCTATGATTAAGGTGAGAATTGAGGAGAATGATGAGGCCACTATGGCTAGACTCATCAACAGGTTGAATAGGGAGATAGCTGATGTAGTAGATCTTCATCATTACTTAGATATGGAAGAGTTGCTACATAGCTATTAAAGTAGAGCGGCAATTAAAATACAAGAGTGAGCAGAGGACTGGCTCGACTTCCAAAGTTGCATGGAAGTCCACGTGGAAGAAAAAATCCACCGATTCAAAGCCTAAGGAGGATGTGAGGGCTAAGAATCCAATTGCTGCACCTAAGGGAAAGACTGACACTAAACCCCCTTCTAGGACGAGAGATATTAAGTGTTTTAAGTGTCAAGGATTTGGGCATATTGCATCCTAATGTCTAAATCAGAGGGCTATGATTATCAGTGATAGTGGGGATGTAGAGAGTGAGCTCTGAGGAGGAGGAGGAGTCACCATCGTAGGAGTATGATGATGTTGACTTAGAGGGACCCGTGAGTGGCGAGCTGTATGTCAGGAGGAGGGTACTTAGTGTACAACCCTAGGTGGATGGTGAGGGGATCCAGCGTGAACATATTTTTCATACATGGTGTCACGTGCAGAGCAAAGTTTGTAGCTTGATAATCGATAGTAGCAGCTGCACTAATGTTGCTAGTACCTTGCTGGTAGATAAGATGCAGTTGAAAGCTATGAAACATTTGAGACCATATCAATTAGAGTGGTTAAATGAATGTGGGAAGGTTAAGGTGACAAAGCAGGTTCTTATAGCCTTTTCCATAGGGAGCTACAAAGACGAGGTTATGTGTAATGTGGTACCTATGTAGGCTAGCCACATATTGTTAGGGCGACCATGGCAGTTTGATAGGAAGGTTATGTATGATGGGTACAAGAACCAATATTCTTTTGTTCTAAACAAAAGGAAGGTGGTTCTAACTCCACAAAAACCATGGGAAGCTTATGAGGATCAAGTGAAAATTACCAAAGAAGTTAGCGCGAAACACGAGCGTGTGCAAGAGAAGGAGAGAGAAAAGAAAAGAGTGAGAGACAAACACTAGTAAGCTATGAGAGAAAAGAGTCTAAAACACTGAGAGAAGAGAAATTTACTAGAAAAAATGAGGTTAAGAGTGTAATGTTGGCGAGGAAACAACTACTTGTACTCATGTACAAGGATGTTTATTTTACTTATACTAACACTAACCTTTCGTTGCCTAGTATGGTGTTTTCTTTTGGCTTTCTGATAGGTACAGAGGGCATAGCCGTAGATGAGAAGAAGTTGGATGTGTTCTAAGAGTGGCCAATACCAAATGGAGGTATCAAAACCGTATTTCATCTAAGAGAAAAGGTTTGGGCGCATTTGAGAAAAGAAAGATTTGCACTGTAACAAAAGCCTAAATTACATCCTAGAGGAGAGGGACCTTTCCAAGTCTTAGAGCGCATCAATGACAACACCTACAAGATTGATTTGTTGAGTCACTATAGTAATGTAAGCGCAATTGTAATATTTCTAATCTTACTTTTTATAATGCAGGTGATTTAAGGATGAATCTTTTCGAGGAAGGAGGGAATGATGAGGATCATCTAGCACTTAAGAAGACAGAACCAAGGACTTAAGATCCATTGCAAGGAATTGGAGGACCAATGACCCGAGCCAGAGCAAAGAGGATGAATGATGCTCTACAAGGACTGGTTATGGGCCTACAAGCCAAGGAATCAAATTACATGAAAGGAGAACCAACACCTATTAATGTAATTCATGTTTCCATGGAAGAAAAGCAAGGATTTGAAGTTCTAGAATAAGAAATATTATATATTGAACCGAAATAGGAAAGGGAATTTGTGGGTTTGTTGTTATATTTTTTAGTATTTGTTTTGGTTTGTAATTTATATTATTTAGTTGCCTACTCGGTTACATGAGGATAAGAAAATAAATAGATTAGGCAACTTAGGTTTTCTATATTCTTGTATGACTCTATATAAGTCGTGCAAGGGTCGGCCATGAAGAACATCTTATTATTGAATGAAAGAAAACACATTTCATGAGATACGAAATACCCTTTTTTTTGTTTTTTTGCAAAAGAACTTTTCCATAGAATTCTTAACCGAATTACTAGGAATACCTATTGATAACTTAGGTTACGATCAACGGGTTTAATTGGGGTCTAGTTGCGCATCGCTTATTCAAGACGATCCTTGGGGTAATTGAAATCAACTAGCATCGTCGAGGTTCTAGGTTTAATATACTTAAGGTTTCACGCATCATCATGATTAGCTAGATTTCAGCACACACAAACTTTAACATGGTATATAAGGCGTCGTTAGAAACAACCATAAAGATAGCAGTTTTACTAATTGTTAAAGCTAACATCTGTTAATGTAAAACATAGAGTTCTAAATATATAATAGATAGAGAAATAAGTTTATATGGTTAATATTACATTCATCCAAAAGAGTCTACTAAAATTTAAAATATCTATTCTAATTGTCTTCTTCCTCACTTGCCCATCTATCGTCATCTTGAAGATTCTCACTACTGTCTAGAATCTACTAGGGTAAAACTAGAATGGTGCTTGCAAAAAGGGTAAACTATAGGGGGTAAGCTATAAAGCTTAGTGAGATCCTAACTTAAGCTACCTTTTATGCAAAACAAGCAAGTTAACATTTTATTGCATAAATGCATGAATAATCATATGCCAATCATCACATGTAGTCAATTGGAAACTACATGAGGTCTAAGGATATTTCTGACCAATATACTCTTCCTTTGACCTTGGGTTGAGGATCATTTTAAAATTCCATCAAAGTTTAGGCTACCAATTTTGTTACACTTGCATGCATTCTTGGCTACACAAATCAAAGCCACGCTCTATATATTAATAGCTATGCTAGAAGAATGTAAATTCTTCCATAAATTGTATTCAATCTTAAGATAACAAACATCCCTTAAATATTAGTTTTTGAGTTTTACAAATTAGATTATTATATTTTATAAATTACCAAAATTTTTTAGAATAATTTGGAATTTTTTTAAAGGATTTCAAGATAAATAAATTATTATAGTAGGTGGGATGAAAATTTAGAAATTTTGTGATGTTTACTTTTAAAACATCACTATTCAAATTGCATGTTTTTATCTTTTAATTTTGATATAAAAAACATTACCAATAATATCTTTATGTGATGTTTAATAAATGTCACTAAAACACATATGAATTAATGATGTTTATAAAATTTGCAAACGTCACCAAATGTACAAATTCTTGTAGTGTGAACTCTGATATAATATAAAATTACCAAATTTAATTGAATCTAACTAAAACCACCCTAATCTTACCTAAACCTAGCTACAGAAGTCGACTAAGTAGGGAGAAAGATAAAAAAGTGGTAGCTCCCATGTTTAGAAATTTTGCAAGTTATTATTAAAAAAAAACATGCCTACCATTTGGATGGCAACTCTTTTGTTGCTTAGATGGTAGCCTCTAGTATTTTGACCTTTGATGTACTAGTTCTACTATCTTACCCCAAAGGGGGGCCTGGAAGTTTCTACTAAAAATTATCATGGCATGTGTGCACCCGTTACATGATAATCGTCTTATAAGCCAGGTATCGTAAGAATCTAAATAATGAATTACATTTACAATTAATCATAGTACATAAAGTTACATAATAAATATAACTATGAATTTTGTATCCCACGTTCAACCATGATCGCAGAGAATCGGTATCTCCTACTAACTAGTAAAATGGAATAAAATTCTAAGTTTCACCAATTCAATTTTTACATATGGGTCCTAAGATAACATTCCATCTAATTAATCTATCATTCGCAATTCTTACTTTATCGTCCTTGCTTTCCAAAACTCTCGACACTTCATATCTTATCCTATCCCAAGCTTTCATAATCTCTACCTGCAAAAGGGTTTGTGGAGGGGTAAGCACACTATGGCTCGATGAATGGGAGTGCAATACTTTTAATGCTACACACACACAAGCAATTTCAAATCAAGTTATCAAATCATATGCTATGCATGAACAACCATATGAATGTAGCATCTCACACGGTTTTTCGGTAACCGATGTGAAGTCTAAGGTTTACGCCCCCCCTTGACCTTAGGTTGGGGATTCCGAAGCCACCATCAATGCTTGGGTCTTACATACAATTTCATTACTCTTATCACTTATTTATACTGTGTCTTAGCTTTAATGATCTAGGCTCAGGTGCTTGACTACACCGAGCATTTACACCCTCAAGAGACAGGCTGGACTTGGAACCGTCAAGGCGCGACAATTCTTTAATCACTTAGTTCGCACTTGGCAGAACAGTGATCCTCTGATCACTTCCGGTGCATCCTATAGCAGTGATGGCCTTCAATTTGATGCAATGTCTCGTGTAAATGCTTAAGCGAGTTCACTTCTTTAATTAATTGGTTCGGGGTGATCGAACGATAGAAAATCACTGGCCAATCCACGCTTAAGGTAACGAAGTCAACAGCATTAATACAAATCTAATGACAACACTAGGAACCCAATCAATTCCACAAGCAAAGCAATTACACCTTACATCCACACTCATCACGACGAGAGATATCAACTATTACATGCTACCGATGAAATCGGGAAGGTTAAGCTAGCCAAACAGAATCAGTCAAGTCCGACACAAATCATGATTGAATAAATTTTAAAACGAATCGTCATATGAGAATAATCAATAAGAGTGTAATATAGCTCAATCTCATCTACCATTAAATCAATCCGTTGGGTTTGAGCTACAGTCCTCATTTCTTGACACCTTTGTGCCATTTCACTTAAACGTCAAATCAATCTCTCGGGATTGATTTACGATTATCATTTCTTGACACCTCTGTGTCATTTCACCTCTTGAAGGCTTAGCTTTATGCATTCAAATGTTACTTAGGGTAGCCACTTATGTATATATCCCTTTCAAATCCTCAAATACCTACGTATACTATATATATATATATATATTTGTAATTGTATTTTTAACTAAATGATAAATTTACTAGGCACCTCCCCCCACTTACTTAAGAAGGGTAAGAAAAATATAATTGTTAAGTTTGCAAAATAAAAATTTGCATTTTTGATTTTTATAGTTATATGCATACATGTATTCTATAAATATAATAGGGAAATAATTTTGCCTAAGCATATATACATATTTAGAAGTAGATTCTGATATGTGTATATAATGATATATATACAATCTATTCTAGTTATGCACACCTAGTTGGTAGCTACAGAAGGAAAAGTTAGGTTTATATATTTTGGTTTAGTTTGAAGAAAATAATTTTGAATCGCGATATTAGGCTTGTAGTAATAGCACTGGCAAGATGGTGTGAAGTGCTATCATTAAGATAGTGATATCTGAACCCTCAGTCTATTCTATCCTCCACATCGTTAAATAGTATCAATCTATAACTTATCTATCTACCAATTCCTTTGTAACTTCTTTTCTAAACTCATCTAACCCTACTGTATAACTTAAAAATAATAATAATCACATCCAATTTGCAACTACAACTAAGTAGGTGAATTCACATACATGGAGCATATCAACATACAACACAACATTGTAACATATCATAAAGTTTCCCACTCACCTATTTATGGTGGTCATGGTCCTAATCGTCGTCGAGTGATCCTATGGAGTTGAAATTGAGGCATAACTCCATCACACCATCTCTTAGTCAATTAATGAGCTTGGAAACATTTTATGTTCAAGTAGCAAGAGACATAATACATCTTGTAGTTAATCTCCTACCAAGATGGTAAGGAGATGCTGAGCCTAAGGATCCATATAGTGGCCTCCTCACTAATGGATGGTTTAAAACCGGAGTAGCAGTTGGCTGATCACCAAGATTAACTTGTACACAATTAAGAATGAAATCCCTTGCATCATTAGATAGAGTCTTAGGAACTAAGGGCGATTCACCCTTTCCAATCCTCCATAACACCTACATGCATTCCAAGGAAGCATAGGGAAACTGGCCAGTCGGCATTTCCAAGATAGTGCACCAAAGACTCTAAATGTCAGTTAAAAGCCCATAGCTATGGCTTTTTTTTTTTTTTTTTTATAGCCCTTACAACCTCAGGTGCTATCCAGAATGCAGTCCCTTGGTATGATTTGACATCATTCAGTTTAGTTACCTTTGCCAACCCAAAGTCTGTAAGTTTCACAGACCCATTAGTATGGATTAATAAGTTTGCACATTTGATGTCCTGGTGAGTCACATTTTGATTGTGAAGATACTTCAAACCATGCAAAATTTGTCCTATATATGTAGACACTTCAAAGTCTTAAAGGTAAATACCTTTGATATAGGTTTAATAGGGAGCCTTTAATAACCAGCTTGAAAAAATATATGACGCCATATCACCTTTAACAGTGCCATAATATCGAACTATGTTTTCATGTTTGAATTGACTTAAAAGAGCAATTTCCTACTCCAATTACAAAATACTTTGCTTTCCCATAGTTCCTTGATTGTGTAAGGAGACTTCCTTCACAGCAAAAAAAAGAATCCATCTTTAGCAATTCCCTTTATATACCGACCTAAATGACTCGCGCTCCAAAAGTTAACCCCTTTTCCCATTTGAGGTATTCCAACAAATTCTCTTGTTAGGGGAAATACTAGACATGGGCTCTATGGTAGAACTCAAAGAATCATCATCACTTGAGGTGTTGAACGAGCAAGATAAAGATAACAATGCGGTCTCCTTAAGCCTCAATTCTTTGTCGTCCTTTAAATTCATTTCTTCAACTCCTTCTTCCTCTACTTCATCACAACTACTAAACCCACCAGGAGCAGCATCATTAGGCTCCTTCTCAATAGGACCAAAATCCTTAAAAAGAGCTCAAGTAGAGTGTAAGGGATCTGTTGGTGGAAGCCTCATTGAAGGTGGGGGCTTTAAACCTAGAGGCTTGGTTCCTTTTATTTCATTTCCACTACATTCTCTACCTTTGCCTCTAATGCTGTCCCTAATCGTAGATTCTACCTTTTCCATGATATCTTTATGCTTTATCAACTCAGTCCTATCCCGAACATCATATCTAACATTATCTACCTCATTTTCTTCCTCCATGTTCTCTAACTGACTTGACTCATTCTGAGTCGACCTAGTTACCGACGCATTACCGCCAACACACTCCCTAAACGTCATTTCTTGCTTATCCACCGCGTTTGCATCCTCATAAGTCCCTTTGATTCCAACCACATTGGCATGTTCGAATAGATGGCGCATGATCTAAATCTCTCTCCAAACATCCTCGTAATCCTCTCGACACAGGAGTTTCTGCTTAGATATAGATTTGCAGGCATAGAGGTTCTGAGTGGATTTATGGGTACATAGATAGGTTGTATTAAACTGGCCTTTACTAAGCTTTTTCCAAGTGTGTAGTGGTCTTGGAATCTTGGGGTTTGGTATGGGAGTACGAAAGTTGATGGCCTCATTTGTTTAGGTTGTTGTGAGGATGACTATGATTGTGATTGTGGGGTTCGTCGTGTTTCTTCATTGTATAAGGTGGAAGAGGGAGTTATGACTACAAACAAAGATCGGGCTTTTATGGCAAAATCGGAAAGTGGGTATTTGTTATTTAGATCTCTTTCTCCGTTCAATCTATTAAGGATGCGGATCGAGATTGATATTGTAATGTTTTTTTTTTTTTTTTAGTTTCACATGTCGCAAGTATATTCCCAAAGGTTTCAATGAAGCCATAACGTTGCGATTTCAGATTAGTAGCCTCACTTACATGCTGTCCAAGGAGCTTGTAGAATGGCTACTGAGTAGTAGCCTATTCTGCTTGTGGTCCACAGCACAACCTGGACATCCAATAAGCGTCGACCAATGCAACTCCCACCAATTACGCAAAGTTTCTCATCAGCAAAAATAATAGCAGCTACATCGAGTCAGCGGGGAAGAAAACGGGTAGAGAAGAGGGCAGGTGCAGGGGTCCGAGGGAGGGGATGATGCGAGGAGTGGAGGCTGAAGAGAGGGAACTCAACTCGAGGTTGGCTCATCATTGGTGTTGGATCTAAGACCTATTGGTGTGTGTTGCATGCGGATGGTAGCGTGAGGGAGAGAGTGTGTGTGTGAGAGAGCGAGAGAGTGGAGGAGATACAAAACGAAAAGAAGGAAGAAGGAAGGAAGGAAGGGGAAGCACAGAACAGGGGAATGGCAGGGGAGATGACGTGACTAGGGGAAGAAGAAGAAGGAAGAGAGAAGGGATAGGGACGGGACGGGTCGAGGGATCTGCTCTATTGCTGTTGTTGTCATGAGAGAGAGGGGCTGATAGGACTAGCAACAGTTTTAAATTTTTTTTACACGGTTATATATATTTATATATTATATTATATTTTATATTAAAAATATTTCAATTTTAGTATTTCGTACGCGTACAAAGATATTTTTAAATTTTGTATTTTTAGCATTTTATTATGAAAGTTTACATCTAAGCTAATTTGATTATTCCGGACGTCAATATTCCCTCGAAATTTTCATTTGAATTTCCTAAATCTATAGTTTCAATTAATTTCCTTATTTAACCTAATATCGTTTGAAATTTATGTTTCGAAAAATTTATTCTTTTAATTTAAATTACATGAACCGAAGTTAGGACTTACAATTATTTTTATTTATCTGTTTATATGCCTATATACGAATATTTTTAATTACTCCGCTTTCTAAATTTATTTAGTAATATATTTCATAAAATTTAAAATGTTATGTTCGTTATCCTTTTTCTTTGCAATGGTTGTTCTTTCTAGTTTTTCTATTTTTAAAACCTATTATTATCACAAATGATTAAATTAATACTCATGTGTCACGATGTTTTAAATTTTCGTCATAAATTTTTCAAAGTTTTTAATATAGCGAGATTGTCATTCTCGCTATCCCGACCTAAAAGTATTTTTCATTTTGCTTATTTCTTTAAATTTTCATATAGTTTTTCAAGATTTTTAGGGTATCACATCTACCATTAGAATATTAGATGATCTACCAGTTGAATGGTAGCTTCCTAGCTAGATTATAGATGAACTACTTGCTAGATGGTAACTTGTGTGCAATATTTTCTAATGCTCACATAGTTAGCATTTCGATAGTATGGGGTGCCATTTAGATAACCTTAATTTCATACACCAATAATGCATAAAATTAAGTTAATTTGAAACAAAATTAATTTTTTTTTTAATTTTTAAGTATTTGGTTCATTTCATATGCATTTAACTATTTTTGTCTAATTTTACCAATTTTGCTTATTCAAATGTGCGTGAGTATAACTATTAAGTAGGGGATAACTCGTAATTTTGTATACTATCAATTACCCCTAACTTAAAGCTTTGCTTGTCCTTAAGAAAATTTTCAACTATTTTATTATTATTTTTTTAATATAGGCTTAATGAGGACAAGCAAATATTCTAATGTTCCACCACTACTCTCAAATTCCATCAAATGCACCAATTTTCTTTGAAAGCAAGAATTCACTCCTCAATTTGCATCTCATTATTTTTAAAACATTTGAAATGAAGTACTCACATGCATTTTTTCTTGTTGATCAATCTAGTGCATACTAGTCACTAAAAATGCAATTATTAAGTTAATTTGTGCTCAATAAAGTTTTGTCTACTTATTTGAGCCAAACTTATTGTTAGATCTCTCAAAAAATGTGTTTTCATTATAACAAGCTTTAATTGTGTTTGCTAATGAATTAATTGTGTATATAGAATAGTTCAAAGATGTATTGGTAAACTTAGAAGGGGAATAAAAGTGAAATGTAAGCTAAAAAGGGATTTTTGTCAACTTAGAAGGTTCATCATACAACATAGATGGTTGTAAAAAGAAGGTAGTGTGTTATTTAATAGATTCTAGAAAAGTTAGAAAGTCTATACTAGAGGTTAGAAAGTTGAAAAATGAGCGCATTAAGGTTTCACTTTGAGTATCAGACAAGTTAGAAGATTGAAGCAAAAACTTTGAAGGATCGCTAGAGTGTAAAGAATATTCATAAAAAGATATTCCTAGAAGTTAGAAGCGTTATCAAGAAACCTAGAAGATTCTTAAAACACTAGAATTGTTAATAAAGAGCTTTGCAATTTTTTTGTTCTTTTTTCAGGTCAAGGCCTAGCTCCATTAGTTGAATGTATTTGGGCTCCACTATTCAAGGAAGATTAAATTCAATCAAACAAACTTTTGGATAAAAAGATTAAGTTATTGAAGTTTTTCAAGGTCAAGTTTATCATGTTTGAATTAATAAGTTTGCAAGGATTTTTTAAACTAGTATGTCTAAAATTATCTACAAACTTATTTTGAAATTTTGAAGATAAAAATATGTTGTTGGTTATCAAGCATCCATTAAAGTTAAGTTTTTCAAATTTAGAATGAGGAGATAAGGGTTAAATTTTCTTTAATAACTTTGCACTAGTTTTTTTGAAGTAGTTAAAAAGATCATTCAAGATTTTTAAAGGAGATTTAAGTTTATTTGTTGTAGGCATATTAAAGAAGAGATTGTTGGATAATCTTAGAAATTTAAATTCAAAATATAGTTAATATATTGTGAGAAATATCAACAACTATAGTTAACAGCTAATTCAAAAATTGTGGGATATGCTTTTAACGTTCACATTTTTTAATAGAAGTGGTCTAAAGATTGCTATTGCAATCTACAAATTTTAAATATTTTGAACATCTTGCAAGGTTTAATTATTGCCATCTACAATTTATTAAGCTAACATATTTCTTTTATTGTATTTCATCACTTTAGTTAGGAAACATTTCCCATGAGCTAAACTTAGAGGAGTTTATCTATTTTTCCTCATTTTATCTTTGGAATTATTTGTATTAGAGTGAGAGCTAGTTGTTGTAGTCTATGGAAGCTTGTGGCATAGCTAGGAGATAAAGTAATATCAATTGTAGCCTTTGAGGCCATATTTATGCTCTCTTATTTTTTTTTTATTAAAAATAGTTGAACAATACTGATGTGAAATATTGGATCCCCAGCTATGGAGTTAGAAGGAAAGATAGGCACATAAGGTAGAACCTCTATAATTTTTGCGCTTAAGCTTCAATGCCCTTATCTATTTTAATTTACTTTGTTATTTTGTTCACTGCACTTAACAGCTACACTAATTGCCATATAATTGAATCAATCAAAAGGACATTTCAAAAAACTTTAATTTTTGTATTTGTAATCAATTCAACCCCCCTTTCTTGATTACATGTTTGGTGATGAGATCCATGATGAGTGTCAAGTCGGAAGAAGAAATGTGGATCCTCTTGAAGTGCCGCCTGGACCGATCACAAGAAATCGAGCAAAACGATTCAAGGAAGCACTTAACGGGTTGATAAAGGTTGTCCATGAAGCCGGAAAGGATTGGAGCAATCATGAAGTTGGAACGGATTGGAACAACCATAGGAAGACCCTTGCTTTTGTATAAGTTATACTGGACACGGGATGAAGAGGGCGTGTATTTTAAAGGCACGGCCGTGTAGGAATCTCAAGATTGCACTGAATCATACACGGCCAGACACACGGCTAAAAGGCACGGCCGTGTATTGAGTCAAGCAAATCCCCAAGAAGGTACACGACTAGAAGTACACGGTCGTGTATGTGGCCGGAATGTGCACAGAAAAGTACACGGTCAAAGTACACGGTCGTGTACACGGCCGTGTATGTTGCCAGAAGTTGTACAAAAAGGTACACGGCTAAAGTACACGGTCGTGTACACGGCCGTGTATCCCCTGCCGGCCAGCTTGTTCTGTTTTCGCGTTTTTGCGCCACTTATCTAAACTACGTCGTTTTGGACTTGTTTTACACGAATTCTAACCCTAGTATAAAAGCTCCTAGGGTTTAGAACAATGAACAACTTACATCTTTGAACATTAAACACTTTTGAGAGGCACCTTTCTTGGTTCTTCAAGAACTAAATCGAACTTATCGAATTAATTTCCATGGCGTTCATCCCGACTTATCAATCGGTCTTCCATCCCGATTGTGGCGTCTTCATTTTTATACCAAGGTTCTTGTCTCGCTTATAGACAACGGGTCGCGGTTTCCACTTTAGGTGTTTGGGCGTCTTAGGCAACGAATTTCCGAACGTATTGGTATTGGGTTTCGTCACGGGTTGGCGTGGTTCGTATCAGTTTGGTATCAGAGCTTAGGTTTGTCAAAACATCAAGTTCGGTTGAGGAAGGTAATATCAAAAACCCTAACTCCAATCGTTTATATCAATTATCGTATTCAATTTCGTAGTATTGATTGTCTTTTGATAGTGTAATATCGCCTAGGAGATTGTTAAAAAAAAAAAAAGAGTAAAAATCACGACAAAAAAAAAGAAGAGAAAAGAAAAGAAAAGAAAAACGTGATCAAAAGCAAAACAGAGACAAAAAAAAAAATTCGGATAAAAAAAAAAGAGGAAAATTTACGAACCCTAGAGTTGTTTTGAATTCTACGGAAGGAAATTGGTGTAGTTCGGGTTAGTTCCAAGAGAATTGAGAAGAGAAAATTGGCGAGTTGATATCATCATTATTTGTGAGAATACACGAGTGACTGTGTGATATCGTCATTTGAGCGAAACACGTAAGGGAGTGTATCGTGAGGTTTAACTATATATATATATTTGTGTTAGTACTAATCTTTTTTGCAGGGACTATGTCGAGACAACATTCTCCTGAAGGTGAGAGGGGAAGGTTTGATGCTAGGTTAGTAATTGAGGCGTTGAGGGGAGAAATGAAGAGGATGTTCCAAGAAGGAATGGAACAAATTCATGAGACGGTAGAGCAAAGACTAGAGCAATCCACAAACGTATTCCAAGGGCGTAAGAGGGAGAGTAGTTCTAGGAGAGTACCGAGTGGTGGAGATAAAATGTCGGATGATGATTTTTATGAGCCTTCTGTTGGGAGTTATAGAGGTTATAGTGGTCGGAATAGAGGAACTAGGGATTGGGAAGATAGAGGAGATAGGAAAAGAGAGAATATATTTCATACTAGATGTTATCTAGGAGATCACATTTGTAGTTTGATCATTGATGGAGGGAGTTGCACCAATGTAGTGAGTAATTTTATTGTTGAGAGGCTGGGGCTCAAAACTGTTAGACACCCTAGTCCATATAAATTGCAGTGGTTGAATGATAGTGGAGAGACTAAGGTGAGTAAGCAAGCATTGATTGGTTTTCGCATTGGTAGGTATGAGGATGAGGTGTTATGCGATGTGGTGCCAATGCAAGCATGTCATGTGTTGTTGGGGAGGCCATGGCAATTTGATAGGAAGGTTGTTCATGATGGCTTTTCTAACAAGTATATGCTTGTTCACCAAGGGAAAAGCTTTAATCTTAAACCGTTAACACCCAAACAAGTGTATGAGGATCAGTTGCAGCTACAACAGTCGTTTGCAAAACATAAGGTGAGTGAAAAGCAGAGGGAGAGTGAGAGAGCAAAAGACAATGAGAAAGAAAAGGAATATAAAAGTCAAGAACAAAGGGAAAAAGAGAGGAAGGCTGGAAAGAGAGGAAGGCTGGAAAGAGTGTGAGAGACCAAGTTGAAGGGGAATCAACTTTGGTGGTGAGTGAAAAGGAGAGGGCAGCCTTGCAAAGGGAGAGTTGTGTGGCAAGAGCGAGTGTAGTGAGGAGAGCGTTAGTGATGAAGCAACCTATGTTGTTGCTGGTTTTAAAGGAAACACGTCTTGATACTAACGAACTATTTAACTCTTTGCCTAGTGTGGTTGTGTCTCTTGTGCAGGATTTTGAAGATGTCTTTCTTGAGGAGATTCCAAAGGGATTACCACCTATTCGTGGTATTGAGCACTAGATTGACCTTGTACCAGGAGCATCGATTCCAAACAAGCCAGCTTATAGGAGCAACTCGGAGGAAACAAAGGAACTCCAAAGGCAGGTCGAAGAATTAATGGAGAAGGGGTACGTGAGAGAGAGCATGAGTCCATGTGCAGTGCTTGTGATTTTGGTGTCTAAGAAGGATGGGACATGGAGGATGTGTGTTGACTGCCGCGCCATCAACAACATCACGGTAAAGTATCGTCATCCCATTCATCGTTTAGATGACTTCTTAGATTGGTTATATGAGTATAGTGTCATTCCTCATGAGCCTTGGATAGACATGTCCATAGATTTTGTGTTAGGATTATCTAGGCCTAGGCATGGTCGAGATTCTATTTTTGTGGTTATGGATAGGATTCCTAAAATGGTTCATTTCATTCCTTGTCATAAAATTGATGATGCTTTACACATTGTTGATTTGTTCTTTAGAAAGGTAGTGCGTCCGCATGGTATACCTAGAAGCATTGTTAGTGATCGATATGAGAAATTTTTGAGTCATTTTTGGAGAGTATTGTGGAAAACGTTGGGAACTAAACGGATGTTTTCGACTATCTGTCATGCACAAACTGATGGGCAAATTGAGGTGGTTAACAGGACTTTAATTCAATTGTTAGGGGCAATCATAGAGAAGAACATTAGGACTTGGAAGGATTGCCTACCATTTGTGGAGTTTGCATGTAATAGGGCTTTAAATAGCATTATTCATTGTTCACCATTTGAGATTGTGTTTGGTTTTAACCCACTGAATCCTAATTATTTATTGTCATTGCCACTTAACAAGTTTGTGAGTTTTGATGCTGATTCTAAGGCAGACTTCATGAGACAGCTACATGCACAAGTAAAGAGTAGGATTGTAAAACAAAATGCCAGGGTTGCTTCAAGGGTGAACAAGGATAGGAGACCCAAGATTTTTCAGCCTGGAGATTGGGTTTGGGTGCATTTTCGCAAGGAGAGGTTTCCATTGCAGAGGAAATCCAAGTTGAAGCCTAGAGGCGATGGACCAATTCAAATTCTTGAGCGCATCAATGATAATGCATACGAGAAAGATTTATCAGGTGAGTATCCAGTAAGTGTCACATTTAATGTTACTGATCTAAGTCCCTTTGATGCAGGCAATGATTTGAGGACAAATCCTTTTCAAGAGGAGGGGAATGATGAGTGCCAAGCCGGAAGAAGAAATGTGGATCCTCTTGAAGTGCCGCCTGGACCGATCACAAGAAATCGAGCAAAACGATTCAAGGAAGCACTTAACGGGTTGATAAAGGTTGTCCATGAAGCCGGAAAGGATTGGAGCAATCATGAAGTTGGAACGGATTGGAACAACCATGGGAAGACCCTTGCTTTTGTACAAGTTATACTGGACACAGGATGAAGAGGGCGTGTATTTTAAAGGCACGGCCGTGTAGGAATCTCAAGATTGCACAGAATCATACACGGCCAGACACACGGCTAAAAGGCACGGCCGTGTATTGAGTCAAGCAAATCCCCATGAAGGTACACGACCAGAAGTACACGGTCGTGTATGTGGCCGGAATGTGCACAGAAAAGTACACGACCAAAGTACACGGTCGTGTACACGGCCGTGTATGTTGCCAGAAGTTGTACAGAAAGGTACACGACCAAAGTACACGGTCGTGTACACGACCGTGTATCCTCTGCCGGCCAGCTTGTTCTGTTTTCGCGTTTTTACGCCACTTATCTAAACTACGTCGTTTTGGACTTGTTTTACACGAATTGTAACCCTAGTATAAAAGCTCCTAGGGTTTAGAACAATAAACAACTTACATCTTTGAACATTAAACACTTTTGAGAGGCACCTCTCTTGGTTCTTCAAGAACTAAATCGAACTTATCGGATTGATTTCTGTGGCGTTCATCCCGATTGTGGCGTCTTCATTTTTATACCAAGGTTCTTGTCTCGCTTATAGACAACGGGTCGCGGTTTCCACTTTTGGTGTTTGGGCATCTTAGGCAACGAATTTCCGAACGTATTGGTATTGGGTTTCGTCACAGGTTGGCGTGGTTTGTATCATTTGGGACCAACACTAACGAAACTTGAAATCATGTCTCACATCATGAAGATAAGGAGTCATAAACACTTTGTACACTAGACTAACATGAATACAATTCTTTTCAATTCAGAAGTGCAATAATGAGAAGTGAAAGATGCAAAACATTCATTTTCTATCCAACTTTGTTTTCTTGATTTGTTTTTTCAACTTTTTTTCTTTATACCCTCATGCATCATAATTTTAATTTATGGAGGTTTTCACCTTTTTCATAGGTTAGTTAGTCAGGAGCTCATGAACCTACTTACCGATTGTGTAAAAAAACTTTTTAGGCACTCTTGATTCACTAATTTGATACTCTTTTTTTTTTTTTTTTGTAATAACTACTTTCATATTCTTTTTTATTTTCTTTTTGGTTGGGAGGTGCATTTACCCTCAACTTTATTCCTTTTAGTTCCTTTTGTTCAGGAAAACTCTCGAATACAAAGGAGTTTTGCCAACAATTATTAGAGATTACTGTACTACTAGAAATTTCAAAGAAAATGGACATATAAAAGTAAGCTTAAAAACATAGATGACTAGTCCTCATATAATGACATTTCCTTAATTACAAATCCCAAAATCAAGTATAAATAAGTGTAACTAAACAAAGTAAAGATTTTACAAATTAATTATAACAAAGTGATAAAGTTCACTACATGACCAAAAGGAAAATTTACAAGAATAAAAAAAAAATTATCTATAATTACTCCATTGTAGTGAAAATGCAAACTTTCAAAAAATTATGGTGCATTTGAACCTAAACCAAAATTTAGTGGTACAAAATAAAATGGAACTAACAAATTTCATTAAAGCTCACAAGAGAATAGGGAATTAGTTGACTTTAATTGGAATCAAAATCTAAGATGCACTCTAATGATCACTTTATCATTGCAATCTAACAACAACCTAGATTTTCTAAACAATAGCTTAAGAAAACACAATACCCTTGTTATGTAGAAACAATAATCATAGGTAAATAGATGAAGCATTAAATAACTTTACTCCACTAAGATTGAGTTATTGTCCATGGCCAACATCTATTGCAAGCACTTTAAAATGTTTTCTCTAATCTATATGATATGCTTAAAAGGGGATCTAAGCATATGCAAATAATCCAATTAAACCACTCCTAATCATAAGATCAAAACTGAATCAAATTGGAACAATTGGCATGAACCCTAAAACTTGAAGGTGATATGATTTATGAAAACAATGATGATTAAAACAACAATGATGCTATTGCTCAAATGAATCAAGAACTCAATTCAATTTCCAATAAAATCCCAATCAATAACATTAACACATAATTTATGAACTCCTCAACATAATGGAATTCCATGCAAAACAATATAAGATAAAATTGAAGGCAATATCAAGAGATAAAACCAATCAATTAGATAAAATTGCATGAAAGGATTTTGGATCACAAGTGATGCCAAAATCAGATCAATAAGAACCAACCTAATCAACCCTAGATATTACACACAGCGGGCCATTGGATGAGAATCCAATGATGTCCTTAATTGACTAACAGTGAGATTCATTTGGCATCCCGTAAAGAAATATCATTATACCTGCTAGATTATCATTCAAACATTTATTAGGTAAAGAAAACAAGTATGAATATAAGTGATTTGGATCATCACACAAATTAAGTTCCCTATCCATTAAGATCGTCGGGAAGATTCCCATCATCTCCTTAGGCCTCTAAAAGATTTGCCCTCAAATCTAAAGGGTCATTTCTTGGATTGAACCTGGATACCTCTGTTGTCCTGTTTTCCCGATTACTAGATGAAACTGAAGTAGTCCTGACCTGCTCTTGGAATTTGTGCACCTCAGATGGAGACATAGGTACCAATACTACTCAAGACCCTCCCATTCGAAACATGTAAGTGTTTCTAAAGCCAACATGCAACACCTTTCGATCAAACATCCAGGGCCTACCTAATAGTAAATGAAATGCACACATGGGGATCACATCACACAAGATCTCATCATGATATTTCTTCCCAACACTCACTGGCACCTTTGCCCTTTGTGTAACATGCATACTATCCCGATTATCCAACCAATGCAAGTTATAGAGGCTAGGATGTGGACTAGTAGATAATTGTAATTTGTCTACTAGTGTAGTAGATATAACATTCGTGCAACTACCACTATCTATGATGTGTACACAAAGGTTACCTTTGATCCTACAAGAAGTGTGGAATGTGTTCTCCCTCTATTTGTCCCTGGCATTAGGAGATAAAGTCAAAGCCCTGCGCAACACATTAATGGGTACATATTGTTTACCTATGCCCTCTTCATGTGTTTTTGTAGTTTGATCATCATAATACTTCTGCAGTGCTATAGACAAATCTGTAGGCTCAACTGGTTCCTTCTTATCCTCCTCTCTAGCACCCTCCATAATAGTCATGACCCTCTTATTAGGACACTATGCTGCCATATGTCCAAATCCCATGCATTTAAAGCATTTAATTTGGTGCAC
This sequence comes from Laguncularia racemosa, assembly GCA_037954665.1. NCBI lineage: Eukaryota > Viridiplantae > Streptophyta > Magnoliopsida > Myrtales > Combretaceae > Laguncularia > Laguncularia racemosa. The sequence continues at coordinate 1,373,354 of JBBMOL010000141.1, read as the reverse complement.
TTTCCCACTAGTAGTTCTCGATATAGTCTGCCTAACATCTGGTGCTATTACCTCTTTACCATTTCTTGAGGTCATGTTCTCCCTGTCTATGCTGGGGGTAGCTCTATCCACTGCCCTCACTGACTCACCTACTATCTTTGGTCCTCCTGATCGACCTTCAGCTCCCTTGGGCCTGGTAGTAATACTGGGTTTGCTATTTAGAACCTTGAATAAGTTAGATTGCCTCTACCTCTCCACTTTCAAGGCTAGTTGAATAGCCTCATTAAGTGTACTGTACTCTATAGCTCAACTACACACGCTATCTCATATATCAGTGCTAAGACGAAGTGTGCTAGGGTTTGCTTTGGAGGCTCAATTGACCTACATCTAATCATTAGGGTTTCAAACTTTTGCACATAGTCATTGACTGTCTTGCCTCCCTACCTCAAGGTTTGAAGATGCATAAACTGTTCCTACCTGTAGTGCTTAGGTATAAATCTCTTTCTAAAATCCCTTTTCATCCCTCCATGTCTGTATTTCAGCTTCACCATCCCTGCGCCTGTTGATAATAAGATTCTTTCACCATAAGGCGGCATACCCTATGAACTCAATAGCAGCTAGTCGGACTCGGGTATTGTCATCAATCTCATAGCATTCAAAGAGACCTTTAACCTTATCCTCCCAGTCTAGATAATCATCAGCTGAACGCCTACCATTAAAGGAAGGCATCTGCAACTTCACATATTTTAATCCCCTAGGTGGCCTGAAATCCCTATTTAGGTAAGGATTAACCCCAAAGTTGTCGTTCTTCTCTTCCCTATAGGTGTGATGATCTCCCTCCATCTTTCTACCCAAGTTTCTTCCTCCCACTACTCCTTCTCTCTAGAGGTTCTATGGAGCTACCCGAGGTGGTGCTTGAGGGTTTACCATTGGTAGTTGTGGCAATGTCATCCTATCAATTCTGATTGCTAAAGTAGCAATAATAGTAGTAAGATCTTAGAGTTGTTCTTCCAAAGTCCTTTTACCTGCAGTGTTATGACCCCAACCTCCACCAACCTGGCTATTGGCCTCATTGCCAATTCCCCCATTCACACTATCATTTGACATGTTTGTGATTTCATGATGTACACTTCCACAAATTACAGCACAATCCTTCAACAACACCAATTCACAAAAAGACGTTTAACAACCACACCAATATAATAAACCTACGTTGTAAGAAGTTAAAACACAAGGAGATAATTTTTAGTACTTCAAGTAAAGTTAAATAATGAAGTACACACAATCACTTCTAAGTAGTTAAGAATTAAATTCAACCACAAGTGTTTAAGTAATGAGTTCAATTACTTTCACACTTTAATTGCTTTGTTTGAATTCAAATTCTACTACTTAACTTTCCTTTTCTTACTTTGGTTTCACACTGATTAACTTCACAAGAGGCAGCAACTCAACACATAAACAAATACACAACTTCACCGCTACATAACTCCTCTTGCTCATGGTTCCACCACCATTCACACCACTAGCAACACTTCTCTATACAACACACACAACACCACGCCAAATGTATACACACTCTTCACTAACTTTACAAAACACAACACCACATACTTACACCTTCAAGTTACGGTGCACTTTTCCACCTCCACACAAGTTAACAAACCGCAATTTTCAACAATCAAGGCAACTAAAATTCAAATTGAGTTCAATAATTGCTCAATTCCACAAATGGTAAGGAGGTATTTCAAATTCAAATGAACACACAATTACTCAATCACTTAATATGTGTTTTGAAATTCAAATTGCTTCCTTAACTCACACCTCAATTTTGAAAATACAAATCTAAAAATTACAATTGCTACTCCTCAATTTCCAAAAAATGCAATACAACAATTCACTCTTCTCCACTTGATCACAAAGAATAAACAATCCTTACTCCTCATGGTCCACTTCAAAGAGACTACACACCAATGGCCAATTCTCAAGGAAGCTAAGAATGTTACAAGTACTCCAAGTTTACAACAACTAACAACATAATGAAATAACTCAACTCCACTTCACAATTCGGATCAAGGTGCTAACTCAACAACCCCTAATTTCTGAATTCAAAATCAATCAACCCCTTCTCAAAACCTCAAGCTTTGATACCAAAAGATGATATGCTTTAAAGGGGATCTAAGCATATGCAAATAATCCAATTAAACCACTCCTAATCATAAGATCAAAATCAGATCAAATTGGAACAATTAGCATGAACCCTAAAATTTGAAGGTGATCTAATTTATGAAAACAATGATGATTAAAACCATAATGATGCTATTGCTCAAATGAATCAAGAACTCAATTCAATTTCCAATAAAATCCCAATCAATAACACCAACACATAAATTGTGAACTCCTCCTTAACACAATGGAATTCCACACAAAACAATATAAGATAAAATTGAAGGCAATATCAAGAGATAAAACCAATCAATTAGATAACATTACATGAAAGGATTTTGGATCACAAGTGACGCCAAAATCAGATCAATAAGAACCAACCTAATCAATCCTAGATATTACACACTAGTGATGAAAAGGAAATCAACTTAGGGAATTGATATAACTCACAATTCACTAGGTTGCAACTCGCCACAATTCCAATTGGATTGAAATTGATAAAAGTCCTATAAAATCTTAGGAAACCCTAATCTCTCACGAAAAATGTTTGTTGCAAATTTTCAAGTCTCTCCCTAAAAAACCTTACTTAAGCAAGTATTTATACTTGCTTCCTTTAGGGTTAAAATGTTCACAAAATTACAATTATGCCACTATAGGGTGGCCGATCCTAAAAACACCAATTACAACTAAATAAAAATTTCCAAAAAAATTACAAAATAAATAGTCCAAAGAAATAATTACAAGTACAAAAATTAATAATCTTTAAAGAACCGATGCATCAGGGCAATGTTGATCACAGCGGGCCATTGGATGAGAATCTGATGATGTCCCTAATTGACTAACAGTGAGATTCATTTGGCATCTCGTGAAGAAATATCATTGTACTTGTTAGATTATCATTCAAAAATTTATTAGGCCAAGAAAACAAGTATGAATATAAGTGATTTAGATCATCACCCAAATCAAGTTTCCTATCCATCAAGATCGTCAGGAAGATTCCCATCACTATAGGTGAATCCACAATCACATCTACACTTTCAACAACAAATACTTATACCAAACTAAGAACAAGTCATAGTACCTGCTTCTTGAAAACAAAAAAATAGAACAAACATATTTACAGACTTATATAGAACAATGAAAGCATAAAGAAGATAAAATAGAACTAGGGATGGGCCAACGCTTAACAAGCGTTTATTTTAAACTCTTTCACCTGATTTTTCATCTTCATCTCTCATCCAAGATTGAATTGTAAAAAATATAGGTGTTAAATTGTCAAAAATAAAAGTTTAGACACTTAATTACCCAAAATTAAAAGTGCAAGCATTGGCAATGCCTTTATCCCCCTTTCAGGCATATAACTTGATATTTTTATCAATAATGTGCGACATCATTAGTTGCCACTTCACATCTATAGGAGCTTTAGTTGTAACCTAGAATGGATGCTTAACCAATAGGGGTTTGTCTTCCCCATCTTTCATTTGTGTCATAATAATATCAATGGGGAGGTTATACTTAATCTTTATAATTAAGGCCTTAGCAATCTGTTAAGGTGACCAAATAGTTTGATCAACTACCTTGACATTGATATTTGCTTCTTGTAACACTTTTCTACGATTCAATATCTCATTAATTCTAAGTGATATTAGGGTCAGTACCATGCTCAAACTACAAAAAGCATTAGCAAAGCACAAAGCACCCATGGTGCATGTAGCTATGAGTCTTCTTAGGTCTCGTCCTTAGGGAATGCGTTCATTTCTTAAGTCTAAGTCTCCCAATGATAGTGTGAACATTTGAATTTTTGGTCCTCAAATGTAGCTTCTCCTTGCATCTCTTTAAAAATATCAATTATCTTAAAATCTTCTCCAATTATATCTATTTGGATCTTCTCTAAACTCTTAACAATCTATTCCTTTGTTACTAGCTTTTCTTCTTCAACATGTTCCAAATTGACTAAAGCTTAATCGTAGGCTCAAAAGCTTGTATCATTTCCTTCTCTAGCTCCTAAGTTAGTTCATTTTCAATTTTAAGTCTAATTGGGAGTTGGTTCATTTTCAATTTTAAGTCTAATTGGGGCCTCCTTCTAAAGGGTATATCTCCACTACTTTCTTAATGGCATTGGTCTCTTTATCTTTTGCGCTAAATGATCTAGATTGATTTTTAGGGTTTCTCTCAATGTCTTTGGTCAATGCCAACTATGTTCACTTACCTAAATGTTCTACATGCTAAGCCATTTGTCTTTAATATAATCCATAGTAGCTCATGTTTTGACATCCTCATTTCACATTTCTACCTAACACTCCTCCACTCCAATTTAACTCTTCCTTCCTTAATGAAGGTGGTTGTTGGTAAAAGCGAGGTGCCTTTGCTCTTTTCTCAAATTGGGGTATTTTTCTCTCTCATGGTTCTTTGCATAATGTGCGTAGGCTTCAATTGAAGTATTCTCAGACTCAAGTGTATAAGGAGGTTTGTTCATTTGTGTAAGCTTAGTGGTTAATACTATTTTTTTTTTGTTTTTTAAGCCTTGTAACTTCATCTTATTCTTTAATGCTAGCCACTCTCTAGTCTAGCCCCCTCTTCTTGACACCTACATGCATTAGATGCCATAATCTCAAAAGGTTCATAAGCCTGTTCTACACGTATACATCAAACCCTATCTAGCTACGACACCAACTATTCCATATCATCAGGTTTTAAGCTATCATATGACAATTGCACTTGATACCAAAGAGGAAACCAATGGCACAGGCATCATCTCAACAATAACTTTTTATATCTCTCCTAGGATTTATATAAATCATAAGGACTCACCATTTACCAACTGAAATTGGATAATGTCTTTTTTGAGCTTAATTGTCTTACTTAGTAGGAAGAAATGTGATAGGAATCCGACCATTGGCCCTATCACTTGAGCTAGAGTGCATGGGCTTCAAAACTTGGTGTGGAGGATACTATCTAGCCAACCAATTGAGAACAAGGCTACCTACCTTCAAGGGTTTCATTTCCATCACCTACTAAGCTACTATCAGGCACTCATTTCACTTTAAGCTGAGGAAGCTCTAAGCCAATCTTAAGAATCCCAATTAAATAAACCTCAAAGCTTGGACAACCCATATTAACCTTTCCTACCACCCATTGGCACTTTTAGGCTAACCTAACAACTATCTAACCTACTCCATAAAATAGCCCCTCATGTGAGCACAGATGTTAGCTTGGAACTAGTAGTCTCTTTTTTTGCTAAGGATGCATTTAGTATTGTAATGAGACCTATCTTTGACACATGACAGCTACGCATGCCCCTAAGAATATTTCTTTTGTCTCTTTATGTTTTCATCCCTTTTGCTTTATACTAGGAATGTGTTTTCTCAAGTACTTAAAAGAATTTTCCTCTTTTAGTGTGTAACTCTAGGGACTTACTATATAGTCTCTTCATATGTAAGTCACATCATCAACTTATTGAATACGGAATTAACCTTTTTCTAACCTTCTCTTGAGTTTTTCTTTACTCTTAGTAATTACTTTAACAAGAATTATGGTGAGTATCCTTGAGTGTTATTACTCATGTGTTATATTAAGTAGCAATCTTAGGTTGTGTTATGCTTGTAGGTATGTCATATCTTGCAAATAGTTTACAAATTTAGCTAAACTTCCTTTTGTATTCTCTATTTCTGTTATTGTCCTATGATACCTAAGTGATACTTAGCTCCTAAGTGTATCATCTATTCATTGGTATTAGAGCAAAGGTTCCAACAAGGGAGTATAGCTACAATTGTTGTAGTGTTATTCTTATTGTTCAGTTGTTAAGTTGAGTTGTAGTCACTACTATGTTGTGTGAAATGTCAAATCCTAGTGTACATGGTGGTATTAATGACTTCAAAATTGATGCTCATGGTTGTGGAAGGTGTGTTATTCAAACTGTAAGGTCTACTGATGAGTAAATTCAAGAGCTAACTACTATTATTGCTAATTTAGCCATCACAGTGCAGTGTTTAGTAGATAACCAACCTGCTCAAGCTAATGTAGGCGTTGGATGAGCTTGAAATGGTGAAGAACAGGTAACCCCACTTCATAATTTTTGAATTGGTGGAAAGTGGAGGGAGATCGAGGTGTAAGGAGGCTTGTAAGGATAATAGGCGAGTTCAACAACGAAGTAGGAGACAATTTTGACGAAGAATACGTTGTATGGGGTGTTCAAACTCTTAGAGGACTCGATAATGTAAAGATGAAAATGCCCTCTTTTTTAAGTAGTAGAGATGTGGATGACTACCTAGACTAGAAAGACAAGGTCGATAAGTTGTTTAAATGTCATGAGTATGAAGAGGCTCTAAAGGTGAGATTAGTTGCTCTTGAATTTTCTAGGTATGTAGTGTTGTGGTGGAAAAAATCTATTAAATGCATGTAGATGAGCTAAGGGTCATGGATCAAAATGAAGAGGGTTATGAGAAGTATATTATCTAAATGAAAGTTTTAAGAAATTGCAAACATTATGCCACGGAGGCATGTGTGGTGATGATTACATAAAGGATTTTCAAATGTTGAAGATGCAATGTGAAGTGGAGGAACCTGAGGATAGGACCATAGTGTAGTTCATAGTTGGCTTGGAGTATAAGATCACATGTGTAGCCGAATTGTAATGCCTAAATACTCTTGAGGATGCAATCAGAATGGCTTAAAGAGTTGGGCAACAAAGATGCAATAATTTGACTTGAGTACCAATGATAAGGCCATCGCCTCCAACCCGACTGATGAGTCATTAACTTGATGCAACAACTAATCAAGAAATTGGAGATGAGAAGAAGCCCAACTAGTGAGGGAAGAATGTTGTTGCCTAACCTAAGCCAAAGGAGGTTGTAAAGCTTCAGAAGAAAGCCAAGTCAAATTAAGTGCTTTAAATGCTTTGGCTATAGACACATTGCTTCTAAGTGTTTGAACCGTCGAGTAATGATAATGAAGGGAGATGGACAATAATTTGAGGTGTATAATGCAGAGGAGGAAGAGGTTGAGAAATAGGCTGAGCCTATTGAAGAGGTACTAGCTGAGTACCATGAAGACAAAAAATGATGTGGTCTATACTAAGTAGGGAAAATACTTGAGCATGGTGATTAGATGAACTTTAAGCATGACCCCATTAAGTGATGAAGAGTAGAGGGAGAACTTGTTTCACATTAGATGTAAAGTGAAGGGCCATTTATGTGTGATAATCATTGGTGGTGGAAGTTGTACTAACATAGCCACCTCATCGTTGGTTAATTAACTCAAGTTACCGACTACTAAGCATTCCCGGCCTTATAAGTTGCACTAGTTAAATGGGAAGGGCCTTTTGTATGTTACATAGCAAATGTGTGTATCCCAATCACTATAGGGGACAAGTTTCAAGATGAGGTCCTTTGTGATATGCTCCTACTGTGTGCTTCCCATATTCTTTTAGGATGACCATAGATGTTTGATTGACGAGTGCTCCATGATGGATACCATAACACTTATGCCTTTTAGAAGGATGGTTGGAGAGTCATTTTACATCCCATGGCCCCTAGAGAAGTAAAGGAGACCTAAGTCCATATCACACAAGCTTGGAAACAAACTCTATTCAAGAGTTAAGGCAAGTTGAACTAGAGTCTAAGCTCAGATGAGCCCATCTATTTGTTAATGATCAAGTAATTACTAAGGTTGCCAATATTGACAAACTACCAAAACAAGTGAAAAGGTTTACTGCAAGAGTACCGATATATGTTTCCTAACAAGATACCCGAGGGACTTCCTCCTTTGAGAGTTATTAAGCACCATAGCAATCTATAGCTTGGTGTATCTCTCCCAAACCAACTCACATATCGTATGAAACTTGAAGAGGCTAGAGAATTGAAGTGCCAAGTGAACAAGCTAGTTACTAAAGGGAATGTTAGGGATAACACAAGCCTATGTGCTATGTTTACACTATTGGTGCCTTAGAAAGATGAAACTTGGAGGATGCGAATTGATAGCCAAGCAATAAATAGGATTACAATCAAGTATGAGTATCTCATTCCATGGCTTGATGATATGTTGGATAAGCTGTACGAAGCTCATATATTCTCAAAGATTGATCTTAAAAGTAAATACCACCAAATCTATTTAAGGCTTAAAGGTGAATGGAAAATACCTTTAAAACATGCCACAAACTATATGAGTAGACCATCATGCCTTTTGGGATGACCAATGCCCATGGCACCTTTATGAGATTGATGAATCATGTGTTGTGAGAACTACCGGGCAAATGCATGGTAGTGTATTTTGTTGACATTTTAGTTCATATTTGCAGCTTATTTGACCATGTTAATCATCCTATAGTAGTATTTAACTTGTTGAGGGTTGAGTAGTTATATGGTAATATAAAGAAGTGCATCTTTTGTCAACTCGAGGTGATATTGTAACTCTTTAAAATTTCAATTAACAAAATTTTATTGAATAGACCTCGAACAAGGAGATATGTTTAAGATATAATTCCAAGTAAACCTAAGATCGGTTTAGGAATTAGAGATAACTTGAGATACTATAAGTTTACCTAAGTCAACTTAGTTAGAATAAAAGTTAACTAAAGTCAACTGACTTTACCCAACTTATTAACCTAAGTCTTCCATTTGACACCCCTAGGAACTTGAGTAGACTTAAACTATTAGAGCTAAGACCTAATATAACTTAGGATAGACTAAGAAGATAAGACATTGTAGGTTTATATGATGCCCTTTTTCTTATGAAACTGATGAATTTAACTTAGTGAAATTTTAGTCAAAAACCATCAACTGCACTAATCATCATTGAACTCCATACCTAAGCATTCAATCTTTATTTCAAGATTTTGTCTAGTAAATTAAACTCGAATTTGATCAAATTTTATCTGTAAGACCAGTATTCAATCCTACGTATTTTTGGAGTATTGGATCTAAAAACTTAAACACAATTAATTAAAGTCTACTTTCATTTGACCAAAGTCAACTTTTGATGGATAATTAGACAATTCAAGAAAACAAGCGTTAGCTTGATTAATTCCTTTCTAAATCCATTCAATCTTATCCTAATCATAACAATTAACATCCTAAAACCTAGATTAGGAAGAATGAATCCAAATTAGTAGCAAAATCTAGTTACAAAACAAACTTAAAATCGAAAGTTCTTAAACTTTGACACAAAGTCTCCTAAGTGGTTAGGTTTGAAACCACCCCCAAATCCTAATCCATTTTAACTTTTTTTTTTTCATAATTCATTATTACATCTTTAATTACCTAATAACGCACAAAATACATGGAAAACCACTCAAAGACATGCTAGTTGCAACTCCTCTTCATGGCACCAACTTCAAGTAGAATTTTTAACACAAATCTTAGACTTTTTCAAATGTTATCATATCTTATCTTTGTTAGATCTCACCTTATCGTATCTAAGAAGCTTCATAATTAATTCAAGAAAATGACATTGATAGGTGATGGGAATTTTTCCAGCAACCTAGATGGTTACAGAACTCGATTTGGATGATGATCCAAATCACTCATATTTTACCTTTATTTCTTTTATCTAATAAATCTTTGAGTAATAATCTTACAGGTACAATAATATTTCTCCACGGGATGCCAAATGACTTTCATTTGTTGATCACAAAGGGACATCATTAGATTCTCATCTAAAGACCTATTGTGATCGACATCGCCTCGATGCATTGGCTCTTTGAGGATTCTTATTATTTTTGTATTTGTAATTGTTTCTTAGGACTATTTATGTTGTAATCTTTCTTTCAGGACACTTCCATTTGCTTGTAATTGTCTTTTAGGACCAGCCACTCTAAAAGTGGCATAGTTGTAATTTTGTGAACTTTTTAACTTTAAAGGGAGCAAGTATAAATACTTGCTTAAGTAGGGTTTTGAGGGTTAGCCAAAATTTTTAGAAATAAAAAACACTTCACGTGTGAGGTTAAGGTTTTTCCTAAAATCCAAATTGCTCTTATCAATTTCAATACCAAGAATTGAAATTGTGGCGAGTTACAACAAAGAGAAATTATGAGTAATATCAATTCATTTTTGTTGCGTTTCCTTTTTATCGCTAGTGAGTTATATCTAGGATTGATTAGGAGTGTTCTTAGGCAGATTTTGATTTTAATTGTAATCATTTTATCATGTTATGAGATTGGTTAGTTTTAACATTAGTTCTAACCATAAATTTTGCTTCATTTGAACCGTAGATCATTTTGTTGGGAAAGGGGATCTCGGATTGGTTTTTGTTATTTTTGTTGAATTCATGTGGCATTCAAGTTTGTTTAGTGTTGTTTTGAAGAATTTGATCATTGTGGATTATTAATTTGTAAATTATAGCATTTAGATCTACTTGCACTCCGATAGGAATCACGCCATTTCTAGTAGTTTTGAATCGAAATTGGACTAGTCACTGAAGTTTACTAATTGGTTCATTTGCATGTGCTTAATCTTGATTTTAGGAACATCGTAATTTGGTATCAGAACTATAACATACTTGGAACTAAGATTGATCACGCCATTATTTGAAGGATTGGTTCATAAATATTGAGGAATTGCACAATTGTTGAACTAGTTTGATTAACATTGTTTGATTGTCTTTCAAATTGGTTTTGCATGTGCTTAATCTTGATTTTAAGCACATCATCTTTTGGTATCAGAGCTCAAGTTTAGAGAAGGGAGTAGTGTTGGTTGATTTCTTAATCTTCATGTTCAATTAGGGTTCTTCAATTTGTGATCCGAAATTGTGTGTTGTGAAATGAGGTTGCGTAATTGTCTTGATTGAGAAGTGAATTTACTGCTTGTTGAAGTTAAATTGAAAGACTTGTTGTAGCTCCTTGTGGTTGATAACTTTCGTGAAAGGGAAGAGAAGTATAAGTGTATTAATGATTCAAATTTCAAAATTTTAAAATTACCTCATTTGTGAAGGGAGTGGAAGTGTAATCCATTGCATGTTGATTTCGAAAATACGAGTATAGTTGTACAATTTTCAGAATTGAATTGTGTGGATTATATGGAAGCTATTTGATTTTCAAAACACACATTAAGTGATAGAAGTTATTGTGTTTTCATTTGAATTTGAAAGTGGCTTCTTACCATTTGTGGAAGAGTTGCAATAAGTGAGATCATTTGAATTTGTTGCCGCCTTGTTTTGTAAAGTTGCGGTTTGAAAATTGTGTTGAAGTGGAGGAGTGCAACGTATGGAAGAGTGTGTGTGTGTGTGCTGCACCGTAAGTAGAAGGTGTATGCATGTGGTGTTGTGTTTTGTATATTTAGTGAAGGGTGTGTGTGTGTGGTGTTGTTGTTTATGAGTGTTGAAGTAAAGGGGATTGCAAGTGGTGTAAGTGGTGATGGAGAGTGTTTGCACCGTGAGTAAAGGAAGGAGTGGCGGTGTGAAATTGTACATTTGTGTATGTGGTGAGGTGCTGCACATTGTGGTTATTTGTAGTGCGAAACTGTGGCAAGAAAATGAAGGTTTGAGTAGTAGAATTTGAATTCAAAAACAAACATTAAAGTGTGAAAGTAATTGAACTAATTACTTAAACACTTATAGTTGAATTTAATTCTATCTACTTAGAAGTAGTTGTATGTGTACTTCATTTATTGAACTTTACTTGGAGTACTAAATTATTTCCTTGTGCCTTAAAGCTTTTTTGAGATGTGAGCTATTGTATTATTGTGGTTGTTAAATGTGTGGGTTGGTGTTGTTAATGGAGTGTGCTGTAAATTGTGAGATTACTTCTTCAAATCATAAAATTTCCAACTAAAGTGTGAATGGGGGAATTGGCAATGAGGCTAATAGCCAGTTGGTGGAGGTCAGGGTCATAATAATGCAGGTAGGAAGACTTTGGAAGAACAGCTCCAGGACCTTACTACTATTGTTGCTACTTTGGCAACTAGGATTAACAGGATGACATTACCACAACCACCAGTGGTGAACCCTCAGGCACCACCTCAGGTAGCTCTACAGAACTTCCAGAGATAAAGGGTAGTGGGAGAAGGAAATCTAGGTAGAAGAATAAAGGGAGATCATCACCCCTATAGGGAAGAGAGGGACGACAACTTTGGGGCTAATCCTTACTCGAATAGGATTTCAAGCAACCCTGGGGACTGGAATATGTGAAGCTACAGATGCCTTCTGATAGGAATTAGACTCCTACAGAACCAATTACCAGGGCCGGAGCTAAAGGTCTACATAACTTAGTTTTGAGAATTTTACATGAGAAACCCAATCCTAAGGAAGCTAATTTATTTTCTTCATTCCTACCTTATGATTGTTATGCATTCCAGCAGGTTCACTTATCAGTCCTACAGGGTGCCAAATCACCTATACTTTTGAGTGAGTTGGGATCCTCATCGGGGCTCAATTTGAAAGTACCCTGAAGACCGGCATCTTAAAGAGCAATTTCTTTTATATATTTGTCATTTGCGTGGACTATTTTTTGTTGTAATATCTTTTTGAGACACTTTCATTTTGTTTGTAATTCTCATTTAAGACTAGCCACCCTAAAAGTGGCATAGAGTATAAATACTTGCTTAAGTAGGGTTTTGAGGAGGCCAATTTTTTAGAAAAAAAAAACACTCATATTCACGTGAGAGAATTAGTGTTTCCTTGTTCAAAATTTCCTCTTATCAATTTCAATCCCAAGAGTTGAAATTGTGGCAAGTGCAACACTTGAAATTGTGAGTCATATCAATTTCATTTTGTTGTGATTTCTTTTCTTCTCTAGTGTGTAATATCTAAGGTTGAATTGGGATATTTCTTGGTCAGATTTGCTTCAAAATCATTCAAATTTTTGTGCTTAATTGAGTTACTTTTACACTTGAATTCGATTCATCCATTGTGCATGCTTCTTGAGCCGTGAAATTGTTGGTTATGGAAAGGGGGATCACAGTTATTTTCTTGTGGATTGTTAGTAGTAATCACATGGGTTTTGGAGTATAATTTGTGATTACCATTGATGATTATACTATTGTGTTGATTTATTTCATGTAATTCATCATTCGGTCCATATATTGCAATTAGGGTCATGCTATAATTGCTTCACCTTGAACCGAAAGTGTGCTAGTCCTTAAAGATTGTTATTTGGTTTAATTTGCATGTGCTTAATCCCCTTTTAGGCACATCATAATTTAGTATCAGAGCTTGAGGTTGTGAGAAGGGAATGGCTGCAAATTGAAATCAGAAATTAGGGTGATTTGTGTAGTATTTTGAATCGAACAAGTTGTGGTGTGAATTTGCATCTTGTTGTTGTGATTGTTGAATTTTGTTCTCTTGTTGATTAGTGGTTATACATTTGGAGATTAGAACACTCTTGGAATCCTTGAGTTGGCCGTGATTGATTAAGGAGAAGTGATCTTTTTGATCATTTGAGGAAGTTGAAATTTGAAGCCTAGAAGAGTAGTGTTGCAATTATGAAGTGGAATTGTGTAGTGTGTGTAGTTTCGAAAATTAGAGGAATTACGATTGTCATTTTCATATTTGAAATCAGAATTGAAAGTGTACATTAAGAGGTCAATTTGAAATTTCAAACATACATTAAGTCATAGTTAATTGTGTGTCGTTTGAATTTGAAAAAAAAAAAAAAACCTCTTACCATTTGTGGAGTTGTACATTTATTGAACTTCTTTTGAATCTGAAAGTGGGCTGCCTTATCTTGCTTGGAAGTTGCGGTTTTGGTTGTAATTGTAGAAGTGAAATTGTAGTGTGGCTTGAGAAGTGAATTTGGAGTTATTCTTGTTAATTAGTAGAGGTTGTGTACATTTGATGTTGGTTATTATATGTGTTGTCAAGGATATTGCTAATTGTGGCATAAAGCATCTTCGCACCATGAGCAAAGAGGAGTAGTGTGCCAGTGGATTTGTGTATTTTTGTATTTGTTGAGGTGCTGCACATTGTGGTTATTTATAGTGTGGAATCAAAATAAAAAAAATGGAAGGTTAAGTAATAGAATTTAAAATTCAAATTAGTCATTAAAGTGTGAAAGTAATTGAACTAGTTACTTAAGCACTTAGAGTTGAATTTAAATTCTATCTACTTAAGAGTAGATGTGTACTTGAGCCATGGAAGGTGTGAAGATTATTATTGTGGTGTTGAATTTAAACACAACAATGTCTAGTGAGATGTTTCAATATGCTAATGTGTTGCGTCGAACATTGACTACATTCGCTAATAAGGATGAAGAACAAAGGGAAAACTTGTTTCATACTTCTTGTGGGGTACAAGGAAATTCGTGTGTCCTTATAGTTGATGATGGTAGTTGTACCAATGTAGTAGCCGCATTGTTAATATCGAAGCTAAGACTTACCACCACTCCACATCCTAAACCATATAAATTGCATTGGCTTAGTGATCAAGGGAGTTTGCATGTGACCCAAAGAGCTAGGGTACCATTCAGTATAAGGGATAAATATTGTGATGGGATTGAGTGTGATATCTTGCCTATGTGTGCATCCCATATATTGCTCGGCAGGCCTTGGTTATATGACATGAGGGTCTTACATGATGGCTTCAGGAATACTTATGTGTTCCAGAAGGAAGGCAAACGTGTTATTCTGCATCCAATGTCACCTTTAGAGGTCCAAAAGGTTTAGCAACAGATCAGTAGGCCATCAGAGGTTAAAAGGGCTTTAGTACAGTGTAATCATTTTGAGGAAAAGAAGGTATTATTGATGGATAGGGTGAAATGGAGAGGCTAGTTACAGAAGAGACTCTGGTATACTTACTTCAGTTGAGATGTGCACCAGGGGCGTAGGAACCACAGTCTTTACCTTCAACAGTTTCTCAAGTATTGAATGAGTATACTAACATTTTTCCTAATGATTTGCCAGCAGAGTTACCACCTTTGAGAGGGATAAAGCATGCTATCGATCTTATGCTCGATTCAGTATTATCGAACCGACCTGCATATCGCATGAATCCCGAGGAGGCTAGGGAATCGAAGTGCCAGGTGGATGAGTTGGTTAAGCGGGGGTTTGTCAAAGAGAGTCTCAGCTTATGTGCTGTTCCCGCCCTTCTTGTTCCTAAGAAGGATGGTACTTGGAGAATGTGTATCAATAGCAGAGCCATCAACAAAATCACCATCAAATACAGGTATCCTATTCCTAGACTTGATGATATGTTAAATGAGTTGCATGGTTCGCAAGTTTTCTCCAAAGTAGATCTTAAAAGAAGATATCACCAAATTTAGATGAGAGAGGGGGACAAATGGAAAACCGCTTTCAAAACACGTTATGGACTGTATGAGTGGCTGGTTATGCCCTTTGGTTTGAGTAATGCTCCTAGTACACTTATGAGGTTGATGAATCATGTACTGAAAGAATTTCTAGGAAAATTTGTTGTTGTTTATTTTGATGATATTCTGATCTACAACAAAAACCTAGAACAACATGTGGAGCATCTTCGAGCAATATTCTCGATATTGAAGGCACAACAGCTATTTGCAAATTTCCAAAAGTGTTCTTTTTACCAAACTGAGGTAACATTTTTGGGTATTGTTGTATCTGGTTTAGGTGTTAAGGTAGATGAGGAGAAAGTGAGGGTAATCAGGGAATAGCTAACACCTACCTCAGTTACTGAGGTAAGAAGTTTTCATGGACTTGCATCCTTTTATAGATGCTTTGTCCATAATTTTAGTAGTATTATCAGTCCTTTCATAGAATTGACTAAAAAGCATGTACCTTTTATCTGGAGTGAAAGGGCCTAGAGGAGTTTTGAAGAGGTAAAAGAAAAACTCACTTGTGCTCCATTATTGGCTTTACCTGATTTTGACAAAGTTTTTGAAATGGAATGTGATGCTTCTAGGATAGGAATTGGTGCTGTACTAATGTAGGAAAAGAGACCCATAGCATATTTCAATGAGAAGTTGAGTGTTGCAACTTTAAACTATTCTATATATGATAAGGAATTTTATTCCTTAGTAAGGGCTCTCATGATGTCACAGTATCATCTCCTCCCGAGAGAGTTTATTATTTATACAGATCACGAATCTTCGAAACATTTCAGGGGACAGCAAAATTTGTCTAAATGCCAAGCTAAGTAGGTGGAGTTTTTGGAGGGTTTTGCTTATTGGATAAAGTACAAGAAGGGTAATCAGAATATTGTTATTGATGCTTTATTACGACGATATGTACTTATCACTTCTCTTCAGTCAAAACTGCTGGGTTTTGAACTATTAAAAGAACAGTATATATGTGATAAGGAATTCAAAACTGTTATGGAGAGCTGTTATGGGGGCAAGATGCATGATGGTTATTGTGTGATTGAGGGGTTTCTGTATAAATTAGGAAAACTATGTATTCCTTCTGGATCTGTGAGGGAGTTTTTGGTGAGGGAAGCACATGCAGGTGGATTGTCTGGACACTTTGGTGAGAAGAGAACCCTAGCCATATTGAGGGAGAATTTCTATTAGAAGGGTATGATAAAGGATGTACATAGGGTATTAGAAAGGTATGGTATTTGTAAGAGAGCTAAAGGGAAGAAAGGTGTACAGGGTGAGTACATGCCTTTGCCTATACTAGATAAACCCTGGACTGATATCAGTATGGATTTTGTGTTGGGTTACCTAGAACACAAAGGGGAAAAGATTCTATTATGGTGGTTGTTAATAGGTTCAGTAAAATGTTACATTTTATGCCTTATCACAAAACAGATGATGCGATTTTTATTGCTAACATTTTTGTGCAAGAAATTGTCAAATTACATGGAGTCCCACACAGCATAGTGTCAGATAGAGACACTAAGTTTCTTAGTTTCTTTTGGAAGACATTATGGAAAAGACTAGGTACTAAGCTTATGTATAGTACCTCTTGCCATCTATAGGCAGACGGACAAACAGAAGTTGTCAACCGTACACTTAAGAATCTACTCAGAGTAACAGTTGGCAAAAATCTTACTGATTGGGACTTGTGTCTTCCTAATGTTTAGTTCGCTTACAATAGGTCTACTCATAGTTCAACCAGTAAGTCTCCGTATGAAGTTGTTTATGGCTATAATCCTTCTATTCCATTGGATTTTATAGCAGGACTAACAACAAAGGAAGAAAGTCTTAGTGGAGTTGATCGAGCCAGGCAAATTCTGCACATTCATGATAGAACAACTAAATGCCTTCAGAAGACCCAAGAATAACAGAGAATCCAAGGAAACAGACACAGAAGAACTCATCTTTATAATCCAAGTGACTTAGTCTAGATTAATCTTAGTAGGGACAAGTTTCCACATAAGTCACAGAAGTTGTCTCCCAGATCAGACAGACCATTTAGGGTTTTAAAGTGCATCAACAACAACGCCTACCAGATAGAGTTACCAAGAGAGTATGGAGTATCAACGACCTTTAATGTTGTAGATTTGTCACCATACTTATCAGATGACATGTATGAAGACTTATCAAATTTGAGGGCAAATCTTCCAGAAGCCCGAGGAGATTATAAGAATCAGACTCTTACAGGACTAATCACTAGGGCTCGAGCTAAGGGTCTACATAACTTAGTTTTGAGAATCTTACATGAGAAACCCAATCCTAAGGAAGCTAATTTATTTTCTTCATTCATACCTTATAATTGTTATGCATTCCAACAGGTTGACTTATTAGTCCTATAGGGTGCTAAATCACCTATACTTTTGAGTGAGTCGGGATCCTCATCGAGGCTCAATTCAAAAGTACCCTAAAGACTAGCATCTTAAAGACCAATTTCTTTTATATATTTGTCATTTGCGTAGACTATTTTATGTTGTAATTTCTTTTTGGGACACTTTCATTTTGTTTGTAATTCTCATTTAGGACCGGCTACCCTAAAAGTGGCATAGTTGTAATTTTGTGTACTTTCTAACCCTAAAGGAAGCAAGTATAAATACTTGCTTAAGTAGGGTTTTGAGGAGGCCAATTTTTTAGAAAAAACACTCATATTCACGTGAGAGAATTAGGGTTTCCTAGTTCAAAATTTCCTCTTATCAATTTCAATCCCAATAGTTGAAATTGTGGCGAGTGCAACACTTGAAATTGTGAGGCATATAAATTTCATTTTGTTGTGATTTCTTTTCTTCTCTAGTGTGTAATATCTAGGGTTGAATTGGGATATTTCTTGGTCAAATTTTCTTCATAATCATTCGAATTTTTGTGCTTAATTGAGTTACTTTTACACTTGAATTCAGTTCATCCATTGTGCATGCTTCTTAAGCCGTGAAAGTATTGGTTGTGGAAAGGGGGATCATGGTTATTTTCTTGTGGATTGTTAGTAGTAATCACATGGGTTTTGGAGTATAATTTGTGATTACCATTGAGGATTATACTTTTGTGTTGATTTATTTCATTTAATTCATCATTCGGTCCATATATTGGAATTAGGGTCACGCTATAATTGCTTCACCTTGAACCAAATTGTGCTAGTCCTAAGAGATTGTTATTTGGTTTAATTTATATGTGCTTAATCCCCTTTTAGGCACATCACCTTCTTTTGATGACAGGGGTTCAACTGATGATTATCTAGATTAGGAGGATAAGGTTGAGGGTCTCTTTGAATGCTATGAGATCGATGATAATACCCGAGTTCGACTGGCTGTTGTTGAGTTTATAGGATATGCTGCTTTATGGTCAAAAAATCTGATTATCAGTAGGTGTAGGGATGGGGAGGTTGAGATACAGACATGGAGGGACATGAAGAGGGTTTTGAGAAAAAAGATTTATTCCTGAGCACTATAAACAGGAACTATTCATGCATCTGCAGACATTAAGGTAGGGAGGTAAGACGGTTGATGATTATGTATAGGAATTTGAAACCCTCATGATTAGATGTGGGTCAATTGAGCCTCCAGAACAAACCCTAGCACGCTTCTTCTCAGGGTTGAAATATGAGATAGCGTATGTTTTCGAACTGCAGTGATACAGTACACTTGATCAAGCTATTCAGTTGGCCTTGAAAGTGGAGAGGCAAAGGTGATCCAACTTATTTAGTATTCCGAGTAACAGGCCCGTAGTAGTTGATGGTCAACCATGAGGGACAAAGACGGTAGGTGAGATAGCGAGGGTAGTGGATAGAGCTACCCCTAGCACTAATAGGGAAAATATACCCTCTGGGAAGGGTAAAGAGGTAATAGCACCAGACGTGAGACAGACTATTCTAGGATCTACTAGTGGAAAGATACGCCAAATCAAATGCTTTAAATGCATGGGATTTGGGCATATGGTAGCACAATGTCCAAACAAGAGGGTTATGACCATTATGGAGGGCACTAGAGAGGATATTGAGGATGAGAAGGAATAAGCTGAGCTTACATGTCTATCTGTAACATCGCAAGAGTAATATAATGATCATACTACAGAAACATATGAGGAGGGTACAGGTGAATAGTATTTACCCATTAATGTGTTACGCAGGACTCTGACCTTATCTTTTGATGCTAAGGACATACAGAGGGAGAACATATTCCACACTTCTTGTAGGATCAGAGGTAACCTTTGTGTACTCATCATTGATAGTGGTAGTTGCACGAATGTTATATCTGTTACACTAGTAGACAAATTACAATTATCTACTAGTCTACATCCTAGCCTTTATAACTTGCATTGGTTGGATAATCGGGGCAATATGCATGTTACGCTAAGGGCAAAGGTGCCTGTGAGTGTTAGACAGAAGTGTCACGATGAGATTCTATGTGACGTGAACTTTATGTATGCATTCCACTTGCTATTGGGTAAGCCCTAGATGTTTGATTGGAAGGTGTTACATGATGGTTTCAGAAACACCTATTTGTTCAGTATGGGAGCGTCTCGAATAGTACTATTGCTAATGACTCCATTTGAGGTGCACAAATTCCAGGAGTAGATCAGAACTACTTCCATTACATCTAGTAACCGAGAGAAGGGGCAACAGAGATATCCGGGTTCAGTTCCAGAAATGACCCTTTAGATTTGAGGGCAAATCTTTTAGAGGCCCGAGGAGATGATGGGAATTTTTCCGGTAACCTAGATGGTTACAAAACTCGATTTGGATGATGATCCAAATCACTCATATTTTACCTTTATTTCTTTTATCTAATAAATATTTGAGTAATAATCTTACAGGTACAATAATATTTCTCCACGGGATGCCAAATGACTTTCATTTGTTGATCGCAAAGGGACATCATCATATTCTTATCCAATGACCCGCTGTGATCGACATCGCCTCGATGCATTGGCTCTTCGAGGATTTTTATTATTTTTGTATTTGTAATTGTTTCTTAGGACTATTTATGTTGTAATCTTTCTTTTAGGACACTTCAATTTGCTTGTAATTGTCTTTTAGGACCGGCCACCCTAAAAGTGGCATAGTTGTAATTTTGTGAACTTTTTAACCCTAAAGAGAGCAAGTATAAATACTAGCTTAAGTAGGGTTTTGAGGGTTAGCCAAAATTTTCAGAAATAGAAAACACTTCACGTGTGAGGTTAGGGTTTTTCTTAAAATCCAAATCGCTCTTATTAATTTCAATACCAAGAATTGAAATTGTGGCGAGTTACAACAAAGAGAAATTGTAAGTAATATCAATTCCTTTTTGCTGTGTTTCCTTTTCATCGCTAATAAGTTATATCTAGGGTTGATTAGGAGTGTTCTTAGGTAGATTTTGATTTCAATTGTAATCATTTTATCATGTTATAAGATTGATTGGTTTTGACATTAGTTTTAACCATCAATTTTGCTTCATTTGAACCATGGATCATTTTGTTGGGAAAGGGGATCTCGGATTGGTTCTTATTGTTTTTGTTCAATTCACGTGGTTTAGTGTTGTTTTGAAGAAATTGATCATTGTGGATTATTAATTTGTAAATTATAGCATTCGGATCTACTTGCACTCCAATAAGAATCACGCCATTTCTAGTAGTTTTGAACCGAAATTAGACTAGTCATTAAAGTTTACAAATTGGTTCATTTGCATGTGCTTAATCTTGATTTTAGGCACATCATAATTTGGTATCAGAGCTATAACATACTTGGAATTAAGATTGATCACGCCATTATTTAAAGGATTGGTTCACAAATATTGAGGAATTGCACAATTGTTGAACTAGTTTGATTGTCTTTCAAATTGGTTTTGCATGTGCTTAATCTTGATTTTAAGCACATCAAAAGGGATAAAGGGTAGCCGGTCTAAAGATGTGACAATAGGCATGTGCTTTTTTCATTTTTGTAATGATTTCTCTTACCTTATCTTATCCTCATCATATCCTACCCTATTGTACCCTAATTATACCTTGTCTACTTAGGAAAAAGACATGAAATTAGTTAGAAAAGAACCGGCCAAAACTGATTGCAAACTCCCTTCTCTTCATGTGGACTTCCTTACACTTCTACCACTCGTGTCTTCATTCATTTTACCCTATCTTAACTAATCCTAATTTATCCTAAATTAAACTAAAATTACCATGTTTAAGCTAAGAAAATAACTTAAAATTAACCAGAAATCAACCTAGTCCCAACTAGTTGTAGCCACTCCTTTGAATATGGACAATTAACATGTGTTCTTATCCACTATGCTATCATTTACCTTATCTTATCTTAAGATATAATTACCTTAAATTATCCTCTAATATCCCTGGCCATTAATGACTCTACAATCTACCAAATATTGCCCCCTTAAGCTTGGAAAAACAAACCCTTAATAAATAACAAACTAGCAAAGTTTAACTATTATAAAAAGGAGAGAAAAAAACTTAAATTACCTAAGTAAACCAACCCACCCCCCACCCCCCCCCCCCCCCCCCCCCCATGCCACTTTAAACCCTTTCATCTAATTTTTCCTCACCCAACTTTCCATCAAACTCACCTAATATTCCACTAGAATAATAGAAAGTTATACCCTCAATTAACCTCACATATAACTCCAAAACCAACAAAGGTTTCAAGACCACCCATTTAATGTACTAAGACAAGAAACTTCCAAGAAGTTTGAATAATTTCTAACTCTCATAAGGAAGTTACTAAAATTACTTATTTTCTATATTTCAAGACCTTTATTTTAGGTTTTAAAGGAGTTTCCTTCTAATCAAGATAATCTTGATTAACCCTAATCATATCTGTTGTACACTCTTTGTATAAGTGTACTAATAGACCCTATTTGTAAAAGCTGTAGGTTCCACCAATAACTCCACTTCAAGAAACTCTACCTTCATAAGACTACTATGTTTTTCTTTCATTTAGAATTTTTTAGGTGATTAGATATGTTTTTAAATCCTTAATAAATATAAAAGTTCAAAGAAAAAATGTTAAGGCTATTTTCTCAAACCTTGAGGACTTATGACTATTTATGACCATTTTGACGTATTGAACTTCATTAGACATATATTTTCCTTATTATGACATGAATTGAGAATAGGACTTTCCTAAACAAGAACTTAAGTGTGGACCTTGATAACAGACTCATCCGTAAATGAAGGTTCTAATACTAAAACACTCTAAAAGACTTTAATAAGATATGGGGTTAGTAATAGGATGTTAGAATAGTTTATCTTAAAAATAGTTATCCTTATATGTATTACTCTATGTTTAAATAAGTTTTTTAAAAGATCTCTAGCTTTTACCCAAAGATTATTGCGATCCTTGAAAACAATGGCAAGGTAAGTACTAACAATGATTGC
Source organism: Laguncularia racemosa (assembly GCA_037954665.1). Lineage (NCBI taxonomy): Eukaryota > Viridiplantae > Streptophyta > Magnoliopsida > Myrtales > Combretaceae > Laguncularia > Laguncularia racemosa. The sequence continues at coordinate 1,350,607 of JBBMOL010000141.1, read as the reverse complement.
CACTGCTTATAACTTTAGTAGCACTTAAAGTTGAATTGATGTGCCTTTCAATGAGATTGCAAGAACACCAAATCTACTTCCAATTCCACAACAAAATGGCATGAAATCCACAATCAAATGAACCTTAATTGCATGAATTCAAATGACTACAAGGACAAATTCTAATGAAGATCACTTGCAATTGTAATATATGTTAAGGATCACACAAAGATAAACCAAATTCCAATCAAATTGGAATTGAATTCAAATATGAAAATTTAGATCCCTAAACACGTGTACAAGAATAAAAGAACACAACTAATTACAAATAGATATGACGCACTAAAAGTAATTGGAAGCAACTTAAGAAGAAATTGATGTTACTCACAATACTTCTCAAGTCAACTCGCCACAATTCCAAGGATGAAATTAATAAGAGTTTGAGACGTGAAAGAGGCAAGCTTTCCATGGCCAAAAATTTCAAAAATGAGATGTTCTAAAAAGTCCCTTACAAACCCTACATAGCAAGTATTTATACTTGCTCTAGTCAGGGATAAATGTCCATAAAAAAAATAGGCCTATAACACTAAATGGCCGGTCCTAATTCAACAAAATACAAACAAATAAAAAATGTCCCAAAAATGATTACAAAGTGATTGATTCAAAAATAAAATAACAAGTACAAAGATGGTCTTCAAAGAGCTGGTTCTTCAAGTCAATTGAGTTCATCGCGGGCCATTGGATGTAAGTCTGATGATGTTCCCAATTTGATCAATAGTGTAGGTTATTTGACATCCTGTAAAGATTGATCACTATACCTGCTATAATGCAATTCAAACATTATTAGAAAAGGAAATTGATACATGTGAGCAATTTGGATCATACATCTAAACCAGGTTCCCTAACTATTGGGATCGCAGGGTAGATTCCCATCATCTCCTCGAGCCTTTGAAAGATTTGCCCTCAAATGGTCATTTCTTGGATGAACCTTGGTGCCTTTGCAGACCTGTTTACCCCCACTATTAGAAGAAGCAGAAATAGTCCTCATTTGCTCTTGGAAAGTGTGGACCTCTGATGGAGACATAGGTTTCAGTACTATTCGAGGCCCTCTCTTTCGAAACATGTAAGTGTTGCTGAATCCGTCATGTAACACCTTCCTATCAAACATCTAGGGTCTACCCAACAGCAAATGAAAGGCACACATGGGAATCACATCACAAAGGATCTCATCATGATATTTCTTTCCTACACTAATTGATACCTTTGCCCTTTGTGTAACATGCATACTATCTCGATTGTCCAACCAATGCAAATTGTAAGGGCTAAGATGTGGACTAGTGCTTAGCTGTAATCTATCTACTAATGCAGTAGAGATGACATTAGTGCAACTACCACTATCAATGATTAGTACACAAAGGTTACCTCTGATCCTGCAAGAAGTGTAGAATATGTTCTCCCTCTGTTTGTCCCTAGCATCTGGAGATATAGTCAGAACCATGTGCAACACATTAATAGGTAAATACTGTTCACCTATTCCTTCCTCATGTGTCTCAGTGTTCTGATCGTCATAGTACTCCTGCAGTGCTATAGACAGGTCTATAGGCTCGACAGATTCTTTTTCATCCTCTTCTTCTTCTTCTCCAATACCCTCCATAACTATCATGACTCTCTTATTAGGATACGGTGTAGCCATATATCCAAATCTCATGCATTTAAAGCATTTAACTTAGCACATTTTCCCACTAGTTGTTCCTAGTACAATATGCCTAACATCAAGTCCAATTACCTCTTTACCATTCCCAAAAGTCATTTTCTCTCTATCTGTGCTAGGAGTAGCTCTATCCATTACCCTGACAGGTTCACCTACTCCCTTTGGCCTACCCGACTAACCATCAGCTCCCATGGGCCTAATAGTAGCATTGAGCTTGCTACTAGTAACTCGGAATGGATTGGATCGTCTCTACCTTTCCACTTTCTAGGCTAATTGTATAGCCTCATCAAGTGTACTGTATCTTTGGAGCTTAACTACACATGCGATCTCATATTTTAACCCCGATACAAAACGTGCTAAGGTTTGCTCTAGAGGCTCTACTGACTTACATCTAATCATCAAGGTTTCAAATTCCTACACATAATCATCTACTATTTTGCCTCCCTGTCTCAAAGTCTGAAAACGCATAAACAATTCCTGCTTATAATGCTCAGGAATGAACCTCTTCTTCAAAACCCTTTTCATGTCTCTCCAAGTATAAATTTTAGCCTCTCCATCCCTCCACCTACTGATCACCAAATTTTTCCACCACAAGACGGAATACCCTATGAATTCAACAACAGCAAGTTGAACTCGAGTGTTATCATCTATCTCATAACATTCGAAAAGGCCCTCAACCTTATCCTCCTAGTCCAGATAGTCATCTGCTAAACCCTTGCCATCAAATGAAGGCATCTGCAGCTTCACATACTCTAAGCCCCTAGGTAGCCTGAAATCTTTGTTTGGGTAAGGATTGACCCCAAAGTTATCATCCTTCTCCTCCCTATAGGGATGATGATCTCCTTCCATTCTTCTTCCTATGTTTCCTCCTCCTACTACTCCCTCTCTCTAGATGTTTTGTGGAGCTACTCTTGCCACCGATGCTTGTGGCACCTAAAGATTTGCCATCGGTGCTTGTAGCATTGTCATCCTTCAATCCTTGTTGCTAGTGTAGCAACAATGGTAGTAAGGTCTTGAAGTTGTTCTTCCAAGGTTCTTCTACCTGCAATATGATGACCCTGTCCTCCACTAACCCAGCTATTGGCCTCATTACCAATCCCCCCATTTACATTGTCATTCAACATGCTTGTGGATATGATTTGTTGAAGTATAATATCACAATTTGTAGCACACTCTGTTCACAACACCATGTCACAATAACACATTTTGACAACAACACACGCACACACTTGTACACCCACGGTGCAATAAGTCACCCAAAACAATAAATACTTCTTGACACTTCAAGTATAGTCAAATAAATGAAGCACAAATAAACACTTCCAAGTAGTTAAGATATTAAATTCAACTAAGCAAGTGTTTAAGTAATGAGTCTCAATTACTTTCATACTTAAATGCTTGTTTTTGAATTTCAAACTTTACTACTCAATTTCCTCTTTTTTTTTTCAGTCACGGCTGCACACTCTGATACGAACCACGCCAACCCGTGACGAAACCCAATACCAATACGTTTGGAAATTCGTTACCTAAGACGCCCAAACACCTAAAGTGGAAACCGTGACCCGTTGTCTATAAGCGAGACAAGAACCTTGGTATAATGTGAAGACGCCACAATCAGGATGAAAGACCGTTTGATAAGTCAGGATGAACGCCACGGAAATCAATCCGATAAGTTCAAATTAGTTCTTGAAGAACCAAGAGAGGAGCCTCTCAAAGATGTTTAATGTTCTAAGATGTATGTTCCATCCTCTATATTCTAACCCTAGGAGCTTATATTAGGGTTTACAATGCGTAACATTAAAGCCCAAAACGACATAACTTAGATAAGTTGCGTAAAAACACAAAAACAGAACAAAAAAGCCGGCGGTGTAAACATGAAGGCCGGCGGCGTTAGAATGAAAGCCGGCGGCCTTGAGCCGGCCTTGAAGAGATACATAGCCGTGTACTTCTAGACGTGTATCTTTCTGTGGATTTGCTTGACTCCATACACGGCCGAGCCTTTTAGCCGTGTGTCTGGCCATGTATGATTCTGTGCAATCTTGAGATTCCTACACGGCCGTGCCTTGAAAATACATGCCCTCTTCATCCCGTATCTGGTGTGACTTGTACAAGAGCAAGGGTCTTCCCATGATTGTTCCAATCCGTTCCAACTTCATGATTGCTCCAATCCTTTCCAGCTTCATGGACATCCTTTATCAACCCGTTAAGTGCTTCCTTGAGTCGTTTCGCTCGACTTCTTGTGATCAGTCCAGGCGGCACTTTAAGAGGATCCACATTCCTTCTTCCGGATCGACTCTCATCATGGATCTCATCATTCCCCTCCTCTTGAAAAGGATTTGTCCTCAAATCATCACCTACATCAAAAGGACTCAGATCAGTAACATTAAATGTGTTACTTACTTGATACTCACCAGGCAAATCTATCTTGTATGCATTATCGTTGATGCGCTCAAGAACTTGAAATAGTCCATCGCCTCTAGGAAGTAGTTTAGATCGACGTTGCACGGGAAACCGCTCTTTGCGCATGTGAACCCAAACCCAATCTCCAGGTTCAAAAACAGCTTGTCGACAACCTTTGTTGGCTTGTTTCACATACTGCTCTGTTTGTCGCTCAATGTTCAGCCTTGCCTTCTCATGGATCTGTTTAACAAATTCGGCTTTCTTCTTGCCATCTAGATTAACATACTCAAAAATAGGCAAAGGTGATAAATCCAAAGGAGTTAGTGGATTAAAACCATACACAATTTCAAAAGGAGTAAATTTAGTAACAGAATGCATTGTACGGTTATAGGCAAATTCAACATGCGGCAAACAATCCTCCCAACTTTTAATATTCTTTTTTATTACAGCCCTCAACAAGGTAGATAAAGTTCGATTTACTACCTCAATTTGACCATCAGTCTGTGGATGACAAGTAGTGGAAAACAATAACTTAGTTCCTAACTTAGCCCACAAGGTCTTCCAAAAGTAGCTCAAGAACATAGTGCCCCTATCTGATACAATTGTTCTAGGCATACCATGCAATCGCACAACTTCGCTAAAGAATAAATTAGTAATATTACAAGCATCATCCGTTTTGTAACAAGGAATGAAATGTGCCATTTTAGAGAATCTATCAACAACTACAAAAATAGAATCTCGACAATGTCTAGACCTGGGTAAACCTAATACAAAATCCATAGAAATATCTACCTAAGGCTCATGAGGAATGGGAAGTGGGGTGTAAAGCCCTTAAGGTTGGACCCTAGATTTCGCTTGCTTACACGTGACACATCGCTTACAAATCCATTCAACATCTCGTTTCATGTGAGGCCAATAGAAGTGTTCCTGCAATGCCCCTAAGGTTTTAACTACTCCAAAGTGTCCCATTAAACCTCCTCCATGAGACTCCCTCACGAGTAATTCTCTTAAAGAACAAATTGGAACGCACAGTTTACTCTCCCTAAACGAGAATCCTTCATGTTTATAAAATTTACCATGCCTACTCTTCTCACAATGCACATACTCCTCACAAAAATCTCGATCAGCAGCATATAATTCCTTAATGTGCTCAAAACCAAGCAGTTCAGAACTAAGAGTAGAAATAAGAGTATACCTTCTAGAAAGTGCATCAGCCACGACATTCTCTTTACCTTGCTTGTAGTGGATGACATATGGAAATGTTTCGATGAACTCCACCCAACGAGCATGCCTCTTGTTCAGCTTATGTTGCTCCTTCAAGTACTTCAAAGATTCATGATCAGTGTGGATCACGAACTCTTTTGGCCACAGGTAGTGTTGCCACGTCTCCAGGGCTCGAACTAATGCATATAACACCTTGTCATAAGTAGGGGAGTTCAAGGTTGCCCCACTTAGCTTCTCGCTAAAGAATGCAATCGGTCTTCGCTCCTGCATAAGCATTGCTCCAATACCTAATCCTGAGGCATCACACTCAATTTCAAACGTTTTAGCAAAGTTAGGTAAAGCAAGTAATGGCGCCTGAGTCAGCTTATTTTTAAGCGTTTGAAAGGCCTTCTCTTGTTGCTCTCCCCAATTGAACCCCACGTTCTTCTTAATTACCTCAGTAAGTGGTGCTGCAATGGTACTGAAATCCTTCACAAATCTCCTGTAAAAGCTCGCTAGTCCATGGAAGCTCCGCACATTACTTACATTGGTTGGACTAGGCCATTCTTGGATCGCACGAACCTTTTCTTCATCAACCTGTATTCCCTGTGCACTAACAACAAAACCAAGAAACACAAGTTTATCTGTGCAAAAAGTGCACTTCTTGAGGTTAGCATATAATTGTTCCTTTCGAAGCACTTCTAAAACATCCCTCAAGTGAGATATATGATCTTCCAAACTCTTGCTGTAAATGAGGATATCATCAAAATAAACAACCACAAATTTTCCAATAAAAGTCCTCAAAACACGGTTCATAAGTCTCATAAAAGTACTAGGTGCATTAGTTAAACCGAAAGGCATTACTAACCACTCATACAATCCATGTTTTGTTTTGAATGCGGTTTTCCATTCATCACCTTCTTTCATTCTAATTTGGTGATATCCACTTTTCAGATCAATTTTCGAAAAGACACTAGACCCATGTAACTCATCTAACATGTCATCTAAGCGAGGAATGGGATGACGATACTTTACCATAATGTTGTTGATGGCGCGACAGTCAACACACATTCTCCATGTCCCATCCTTCTTAGGCACCAAAATCACAGGCACTGCACATGGACTCATACTCTCTCTCGCGTACCCCTTCTCCATTAGTTCATCGACCTGCCTTTGGAGTTCCTTTGTCTCCTCCAGATTGCTCCTATAAGCTGGTTTGTTTGGAATCGATGCTCCGGGTACAAGGTCAATCTGGTGCCCAATACCACAAATAGGTGGTAATCCCTTTGGAATCTCTTCAGGGAAGACATCTTCAAAGTCCTGCACAAGAGACACAACCACACTAGGCAAAGCATTAGATAATTCGTTAGTAGTCAAACATGTTTCTTTAAAAACCAGAAACAACATAGGTTGCCTCATCACTAATGCTCTCCTTACTACACTTGCTCTTGCCATACAACTCTCCTCTTGCAAGGCTGCCCTCTCCTTTTCACTCACCACCAAAGTTGATCCCCCTTCAACTTGGCCTCTCACACTCTTTCCAGCCTTCCTCTCTTTTTCCTTTTGATCTTGACTTTTATATTCCTTTTCTTTCTCATTATCTTTTGCTCTCTCACTCTCCCTCAGCTTTTCACTCACCTTATGTTTTGCAAAAGACTGTTGTAGCTGCAACTGGTCCTCATACACCTGCTTAGGTGTTAACGGTTTAAGATTAAAGCTTTTCCCTTGGTGAACAAGCGTATACTTGTTAGAAAAGCCATCATGAACAACCTTCCTATCAAATTGCCACGACCTCCCCAACAACACATGACATGCTTGCATTGGCACTACATCACATAACACCTCATCCTCATACCTACCAATGCGGAAACCAATTAATGCTTGCTTACTCACCTTAGTCTCTCCACTATCATTCAACCACTGCAATTTATATGGACTAGGGTGTCTAACAGTTTTGAGACCCAGCCTCTCAACAATAAAATTACTCACTACATTGGTGCAACTCCCTCCATCAATGATCAAACTACAAATGTGATCTCCTAGATAGCATCTAGTATGAAATATATTCTCTCTTTGCACCTCCTCATCTTCCTTCACCTGCACATTCAACGCTCGCTTCACTACTGCCACTAGCCTTCCCATTGCAATCTCCTAATATCACTAGCATCCTCTAATGGAGGCATATCATCTTCATCACTATCCCCCTCAATCTCATACTCTCCATCATCACGCAAAATCATCACACGCCTATTTGGACATTGACTAGCAATATGGCATCTACCTTGGCATTTAAAACATCTAATGTCACGATTTTTAGAAGTAGAAGAATCAGGGTTACCTTAGTTACCAGGAGTAGAACCCGCTTGCCTCAGCTCCCCTTTTGGTTTGGTGGGTAAAGGCTTTTCTTCTTTCTTCCGTTGGTTGGTCTTCCAAGTGGATGAACCATTACCCTGTGGAAATCGTGCATTACTACTACCTTTCCTCTTGTGCTGGTTCTCAACCTTTATAGCCATGTGAACCGTATCCTCCAATTTTACATAATGCTGCAATTCAACCACATTTTGGATTTCTCTATTCAACCCAGCAAGAAACCTAGCCATTGTAGCCTCTCTATCCTCCTCTACATTCGCCCTGATCATAGTAACTTCCATCTCCTTGAAATACTCATCCACACTTTGGCTTACCTGCCTAAGAGTTTGCAATTTGTTGTGCAATTCACGATAGTAATACGCAGGCACAAACCGCTTCTTCATCACTCTCTTCATCTCTTCCCACGACTCAATAGGTGGCTCGCCATTCCTTCTTCGATTCAACATTAGTTGATCTCACCACACTATAGCATAATCCGAAAACTCAATGGCAGCAAGTTTTACTTTCTTTCTCCCACTATAGTTGTGACAATCAAACACCATCTCCACCTTTTTCTCCCACTCTAAGTACGCCTCAGGATCATTCTTCCCTTGGAAAGGAGGAATCTTCATCTTTATGCTACTCAATTGATCATCCTCTCTATTCCTATCTCCTCTATCTTCCCAATCCCTAGTTCCTCTATTCCGACCACTATACCCTCTATAACTCCCGACAGAAGGCTTATTAAAGTCATCATCCGACATTTCATCTCCACCCCTCGGTACTCTCCTAGAATGACTCTCCCTCTAACGCCCTTGGAATACATTTGTGGATTGCTCTAACCTTTGCTCTACCGTCTCATGAATTTGTTCCATTCCCTCTTGGAACATCCTCTTCATTTCTCCCCTCAACGCCTCAATTACTAACCTAGCATCAAACCTTCCCCTCTCACCTTCAGGAGAATGTTGTCTTGACATAGTTCCTGCAGAAAAGATTAGTACTAACACAATTACATATATGATTAAACCTCACGATACACTCCCTTACGTGTTTCGCTCAAATGGTGATATCACACAGTTACTCGTGTATGCTCACAAACAATGATGATATCAACTCGCTAATTCCTCTTCTCAATTCTCTTGGAACTAACCCGAACTACACCAATTCCCTTCCGTAGAATTCAAAACAACTCTAGGGTTAGTAAATTTTCCTCTATTTTTCTATCCGAATTTTTTTTTTTTTTGTAACAATCGACTAGTAGATACTACACTATCAAAAGACAATTAATATGACGAAATTGAATGCTAACAATGGATAGGAACGATTGGAGTTAGGGTTTTGATATTACCTTCCTCAACCAAACTTGATGTTTTGACAAACCTAAGCTCTGATACCAAAACTGATACGAACCACGCCAACCTGTAACGAAACCCAATACCAATACGTTTGGACATTCGTTACCTAAGACGCCCAAAGACTTAAAGTGGAAACCGTGACCCATTGTCTATAAGCGAGACAAGAACCTTGGTATAATGTGAAGACGCCACAATCGGGATGAAAGACCGTTTGATAAGTCGGGATGAACGCCATGGAAATCAATCCGATAAGTTCAAATTAGTTCTTGAAGAACCAAGAGAAGAGCCTCTCAAAGATGTTTAATGTTCTAAGATGTATGTTCCATCCTCTATATTCTAACCCTAGGAGCTTATATTAGGGTTTACAATGCGTAACATTAAAGCCCAAAACGACATAACTTAGATAAGTTGCGTAAAAACACAAAAACAGAACAAGAAAGCCGGCGGCGTTGGAATGAAGGCCGAAGGCCTTGAGCCGGCCTTGAAGAGATACACGGCCGTGTACTTCTAGACGTGTATCATTCTGTGGATTTGCTTGACTCCATATAAGGCCGTGCCTTTTAGCCGTGTGTCTGGCCGTGTATGATTCTGTGCAATCTTGAGATTCCTATACGGTCGTGCCTTGAAAATATACGCCCTCTTCATCCCGTGTCCGGTGTGACTTGTACAAGAGCAAGGGTCTTCCCATGGTTGTTCCAATCCGTTCCAACTTCATGATTGCTCCAATCCTTTTTGGCTTCATGGACATCCTTTATCAAACCGTTAAGTGCTTCCTTGAGTCGTTTCACTCGACTTCTTGTGATCGGTCCAAGCGGCACTTCAAGAGGATCCACATTCCTTCTTCCGGCTCGACTCTCATCATGGATCTCATCACACTCACTCTTAGTCTTAATGTGCAGCACCTTACACTACACACAATTCTTCAAATCCACACCGCTACATACATTACACACATACAACAATTCACACCGCCACTCACACTACACACACACACAATGCACTCCTTCAAATAACAACAACAACACTTCAAATGTAGCAATTCCTTACTTTAACACACACAACACTTCACATTGCAACTCCCTTACACTGAAACTCACAATCAAAGGCAGCAAGCAACAATTCAAATAACTCCACTTAATTCAACCTTCTCCATAAAAGGTAAGACGATTCAAATTCAAACAACACTCCTTAATGCTACTCAATGAATTTCTTCAAATGTAAATGATAAGTTTGAATTTCAAATAACTTCCTTTTCCCCCACTCAATGTAATTTGAAATTTTCAAAGATACTTACCAATTTTCGAAAACCTCTACAACAATTCAAAATCACATTCTTCTAAGCTTCAAATTTTCACTTTTCTCAAAAGATCACAATGAGCACTTCTCCTTACTCACTGATGGTAAGCTCAAGAAGATAAGAATATTACAAGTACTCCATGCCTACTTCAACAACAACAAATAGAGTGCAACAAAAAACATAATTAATTAACTCAATTCAATTCTGCAATTCGGATCAAGGTGTTAAACTCAAGAACCCTAATTTCCAAATTCTCAATCACAAAATCCCTCTTCAAGAATCGATGCTCTAATACCAAAAGATGATGTGCCTTTCAATGAGATTGCAAGAACACCAAATCTACTTCCAATTCCACAACAAAATGGCATGAAATCCACAATCAAATGAACCCTAATTGTGTGAATTCAAATGACTACAAGGAAAAATTATAATGAATATCACTTGTAATTGTAATATATGTTAAAGATCACACAAAGATGAATCGAATTCCAATCAAATTGGAATTGAATTCAAATATGAAAATTTAGATCCCTAAACACGTGAACAAGAATAAAACACAACCAATTACAAATAGATATGATGCACTAAAAGTAATTGGAAGCAACTTAAGAAGAAATTGATGTTACTCACAATACTTCTCAAGTCAACTTGCCACAATTCCAAGGATAAAATTAATAAGAGTTTGAGATGTGAAAGAGGCAAGCTTTCCACGGCCAAAATTTTTAGAAATGAGATGTTCCAAAAAGTCCCTTACAAACCCTACTTAGTAAGTATTTATACTTACTCTAGTTAAGGTTAAAATATCCAAAAACAAATATGCCTATACCACTAAATGGCTAGTCCTAATTCAAAAAAATACAAACAAATAAAAAATTCTCCAAAAATGATTACAAAGTGACCAGTTCAAAAATAAAATAACAAGTGCAAAGATTGTCTTTAAAGAGCCGATTCTTCAAGTTAGTTAAGTTCATTGCGGGCAATTAGATGTGAGACCGATGATGTTCCCAATTTGATCAATAATGTAGGTTATTTGGCATCCTATAAAGACTAATCACTGTAACTACTATAATGCAATTCAAACATTATTAGATAAGGAAATGGATACATGTGAGCAATTTGGATCATACATCCAAATCAGGTCCCCTGATTATTGGGATCGTAGGGTAGATTCCCATCATGAATACTAATAAACCCATGTGTGTATTTGATTTGATTAATTTATCTAATTGGACATAAAGGAAGAAAAAAAGTAAAATTTCTTATATTCATGGCTATTCTTTTAGTTGATTGTGTGTTGATACGAACCATGCCAACCCGTGACGAAACCCAATACCAATACGTTCGGAAATTCGTTGCCTAAGACGCCCAAACACCTAAAGTGGAAACCGCGACCCGTTGTCTATAAGCGAGACAAGAACCTCGGTATAGAATGAAGACGCCACAATCGGGATGAAAGACCGATTGATAAGTCGGGATGAACGCCACGGAAATAAAATCCGATAAGTTCTAAGTTAGTTCTTGAAGAACCAAGAGAGGTGCCTCTCAAAAGTGTTTAATGTTCAAAGATGTAAATTCTTAGTTGTTCTAAACCCTAGGAGCTTTTATACTAGGGTTACAATTCGTGAAAAAACAAGTCCAAAATGACGTAGCTTAGATAAGTTGCGTAAAAACACGAAACAGAAAAAGCTGGCCGGCAGGGGATACACGGCCGTGTACACGACCGTGTACATTGGCCGTGTACTTTTCTGTGCACATTCCGGTCACATACACGACCGTGTACTTCTGGTTGTGTATCTTTCTGTGGATTTGCTTGTCTCCATACACGGCCGTGCCTTTTAGCCGTGTGTCTAGCCGTGTATGATTCTGTGCAATCTTGGAATTCCTACACGGCCGTGCCTTGAAAGTACACGCCCTCTTCAACCTGTATTCAGTGTGACTTGTATAAGAGCAAGGGTCTTCCCTTGGTTGTTCCAATCCGTTCCAACTTCATGATTGCTCCAATCCTTTCCGGCTTCATGGACATCCTTTATCAACCCGTTAAGTGCTTCCTTGAGTCGTTTCGCTCGACTTCTTGTGATCGGTCCAGGCGGCACTTCAAGAGGATCCACATTCCTTCTTCCGGCTTGACTCTCATCATGGATCTCATCATTCCCCTCCTCTTGAAAAGGATTTGTCCTCAAATCGTCACCTACATCAAAAGGACTCGGATCAGTAATATTAAATGTGGCACTTACTTGGTACTCACCAGGAAAATCTATCTTGTATGCATTGTCGTTGATGCGCTCAAGAACTTGAAATGGTCCATCGCCTCTAGGAAGTAGTTTAGATCAACGCTACACGGGAAACAGCTCTTTGCGCATGTGAACCCAAACCCAATCTCCAGGTTCAAAAACAGCTTGTCGACGACCCTTGTTGGCTTGTTTCACATACTGCTCTGTTCGTCGCTCAATGTTCAGCCTTGCCTTCTCATGGATTTGTTTAACAAATTCGACATTCTTCGTGCCATCTAAATTAACATACTCAGAAATAGGCAAAGGTGATAAGTCCAAAGGAGTTAGTGGATTAAAACCATACACAATTTCAAAAGGAGAAACTTTAGTAGCAGAATGCACTGTACGGTTATAAGCAAATTCAACATGCGGCAAACAATCCTCCCAACTCTTAATATTCTTTTTAATTACAGCCCTCAACAAAGTAGATAAAGTTCGATTCACTACCTCAGTTTGACCGTCAGTCTGTGGATGACACGTAGTAGAAAACAATAACTTAGTTCCTAACTTAGCCCACAAGGTCTTCCAAAAGTAGCTTAAGAACTTAGCATCCCTATCTGATACAATTGTTCTAGGCATACCATGTAATCGCACAACTTCCCTAAAGAATAAATTAGCAATATTACAAGCATCATCCATTTTGTGACAAGGAATGAAATGTGCCATTTTAGAGAATCTATCAACAACTACAAAAATAGAATCCCGACTATGTCTAGACTTGGGTAACCTTAACACAAAGTCCATAGAAATATCTACCCATGGCTCGTTGATACACTCAGAACATATATATATAATGGGAGCCTAAATTGCAGCAAGTGCACTGGTCGTATCAAGTAATAAAGTGGTGAAAAGTAAGGTTGTCGATCCCTCGAGGAACCAATAGAGTACTAGATCTTTGGCAATTCTTATCAATATCTAGGTGATTAAAAAGGGGTTTTGAAATGTCTAATCTAAAAATTTAACTTAAAGCAACAAGAAAAATTTTATGACGAATCTATCAATTATGAACAAGGGAAATTAGAATTCACCCTAGATTTGTTAATCAAATTGCTACCAAGTTATGTCAACTAGTGGTTATAAGGTTATTCAAGTGAGTTTAGAAAATCCTTTTTAGGGATGTTGACCTTAAATCAATTAGTCGGCTTCCGCGTCTCCAATTAACCAAGGAATCAAAATTATGTTCATACACCTCCCGATGCTACAAACAACTAATGCCCTAAATCAATTAACCCTAATCCCTTAGTGATTAATTAACAAGAAACATTGCATTGCGCCCTCCATAAACTCTAATTAAACCAATTATCGCAACTCCCGTATTGATAATCAATCTAATTAAGAATTCCTAACAAATCCTAATCAATTCCCGTATCAAAAGGATTTCTAACAATTATAATCAAAGACTTATTATAATTGAAATCAAAGGAATTGCAATCATGAATAATCCTAATAATTCCTAATTACATAACATGGCTACAATTATCCTTTTAACATTCTAGAGTTTCATCCAATTTCCCACAAGGATGATTTAGAACATTATAGTATGAGTTGCATAAAAACAATTGAAATAAAGAGGTGCAATGTAATTCATATTAAACAACTAATAAATGGCATAAAAGAAAATAAAGTAAATGAAACAATGGTTATAATCTTCAAGAGCTTCAATCTTCAAAAATGACTCCTTGAATTCTTCAATTGAAAGCAAACTTCAACAAAATGACATTCTTCCTTCAAACTAAACTTTGGAAAAATCTAAAGTACCTAAGGAAATTCTAATGATTCAAAAGAAAGACAAATGATGCTAAAACAAAGAAGAAGAACAAAAGGATTCTAAACAAAAGAAAGGATGCTTAACCAAAGAAAGGATGCCTCCAAGGTTCACACAAGGGGTCTATTTATAGATCCAAAGAGGAGGGGGATAAGGTTGATCTGATGAGGATTTGAGTCAGCAAATTAATTAAGATATGATTTTGGAGAGATTCTCGCAATGGATATCCGGGGAGTAATGAAGGTTGGCTCAAGGCCGGCGGCCTTGAATGTAGGCCGGATTAAAGGGCGGCGGCTTTGCTTCTTTTTTAGGCCGGTTTAAAGGCCGGCTCAAGGCCGGCGGCCTTGAATGTAAGCCGGCCCAAGGACGGCGGCCTTCAGTGCAATCCTTCGCTCACTTCTTCAATTTTGTGAAAAACTCCTCCAATTAACTTGTAATTTACTTTTGGGTCCTCAAAACCTGTATTTTCACAATAAATACCATTAAGTATCATTTCTTTATATTTTCTTATAATATTAAAATAAATTTAATATAAGTCCAAAAGAAAATATAAGTATAATGTGATCTTATCAACATCCCCATACTTGAACTTTTGCTTGTCCTCAAGCAAAATAATTGATTTAAACAAGAGAAATCCATCATTGAACTTCTGGTGCCCATTGTTCTGACCATACTGAAATTTGTAACTAGTATATCTAGTTGAAATTTAGTAGTTAATCTAAATACAACAGATTTTTAATCCCAGTGTTTAACAATAGAAAACAATACTTAGTCCATAAGGAAAAACATTCATTTAAACTTCATTGGTTATTAGCAAGTATCATCTCCCTCAATTTTACTTCTCTAAACAAGATAACAAGGAGTGAAAGCATATGGTATCCATTTTTTCCTAGAATTTCTCCCCCTTTTTTTTTTTTTATGTTTTATTTGCCTTGATTGGCAGTGGAGTGAGACTTCACTCTTCTGAGGGACCAAAGCTCGCCCATGTCAACCTGACTTTCATTAAGGTACTAAATTTTTGCCTTTCCGCCCTTCTCGTTATTGTGAGTTCATTGAGTCGGCACATCCTGGGCTCATCGCCTAAGTGACCAGGTTTTAAAGGGACCCCTACGAACTCTTCCTCACACTAACATTTAAGATTGGATACTCTTAACTCACTTTCCTGAGTTATTGGAGTAAAGGCTCTTTTTTTTTTTTTTTTTTTTTTTTAAGGGATCACTAAGTAAAATATTTCTTTTACCTCTTTCACTAGGTGTTAAGGTATTCTCAAAGAAATTTCAATAGAGATTTATCCCAACCAATTTTTCCTTGAAGTAAACTTGCTTGTTTTTTCAACTTAAGGACTCAAACTCAAGTTCAAAGGCTAAACATAGGGTAAACCCCGTTCTCTAGAGATTTTACTCTTAAATTTTAACTATGTAAACTTGTCACAACAATTGGCGAGTAGGGCACCAATCTAATTCAATTTCAGGATTTCATTGAAAACACTTAAGGACATAAATAAAGCATGGGATTTGTAAGCTCATGATGTGTGCAATCATTATACTTCTACATTTATAATCCCTTCCCCACACTTAAATTGGACAATGTCCTCATTGTTCCTAATATATCACAAAATTAAGGAAACGAATGTCAATGCAGAAATTGAAATACTGGTACTTCCCTGGTATAAAATTGTTCATCAGGAAGAAAATTCCTCCTAAAATGTCTGTCATCCTTGGAGTGTCTTGAATGCACCGGCAGCTCTTATCCAGCCTTGAATTAGTTTTTTTTTTTTTTTTTTTTAACGAAACTATTATAGATACTTATTAAGCATGGGCTGCCTCCCATGAAGCGCTTGTTTTATAGTCATCAGCCTGACTATCAGGGTTAGCTTACATCAAGGAGTTTAAACAACTCCTTCAACACCATCGTTTTCAAATTAGGATTCCAAGCTTCCTTCCATGGTATGGTGCCCTTCTTTTCAGCTTCCACCAATGTTTTGTAGGTAGATATCAACAAACTTACCTGCTGGATGTCTCCCCTTGACCATCCCAGGATTTCCCTATATTCATCCAACTGGCCTTGAATCTGCTGCTGCAATTCTTTTGTCATAGGCGCTTGATTAATGTGAAGCCATGGATTTCCTAAATTCAGACACTTATAATCAAACAATTGATTAGAAAAGACATTAGGTTCAAGTGTCTGCATAGGCATTAGTGTCGGCACTGGTAGCTTCTCATAGTCGTCTGTCTTCTCAAAAGCAACAACATTTTCAGTCTGGGGTACTTGTTCACGACCTTTGTTTTCTTGCTCATCTTCATCCCCCCAATCATCTATCTCATTCAAGACAGCTTCAAGAGTGGTTTGCCCTACATCTTCCTCCACATCATTGTTAGTAATTTCACCCTCAGCAGATATGTCAGAATACCTTGCTTTCTCATTAGACAAAAACACAGGATCATACATATCAAATGTTACCTGGTCATCTAGTGCTCTAAGGGTGAGCTTACCTTGTCCTACATCAATTAGAGCTTGACCTGTGGCTAGGAATGGTCTTCCTAAGATCATGGGTACCTCTCTATCTTCTTCCATTTCCAAGACTATAAAGTCAACTGGAAAGATGAATTTGTCCACTTTTACTAGGACATTCTCCACTATACCCTTTGGGTACTTGACACTTCTATCCGCAAGTTGTAAGGTGACGTGCGTCTCCTTACATTCTCCAAGTCCTAGTTTTTTGAAAATAGACAGAGGCATTAAATTTATACTTGCACCAGAATCTATAAGTACTTTATCAAAATTAAAATTACCAATAGTGCAAGGAATAGTAAAACTTCCCTGATCTCTTTGTTTTCTTGGCAAATTGGATAAATTCTTTTGTAAGATCATAGAACATTCTCCTATAAGCATCACTGGTTCATTTCCTTCAATCTTCCTCTTCTTTGTGAGTAAATCCTTCATGAACCTAGCATATGATGGCATCTGCTGAAGTGCCTCTGCAAAAGGAATGTTAATTTGCAATTTTTTAAAGACTTCTAAAAATTTAGCAAATTGTGAATCCAATTGTTGTTGCTTCAGCCTTCCTGGGAAAGGAATAGGAGGAACATATGCTTTCACTTTTGGTGAATTTTTCTTTGGCTCCTCTTCCTTTTGTTTCCCTTTATCTTTCCCCAGGTTAACCTCCTCTTCCTCAAGTTTCTTATCAATCAATTCCTTACCACTTCTTAACATAATAGCATTTACACCCATAGGATTTTGCTCAGTATTGCTAGGTAAAGACCCAGATGGTCTATTACTCAACTGTTGAGACATTTGACTAAGCTGATTTTCAAGATTCCTAATGGTGGCTTGTTGATTTTGCAACATTGTGTCAGTCTTTTGCATATAACTTATCATGAGTTCTTCCATTTTAGACTGACCTTGCTGAGAAGAGGTATTATGATTAGGATATTGTTGATGGGGAGTATTATGATTAGGACCTTGCTTTTGAAATCCAGGGGGTTTAAGTGCGTTGTTATCATTTCTCCATGAGAAATTTGGATGGTTACGCCACCCTGGATTGTAGGTGTTTGAATAGGGTCCTTGATTTCCTCTTTGGAAATTGTTGACAAAATTTACTTGCTCTCCATGGGATGAGGAGGAAAAGTTTCTTGATGGGCACTCAAGAGTTGAGTGTGGTCCTGAGCATAACTCACAACAAGAAAATTGATTAACATTGAAAGAAGGTGCAGAGGTGAGTTTACTTACCTAGGCGGTAAGAGCAGAAATCTGAGCTGTTAAGGTGTCCATATCATTGACAGATGCCACTCTAGACTTACCTCTTTCATGTTGCCAATTATGTGCACTAGAGGCCATTTCATCTATCAAAGCACTAGCCTCATCATATGTCTTACTCATTAATGCACCACCAGAAGCAGCATCTACTAGAGATCTCAATGTGTCATCTAAACTGAGATAGAATATCTCAATAAGGAGATTATCTGGTAATCCATGATGGGGGCATTTTCTAATTGCCTCCTTAAATCTTTCCCATGCTTCATAAAGTGATTCACCACTAAACTTACTGAAGTTTGTGATGTCATTTCTTAACCTAGCAGTTCTAGCTGGTGGAAAAAATCTCCTTAAAAATTTAGATGAGAGATCTACCCAAGTGGTTACAGAGTCTTGTGGCAATGAATTGTACCAAGCCCTAGCTTTTTCTCTAAGTGAAAATGGAAAAAGTTGTAGCCTAATTACATCATCAGATACATTATTCATTTTCACTGTATTACAATATTGAAGAAATACTGCAATATGCTCATCAGGACTCTCATTTGGATATCCTCCAAATTGATTTGATTGAACCATTTGAACGAGTGCTGGTTTTAACTCGAAATTATTAGCCTGAATTGTTGGTCTTCTAATTGCAGGACCTGAAACAACAGGTACCGTGTATTCTCGAAGTGCTCTACCAACACCCTGAATCTGATTGTTATTATCATCTGCCATGTTCTCTTCTTCCTTTCTTCTCTGCTCTCTTCTAAGTTGTCGCAAGGTGCGTTCTATCTCAAGATTAATTGGTAGAAGTTCAGCACTTCTACTCTTGCGCATAAAAAGAACCTTAAAGAGAATGGAAAACGATCACACAATGATAAGAAAAATTAAATAAAAAAATAATTGTGCCTAAATTACCAACAGAATTACGAAATCTAATATCTATTAGTTCCCCGGCAACGGCGCCAAAAACTTGATACACTCAGAACATATATATATATAATGGGAGCGTAAATTGCAGCAAGTGCACTGGTCGTATCAAGTAATAAAGTGGTGAAAAGTAAGGTTGTCGATCCCTCGAGGAACCAATAGAGTACTAGATCTTTGGAAATTCTTATCAATATCTAGGTGATTAAAAAGGGGTTTTGAAATGTCTAATCTAAAAATTTAACTTAAAGCAACAAGAAAAATTTTATGACGAATCTATCAATTATGAACAAGGGAAATTAGAATTCACCCTAGATTTGTTAATCAAATTGCTACCAAGTTATGTCAACTAGTGGTTATAAGGTTATTCAAGTGAGTTTAGAAAATCCTTTTTAGGGATGTTGACCTTAAATCAATTAGTCGGCTTCCGCGTCTCCAATTAACCAAGGAATCAAAATTATGTTCATACACCTCTGGATGCTACAAACAACTAATGCCCTAAATCAATTAACCCTAATCCCTTAGTGATTAATTAACAAGAAACATTGCATTGCGCCCTCCATAAACTCTAATTAAACCAATTATCGCAACTCCCGTATTGATAATCAATCTAATTAAGAATTCCTAACAAATCCTAATCAATTCCCGTATCAAAAGGATTTCTAACAATTATAATCAAAGACTTATTATAATTGAAATCAAAGGAATTGCAATCATGAATAATCCTAATAATTCCTAATTACATAACATGGCTACAATTATCCTTTTAACATTCTAGAGTTTCATCCAATTTCCCACAAGGATGATTTAGAACATTATAGTATGAGTTGCATAAAAACAATTGAAATAAAGAGGTGCAATGGAATTCATATTAAACAACTAATAAATGGCATAAAAGAAAATAAAGTAAATGAAACAATGGTTATAATCTTCAAGAGCTTCAATCTTCAAAAATGACTCCTTGAATTCTTCAATTGAAAGCAAACTTCAACAAAATGACATTCTTCCTTCAAACTAAACTTTGGAAAAATCTAAAGTACCTAAGGAAATTCTAATGATTCAAAAGAAAGACAAATGATGCTAAAACAAAGAAGAAGAACAAAAGGATTCTAAACAAAAGAAAGGATGCTTAACCAAAGAAAGGATGCCTCCAAGGTTCACACAAGGGGTCTATTTATAGATCCAAAGAGGAGGGGGATAAGGTTGATCTGATGAGGATTTGAGTCAGCAAATTAATTAAGATATGATTTTGGAGAGATTCTCGCAATGGATATCCGGGGAGTAATGAAGGCCGGCTCAAGGCCGGCGGCCTTGAATGTAGGCCGGATTAAAGGGCGGCGGCTTTGCTTCTTTTTTAGGCCGGTTTAAAGGCCGGCTCAAGGCCGGCGGCCTTGAATGTAGGCCGGCCCAAGGATGGCGGCCTTCAGTGCAATCCTTCGCTCACTTCTTCAATTTTGTGAAAAACTCCTCCAATTAACTTGTAATTTACTTTTGGGTCCTCAAAACCTGTATTTTCACAATAAATACCATTAAGTATCATTTCTTTATATTTTCTTATAATATTAAAATAAATTTAATATAAGTCCAAAAGAAAATATAAGTATAATGTGATCTTATCACTCGTGAGGAATGGGAAGTGGGGTGTAAAGCCCTTAAGGTTGGACTCTAGATTTCGCTTGCTTACACGTGACACATCGCTCACACATCCTCTCAACATCTCTTTTCATGTGAGGCCAATAGAAGTATTCCTGCAATACCCCTAAGGTTTTAGCTACTCCAAAGTGTCCCATTAAACCTCCTCCATGAGACTCCCTCACGAGTAATTCTCTTAAAGAACAAAGTGGAATACATAGTTTACTCTCCCTAAACAAAAATCCTTCATGTTTATAAAATTTTTCATGCCCACTCTTCTCACATTGCACATACTCCTCACGAAAATCTCGATCAGCAGCATATAACTCCTTAATGTGCTCAAAACCAAGCAGTCTAGAACTAAGAGTAGAGATAAGAGTATACCTTCTAAATAGTGCATCAGCAACGACATTCTCTTTACCTTGCTTGTAGTGGATAACATATGGAAATGTTTCGATGAACTCCACCCAACGAGTATGCCTTTTATTCAGCTTGTGTTGCCCCTTCAAGTACTTCAAGGATTCATGATTAGTGTGGATCACGAACTCTTTCAGCCAAAGGTAATGTTGCCACGTCTCCAGGACTCGAACCAATACATATAGCTCCTTGTCATAAGTAGGGTAATTCAAGGTTGTCCCACTTAGCTTCTCACTAAAGAATGCAATCGATCTTCTCTCCTACATAAGCACTGCTCCAATACCTAATCCCGAAGCATCACACTCAATTTCAAACGTTTTAGCAAAGTTAGGTAAAGCAAGTAACGGCGCCTGAGTCAGCTTATTTTTCAACGTCTGAAAGGCCTCCTCTTGTTGCTCTCCCCAGCTGAACCCCAGCTGAACCCCACGTTCTTCTTAATTACCTTAGTAAGTGGTGCTACAATGGTGCTGAAATCCTTCACAAATCTCCTGTAAAAACTCGCTAGTCCATGGAAACTCCGCACATTACTTACATTGGTAGGACTAGGCCATTCTTAGATCGCACGAACCTTTTCTTCATCAACCTGTATTCCCTGTGCACTAACAACAAAACCAAGAAACACAAGTTTGTCTATGCAAAAAGTGCACTTCTTGAGGTTAGCATATAATTGTTCCTTTCGAAGCACTTCTAAAACATCCCTCAAGTGAGACATATGATCTTCCAAACTCTTGCTGTAAATTAGAATATCATCAAAATAGACAACCACAAATTTTCCAATAAAAGTCCTCAAAACGTGGTTCATAAGTCTCATAAAAGTACTAGGTGCATTAGTTAAACCGAAAGGCATTACTAACCACTCATACAATCCATATTTTGTCTTAAATGCAGTTTTCCATTCATCACCTTCTTTCATTCTAATTTGGTGATATCCACTTTTCAAATCAATTTTGGAAAAGACACTAGACCCATGTAACTCATCTAACATGTCATCTAAGCGAGGATTGGGATGACGATACTTTACCGTAATGCTGTTGATGGCGCGGCAGTCAACACACATTCTCCATGTCCCATCCTTCTTAGGCACCAAAATCACAGGCACTGCACATGGACTCATACTCTCTCTCGCGTACCCCTTCTCCATTAGTTCATCGACCTGCCTTTGGAGTTCCTTTGTCTCCTCCAGATTGCTCCTATAAGCTGGTTTGTTTGGAATCGATGCTCCAGGTACAAGGTCAATCTGGTGCTCAATACCACAAATAGGTGGTAATCCCTTTGGAATCTCTTCAGGGAAGACATCTTCAAAGTCCTGCACAAGAGACACAACCACACTAGGCAAAGCATTAGATAATTCGTTAGTAGTCAAACATGTTTCTTTAAAAACCAGAAACAACATAGGTTGCCTCATCACTAATGCTCTCCTTACTACACTTGCTCTTGCCATACAACTCTCCTCTTGCAAGGCTGCCCTCTCCTTTTCACTCACCACCAAAGTTGATCCCCCTTCAACTTGGCCTCTCACACTCTTTCCAGCCTTCCTCTCTTTTTCCTTTTGATCTTGACTTTTATATTCCTTTTCTTTCTCATTGTCTTTTGCTGTCTCACTCTCCCTCTGCTTTTCACTCACCTTATGTTTTGCAAATGACTGTTGTAGCTGCAACTGATCCTCATACATTTGTTTGGGTGTTAACGGTTTAAGATTAAAGCTTTTCCCTTGGTGAACAAGCGTATACTTGTTAGAAAAGCCATCATGAACAACGTTCCTATCAAATTGCCATGGCCTCCCCAACAACACATGACATGCTTGCATTGGCACTACATCGCATAACACCTCATCCTCATATCTACCAATGCGAAAACCAATCAAAGCTTGCTTACTCACCTTAGTCTCACCACTATCATTCAACCACTGCAATTTATATGGACTAGGGTGTCTAACAGTTTTGAGCCCCAGCCTTTCAACAATAAAATTGCTCACTACATTGGTGCAACTCCCTCCATCAATGATCAAGCTGCAAATATGATCTCCTAGATAACATCTAGTATGAAATATATTCTCCCTTTGCACCTCCTCTTCTTCCTTCACCTGCACATTCAAAGCTCGCTTCACTACTGCCACTAGCCTTCCCATTGCAGGCTCCTCATCATCACTAGCATCCTCTAATGGAGGCATATCATCTTCTTCACTATCCCCCTCAGTCTCATACTCACCATCATCACACAAAATCATCACACGCCTATTTGGACATTGACTAGCAATATGGCCTCTACCTTTGCATTTAAAGCATCTAATGTCATGATTTCTAGAAGTAGAAGAATCAGGGTTACCTTGGTTACCAGGAGTAGAACCCGCTTGCCTCAGCTCCCCTCTTGGTTTGGTGGGTAAAGGCTTTTCTTCTTTCTTCCATGGGTTGGTCTTCCAAGTGGATGAACCTTTATCCTGTGGAAACCGTGCATTACTACTACCTTTCCTCTTGTGCTGGTTCTCAACCTTTATAGTCATGTGAACCATATCCTCCAATTCTACATAGTGCTGCAATTCAACCACATTTTGGATTTTTCTATTCAACCCAGCAAGAAACCTAGCCATTGTAGCCTCTCTATCCTCCTCTACATTCGCCCTAATCATAGTGACTTCCATCTCCTTGAAATACTCATCTATACTTCGGCTTCTCTGCCTCAGAGTTTGCAACTTGTTGTGCAATTCACGATAGTAATACGCAGGCACAAACCGCTTCTTCATCACTCTTTTCATCTCTTCCCAAGACTCAATAGGTGGCTCACCACTCCTCCTTCTATTCAACATTAATTGATCCCACCACACTATAGCATAATCCGAAAATTCAATGGCAGCAAGTTTTACCTTCTTTCTCCCATTATAGTTATGACAATCAAACACCATCTCTACCTTTTTCTCCCACTCTAAGTACGCCTCGGGATCATTCTTCCCTTGGAAAGGAGGAATCTTCATCTTTATGCTACTTAATTGATCATCCTCTCTATTCCTATCTCCTCTATCTTCCCAATCTCTAGTTCCTCTATTCCGACCACTATATCCTCTATAACTCCCAACAGAAAGCTCATAAAAATCATCATCCGACATTTCATCTCCACCCCTCGGTACTCTCCTAGAACAACTCTCCTTCTTACGCCCTTGGAATACATTTGTGGATTGCTCTAGTCTTTGCTCTACCGTCTCATGAATTTGTTCCATTCCCTCTTGGAACATCCTCTTCATCTCACCCCTCAACGCCTCAATTACTAACCTAGCATCAAACCTTCCCCTCTCACCTTCAGGAGAATGTTGTCTCGACATTGTCCCTGCAGAAAAGATTAGTACTAACACAAATATATATAAAATTAAACCTCACGATACACTCCCTTACGTGTTTTGCTCAAATGATGATATCACACAATCACTCGTGTATTCTCTCAAACAACGATGATATCAACTCGCCAATTTCCTCGTCTCAATTCTCTTGGAACTAACCCGAAGTACACCAATTTCCTTCCGTAGAATTCAAAACAACTCTAGGGTTCGTAAATTTTCCTCTATTTTTCTATCCGATTTTTTTTTTGTCTCTGTTTTGCTTTTGATCACGTTTTTCTTTTCTTTTCTTTTCTCTTCTTTTTTTTTGTTGTGATTTTTACTCTCTTTTTTTTTTTTTAACAATCGCCTAGTCGATTTTACACTATCAAAAGACAATCAATACTACGAAATTGAATAAGATAATTAATATGAACGATTGGAGTTAGGGTTTTTGATATTACCTTCCTCAACCGAACTTGATGTTTTGACAAACCTAAGCTCTGATACCAAACTGATACGAACCACGTCAACCCGTGACGAAACCCAATACCAATACGTTTGGAAATTCGTTGCCTAAGACGCCCAAACACCTAAAGTGGAAACCGTGACCCGTTGTCTATAAGCGAGACAAGAACCTTGGTATAAAATGAAGACGCCACAATCGGGATGAAAGACCGATTGATAAGTCGAGATGAACGCCACGGAAATAAAATCCGATAAGTTCTAAGTTAGTTCTTGAAGAACCAAGAGAGGTGCCTCTCAAAAGTGTTTAATGTTCAAAGATGTAAATTCTTAGTTGTTCTAAACCCTAGGAGCTTTTATACTAGGGTTACAATTCGTGAAAAAACAAGTCCAAAATGACGTAGCTTAGATAAGTTGCGTAAAAACACGAAACAGAAAAAGCTGGCCGGCAGGGGATACACGGCCATGTACACGACCGTATACTTTCGCCGTGTACTTTTCTATGCACATTCCGGTCACATACACGACCGTGTACTTCTGGTCGTGTATCTTTCTGTGGATTTGCTTGTCTCCATACACGGCCGTGCCTTTTAGCCGTGTGTCTAGCCGTGTATGATTCTATGCAATCTTGGAATTCCTACACGGCCGTGCCTTGAAAGTACACACCCTCTTCAACCTGTGTCCGGTGTGACTTGTATAAGAGCAAGGGTCTTCCCATGGTTGTTCCAATCCGTTCAAACTTCATGATTGCTCCAATCCTTTCCGGCTTCATGGACATCCTTTATCAACCCGTTAAGTGCTTCTTTGAGTCGTTTCGCTCGACTTCTTGTGATCAATCCAGGCAACACTTCAAGAGGATCCACATTCCTTCTTTCGGCTTGACTCTCATCATGGATCTCATCATGTGTCTACAAATTGTTTGGTTAGCTTTCAATTCATGCTAAGTACATCAAAATTCTTGACATGAAATATATCATGCATAGCACTTTTTGCATATTCTTGTTATATTCCATCATAGTTACACAGGTAATGGAAGGATGTCTTAAGGGAGTATCCTATTCTAATAATACAAAAATGACTTAAGGATTGTCGTATAATGGTATGAATCCATGTTCATTATTCTATTTTAGGCACACATATCTAGAGGTGTGCAAGTAAGGAAAACATTATTTTCTTTTGATTTGTCTTAGGTCCTTACTTAGAAGATCATTATTCTAGCATAATTTCTTATATATAGAGCGTGGCTCTGAGTTTTTTGTAGCCAAGCATGTGTACTAGTGTAACAAAATTGCTAACCCAAACTCTGATGGAATTTGAAAAAAATAAAAAATAAAAAAGATCCTCAACCCAAGGTCAAAGGAGAGGTAAAATGATTAGAAATATCCTTAAACTTCATGTAGTTTCCGGTAGATTACATGAGATGATTGGCATATGTTTGTTTATGCATTAAATAATGACTTGTTTGTCTTGTGTGAAAGGTGGTTTTGAGCTTGGACCTCACTAAGTTAGATATAGCTTACACCCCTATAGTTTTCCCTTTTTGTAAGTACCATAGGTTTTAACCCCAATAGAAACCAGCTAGTAGTGAGAATCCTCAAAATAGTATTAAACGGGTAAGTGAGAATGAAGACTACTAGAATAAATATTTTTAATTTTGAATAGATTCTTTTTAGATGAATGTAATATTAATTATCTAGGTTTATCTCTCCACTTATTATATGTGTAAAACTCTATGTTTTAGTTTAATTATATATTTAAAAAAAAATTACAACCTCACTATTTATAAAAATTGTTATCTTTATGGTGGTTTCTAAAGTAACGACACCTTATGTGCCATGTTGAAGTTTACGTGTGCCGGAATATGGCTAATCATGGACTTCAATATAGTACATAATAGGCTACTACAATTAAGATACCCCCTAGGGTGTAACAGATATTCTTAAGGTTTGTTGAATTGGTTGAAGGCATCAGAGTTGACAATGAGAAGGTTAAAGCTATGATCAATTGGCCAATTCCATAGAATGTGGCTAAGGTCAAAATTTTTCACGAGCTAACATCATTCTACAGATGCTTCATCTAAAACTTCAGTACTATTATAGCCCTTCTAACTGAGCTAACTAAGAAGGGAGTAGAGTTTAGGTAGATAGAGCGAGCTTAGAGGAGCTTCAAGGAGATCAAGGAGAAACTTAGTGGTGCTAACCTTACTTGATTTCAACAAAGTATTTAAGTTGGAGTGTGATGCCTTAGAAGTTGGGATCGGTGTAGTATTAATGTAAGAATAACAACTTGTCACATATTTTAATGAGAAACTCAATGGTGGCACTCTTAACTATTCTATGTATGACAAGGAGTTCTATTCCATAGTCCAAGCACTCACTGTATGATAGCATTATCTACTACCATGAGACCTTGAATCCCTTAAATACTTATGAGGTTAGCATAAGCTATCTTAGAGATAAGCCACATGGGTTGAGTTCTTAGATACTTTCTCCTATATGATCAAGCATAAACGTAGAAACATGAATATAGTTATGGATGCCTTATCTAGAAGTCACATACTGATCACCACATTGTAAGCTAGGATACTAGGCTTCGGAGCTATGACGAAGCAATTTAAACAAGACGAGAATTTTAGGCCCATTATGGCCAAGTGTAGAGCTAGCATTAGTGTTGATGGATATTTCAAAGACAACGGGCATCTATACAAGAAGGGATGACTGTGTATACTTACCAGCTTAGTGAGAAAGCTATTAACTAAAGAAGCTCAAGCTAGGGGACTTGTAGGTCATTTTGGGGAAAAGAGGACTTATAAGCTATTGAAGGAGCATTTTTACTGGCTTAGTTTGATGAAAGATGTACATAAGGTGCTAGAAAGGTGTGTTGCTTGCAAGAGGGTGAAAGGAAAGAAAGAGCCTTATAAGGAATATCTACCATTGCTTATTCTCGACCAACCATGGACTGCCTTAAGCGTGGACTTTGTCTTGAGATTTCCTTGAATAGCTCAAAGACACAACTTTGTCATGGTGGTTGTAGATTAGATTAGCATGATGGCCTACTTCATCCCTTGCCATAAGATCAACGATGCTTTATATGTTTCCAACCTATTTGTGTACAAGATCATAAGATTACAAGGAGTGCCCCACAACATTGTCTCAAATAAGGAACCAACATTTCTAAGCTTCTTTTGAAGGATGTTTGGAAGGGATTAGGTATCAAGTTAATGTTCAATACTTCCTGCTACCAACAAAGCAATAGCCAAATTGAGTTTGTCAATGAAGCCCTAGGCTCTAAGCCGCAATTAGCAAGAATTTTACCGATTCAGACTTTTGCTTACCGATTGTCGAGTTTTCCTATAATAGGTTAACACATAGTTCTACCGGTAAGCCTCCATTTGAGGTCATCTATGGAAGAAATCTAATCATACCTACAAGCATGATCTCCACCTTAACCTCAAAGGATGAGAGCTCCAATGCTATTAGCTAAGTTAGAGAGATTGAGAAGTTACATCGAAAAGTGTCTAAACAATTGACTAGATTGTTGACCAGATAACAAGAGCTCGGAAACTAAGGAAGAAGGGCTATGGAGTTCAACTCTAGAGAATTGGTATTGATTTACCTCAATATGGATAGGTTCCCCGAGCCATAAAGTAAGCAAGCTATCAACCTAAGCTGACGGACCCTTTAAGGTTCTTTAGAAAATTAACAACAATGCCTATGAGCTTAACCTACTGGATGGCAATGGTGTTTCATCAACCTTCAACATAAGTGATGGGAATCAAACCATTTTGACAACATGACCCATTACTCGAGAAAGAGCTAAAGGATTGTAGAGCCTTACATTGAGAGCCCTTTTTAACCAAATGGAACCCAAAGACACTCACATAGTGTCGTCATTCATTTTATATGATTGTTTTATATTTAATCAAGTACACTTGTTAGTATTACAGGATGGCAATCAAACTAATTAGCATATGGTTTAAAGAAGGGTTCAAGGTCCAATGTTTTGAACCGAAATGAACCATAGATAGCCGGCTATGTATTATGCTATTTTCTTTATTTTCTTATGTTTTCTTTTTCATATTTAGGGACTACTATAAATACTTGTAAAGGAAACAACAAAAGACACTTTTTATATATTTCGGTTAAGGTAAATGCGTGAAGGAGGGTTTTCTCTCTTTTTTTTCCATACACTCTTATCAATTCTTATGGGATTGTAGTGAGTCTATGCTTGGATTTTTGTGTGTAAAATCAACAATTGCAAGTTGTTTCCTCATTCTACTAGTGAGTAATATCTAGTAAGAATTTGGAATTCATTTGTTCTTTTGTTCTTGGAAAAATTAAGGTTCCACTTGAAGAGGGGATCCTTGCTATTTGGGAATAACTGTTCAATTTCATAATTAGCATTATGTTGATTGCAATTGGATTGGCATATCAATAAGCAACCTAGCTCCCTATTTTCTAGATGAGGGTCTCCTCAAAGGCTCCATATTTGAGGGAAAATCCTCAACACTCCTTGAAGGGATGATAGGAATCCAACCATTAGTCTTATAACTCAAGCTAAAGTTTGTAGGCTTTGAAACTTGATGTGAAGGGTAACCTCTAACTAGCTAGTCAAAGATGAGGGCACCTACCTTTAAGGGTTTCATTTCCATCATCTACCAAACTACTATTTGACACTCATCTCTCCCTAAGCTGAAGAAGCACCATGTTAATCCTAGGAATCCCAGTTAAGTAGACTTCAGAGCTCGAATAGCTTGGACTTACTTGTCTTACCACCTACCAACCCTTATGTGGTTGACCTTGCGACTATCTAACTTGTTTCATGAAAGAGCCACTTACATTAGCTTAGATGATTTCTCAGAATTGTTTGTCTTTTTTGCTAGGGATGTGTCCAATATTATAACGACACATGTTTCTGATACCTGACAACTACATGTACCCTTAAGAATATTCCTTTTGTCTCTTTAATTTTTTACCACTTTTTTTGTATTAGGAATGTGTTTTCTCATATACTTAAAAGAAGTTTTCTCTTTTGGTATGTAACCCTAAAGAATTACTGTAAATAATCCCTTCATATGTAAGTCACATCATCAACATACTAAATACAAAATTAACCTTTTTTTCCGACCTTCTCTTGAGTTTTTAGCTCTCGAGTTTGTCTTTACTCTTACTAATTGCTTTACTAATGATGTGCCTAATTCCACTAAGAAGCACAATCAAAAGACTTAAGAAAAAAAAATCTCAAGTCAAGGCAAAAACCGGATCCACAAAGCTAAATCACGTGAACCCTAATGAAGATATGATGAAATCCAAATGTCCAATGATATAATTATAATACCACAATGATAATATCATCTAACAACACTCTAATCTCATATAATCCACGCAAATAATCCACAAATTCAAAAGAAAACCTCAATTATAAGAATTCCTTTCCAATAGAGAAGAACACGTTTTCAAGTGGATTCTTCAATGATGATCCGAATCCAATTGCTAAGTACTTCAAATAAACACAATATTTTGTGAACAATAAGATGTATTTCTGACCAAGAACTATCTCAATTCAACCCTAGATATGACACACTAGAGAAGAAAAGAAATCACAACAAAATGAAATTGATATAACTCACAATTTCAAGATGTTGCACTCGCCACAATTTCAACTCTTGGGATTGAAATTGATAAGAGTTTAGATGAAAATTAAGAACCCTAATTCTCACGTGAAAGGTAGTGTTTAATCTTCAAAAATAAGCTCCTCAAACCCTCTCTTAAGCAAGTATTTATACTTGCTACTCCTAGGGTTAAAAAGTGCTCAAAATTACAAGTTTGCCACTTTTAAGGTGGCTAACCCTAAATGAAAATTACAAAGAAATAAAAGTGTCCCAAAACCAAAATACAGCCAAAATAGTTCAATAAACAATTACAAGATACAAAATAACATAAGTCTTCATGATCCAATGCCTCGGAATAGAGAACAATCGCAGCGGGTCTTTGATTATTATCCTGAAAAATGTTCTGTGTCCAACTGAAGTTGTAGGACATTTTGGCATCCCATGAAGAATTATAATTGTACTTGTAAGATTATTCTCAAATTTCATTAGAAATAAAGATATAAGGTAAAATATGAACAATTTGGATCTTCATCCAAATTGGGTTCTGAAAAAGGTTGAAGGTGCCGAAAATTTTCCCATCAACTAAGGACTGTGGTGAGTATCCCTAAATGTTGTTGCTTGTGCATCATGTCGAGTAACAATCTTATGTCATGTTTTGCTTGTAGGTGCACTATATCTTGCAAGTAGCTTAAAAATTTAACTAAACTTTTGTTTGTATTCTCCGTTTTTGTAATTCTCCTATGATACCCTAGTGATACTTAGCTCTTAAGCATATCAAAATGTGTCAAGAATCGCTCGGCTGGTTGATCCCAAAGTATTAATGGAATGCATCAACATTTGATTCAACCAACTTTTTACCTTATCTTTCAGTGTAAATGGAAAGAATAAAGATAGATGAAATCATCAAAGAATCCATGAGATTGAATTAAGGAACTTAGACAAAAGAATTCCTATATATTCCCATTAAGGTTCTCATGTACACTCCTCTAAATTGCTTAGCTAGCACTAATTGAATTAAATAGAGTTTTAATTCAAAATCATTTAGATGACTTTCTAGTAAACCATAACTAATCTTATCCTTTCACAATGGAATGGAAAATTTAACTAAGTACATAGTGGAAATAAAAATAAATTATGAGAAAGTAAAAGTATAGGGATGAGAAGATCAAGCAATCATTCTATTTATAATGGTCTGCCTGTGTGTTAGCCTACTCTTGCAGCCTCCACTTGCTAGCATTTCGGTCATTGTCACTAGCCATTCAACTATACTAAATATTCAAAAACTTTTAGAGTTACAATAGCTCTGCCACTCACAACACAATCACTTCACTACTTTATCTTACATAGTTTCCCCTAAAGATAACCTCACTAAGCTACAATGAGTAAGAATTTAACCTCTCACTATAACTATAACTCCTACAACGAAGTTTCTGCTATGGGGAAAACAAATATTGACAAGATCAGTGCTTTAAGAGAATACAATAGAAAATAAACTAGATTGCTTCGAATGCTTTGTAACTTGTTCTTTCTCTTGTGTTCTCTTCTATCTTATTCCTGTTGGACTTATATTTATAGTTGAATTGCAACAATTGAATTTGAATTTGAATGATTTTGTTTTTTGTGATCATGGATTTATAATAATCTTCATATCCAACTTTAATTCTCCGATTTTTGTCTAAAATAGTTCAATAAAGTGTATTCCTTGTTTTTTTGTACTATTGTGAACAGAAATATTTGACCATGATTAAAATTAGGCATATTAAATGTTGATAACTGCTTTGTTATGCCTTGTAATGGTGCCTTTCATATTTTTATGAAGATTTTTAGCTTTTTTGATCCACACTTGAAGCTTTTGACTACTCTTTCATGAAATAAGAAATCCCTATGATATTAAAAACCAACTTTAGTTGAATGGATCAAATGTATTACCCAAATGTATTCAACTAGCGGAAATAGGTCTTAAAATTTATTTTTCCATCTTGTATATATTCCAAACACTTTAAATTTCAATCTTGTCATGTATTCAAAAGTGATATGTTAAGTTGATTTATCTTTTAAAAACTAGATTCCCATGTTTGTTTTATACTAGTCAAACTTTGTTTTTGGAAATGACTTTTTACTTAAGTTTCAATAATATGATTCCATCATATACTCGGTTTTAATAGCTCTTCATTATTCTTTTAATGACACACTTTTGATCCTTCCACAAGTTTAGATTCATCCTTTGATTTGCTAAATTCAGAAGGTCCTTCATTGTCTCTAAACCAACTTTTTCATATGCTTAACCTTTAGAATCAAGCTTTCGATATTACTTTATTCATGCTAACAAATAATGTAAACTTAAACAAAGATATTAGATAATTACATAAAATACCTTTCCCTTTATTTCTTTGTTATCATCAAAACTATTATTTAAAGGTTCTAACATTTTCTCTCTTTTTGATGATAACAAAACCTTTCTCATGAAAAGAACACTGATAAAGAAATACATACACAATTCCTTCACAAACTATTACAATTAGAACATTATTACTCTTTTCTATTTCTATTTTTTTTCCTTTTATGTTTTATTATTTCATTATTTTTCCTTTTTACTTTCTTTATATTCCTTATATTTTTTATGTTCTCTCCCCCTTATTTATTTTATTATTACCTTTAACCCTTTTTGTTTATGTTTCACCCCCCACCCCCCCCAAATCCTTAACTGCTGCTTAAGCCTTAGAAAAGGGGAATGCTCTCAAAGGCAGTAGCAAGCCGGATTCAAGACAGTAGCTGGTGGAGCCATCAAGTGAGTCCAATCTTATAAGGTTGAGCCGCCAAATAAGCCATCGAGCCTGTAAACTAAAGCCTTGCCATTAAGTGAACACGCGGAATCGAATGCCCTGTTGGAGGAAGGAATGGACATAGGTTAATCCATAGTAGAAGGTAGAAGATATCCACGAGCATAGGTTGTTCGGATGCGTCATAGGCACATTTATGTCTTTATTGATATCCCCGAATCGGATCTCATCTCTATTATTTAAAAGGAAAACCTCTCCTTCTCCTATTTAATACACTAGACTTTCATATTAATAAAACGAAAAATCCTTTATTGAAAAATAAGAGGAGTATAGTATATAAAATAGAAAACAGGTTTACAAGTGGGTGAATCCAGTCTACTCTGCTCTGCATTGGATTGTAACTCCCTTTTACAAAGCAAGATCTAAGAAAGCTGCCTTACGGCAAAACTATCTTTTATGTTTATGTTATGCCATTGACTGTGCCGAGATCTCGACCCAATTCTGACCGGGTTATTTAGTGGAAACATCTTACAATCTGAAGTTTTACGCTTAGGGGAAGAAATGTTTTTGGTGGATGCAGGACCTGGGACCGTGTCTCAGTCCCAATGTGGCTAATCATCCTCTCGGACCAGCTACTGATCATCGCCTTGGTAAGCTATTGCCTCACCAACTAGCTAATTAGATGCGAGCCCCTCCTTGAGTAGATTCCTCCTTTTGCTCCTCAGCCTACGGGGTATTAGCAGCCGTTTCCAGCTATTGTTCCCCTCCTAAAGGTAGGTTCTTACGCGTTACTCACCCGTCCGCCAAAAGAAAATATAAAAATATAATTATTTTTGGACTTTTGGGATTACTTCTAATCTAGATTTTCTAACATTTCTTCAAGAATAATTTGATAACTTTCTCTCAAATGTTCTAGTATGGGCTCATCATCATCGGAACTTTCTAAATACAAGAGGGGTTTGGGGTTGTTGCATCTTTTATCCATTTGGGAGTCTCTTCTTATTTGGAACTTTCTCTAGCAAATTATTTCTTCCCCTTCTTGTCTAGTTGATTTCAAACCCTCCTTTTCTCAATAATGTTTTTCATTGGTTTCTTATCTTTTCTTGGGATCATCAATGTAAGCAAATTTTGAGTTTACAGATTTGGGCATGATTTTGAAACTAGAAATTCTTCCTATTTGTAAATGGATTTTGGAATCTTTTCTTAATTTGACTATACATTTCTAAGGAAGGAAATTTGATTCTCTACTACAAAGATTTACATTCCCTAAGAGATTAGATCTTGTTGTCTTATCTTGGTTAGAAATCTTTTAGTTAGGTGCCCCTTTGGATTAATTAAAGACTATTCTTTCCATAACCTCTTCCACACTTTCCAAACAAACTAATATTTAGTCTTAATTAAGATTTTTTATCATTTTGACCAAAAACTTGTTTTATTTATTCAAAACACACTCCCTTTAAGTCTATGCATTCTTTTATATTAACGGCTTTAAATTTAACATAAAGGATTACAAATTCCAACCTCATTTCTCATGTATCCAAACCAAACTTTGTTTAAAGGTTTAGTGAATATATTTGTAAGTTTTAAATCTATTGGAACAAACTCCATTGATACATCATTTTTTGAAGCATGATCTCTTACAAAATGCTATTTGATTTCTCTATGTTTAAATCTAGAATGTTGAACATGAATCTTTGTTAGATTTATAGCACCTTTATTGTCACACTTAATTGGAATATTTTAAAATTTTAAGTCATAATCTAAAAATTGTTATTTAATTCAAGGAATTTGCAGATAGCAATTTCTAATCCAAATATACTCTACTTTTGTTGTGGAGAAGGCAATAGAGTTTTGCTTCTTAGATTCTGAAAAAATTAACTTGTCTTCTAAAAACTAACATGTCCTACAAGTACTTTTCATGTCCACTTTGTAGTTTACATAATCAGCATCTAGATATCCTATTAAATTGAAGTCTTGATTCTTTGAATACTAGATTCCTAATTTTGCCATACTGGCTATGTATTTGAATTTTTTTTTTCACAATAATGAGGTGTGTTTTGGTAAGAGAGCTTTGAAACCGTGCACATGTACAAACACATAACAAAATACATGGTGTAGATGCTATTAAATAAAGTAAATAAGCTATTAATCTTTTGTATGGCTTTTCATTTACCTTTATATCATCATGATCTAAAGCTAACTTAGTAGTGTACTCATCAAAATTGATGCTATTTTGACATTTTCAAATACAAAGTTCTTCAAAATTTTGTTGAGTATACTTTTGCAAATGTAGAAAGATTCTATCATCTAATTGCTTAATTTGTAAGCCTAAGAAAAAATTTGATTCTCCCATCATGGACATCTCAAATTTCATCTACATCATGTTAGAAAATTATTTACAACATTTCTCATTAGTAGATCCAAAAATAATGTCATCAATATAAATTTGTATAATTAGCATATCTTCATCAAAATATTTTAACAAATATAGTTGTGTCTACTTTCCCTCAAATAAAACCATTGTTTAAAAAAAAAAAAGAAAAAAAAAACTCACTTAATCTTTCATATGACACTTGTAGTGCTTGTTTTAATCCATATAACAATTTTCTTAACTTAAACATAGCCTTCTTTAGTAAAATCTTCAAAACTAGGGGGGTTATTCTAAGTATACTTCTTCTTTAATATAGTCATTCAAAAATGTACTCTTAGCATTCATTTAAAACAACTTAAGTTTTTATTACACTTAAAGGCAAGTAACAACCCAATAGCTTCTAATCTGGCTACAAGGGATTTTGTTTCATCATAATCCATTCCTTCTTCTTGTAAATATCCTTTAGCTACTAATTGTGCTTTATTCCAACTTATCTTTTCAATATCTTCTAATTTATTTTTGGACACCTATTTTATGCTTATTATAGATTTATCTTTAGGTCGTGGAACTAAACTCCACACGTGATCTTGTCCTCTTGCAAAGTATTAATCTAGTTATAGTTCTTTAAAACTTCTTCAATAGAACTTGATTTTATTTTCAAAATTACTGCAAAATGATATTTGACATTTTGAGACTAGACTTGGTTCGTATGCTAGAGTCAAGATCACCAATTACTAAGTTAAAAGGATGGGATGATCTAAGTCTCCAAGACTTTTGAGGTCTTTGATTTAGTCTCATGACTTT
Organism: Laguncularia racemosa; assembly: GCA_037954665.1. Lineage (NCBI taxonomy): Eukaryota > Viridiplantae > Streptophyta > Magnoliopsida > Myrtales > Combretaceae > Laguncularia > Laguncularia racemosa. The sequence goes on along the minus strand of JBBMOL010000141.1, from coordinate 1,314,232 downwards.
TGGAAGGTATACTATCAGTACCTTCTATCTTTGGTTGTGATAAACCTTCATTAATTGATTTTGTTAAATCCATCCCAAGTTTCGATGTTACTTTATTTTCAAATATAACCGGGCTCACTTTAGTAACCTAATTTTGTTGTTGACTAGAGATTGGTGAAGCTTCATAGTCATACTCTTTTCTTGTTATTTCATCAACAAACCTTACGTTGATTGATTCGTCAACTACTTTTGATGATTTATAATAAGCTTTACTACTAAGTGAATATTCAAAAGAGATGGACTTATCTATTCTTTGTTCAAATTTTCTTAAATAAAAACTGTTTTTCTTTACAAAATATTTATTTTCAAAAACGTGAAAATAAGATACAAGTACCGATAGTTTTCTATCTTTAAAAAGTTCATAAAAAGTTTTATTTGCAAGAGACTTAGACCCCTTTAATAATATATCAAGCTGTAGAAGCAGCTTTTACCCAAAAATTATTTGCTATATAGCACTCGTATTTAACAAGGTACGTTACCTTTCTTTTCAGTATTTTTTCTTTTCTTGTCGCTTAAAGCAATATATTAAAAGAAAACATTAAATTTTGTATGAAATGCTACATCAATAGAATAGCAAATTAAAAATTATAATAAAAATATTAAATAATAAGAAAATTTTAATAAAAAAGTAAGAGATGACCAAGGGCAGCCTAACTATACAGCCGGTAAGAAAAATAATAAAATAAAATAAACTTATGTTGGGTCACCAAAAGTGGGTTATCTAACCGATCATCTGATGCCATCAACCTGTGGAGGTGGCGACTAACCTAAGTCGGAAGCCACCAACCATTACCCCTATTCTAAGATGAAAATACCCCTTCTTGCTATTTACCCCCACCTTTGTTTTTTCTTTTCAACTTACCTACCACCTAAATGAATTGCACGCAACCTCCATTTGGCGCGTAGCACCACTTAACCATCATTGTTGGATTGCTGAACCTACCACCATCGGTAGATCATGCATGACCCACCTTCAGCATTTCTACCCATCACTGGTGGATCGCGACCAGGCCCCTTCCTCTTACTTTTCAATCTTCACGGTCTCATACGAAAGACGCCATCAAACATCCTCCATGCTATATTTCTCTATTTACACAATCTAGGACATTCACTTAGGGTGTGCCAGGACCCCATTTCGGATAGGACAGCGGCCATCCCAGCTGAAGATCGTACTTTTGCAGATGTCGAGGAATGTTAAGAGATACTAGAAATTTTATCGCTTCAATGCATATAAATTTTCTGCACTAATCCATCTGACACAAATGTGCACTCGGCTCCCTAGATATTGAATGGGGGGAAAGGAAATTCATCGATACAAGCTTCAATGAAGATGCTTCTGCAAAAAGAAGGAAAAAAAAGAAAGAACAAGAAAAAGAAAAAAACGGTTTCTTGTTTAATCGGCCAGACACCATCCTAGATTCGAAGTGAAAAAATGAAGATTTGAATCCGAAATTTGACTATCACTACCAAGACTGCCAAGAAAAAATATTGCCCACCTTTGTAGTGGGATCCTGAAATGCGCTTCCAGGCTTGCATTTCTGATTTGCAAAGAAGGATGCTGAAACTAGTTTTTTCCTCTCACAGAAGCTTTATGAGAAGATTTACGGCTGGTCAGTTTCCCATAATTCCTGCAATTACACGTCAAATTGGAAACTTAACCTTCAATCATCACACCTCTTTCGATCATCTTCACTTGAAAATCAAAAGCATGATGCTGCTGGTCATTCCACTTTCAAAACAATCTTCATGAACTCATACACAAAATAACTTATTGCAGCTGATGGAAGTACCTGGAAAACATAATAAAATGTTGTGAGCTATAATATATTATGGTAAGTGATGTAAAGAATAATGTAATGACGGAGAAGTATCATTTGAGTCCAGCAGAAACATGAAAGCACGCAATGGATAGCAGAGGAACAACTAATAATAGATATGCAAAGTGCAATCTTCAGTAATATAACTTAGCAAGATAATGGGAAATCAATACAGAAGTTCATGTAGGCTGCTTAAAAAGAATGTACATAGATAGTATTCTGATTTATGGTGCCTATACATTTACCGATTGCTGCTATCGTGAGAATGATGCATTCAATTTGGTAAATGACAAAATAAATTTCTATGTAACATTGTATTCCCAGTTTCATGCACGACATGAGAGAGCACTTCATAAGAAAGATTACATATTTTTTAATCGTCTAGAAAGTGAAGAGAGCAAATTGAATGTTACATAGAAATTCCATGAGAGAGCAATTTATATAATTGCTAGTGAATTTCATGGAATCAAACACAATAGAAGTAGCTGAACCATTCTAGTATTCTACTTCTTGTTGCCTTAATAGCAATGAATATTAAATATTAATTGATAAATGTGAAGCATAGGGTTGAAAAATCTTTGGAGGCCCCTTTCATGTCAACTATTATGCTGCAATGCAGTAAGGATGGAATCATCCCAGATTATATTTTGAAGATATTAAGAGGTTCTCCATTTGGATACTAGGAAAGCATCCTGTGCATCAAATGTTTGAGTAAATCCCCTTCTTCAATCGTGCTAACTCATCAAGATCATCACCTGTTAATATCATGTCATCAACATAGACGATGAGGACTGCTATGTTTCCTTTATCCGCGTGTTTATTTAAAAAAAAAAAGGTACAGTCTGCTCAACTCTGCTGATATCCATATCTTTTTATAGTTTTCCCAAATTGCTCAAACCATGCCCATGGAGATTGTTTAAGACCATACAAAGACTTCCTAAGTCTGCAAACTTGATTTTGACAGACAGACTTTTCTAAACTAGGAGGCAAACTCATAACCACTTCCTCTTCCAAATCACCATTCAGGAATGCATTTTTCACATCTAGTTGGTACAATATCCAATTGAAATTAACAGCAAGAGATAACAGAACATGTATAGAATTAATTTTGGCTACTGGGGCAAAAGTTTCATGGTAATTGACGCCATATGTTTGATTAAACCCCATACCCACAAGTCTCATCTTATATCTCTCTACACTACCATCTACCTTGCATTTCACAATAAATACTCATTTACACCCAACCGTTTTCTGACCTTTGGGTAGCTCTACAATTTCTTATGTCCCATTTTTCCTTAGTGCATCAATTTCCTCCATCACTGCCGTTCTCTATTTTGGATCATTAAGTGCTTCTTGAATGTTTCTTGGAACAACCATATTAGAGATTCTTGAAGTAAATGGCCTATGTTTTTTAGAGAGATGAGCATAAGACAAATATTTTGCAATAGGGTGATTAGTGCAAGAATGAGTTCCTTTTCTAAGAGCAATAGGGACATCAAGATCAAAATATTCATGAGACAGCAGGAGGTGAGATAGAAGAATCAGTAATCTGAGAAGTGTCTTTGAGTAATTGAATCCGAGGTAGTAGATTGACTAGGTGTTGAAGGAACAGTAGGTTCTTTACTCTTTTGATGATTCTTTCTCCTTGTATAAACTATAAGACCTTAGGATTATTTTGTAGTATTTCTCCCCTTGTCAAAGATTCAACAATTTCTGGCAAAGCCTCCTTAGGTGTAGAAATCATAGTTTGAGGCAAAGTAGTAAAAATAGGTGTTTTGTCCCCACTATTTTCTTCCTTTAAACTCTCCCCCTAAAGAAAATTCTTTTGAAAATAAGGTTGATTTTTGAGGAATAAAACATCCATAGTAACTAGGATTTTTCGTGTTTTTGGATTAAAACACTTACACATACCCTTTTTGATTTGATGCATAGCCAACAAAAACATATTTTTCAGCTCTTGGATCAAGCCTGGACCAATTCTTATTGGGTAAATGAACATAAGCTATGCATCCAAATATTTTAAGAGGTAATCTGGAAGAAATTCGATTTTTAGGGAAGAAATTTTTAAAACACTCGAGGAACAATGAAGTACCCTGACAGGCATTCTAAATAAACTGCAGTTAAAACTGCTTCTCCCTAAAGATACTTAAGGACATACATAGAAAACATAAGAAATTGAGCCACTTCCAACAAGTGTTGATTTTTCCACTCAACTATACCATTTTGCTGAGGTGTGTCAACACAAGTTGATTGATGATGAATCCCCTTATTTCTCAAAAAAATTTCAAGAATCTCATTGATATATTTAGTACCATTATCAGTATGTAGAATACTAATTTTGGTTTGAAATTGAGTTTCAATCATGTTATAAAAATTTAAGTCTTAACTTCGAATTTATCAGCCATTAAATATACCTAACACAAACGAATATGATCATCAATAAAGGTAACAAACCATTTTTTGTTTGAATAAGTAAGAATCTGTGAAGGACCGCATACATCACTATGAATTAAATAAAATGATCTTGAAGGCTGACAACCTTTTGAAGGATAATTATTCTTATTACTTTTCAACAAAATGCAATGTTCACATTGAAAAAGAGAACAATCTATTCCTTTAAATAAGGTAGGAAACGATTGTTTAATATAGAGAAAACTAAGATGCCCTAGTCTATAGTGCCAAAGCATTATTTTATCTTTAACAATGTTTGAACTGATACTACTTAGTCCTTGAGGTCTTTTATCCTTGGGGATTTCATCTTCAAAATAGTGAAGACCAATCATTTTAGCATTGCCAAGCTTCTTCCCCTAATTCAGGTCTTGAAACACGCAATAGGAATCAAAAAAGGTACTACAATTAGAATCTTTGATTAACTTGTTGACAGACAAAAGATTACATACAAGTTTCGGTACATGAAGGACAGATTTAAGGGGTAAAGTTTCTGACAAAACAATCAACCCTTCGCCCACAATAGATGAATAAAAACCATCTGCTATACAAATCTTTTCTTGACCAGAACAAGGAACATAAGTATGAAATAAATTTGAAAAACTTGTCATATGATCAGATGCTCCAAAATCAATGATCCATGGAGCAAATTGTGAAAACAAGTAACACACTCAGGCATTTAAATCAGTACTTGTTTGTGCTAGATAAGCGTTAGGAGAACTATGTGATCCAGAATTGGATTTGAGCAGTTTCAGGATATGATCCACTTGCTGTGAACTAAAAGGAACTATCTCGACTTCATTAGCAGTAGAATTTCTTTTGATTTTTCCCTCCAGTTTTCTGGTTTGCCATGGAGTTTCCAACAAGCTTCTCTAGTATGCCAGCTGATTGCAATAATCACACCAAACACGCTTTTTGTCATTAGATTTCTTTATTGTCATTTTCCCTGTATGGGTATTTATAACTGCCAATGCAGAGTTTTCTGATGAGCTGCCCAGTGCTTTTTTACCCAATATTACCAACCTGTGACTCCTCGTGGCGATTCTCAGCAAAAACTTCACCAATAAATGGAAGGAGCTGTCTCCCAATTATTTGACCCCTAACCTCATCAAACTCAACATTGAGTCCCATGAGGAATTTGAAAATCCGATCGTCCTCTACCTTCTTGTAATAGTTACAATCCTCAAAAGATTTCTACTCATAAGAATTAAATAGATCTAGGTCTAGCCATAGATTTTTAGAGAATTGAAATACTTTGTAACGGTGTCCTCACCTTGGCAAATTTCTCCAAGTTTCAACATTATTTCATATACTTGAGATTGATTTCCCAAGTCTAAATATATTAAATTAATATTATCCCAAAGTTCTTTTGCTGTGTGATAACACATATAGTTAGAATTAATATTCTCTTCCATAGAGTTCATTAACCATGTCATAACCATAGAGTTTTCTGCATCCCGAATTGGATAGGTTGGATCATCCAAGTCTGGTTCCTTTTTATCAGCAGTTAGACATCCAATCTTTCCTCTACCTCAAATGTACATGAGCACAGATTGGGACTAGCGCAAAAAATTGTTCTCATTCAGCCTGATAGTGGTGATTTGGACTGAAAGAGAATTAGAAGGAAGATCATGAGGATTCTTTGTCAAAGGTGTAGACTCTGAATTGATTTCAGACATGGTGGTGAAGGGAGGAAAGAAAAAAGAGTTTAACGGCTAGGGTTTCTGGTTAAAAAAAAATGACCTTACTCTAATACCCTGTTAGGCCTGTGATATAATATTCGGCCCACCTTTCACCGGATTATAATACTATGTTGTACTATCTTGTCTTTCTCTTTCAAATAAGCTCGAAACCCTAATTCTATTCTCTCGTGTTTTCCTCTCTATTCTTGATTCTAAGACTAATGTTTTTCTTTGTTGTCACTAGTTTGGTTGTTTCGAGAGAACCACTGTCCAAGAAAAAATCCTCAATTTCCAGAGTGTAAAACTACCTTTCTCCTCTTTTATTTCGTATATTTATATGCCGTTTTTACATCAGTTATGTTACAAATCTGTTACAGTTATTGGATCTAGTTATGTAAAAAAAATACATTTATTTTTTAATATTATATATATTTATTTTTAGATATTATATAGTTATAATTTAGAAAATTATTTTTACGAAAGTTTTCTAATTAGTATTGTAACCATTTTGTTTTATATATATTCTTAGTGGATTAATCAATAAAATAAAATTTTAACCCTATTTTCAATATGGTATCAAACCATTTTATGATTTACGAAATTTGAAAATTGATTTTTTTCTGACCTTCATCATTGAAATTCTCATCTTTTTGTGGCCTTCATTTCCGGAATTCTTTTTTTTTTTTTATTACTGGATCGTTGACCCACTCCAAGCCTCGCTTTTTTTAACCCCGATCAGCTCTCTCACTCTCGTCTGCTGTGGGTCATTGGAGTCGTTGGAATTTGCTGAGAGTCATCGGAATTCTTACTCTCGTCAATGCCTAGTGGGATCCAAACCCACAATTGTCTTATTAGAAGTTAGACCCACGAATGCCTGGTGGGATTTGAACCCACAATCGTCTGATTAGAATTCTCACCCACAAACCCATGAGCCTGCCCAACCCACGAACCTGCATGAACCATCATGGCACGCCAGTTTTTTGGAGTCGATAGCAGGGTTTGGCATGTTTGACGTGAGCAGCAGGATTAGGCGTGTTTGGCTTGGTAGCTGCAATTTGTTTTTGGTCGCAGCAGGGTTTGGCCAGCGTCAACAGTTTTTTTTGCAGTTTTTTGGCTCGGTGTGTTTGGAGTGTACTGCTCTAACTTGGTGTGGCGTTTTTGGCTTGGTGTGTTTGGCTTGGCGTGTTTGATTTGGTGTGTTTTACGCCAATTTCAAGTTGATCTGGCCGCGATGTCTGGAATTACAGCATAATTAGATCACATTACTCAATCTATGGAGGATGGAAATTGTGCTCAACAACCTAGAGAATTACTATACATTCAAACAATGTGTATAGATTGAATGTCAAGAACTATCTGAAATGGTCTCAAGTAGTTCAAACCATTCTAAAAGAAAGAGGGAAAATAAATCATCTCACTAAAACTAAACCACAACTAGGACAACCCCTATTTGAGAAATGGGATGAGGAGGATTCTATGATCATAGCGTAGGTATGGAACCCCATGATTCCTGAGATAAGTGATACAGTAATGTTTATGGCTACAGCTAAAGATATTTGAGATGCAATCCAATAAACATATTCACGCTAGAGATGCACCTTAGGTATATGAGGTGAAGGTTAAGACTATGGCTACAAAACAAGAAAACAAAACAGTGACTAAGTATACTAATCAACCAAAATCCCTATAGCAAGAACTTGATCACAAGAGGGTAATTCAAACTAAGTGTTCAGATGATGCTACGATTCTAAAGAATTTTATTGAACAAGATAGAGTTTATGATTTTCTTATTGATTTGAATCTTGAATTTGATTAAGTCAGAATTCAAATTTTTGGAAAACAGGAAGTTCCATCTTTCAATGAGGTAGTGGCCATTATTAGGAGTGAGGAAAGCAGGACTCTAATGCTTGAGTCTTCTCCCACAGATGACTCAGCTATGATAGCTAAAAATACCAAAACTAGTTCAAGAGAGTAGAAAGTACTAGTTTTGAAGTTGTGAAAAATGTTTAGTTCAAGAGCCTAACTAAGAAGAATTATGGCACACTTACTACAAAAAGCCACACCACACTAAGGAAAAATGTTGGAAATTACACGAGGAGCCCTTAAGTCGTGAGTGGGGGCAAAAAAGTGGCCTATCCCGTGGCTCAAAACAAGCTCACATTACTGTTAATGCAACAAAGGAAGAGAAGAAACAGAAGCCAACTGGTCTTAATCAAGAGAAGGTTGAAAGGTTGAGATCCTTCCTTAGTAACATGGAGAAACCTTTAGGTATTTGTTCTTTAGCATATTCAGGTGAGAAGCTTCTTTCATTTAGATTTAATGTCTCAAAAACACCATTGTAACACTCCTGGATCATGGATTTAGGAGCCATCGATCACATGACCTACTATTCCAAATATTTTCCGTATTCACTTCAAGTTCAAGTAATAAGAAAATTGCCACTACAGATGGAACCCTAGCAACTATAGTTGGTATAGGAAATATCCAGTTCAACCCATCCATAACCTTAAAAAATGTCCTTCATGTTACCAAATTATCTACCAATTTTATTTTTATACAGAAACTCATACAAGATTTACCTTGTAAAGTGATATTTTACAATAATTATTTCATATTTCAGGAAAATGATTCGGGAGGATGATTAGACTTGCTAAAGAATTGGATGGCCTTTATTGCCTTAAAGAGTCAACTAAAGCGAGTGATTTCCAGAACAGATTATCTCACTCTTTTATATCTGAATCCAACTTATCCAATAAAGAAAGAGCCTTCCTTTATCATTGCTATTTGGGTCATCCATCCTTTACGATTGTTAAAGTTTTATTTCCTTCATTATTTTCTAAACTTAATATTGAGAGTCTTCATTGTGAGGTGTATGAGCTTGCTACACACAAGTGTGTACCTTTTCTAATAAGTAATAAAAGTACTTTTCCTTTTTACCTTACTCATACAGATATTTAGGGTCCCTTCACTATTTGTAATGTTTCTGGAGCACAATACTTTGTGACTTTCATTGATGACTGTACTCGGGTCACCTGGGTTTTCTTGCTCAAGGATAAATCTGATGTTAGTTCTATGTTCCTTAATTTCTTTTCAATGATAAAAAAACCAGTTTAGTATGAATATTAAAATATTAAGATTTGATAATGCTCGAGATTATTTCAATCAAATCATTACTCCTTACTGTCAAAAAAAGGGAATAATTCATGAATTCTCATATATCAAAACACCATAACAAAATAGGGTGGTTGAGAGGAAAAATTGACATCTTTTAGATCAAACACGAGTATCGTTGTTCCAAGAGTGTGTTCCAAAACATTTTCGGAAGAAAGTTGTTCTCACAGCCACATATCTTATTGATAGACTTTCCACTCAAGTTTTAGGATTCAAGAGCCCAATGAAAGTACTTTCCTCTTTCTATCCAAATTTGTCCCATTACAAATAATCTTACACCTCGCATTTTTTGGTGTGTATCCTTTGTTCATATCCACAATCAAGATAGAGGGAAGCTTGATCCTTGAGCCTTAAAGAGTGTTTTTTGGGGATATTCCTCAACTCATAAAGGATATAAACGCTATCATCCTCCATCTAAGAAATTTTGTATCGAGGGATGTCACTTTCTATTGTTTGAATGATTTGAGGCTGATTTGTCAAAAGATTACTTCATAAATTAGAAATTTCTAATTTATTGTATTGTATTTTTTCCTAATTTAGCATTATTCTTGTATATAAATACCTCTATAAACTAATTGTAAATCAAGATTTGAGATAGAGAGTTTTTCTTTCTCCTAAAAATCTTCACTTTTAGTGAACAAGAAGCATATTTCATCCAACCTTATCTTCAAGGGGAGAGCTTTAGGGAAGATAAGGTGAGTTTAGAAAGTTTTCTTCTTGAGTTGAGAGATCTTTCTCTATCAACTCAATCCCCTCAATCTACCCTTGAGTGCACATCGGTTGAGTCCCTAGCTACTAGCCCACATGTTTTTGACCATGAAAAATCCGTTCTTGAAGACATGCGATTTACTAAGAGCTTGGTATACTTGATAAAAAAGGGAAATTCATATTCCAGGATTTGTGCAAGTTCAAGAATATGACCCGAGTCCTTTAAATGAGGTAATAATTTCTAATTTTTCAGCTTTGCAAAGTGAAAATGAACCTCAAAATAATGATGATGATCAGAACCTTCCAATTGCCCTTAGGAAAGGAAAGAAAATGCACAAAAAGACCACTATACCCCTCTGCACACTACCTTTCTTTTCAAAAATTCTCGCCTAACTACAGAGCCTTCCTTGTCCATGTTAACACCATCAACCTTCCCACCATCCTATCTAAGGCATTATCTGATGAAAAATGGAAGCAAGCCATAACATTGAAATGGAGACCATTGAGAAGAATAGAACTTAGGAACTGGTCAAATTGCTAACAGGGAAGAGGCCTTTAGGTTGTAAATGGGTATATATAGTAAAATATAAGGCCAATGGGTTGATTGAGAGGTATAAGGCAAAGTTGGTAGCCAAGAGATATAAACAGACTTATGGAATTGACTATTTGGAAATATTTGTACCAATTGCAAAGATGAACACAGTGAGAGTTATTTTGTCCTTAGTTGCTAACCTTGGGTGGGAGTTACAACAGTTTGATGTGAAAAATGCATTCTTGTATGGAGAACTAGAGGATGAGATTTATATGGAGGTCCCACCTGGTTACAGGAAAAATATGGGCACTAACATAGTGTGTAAGTTGAATAAAAACTTGTATGGTCTAACACAATCTCCTTAGACATGGCTTGGGAGATTTGATAGAGTTATGTTGGCTTCAAGATACAAAGAAAGTCGAGGAGATTATACTTTATACATCAAACACTCAGCTTCAAGGAGGATGATAGCCTTACTAATGTATGTGGATGACATCATTTTGATCGAAAATGAAGAAAGAGAGCAATAGGTTCTCAATCAATACTTAATTAAAGAATTTGAGATCAAGACGTTAAGGAGATTGAAGTATTTCCTAGGAATTGAAATTGCTCCTTCAAAAAGGGGGATTTTTATATCCTAACAAAAGTATATGACTGATTTGCTCAAAGAAAGCTACATGCAAACCAACAAGTACCCCGATAGACCCAAATCATAAATTAGGGAATGCAGAGAAAGATGCCATAGTGAATAGGAAAATGTATCAGCGTCTTATTGGATAACTCATTTACTTATCTCAAACTAAACCCGATTTAGCTTATGCAGTAAGCTTGATAAGCCAGTTCATGCATAGCCTAAGAAAGACTCATTTGCAAGCTACTCATAGGATTCTGCAATACCTAAAAGGAACACCAAGAAGGGAGATTTTGTTTGAAAGAAATAAGGATATAACCCTTGAAGCCTATACTAATGCAGACTATGTAGGATCCATCGTTGATAGGTAATCAACAACAAGGTATTGCACTTTTATTAGAGAAAATCTAGTGATGTGGAGAAGTAAGAAACAAAGTGTAATTGCATGGTCTAGCGCTAAAGCAGAATTTCGTGCAATGGCACAAGGTATATGTAAGCTACTATAGTTGAAAATCACCCTTGAATACTTAAAGATTAACTAAGTTGGGCCAATGAAACTCTATTGTGACAATAAGTCAACAATAATTATAGCTCACAACTCAATTTAACATGACCAAACTAAGCACATTAAAATTGACAAGCATTTCATCAAAGAAAAATTTGACAGTGACTTGATATGCACTCCATATGTATCAACACACAGATAACTTGCAGACATTCTCACCAAAAGATTGAATAGTTCAACATTTGAGAGAATTGTGTACAAGCTGGAATGGGAAGTTCCTATTCACCAGCTTAAGGGGGGGTATAGAAAAATACGTGTATTTATTTTTAGATATTATATGTATTTATTATTAAATATTGTATAGCTATAGTTTAGGAAATTAATTTTAGGGAAATTTCCTAATTAGTGTTGTAACCTATGTACAAAGAATCAATAGTGGCCTAAGTAAAGGATGATTGTGAATTGCCTCTGGAGGTAATGCTAATGCTTGAATAGTCGACCAATATGCTTGTTTCAAAGTTGAAACATGAAAAATATTATGGATTTGAGAATAGTCGAGCAATTGTAACTCATAAGCACATTGACCAATCTTGCGAACAATAGGAAAAGGCCCATAATATCTTCTGAAAAGTTTATGATGTTTGGTACTTGATACTAATGTCCACTTATATGGTTGGAGTTTTCACAAACACCGTATCTCCAACGTCAAAATGTACCTCTATCCTTTGCTTGTTAAAATATCTCTTCATACGTTCTTGAGCTCTCAATAAATTTTCTTTCAATAACTTCATAATCTCACCTCTAAAGCTCAACTCAGTATCAACTGCTTCAATACTAGATTCACCACGTATATAGGCAAGTATAGTAGGAGGCTTCCTGCCATATACAACTTCGGAGTCAATTGAGCACTCATGAAATGATGTAATGTAGGCAAATTCAGCCAAGGAAGAAATCTAGCCAATTTTCTTGCTTGTCCATGACATAAGTACATAAATACATTTGAATAACTCTGCTCAACACCTTTGTCTGTCCATCACTTTGAGGCTGATATACACTAGTCATAGGAAGTTTAGTCCCACTCAACTTGAGTAACTCTTTCCAAAATCTGCTAAGAAACATAGAATATTGATCTGAAACAATAGATCTTGGAAATCCATGAAGTTTCACAACAATATGCAAAAACAACTAAGCAACTTTAGTTGCTATGAAGTCAGATTCCAATGCACCCAAATAACAATATTTAGACAAACGATCTATGACCACCAAAACAACTGTACACCCCTTGAGATTTGGACAAACAAAAAACAAAATCCATTGATACATCCTCCCAAATTCTATCAAGTATTGGCAATGGTACCAATAGTCTTGCCGGGTGATGGGTATTATATTTAACTTGTTGACATACCTAGCAGTCACGCACAAATAACTCCACATCTTTCTTCATTCCTTCCCAATAGAATTCTGTAGTTAATCATCTATGTCTTTTGAACTCCAAAATGACCTACAGTTGGTATGCAATGATACTCCTATAGGAGTTGAGATATCAGCTTAGAAGTTGGTACCAGAAACAATCTTTGTTGGTAATACAATAAGCCATTAATCCACTGTAATTTCCATTTTGCTAGCTTCTAGTGATTCAAATCATCAATAATCTATCGAAAAGCAGGCATAGAAAGATATTCCTTCTTCAAATCATCAATCAAAGAAACATGTGGAATAGAATGAGCCATGTAATGAAAATTTGAATCATGTTGCCTAGATAAAGCATTTGCAACTTGATTATCTGAGCCTGCTTTATAGACAAT